>OX451741.1:258040048-258785048 GCA_948472305.1 Vicia faba
TTCCTACTCTAGGGGCTACCAAGCTAGGGATAAGTCCACTCAAATAGTATCAATTCATAAACCCTACAACAAACCTCCAGTTTACGGTCTAATAACTAATCACTACTCTTGCTAGACTTCTATCTAAGACTCACCTAGATATGAGGCCCTCCCTAATCCCTATTCAATTAAAGACAACAATTGGACACAAACAGGAAAACACACTTCCATGACAACATGGAAAAACACACTTCCGTGATAATCACTAGCCAAGATACTTGACTAAGACATAACTTGTAGTTGCTTAAAAGCTTCCTCCAATAAAAATACTCACTCTTGCTTCACAGCTTCAAGGAGAACACAATGACCATTCACAACCCGAGTGGTTCACTTACACGAACTCTCCTAGAGAGTGGCTACAGACTCAACCCTAATAATTACATATTTTCAAAACACGGGTGATACCAACCTTAGGTTATAAAGCTTCTATTTATAACCTATACCCAACTGGATTTGGGCCTTCAAAATATAACATATTAGATGTAACAAACAACCGAAAATTCTTATACAAAATAGGTCTTCAATCAAATCTTCCTAAATAATCTACATATTTAGAAAGTCAATATTCTTAAATATTCTTCTTGATTCTTATTGACCTACAAATCAAATCCACATAGGATAATATAGATACTTTATTATCCTCAATGTATATTATGTTTTTGTGACTTAATAAAATATAATAGTCTAGTTCATCTTTAAGCATGATGTTGAATGAACCTGCATATGACATCTTATCTGATATGTTATTCCAAATGTTGAAACTCTTCAACTCAACTTGTCCTAACATAAGATAGGACTTCTTGCTCAACCTGTTCCTATTACCAAGTGAAATAAATCATATCTAACATATTGTTGTTATATTTATTTTACTAAAATTAGTGCCAATAGAGAATTAACAATCTCCCCCTTTGGAAAATTTTGGCTAAAAATAATAAACATATTACAATCAGATTACAGCAATAAACAAAGCATCTACTAACAGTAGACTTCAGAAACTGTTGAAAACCCTAGCATAGCACCTATGGAGTCAGTGTTCGCTTAGGATATTAGGGCATCCTGTTCGACATCTTCTTTTCAGCATTTTGAAAGAACTCCACTGCATCAAGAGCTTCAACACCAATGACCAGTACCTTCAAGAAAAGGAGTAGAAAGTTATGAGATCTCCATTTTGTGTACATGAGGAAGAAGACAGCTGACACTCCCTCTCAAACTAGGAATCATTCCTTGTCATAGAAGAACAATGGTGGCATAAGAGAAGTCTTAATCATTTTCTGATTAGCAGCCTCCAGTCGACCTACACAAACCCACCACTATCTCTGGTAACTCAGAACAATGGTCACAAATGTGTTAACAACTCATATCACAAGTCATAAAACCAGAACATATGCCATGGCCACAAGATGATGAAACATCTTGTTTGACATTTGAATTCAACATCTGGTATTGAGACTCCAGAACATATCGTCTGAGTAGTGAGTAATCTCTTTACACCTTTTCTCCCCCCTTTTGGCCAAAAATTGACAAAGAAGGCCTTCACAATACCATACCCAAGCACAACTCAACCATAGCCGAACAAATCCCATAACGATTATGGAGACAACTACACATA
The DNA here is from genome assembly GCA_948472305.1 of Vicia faba. Classification (NCBI taxonomy): domain Eukaryota; kingdom Viridiplantae; phylum Streptophyta; class Magnoliopsida; order Fabales; family Fabaceae; genus Vicia; species Vicia faba. The sequence continues at coordinate 258,041,697 of OX451741.1, forward strand.
GGGTGATATAGGAAAGGAGAACCCTTTATAAATAGATAAGTATTTACATAGGAAATAACGATTCTTGAATATATCAATAGTCTTGGTCAAAAGAATCTGTTATTTGAAGAGAAATTGTTACCAAAAAGAATGTTCACCATCCACAAGAAGCTTTAAACGTCTTTATTAGCTCTGAACTGTTTATGCTAAAAAGAAACAGTCCAAATACAAGCACATGCCACATAGTCCATAAATACCCTTGTTGATCATACCGGAACCATGTCTTTGTCAGACATTGTCTTCTTCTTTTTGAATTAAAAACTCGTGATCAACACAGTTCCTTCAAATGGACTCTAAGTGTACTTCTTTCACTCAGGCTTAACAATACACTCCAAGACAAGTGTAACATCAAACCCTAATAAAGACTCGATATGGAGTCCTTCCAAAATCTGCAGAAAAAAAATAAATTCTCCTAGATATAGACAAAAATGTCCTTTAAAGTTCACCTGGGTGACATGTGTACCTTTGAACCAACCATCCAGCTTTACACAGCTAGATAAAGCTATGCCCAGATAGAACTAAACCAGCTACCTATAGTAGCAACATGTCATGACATGTTGTCTGACTTCATAACCTTAACAGAGGCATAAACTTCACAAGTTTAACAACATCTCCATTAGTGCAGTGACAAATCATAGACAGATACTTCACTCCCTCTATCATGGATAACCAATTCTTCTGCTGAGGAAAAACACTTTAACCAAGAGATGAAATCACACAAATATCTTCATTCTCTTATAGTGAAGAACTACACCTTCAATCATTTGTTGAACATAATCTCAAACTGTAAAATTACCCTGACTTTTACACCTTGAGATACACTAGCTCTCGTAGAATATATCCAGTCATTCTGAGCTATTCACAATAAGGACACTACACAAGACACACTTGATTTGGAATTTCTCACATATTCTAGAAAAATGCTCTTAGCTTGCTTGCTACACAATTTTTAGATTGCCACTATCTTTAACTTGTAGTAGAAGAAACCACATATTCAACACCACTCTGATCAGACCTCTGTATCTGATTTCCTTTTCTGTCCTTTCATTCACTAGCAATTGCTGGTACTAGTAAAGACTTCAACATGGTAGTTATGTGTTTCCAGAACACACAACCATTGACATGACTAGATTTTGCATACTCTTATCCGCATAATCAGAACTACAACTTCTCATGACCATGCTTGAGCACTTAACCCCTGATGACCAACTTCAAGCATCTCCCAAACTCAATCAAAATAATGTTACAACATCATTTAGGACATCAACTTCATAACACAAGGGTTTCCACCATGTAGAGATGTCCTTCAAGAAGCTCCAACAGACAGACGGAGATCTCCAAAGATCACACCATCAGAAGCTTATTCAGGTTAGTACACTCACCTGAACATCATTGAGAGAAATAAACTCTCAAAAAATTTCTGAACTACCAGTTTAGAATGCAGACTTGCATCCATACCTTAGAAAATTACCAAGCTTCTGAAAAGGTTTTATTTTCTATTAGTAACATGCCCATCTTTACACAGATGAGACTCATACCAAGCTCCCGTCAAGGTATTTTTCAACAGAGGAAAAAGCTTCCCGCGCATACAGCTGCAGATGATACTCCCTTCACAAGATGTTAGAACATTTGATTTGACATTTTCCTTATTCAAAATTTAGTACACAAGATTTCTTCACAATACTCAAGACTTGGTCAGAGACTGGACTCCACACTCCATCAAGTTCATTCCATCCGACATAGGAATCGAAAAGTGATCAGCAAAAATCACCCCATGATCTTCAAAACAAGCTTCCTACAAACACACCTGAGATGATGTTCCAACATCAATCCAAACTCCATGGACTTTACCAAATACTATGGTTTTGGAGGTGATACATATAGTAAGTCCACACAAAAACTCTTGAGGGAGAACATAACAGGCTCACACATCAGCAACTGATCATTATATGCATATAAAAATAAACATCTGATATAATACTTCAAGAGGCTTCTTCATAAGCACAATATCCAGACCTCCTAAACATGCCACCCTTATGAGTAAAAAGAGAAAATTCTCTCTAATATGCATAGTAGAACAACCATGGTATTTACTGATCATTATACCATTAACGGACTGTAAAGTTTGTATCTCCCATTCTTCAGTCTTCAACAAAAAGATATGTGGTAAACCTCTAGTGAACAACATTATGATTGTAAGTTAATTTTACAGAAATTAACTTAACTCAGGTTGATGCATCTCTATTGCACACACCCTAGAATGTCTCATCCACTTTGGAAAAACAAGAGTTCAATGTTCTCATAGACTTGACAGGTAATATCAAGTTTGAGTAAACAACCTCCATCATGTTTGAGAGAAACACCAGTCAAACAGTTTGAGAAAAATAAATTCTCAACATATATGTCAAGACATGATATTTGACATCTCAAGAACCTCCAACTCCGTATTATTGGTTCTTCTTCAATAACTGCTATGAACACTTTGAGAATTAAACATTCTCCTCCTTAATAGACGTATAATATGTGGTTAATGCACACCCATACAAATCTTTCTCGGTTGTAGCAAAAACGGTTCCTCCTGAACAAGATCACTTACATCTGGCTTCTTTAATCAGAGGAGGCTAGACGACAGAGAAAAAAAAAACACAACTTCATATATGAACTTGACCTCCACATATGAAAAAAATTGGATGACATGACAAATCTCTACTGTAACGATATCTCACCCTTTGCAATTCTACTAGCTTGAATCAGAAGACTGAACCAAGAAGTAGCTTATCAGTTGACCATCATTCAACCTACCAATCTAAGATATATTTTTCTGGACAAAATATCTTAGATACACAGCACAGATACCTCCTCTTCCAAGTCAGGAGTAGGTTCCAAATATATGTGATCATCCCATACTTGTCTGACACCCAAAGCATCTCTTAAGCAATAGGAATCCGCACACCTTCTTACACAATGTCCCAACATCTTGTAGTACTTCAGTTCCCTTCTTCTGGAACTCACAAAACAAAGTTTGGTTCTGAAGCCTAATGTTGCTTCCAAAAATTAAGTAACCCGTGATCACCTTCAAGAATAAAGAAAATACCAAGCTTCCACATCTGCAAGACTCATAGTCTCTTTCCTAATTAGGTCAAGTATTAGGAAAACTCTATATAAAGCCAAAATAAATGGTTTTCATCATTCTTCAACAAACTCATTAAAAGTTCCTCTATGAGTGGACTTGAGAGATAAAACTCAAGTTTTTTCGGAAACTTCACATAGTTAGTTGATACCATCTTGCATACACACAAAACCTGTTGAGGAGACCAAACCCAAATGTCCTTCTTTTTCTTGTGGAACAAGAAATAATCAGGGTTACACCAGATACCATGCCACAAAATAGACAATAACACAAAGCTCCTCATTAGTGCTCAGGCATAACATATTGCACACAAACGCCCAAGTGCAAGAATGTTCTAGGTTGAAAATAAATCAAACCTAACACTACAGCTCTCCACAGAAGCTACACGCCTGAAACCAACATACAGGTTCAATACACACCTTGTCTTGAATATTTCATCCTCCGCTTCAAGGGAATATTCAAACCACAATATGAACTCTCCAACTTCAAACAACTTTTTAGTAGAAACTTCTATCTTGACCATGTACCTCCTACAGATCTCATCTAGAAACAAACATGACGTCTACTCTGATACCAATTATAATTCTAGTATGACATAACTCATATGTCCTATGACATATTGGGACATCTGATCTGACATAATCAAACATGAAGAGTAAAATCTTACATAAATATTAATGAAAAGCAATAAATAACACACCAGATTGTTAACCCAGTTTGGAAGAACCTTTCTACTCTGGGGGCTACCAAGCCAGGGATAAGTCCCCTAAAATAGTATCAATTCATATACCCTAAAACAAACCTCCAATTTACATCCTAATAACTTAATCACTACCCTTGCTAGACTTATATCTAAGACTCACCTAGATATGTGGCCCTCCTCAATCCCTCTTCAATTACAGACAACAATTAGACACAAACAGGAAGACACACTTCCATGACAGCAAAATAAAAGGCACACTTCCATAATAATCACTAGACAAGACACTTGACTAAGACACAACTTGGAGTTGCTTAAAAGCTTCCTCTAAGAATAATATTCACTCTTGCTTCACAGCTTCGAGGAGAACACAATGACCATTCACAACCCGAGTGGTTCACTTACACCGACTCTCCTAGAGAGTGGCTACAGACTCAACCGTAATAATTGCATCATTTCAAAACATGGTTGGGACGTATCCTAGGTTAAAAAGTTTCTATTTATAACCTATACCCAACTGGATTTGGGCCTTCAAAATACAGCATATCCGCTGTAACAAACAACAGAAAATTCTTTTATAAAATAGGTCTTCAATCAACTCTTCCTAAATTATCTCCATATTTAGAACGTCAATATTATTCAATATTCTTCTTGATTCTTCTTGACCTACAAAAAAGCGCCACGTAGGATAATATATATACTTTTTATCCTCAATGTATATTCTATTTTTATAACTTAACAGAATATAATAGTCCAGTTCAACTTCAGGCGTGATGTTGAATGAACCTGCATAGGACATCTTATCTGACATGTTATTTCAAATGTTGAAACTATTCAACTCAACATGTCCTAATATAAGATAGGACTTCTTGCTCAACCTGTTCCTGTTAGCAAGTGAAATACATCTTATGTAACACATTGTTGCTATATTTGTTTTACTAAATTTAGTGCCAATCTTAAAAATAGAGAATTAACAATCCTTATCAGGGAAATCATACTTAACAGACTGATAATCATTAACTGGTTGGTGAGCAAGATACTCTGCCAACACATTACCATTAATAGCTTTCTGAGTATGGTATTCAATTTGATATTCAGACAACAACATTTGCCAACGGGAAATTCTTCCCGTAAGACAGGCTTTTCAAAAATATACTTAATTGGATCCATTTTGGATATCAACGAAGTAGTATGATTCACCAAATATTTCCCGTAGACGTTTTGCAGCCCAGGCCAAAGCATAACATGTCTTTTTAATCATAGAATGTCGTGACTCACAGTCAGTAAACTTCTTACTCAGATAATAAATGGCATATTCCTTTCTTCTTGTTTCATCTTTTTGTCCTAAAATACAACCCATAGAATTATCCAACACAGTTAGATACATAATCAATGGTTTTCCTTCAACAGGAGGGAGCAAGATGGGAGGTTCAAGCAGATACTCTTTAATGCTTTCAAATGCCCTTTGGCAATCATCTATCCATACGCAACCCTGATCTTTCTTCAGAAGCTTGAAGATTGGCTCACATGTTGAGGTCATATAAGAAATAAACATGGAGATGTAATTCAAACGCAGAAGGAAGCCTCTTACTTGCTTTTCAGTTCTTGGTGCAGGCATTTCTTGAATTTCTCTAACTTTATAAGGATCAACTTCAATTCATTTTTGGATGACAATAAAACCCAACAATTTTCCTAAGAGAACACCAAAAGTACACTTATTCGGATTCAGACGGAGATAATATTTCCTCAAACGCTGAAACAACTTCAACAAATCTTCTAAATGTCCCTCCTCTATGTGAGATTTGGTGATCATATCATCAACATGTACCTTGATTTCCTTATGTATCAGATCATGGAATATGGTTGTCATAGCCCTATGGTACATTGCTCCAATATTCTTCAGCCCGAAGGGCATCACTCTATAATAGAATGTTCCCCGGGGTGAGATAAACATTGTTTTTTCCATGTCCTTAAGAGCCATTTTAAGTTGATTGTATTTGAAAAATCCATCCATGAACGAGAATAATTTGAATTTTGATATACTATCTACCAACATATCAATATGTGGTAATGGGAAATCATCTTTTGGACTGTCTTTATTCATATCTCTTTAATCAATGCACATGTGGACCTTTCCGTCTTTCTTAGGTACTGGAACAGTATTAACCATCCACTGAGGATATACTACTTACAAGAAAACCAAAATCAATATGTTTTAAGACCTCAACTTTAATATTCACTACCATGTTGAGATGAGTTCTTCGATTGGTGCCATTCGCTTCGTCTCATCAAGACGAAAACAACTGTACTCGTGTGAAAAATATATTTAACTTATAGCTTAGTCGATGTAGAAAAAACCAAAAGAAAAGGTGAAAACAAGTTTTGAAACTAAATGCTTAATTCTCCAGGAAAATGAAAACCCAAAGAAGCATAAGACTCAGAGGAAGAAGGACTACATGTTAGCAACTTGTTTGGATCGATTTGGTTAAGGATTCTACCTGAACGAAGCTCAAGAAAATGGCTATGAAATTGAACTTTTGTGGCTTTATTTATGGCTCGAATCACTTGGTTTAGGTGATGGAAAGTTTGTATAAGAGTGGAGGATAATGAATTAGAAAATAATTTTAGGTGAGAAGGTTTGAAATTATGAAATGAATTTTCAAATTTCCAAGCTTCAAATGAACTTTGGCAGAATGATTATGGCTCTGTAAATCTTGTAGAATGAATGGAGAGTGGTCTTCCATTTCTAGGAGAGTGAATGGTGATGAGAATTGGAAGAAATAGTGAGGTTTTGAGGGAAATCACATGGATCCCGAAAGTGATAAAAGTGTGACTCTAATCTACCTAAAACTCATCCAATTCTTGCATTTTGAGGCTTAAACATGTCTGAGAAATTTTTTTAATCGTGTTTAAATAAAAAACAAGCACAAATTTAGTGATTAGAGAGCACATTATGGAAAATGCAATCTGACTTAGTGAGAAAGTTTCAGTTTTAAGGTACTAACTTTACAACCATGGTTCATGCAACTCAGGGACTTTTATGGTACAATCTTGGATTCTTTAGAAAGATGAATGATCAATCTTGACAATATGATTTGAAAGTTTTCATTTGGATGTTCGAGCAAAAATTTATAATCATTTGAATTCATGAAAAACACACGGATTCTCGTACTTAGAAAAATTTCTAAGTATAGAGCTTCAAAATAACCTATAATGTTCTTCAAGGTTACAAGCCCTTACACACAAAATTAACTCTTGATCCTTGAATATGAAATGAATTAGATCCTTCAAATTGAATTGTGGAATTAATATCATTCAAAAATCATAAAATTTGAACGAATTATGGCCTTTGGAAGATGATAAACAAATTTGGGGAAATCCACAAATGACCTATAATATTTTCAATTCTTTAAAGACTTTCCATATCATTTCAAGGATTTCACCTTGAAACAAAGTTGTAGTAGACATCCTCAAGTTTATTTTAAAAAATTAATAAGTTCAAGGAGATAAAATATGACCAAGTTATGATCCTTTGAAGTCACACAAGAGAATTCCATAGCTTTTCCAAAGGACTTGTAATCTTCTTCAAACTTAAATGGTCTTCCATTCAAAATTAGCCTTTGATCCTTGAGGAGATGTTATTAAGGACTATTTAAATAGAATCATGACTTTGGAATCATCCTAAAATTTCAAATAAGGAGAAATATATGGTCTTTGAAATTCAACTCAACCTCGCTCAGAGAGTACCAAAATGACTTGTAACCCCTTTCAACTTTTGGTGACTTTCAAAGCACAAATGGATCTTGACATGTAAAAAGAAGTTGTTGTATATGATGAGAAGATTCCATAGCAAAAAGAACAAACTAAACATGTTGAAAATTGAGAGATTTATGCACATCTGATCACTGAATCAAGTACTTGTTCAATTAGGTCAAACTTGTTGAATCAACCTTGAATCTTTTGAACTTTCTTTGCAAAATATATTATGATGGATCAAATTTAGACCTTCAAATGATGTTATATTGAAGCACACTCAAATATGGTTCTTAATTATCAATGAAAATTGTTGAAGAAGGCATGGAAATAAACACATGAACGCATGAATATTCTTGATGAATGTCATTCTCTTTGAAGCAAGCTTGACCTAAATGAAATTGAGAGAGTTCTTTAAACAGAAGAATTGTGATTTCATCAACATAACCTTGAAGATAAAACTTTTGGACTTCATTTAACAACCATTTGACTGAGGATTATCCCTCCAAACCCTAATTTAGATGGTGAGATGGGTGCAATTTTGTCATCACCTACAATATAAACATCCAGAGAAACATATATACATATTTTGATGTTAGTCAAGGGTTAATCAACATAAGATAAACATGTACAAGATACAAAATATATGGTGCTTGGTGATCCTTCAAGAGAAAACTTAAAGATAGGAGGAAGTATAAGTGAGAACCAACCCTAATGTATGATCTTGATGTATTATTGTTATGAGATGATGAGAGGTTCTTAAGGGCAAAAATTGGGGTCTAACACAAACACATATGTTTCACCAATTAAATGTATTATAACCTATATCTAACATATAACATCAAATACAAACATCAAAACATGATTTCCAACATCAATTTCATGATATCACATTCAAACCCTAACATGTCAAAATCTAGAAATTAAAGAACAAATCTTAATTTCATGTTACTACCCATCACATACCATTACATATACCCATATATCAAAGAATACCCACGCTTACCTTAGATGTAGATACTTTCTAGGTTTTCTCCTTCTTCTTCCTCTTCTCATTTTTTCTCCTCTTCTCTTCTCTTGATAATTCTCTTCTAATTCTATTTTTATCTTTTATTTTACAACTCCATTACTAACCCTTGTTTTTCTCTATTGGGATTATCTCACCCACTCATTAATATTACATATAAGGCCCAATACTTAAATATGCTATTCTCACACTTACTAGCCCAATAACATATAATACACACATATTCCAATTAAATCAATTATTCACTTAATCACACAAAATCAAATAATTAAATAATTATTAAACTAAATAATAATTAATTATAGAAATTAAATAATAAAATAATTTATAAATAAAATCGGGGTGTTACAACTCTCCCCCACTTAAAATATTTCTGTACTCGAAAATTACCTCAAACAAACAGCTCAAGATAAGACTCTCTCATCTGACTCTCGAGTTCCCATGTCATGTTTCCACCCACCGGTCCTCCCCAAGCTACCTTCACCAAGGAAATCTCTTTAACACGAAGTTGTTTCAACTCCAGATCCTCTATCCGCATAGGTGACGTCTCCACAGTCAGGTTTTCCCTCACCTACACATCATTTAATTGAACCACATGAGGCGGATCCATAATGTATCTCCTCAACTGAGACACATGAAACACATCAAGAATATTAGAAAGTGACGGTGGCAAAGCATTATGATAAACCACTTCACCTAATTTCTTAGAAATTTGATAAGGACCAATAAAATATGGCATCAACTTACACGACTTCAACGCTCGACCAACACCCGTTACTGAAGTAACTCTAAGAATTGCATGATCTTCCTTCTCAAACTCAACTTCTTTCCTCCTATTATCATGATAACTCTTTTGACGACTCTGAGAAGCATTCATCTTCTCCTGAATCATCTTAATATTTTCCGTAGTCTGTTGAACTATCTCAGGTCCAACCATAACACTCTCTCAAAATTCATACCAACACAAAGGCAACCTACACCTTTTACCATACAAAGCCTCAAACGGTGCCATCCCAATACTTTAATGGAAACGGTTGTTATAACTAAACTCAATCAAAGGCAACTAATTATCATATGCACCTCCTTGTTCCAACACACAAGCCTTCAAAAGATCCTCAAGTGTGTGAATCGTCTTCTCAGTCTGACCATCTGTTTCCGGATGATAAGAAGAACTCAAATGCAACTTCATACCCAACGTATTTGTAAGCCTTCCCAAAATCTCAAATTAAACCTTGTATCCCTATCTGATATAATGCTAGACAAAATACCATGCAAACTTACAATCCTATCAACTTACAACTTTACAACCCTCTCCATCTGATAATATATTCTCATCGGAATAAAGTGAGCAGATATCGTCAACCTGTCCACAATAATCGAAATAGCTTCACAATTAATCGGCGTTCTAGGTTAACCAGAAACAAAATCCATAGAAATACTATCCCATATCCATTCAAGAATAGATAACAGTTGTAGCAAACTAGACGACTTCAGATGTACAATCTTCGACTTCTGACAGATCAAACAAGAATACACTAATTCCGCAATCTCTTTCTTCACACCCGGCCACCAAAATAATTTCTTCAAATCTTGATACATCTTAGTAGCTCCAAGATGAATAATCAATCCACTACGATGTCATTCCTCAAGAATCCTCTTCTTCAAATCGGCTATATTCGGAACACAAACTCTATCACGACATCTCATGATATCATTCTCATCAATCCGAAAATCGCCACCTCGACGTTGATTGATCAACGTCAACTTATCCACCAAAATCAAATCAGATTTCTAAAGTTCTCGAATCTCATAAAGAATTCCACTAGCAAGCTTCAGCATACCAAGCTTGACACAAGAAGAAATCTCTTCACAAATCAAACTCATATCTCAAAATTGTTTAAGTAATTCCAACTCTCATACCATCAACATCGACATATGCAAAGATTTCCTACTTAATGCATCAACCACAATATGTACTTTACCAGGATGGTAATTCAAACCAAAATCATAATCCTTCAAGAATTCCACCATCTTCTTTGCCTCATATTCAACTCTTTCTGATCAAACAAATATTTCAAACTCTTGTGATCACTAAACATATAAAATCTTGATCCAAACAAATAATGCCTCCAAAGTTTCAATACAAACACAACAACAGCTAACTGCAAATCATGAGTCGGATAATTCCTCTCATGCACTTTAAGTTACCTTGAAGCATAAGCTACAACTTGTCGATTCTTCATCAACACACCTCTTAGACCCATCAATAAAGCATCATAATACACAATAAACGGTTCTTCCGAATCAGGAAAAATCAAAATATGAGCAGTTGTCAACCTTCTCTTAAGCTCTTGAAAACCAACTTCACATTTAGAAGTCCAAATAAAAGCTTGACCCTTCCTTGTTAAATGCGTCAACGGCAAAGCTAACTTGGAAAATCCTTCAATAAACTTTTGATAATAACCTTCTAAACTAAGAAAACTTCTAATCTCAGAAATATATTTCCGAGCTTCCCATTGAGATACATCCTCAATCTTCGATGGATCAACAACAATACCACCACTTGATATCACATGCGTAGGAAAACTCGCCTCCTTCAACCAAAAATCAAACTTAGAAAACTTATCATAGATCTGCTTGTCTTTCAACATAAATAACATAATCATTAAATGTTTAACATGATCCTCTCCAGTCTTCGAATAGATCAAAATATCATCAATGAACACATCATTAAACTTGTCCAAATATTGATGAAAAATCCTATTCATGTATTCCTTAAATACACCAGGTGCATTGGTCACACCAAAAGGCATCACAGAATACTCATAATGACAATACCTTGTTCTAAAAGCAATCTTCATAATATCTTCAACCTTTACATTAATTTGATGATACCCAGACCTAAAATCTATCTAGCTAAAAACACAATCACCCACCAACTGATCAATCAAATCATCAATCCTTGGAAGTGGATACTTATTCTTGATAGTCACCTTGTTCAGTTGTCTATAATCCACACATAACCTCATAGTAAATTACTTCTTCTTAACCAACAAAATAGGTGCACCCCACGGTGACACACTAGGACGAATAAATATCTTCTCAAGAAAATCCTTAAGTTGACTCTTTGACTCTTTCAATACAGATGCTGACATCCGATAGGGAGCCATAGACACCGAAATAGTTCCAGGAATCAAATCGATCATAAACTCCACCTCAAGCTCTAGCGAAAAATCACTTACATATTCAAGAAATACCTCAGGAAAATCACGAACTATTGAAAATTCACCAATCGTTCATTTCCCACCAATTTCTAATGTTTCCATCAAAGCCTATAACACAACACTATCTTGCACATACTCATTCACTTGCTTGGCAAACATAAACAAATCTCTCCCAAATCTAGAATCAAGAAAGATAACTTTCTTGTCAAAACACTTGATGTAAACATGATTTTATTCTAACCAGTTCATCCCAAGAATAACATCAATTTGATCTAATGGAAGACACACTAAATCAATTCAAAAATATTTACCAAAAACACTCAACAGACAATTCAAACACACATATGAAGTAGTCACTGAACCCATAGCAGGAGTGTCAATAACCATACTTCCATTCATATCAGATAACTCAGAAAACAATTTCTTAACACAATCCAAAGAAATGAAATAATGTGCCGCACCAGTATTAATAATAGAAATCAAAGGTGTACCATTAATAAAGCACGTACCTATTGTAGTTTATGCTTAGCAGCAGTCTCAGAACTAGATAAAGCAAACACTTTCCCTTTAGATTTGTCCTTATTCGGCTTATCCCACTTGTAACTAATGTGGTCTTGCTTACCACAGTTGTAGCAAGTCACACTTGAAACTCCTTTGCAATCATGAGACTTGTGATCTATCTTGCCACACTTGAAAAACTTCACATCGAGACTTGTAAATTCAGAAACACGATGTCCTTCAACACCAAAGTTAAAGCACTTAACTGGAGTAGAAGATCCTCCCCCACTCGGCTTATTGTCATAACCACATCTATGTTTCCCCTTATTAACATATGGATTTCCTATGAATTGGACATTTCTCTTCTTCCAACTCAAAGACTTATTGTAAGCAGCACTTTTCCTATTATTTTCATAACAGATCCTACTCTTGTTAACTGGTTCAGAAATTTTCCTAATCTACTGATAACCCAGGGCCTTCTTGATATAAAGTCTCAAGCCACTCACAAACTTAATACACTTAGATTTCTCAACATTAGAAGTGTTTTAATGAGGACAAAACTTAATCAGCTCTTCAAACTTTTCAGCATACTCAGCCACAGTTCCATTACCCTGCTTCAGCTCAAGAAATTTAATGTCCTTCTTCCCACGCACATCCTCTGGAAAATAATTCTCCAAAAATGCATCTCTGAAAAGTTCCCAAGTAACCTCAATCCCATCTTCATCAAACCTCTGAACAACATTACTGCACCAATCCTTAGCTTCCTTCTCAAGCATATTTGTACCAAATTTCACTCTCTGAGAATCCTAACAATTCATGACCTGAAAGATCTTCTCAACCGTTTTCAGCAAATCTCGTGCCTTGTTAGGTTCATGTGCTCCTTCAAATATATGCGGATTGTTCCTCTAGAACTTCCCCAAAGCACGGAATTCATCATCATCTTTGTTGCCAACATTCACATTTGGAGTCTTCCCAATCACACCAGCCAACAATGTCAATGCCTTGGCAATAACATCATCATTCCTTCCTACAACCATCGTCCCAAGATTCCAAACAACAAAACAACCAACACACTCATCAGATAAATAATATTGATTGTGTATATAACACATATCGAACACAAAAGGAAATAAACATATTAATAACCGGGCCAACTGGCCGACCATGCTCTGATACCACTAATATAACACCCCTTAAACCCCGCATAAAATCAATTGCATAATCTGAGTAAATATAATGCATATCAAAGAGGGAACCACATTACTTCATGACAAACAACAACATACACTGGTCATGATCTTAACGCACATTTAGAATCATGGTCCATACAATAAAATATATTCATCTCACAACGAAAAGTAATTCTCAACTCAAAATAATAATAATAATAATAATAATAATAATAATAATAATAATAATAATAATTGAAATCCTATAGTGACAATCATAAAAAAAATATTAGGCACTAAAGGCAATCATCACATACATCTTAATCCAACATAAATATCCATAGAGTATAACAACATCTCTCAACTAAACATTAATGTAATAAAATAAACATGAATCCAAATGTTCCTCGTGTTACATAGAACAAATCATGACTCACTACCTAGTAAGACAGATAAATAAAGGACTAGCTCCTCCAACTACTCCTTGCTAGAAGCACCACTGTTGTCCTCGATACCTGAGCGATGTTGTATAAAATATCATTCCAAGAGAAGGGTGAGAATTCATATCATTATGAAAATATATAATAATATTAATGCATCACATACAAGCATCAAATGAATTCATCATACTTCATATAATCATGTATATGACATACTTCAACATAATTCACATGATCACATATACAACATTGCTCAAAGATTCAAGATTCAAAGATAATCAATCACAAATACCAGAAATGTAATATTCACACCAAAATCACATAATGCACACCAATTCCACATTTCACATCGACACTTGTGACTCCAATGCAACTCAATTCAATATGCATGTGGTACCAACTATTATCCTTATCGGTCATGCCAGGTCCACATCTTCAAGACAAATAACCACCAAAAATCCCGTCAGCCTTAAGCTTTCAAATCTCTCAGGGTTAGGTTTGGAACAAGTTAATAATTCCCACGGAATTACCAAACATTTCCTCTTGACATGAATGATGCATGTGCAATCTCAACATAAATATGCAATTAAGACCATCTCAATATTTTAATCATACGAGCATATTTCACATAATTCAACACATTTGAATTATCTTCAACGAATTGCACAACATGCATATTTAATGTCATCAATCACACACAATGCATTCTCATAGCATTTATCATATCAACACATCATTATAACATGTAGCAAACAAGTCCAAACCATGTTATATTCAATCAACATCAATTTCCAACAATTACATACACAAAATCAAGTATCATGTTTCTCATCAAAAGTCATCCAAAACCAATGTAAAACACATCGAATAAATTATTCAAATTCATATAAATCAATGATAAATCATAAGAATCCATAATACAAAACAATTAAACAAATAAAAAATTTTGAATCCCAGACCGTGCTAAGCAACCTCTATAAAATGCAGAAAAAATCTGCTACAAACATTTCTATCTTTTTATAAATTTGTTCATCCAAATACCATTCAAACAAATAATTTTCACCAATTAAATGTATTATAACCTATATCTAACATATAACATCAAATACAAACATTAAAACATGATTTCCAACATCAATTTCATGATTTAACATTCAAACCCTAACATGTCAAAATCTGGAAATTGAAGAACAAATCCTAATTTCTTGTTACTACCCATGACATACCATTATACATACCCATAAATCAAATAATACCCACCGTTACCTTAGATGTAGATACTTTCTAGGTTTTCTCCTTCTTCTTCCTCTTCTCGTCTTTTCTCCTCTTCTCTTCTTTTGATAATTCTCTTCTAATTCTATTTTTCTCTTTTATTTTGTAACACTCTTACTAACCATTGTTTTTCTCTATTGGGATTATCTCACCCACTCATTAATGTGACATATAAGGCTCAATTCTTAAATATTCTATTCTTACACTTACTAGCCCAATAACATATAATACACACATATTCCAATTAAGTCAATTATTCACTTAATCACACAAAATCAAATAATTAAATAATTATAAAACCAAATAATAATTAATCATGGCAATTAATTAATAAAATGATTAATAAATAAAATCGGGATGTTAAAATCTCCACGAGACAATCTATGTGGATAGATATTTCAAGATTAATTCTCCTTTATTTTTTGGCACTTAGCCAAGAATTTAGGAGTGGTGTGAGACTTTAACAATTCCTCTCAATTTTTTTTATTAATATATGAATATTTCATGCACAGAGGTGGTTTGTCATCTTTTTGTTTTTTAATATTCTTCTGTGAATTGTGTGTTAAAGCCCCTCCAACGCTTACCAGCATATCCAAGCCATTTTTTCCAGCATTTTATCCTTTGGAAAAATAAACATTGTCTATGTTTTCATAATAGAATTGATATTAGTATTAAAAAATAATAATAAATGGTCATATATACTTGTAAAAAAATCAAAAAATTATAATAATACCTTAATCTCGATCCATATGCTATATTTCAATTCACCGTCAACGGCATGCCAATTATTTGTCAAAATACTCACTTTTCTTCTACCATGTATTGCCATGTAACACTTAAAATCGTCAGCATTTTCACCATAAGCATTTTCGATTCTCATATCAAAATTAATCGGGGAGAAAATATCGTTTTCTTGGGCTTTCTTAACCTTGGTACACACTGTGGCACCTCTATCTTATCTTTTAGTTTTTGTATTAACAAAGGTTTCAATAGAAGTTGTATGAGTGTTACTTGTCGAATCACCCATGTTTGTGTAAATTTGAGAAGATTATAAACTTTTTAAAAGATGGATAGAAAGTTCCTGACAATAAAAACATACACTTAAGTTCATGTTACCTACAAAATTTCAATGGCTTACATTTCAATGTGTTATTAAAAAGTGTTCGAGATGAACATTTCAAGTTATGACTATAACAATTCAATGTCTTACATTTCAAATTTTTACTAAGGTTTACCTTGGTTTTCATATGAATACAACAACTAAAACAAATATGGTGAACATTTTAGTGGTGAGAGTACATTTCAAAGGTCTGACATTTCTAACAACATTTCAAACGACGTTTCAGTGGTGAGAGATGAACATTTCTATGAGAGATGAATATTATGTATCTCAAACGTGATGATGAAGCTTCAAAGAGTTTTAAAAGAGTTTATGTTGAAAGAATTAATGTTGAAAAGAGATGATGCTCGAGTTGGTGTTAGAAGAGTTTTGATGAAATTCATATAGGATTTTTTTTAAGAGAATGTCGATGAAACATGAAGTGCTGATAGGTGTCCGTGGAACAATCTCTATCCTCTTAATTAAAGGTTACTTGCAGGACCCACTACAAGTGTCCTAGACCTTGTGATAAGTTGATAGTGTTTTGGTGTTTGAAATGATTAAAGTGCAGAAAACGTAATAAGAACGAAAGGGTAAAAGATAAATGCTAGATAAATTGCAAGGCTGAAATGATAAACAAGACTTAAAATAAAGTTGCTTTAAATTTAAAGGTGGATGCAATTGTACATTTCTCAGAACTCACTCGTGTCTCTAAACGCTTGTACTTTGAGTGATCTCTTACAATGTTACAAAATGCGACCTCGAAAATGAATACAACGATTTGTTTAAATAAATACTAAAATGTAATTGTCGATAGTTACTTTGAACCACTTACATTGAGAGTTCGTATGGTGTTGTTTTCAACCTTCCCATGTTTTGCTAATGCTCGTAGTTCTTGACCGCTTTTTTCGCCACTTGCTCTTGCTCTCGGCTTGCCTTGTCTTCGTCGACCTAGCTTCTGCTTCTAGTATTGTCTCGACTGACAAGCCCCTGAATATGTATAAGTTCTGAAATTCCGTCGGTGGACCCTAGCTCATCATTTATAGAATAATTGTCACCCCCTTTTGACAAAGGATACCATCTAACTTGTGGCCTAATCCTTGAGTTAAAAATTGCTTGTTAACAAATTTCCCCTAAAATGCCAAGTTCTACAGAGATTCTGTCGACCGAGAACTTTGGCTTTTTAACTTTTGAATTTTTGACTACACGTCTATTCAAGTGACATTACATGACATGATTGCAACTTTTTGTGTCACTATTACCTATGTCAATCCTTCATTTCTCATAATGGCTCCTATTTTCTAGAATATGGGATTTCAACAAACCCTACCAACTCTTCCACTCTTGATTTTAGAGGAAATCATTACTATCTAAATGGGTGAAATTTGTCCATCATTGACGGCTTCAAATAGCCTATAAATTTTCCTTCAATCCTGTTGTTTTCAGCCTTCTTCCTCTACAACATACAAAAATTGTGAAATAATATCTTTCTCTTCCTAAAAATGGCCACTTCCTCACGTTCTCCCTTTAATACTGGTAACAATCCCATAGCTTTTTCTCTTTCCAAAAAAGAGGGTTTTGAATTCATTATGAAACCATCTCCTGACGCAAAATCAAAGGTAAAGAAGTGGAAACTTGCTGATCCCATTTATTGTTATAGGAAAGCTTCTCGCATTTCACGAGCCATATCCAACTCAAGAAAAACAACCTAAGAAGGTTCATACATACTTTCCTTGTTTTCATCCCATTATCCCTTCTGCTTTCGATCAAACGAAACCCATTGACGTTAGGTTCATGAATATGAACACTAGGGTGTTTTGTTTCATGTCTTCTTTTGATCACAAAGCTTATGTAGCTTGGCTTAACAAAGTAAAGGACAACGAAAAGCTTAATGGAAGGAAACTGGCATTTTTGATGTCATCCAACTATCGAGGAACACACATAGAATCAATTTTGATTTTTTCTTATGCTCGCTCTTCTTCTGGTAGGGTTTAACTCACACCTTTCAGTTTCCCTACAAGATGTTAACACCTACCTTGTTCGACGTAGCAGCTATCATTGGGATTTCTCCTCTCGGTGAAACTTTTGACCAACCAATGTCGACTAGACACTCGTTTCACATTGACGGCATCGATTTCACTCATTACATATCTTATCATCATGTTATCGACCGAATGGATGTTACTGATGGCAAACATATTTCCTTTCGAACCCTTTGGCTCTCCTATTTTATGTTATGTCCAGGATCTTTGCCGACATCCCTAAGCTTTATAACATTGGCCATCCAAATTCATGAAGGTTGAAACATTTCTTTGGGAAAGCTTTTGCTGGCATATTTGTACCATGCTTTGGGAGAAGCCTTCTCTCAACTAAAGTCCCTTCCTGATAATGACAAAGGGTTGGTTCTTTCGGGCCCTTTCTGGCTTCTTCAACACTGGTTGAATGCCATATTCAAATACCAACTAGGTTATCCCGTTTCTAAGGCTATCTTGCATCTGAATAAAAACTGAGCTATCGAGGGACCAAGGTTATCTCTAATGACTTCCCAACAAAACCTCAACAGGTACATTTTTATGAAATATATCCACATGTTTGTTGATGCTGCAAACTTTTTTTCGGCCATTGCTCTAGAATGACGGTTTGGGCCAGATTGGTTTAGATATCCTTTCCCTAGCCTCTCTCCACCAAACATTGCATAGTCAGATGTTGTTTGTAGGAGATTTTTAACCCTAACCTTGCTCTCCTTTCGCATCGATACTGGGTCGGACGACTAAAGATTTATTGCGTATCATAGTGGCTTGTCACTTTAGACTTTGTCAAATGTTTCCGTAGTCTTTATTCTCCCATCATGTTGACATTGTATGAGTTGGCAGGCCACTGACTACTGATGACCATGTGACATGCCTCCAGTTTCATGAGGCTACTCAATCCCTTAAACTTCCTATCTTCCAATTCAACCACTTCTTTTTTACCACCAAGTTTCTTTCAAAGCCTCATCGATGATTTTAGTGATTTTCATGCTCGACAACCGACTGCGTCATTAGTACCAGTTCCCAAGGCTATAGAAACTCAACCTTTTCCTCATGCTATTATCGATAATGCTCAGTCTACCCAAATACGTTTTGTTTCCTCTAATTCCCTTACCAACAGAGTCTATCACTCTCATTTTCTGGGATTCTTATTTTCTTTTACATGTTTTCCATACCTCGAGTCTGTGTTGATCCTAAGGCATTTTTTCAGGGACATCTTCTAGAAGGCACCTTCAAATCATATTCTTTTGTTCTAACAAGTCCCACTAAAAACACCATAGAGCTTGTGAATGTTGTTGGAGATCCAACTGGGCCTACCCTTGAGTGACCTTTTCGACAGCACACCTCTCATAATGCCAATATATGTTCCCAACCTGATTTTGTTGGTGAAATTCCTCTTCAAGAAATTTCTGCTCTGCATGTTGAAGGTTTGATCTCAAGAAGACTCTTGTTACAGTTTGAGTGGATTTAAAATAAGGATTAACTAACTTATTGGGGGTGCCAATAAGGTTGATCTGACTTTTTGTGGGTTGGCTCTAATCGGTTTGGTTATAGTGGACTAAATCCTTGTTGGAGGCAAATTACTTTGAGGGGAGGACTGGAGTAGCTTAGTTAATAAGGAACCATGATAAAAAAAATTGTGTTGTACCCCAAAATTTTCACTCTCATGTTTTCTAAGGTTTTCTCTTATATGGGTGATTACAAACACTTGCTTAAAGAAAATAAGAATTTTGAAGATAAACAAGGCATCTTTGATTGGCATTGAAACAAGGTATCTTCGATTGGCATTGAAACAAGGTATCTTCGATTGGACTTGGGACAAGGTGTCTTCGATTGGAATCTGAGCAGGTTGTCCTTCAATTGGCATATGGACAAGTAGCTTCGATCGAATGTCCAAAATCCTTCGACACAATCTTGGTTCACAAGACTTCGACTGAGCATGAGCTGTTTCATGCCTGATTCGATTCACAAGGAAATGGCTTTCCATGTACGTGCCTTCAGCACACAAGGCCAAGACTTCTTCAGATTTGCCTTCAATCCACAAGGCAAAAAAGCTTCCTTCGACCCACAAGGCGAATACCGCCTTTGTGCCTGATTCAATTCACTAGGAAATGGCCTCTTTTATGCTTGCTTTAGCCTCTTTCATGCTAGCATCCACAAGTCATTAGCTTCCTTTGTGCTAGCTTCGACTGGGAAACGGTCCACTTTGAAATAGTTTCGATTCCAAATCTAAAATCCTTAACACAAATTTCTCCACCTTTTGACACCTAGTAAGGCCTATTCGAAGGACACACAAATGATGCCTTCGAAGGACATGCATTTTGTCTAGTCGAAAGACATACAATGGTTGAAAACAATTTTTGCTTGCTGGCCAGAGTCTTGCATACTGCTAGGCCCAAGCCTCCTGCACAATCACATTCATGAAAAAAAGAAGCTTCGACTGGCCATAAAAGAGCTTTTGTTTGGGTTAGTTGAAGAGTTTTAGATCAAGCTACTAAGACAAATAGTGGCTCAATCGAAAGCCACAAGGATGAGGCTTAGGGCAATTCAAAGGAAGGTGAGGAGGCTTCTGTAAAGCCTTCGATTGATAAAGAACTGAAGCAACATTCGACCAGTCAAAAAGGAAGAGTTGATGCTTGTTGGTTTGAATTGAAAGAAAGGCAATCAAAGAAGGTAACACTTGGGGACTGATCAAAGACACTCTAGTGAAGAAAATTCTGAACAATTTGAATTTGTACAAGGCACCAATTATCACATGTCCAGATGCATCCAAGTCTCAAAATTGCATGAAATCTTATTTTTTGCAATTTTACAAAATGAGAATTATGGCTTTAAACAACATGTTTATGGCTTGGATTCTTTCCTTATTTCCTCCTTCACTCCATCTCCTCTATATATACCTCACTTCTGCAAACATCTCACACGCACAAATTTCCTATCGAAAGAGCACCCACACTGCCTCTAAAAGAAAAACAAAATTCTAACCAGTTTTGCAGGCACCCTCAGTCCAAAGAAATACCATACTTGTGCTCCTGAGACTCCCAAGAGTCTACTCCAATCCAATCCACACCCAGAAGTGCCAAATCGAAGCATCTCATCCTTGGTAAACTTTCAAATTCATATTCAGGTTTTCATGATGTATTAATGTTTTCCAGTGTTTGATTCATGCTCAGGGTATTATATAGCAAAGCATTCACATGGAACATACAAGGATAAAGGGAACGATCTGTGTTCTTCATCGAATCTCAAAAAAACATGATTCTTTAGGGCAAACAAACCCATATTCAAACTCGAAGGAGTCAAATTAAAGGGAGATCGAATCAAGGAAAAGACTTGGGTTCCACACCCAGGTCATGCTTTTGTTTTTGTTAACTATTTTTCTTGAAGATTCCAGTGCCTTCGTCCAAAGGAAATTCATCAGACGCCTCCAATAACATTCCTTTTTGGATCAAAGGATAATATCCTTCACTGGATCGAAGGATAACATCCTTCACTGGATCGAAGGCTGCGTATCTTCACAGGATCGAAGGGCATCCTTCATTGGATCGAAAGCCATCATTTTTTCTTTGAGCGAAAGACTCTTCTTCTTGTATTTATTTTTATTTTTTACTCATTTCTTTTAATTCAACAATCAAATAATAAAAATCATCATAAAAATTAGGATTAGGTTTTATTTAATTAAATTATTTTTTGAACTAATTAATTAATTAATTTTAACATCTTCTTCTTAAAAAATTAAAATATATTACAATTAGGCTTAATTTCATTTAATAATTATCTTTTTAATCAAATTTAGATTAAAGGTAGTTTAATTATTTTATAAATAAAACAAAACAAAAAGATTTCCTTTTCCTTAGGATTTTTTGACGTTCTTTTCCATTTCCTGCGCATTATTACATTTTATTTTCTCCAAATTATTGTAATTGCTCACAGTATGTAACAAAATTAACTAGGGCTCTTTACTGCTTTTCTTTATTTTCCCCCAAAAGTTTTGGACATGTAAATACCCCTCCCCGAAATATTGTAATAGCGTAGATTTAAATTCCTGCATTTTAAATTCATGTACATATTAACTGCTAGACTAATAGGATGGTATCCCAAGATTAATAATCAAATGTTAGCATACCTAACATCTAAGACAAAAATAACTAAACATAACATACCTTACACATATACACCTCTAGGGTACACCCACTTTTGGTGCCTTTGAAAATAAAACAATTATGTCCCTCGAAAGTAGGGATGCTTTAGCAAAGACCCTCAAAAAAGATCATAGTCCCTCGATGACCCTTTAGAGTTTCCTTTTGGTAAATGATCTAGTCCCTTAAACAAAATTTCTAAAGCGTCTCTACATGTTATCGTTATGACTGTACGATGACCCACGAACGACCCGCAAACATCCAACAATAGGGCTACCTACTCACTAATAATAGGACATGACTATCTAAAGGATAGGAGGAAAAGAACAAACCTTTTCGAGTATAAGTAGATAGTTCATAGATGCTTTCTCAAAAACAAAACTTTCACACTTACACAAAACATTTCCGAAACGCTTTCAAAAAACACTTTATTAACACTCTTGAGGACTGATACAAGAGTTATCATAAAGAGAATCACCGCACTAAGGTATTTCAAAATACTTTTCAAAAAACACATAAAGCACAAGGTATTTTTTAAATGAGCTAGCATCTAAGAGCCCGTAGATAACCACAGATGGAAAGGGTGCTAACACCTTCCCTTTCCATAATCTACCCCCTTACTCAGAAAACTCTCGAAAAGGTCTTTTTCTGTTCTTTTCACCCTTTCCTTAATTTGGATAAAAGAAAAGTAGGTGGTGACTCTTTCTTACTGTAATATTTGCGAACACAAATGCAAAACCAGTATAATAGTCGGTTCTGCTACCGTATCACAGAACTGGCGACTCTGCTGGGGAATAATTATAAAGTGGGGTTACCTTAGAGTTTGGTTCATCATTTTAAATTGCTTTCCTGGTATGCTTTTCTTGCTTTATCTTTGAGGGTTTTGCTTGGGTTTACTTGTAAAAATCCTACACCCGGATCTGGGGCACCTTTTAGGTAAGTAGCAATAGATCGTGGGACTGTGCAAGGTATACCGACACGGTTGAAGCGATAGCTACGTTGATGTGACACATTAATTGGTACCGATAGCCCTGGATTAGTCAAGGAGAATACGGGTCCACTGTGTGGTGTCATGAAGCATCAACTAACCTTAGAACCTTTAATTGAACCAACTTGGCCATTTGGAATTAGTGAGATAGTCGGCTTTGGTGCAGTCTGAAGTTGGTTGATACTCGATACTACACTCATTGAGATTTGACTTCTGGGATGTTTCGGTCACCAATAAAGAGGCTTGCGCTGAAACAATGCTCGGTGAAGAAAGATCAGTGATATTGAGATTCCCTAGAACTCAGTTACTATTGATATGACAGGTTGAACCAACTATACTTCAAGAGGGTACTTACCTATGGAATCCATGCAAGCCTAAACCTAAGGATCTACTTGTGTGATTGTATAAGTTTGTTTGTACATAACATCATAACATTATAACATTGGCATATCACACTAACCATTTCAAGTACTTTTAGGACTTATCTTTGTGTCTGTTTTGTAGGACATGGCTCCCATTCGCAGAAATACTATCCAAGTTAACCTCGTAAGGGTGCCTCCTCAACTCAAGGAATTGGCATCAATAGTTCCTGAGAATTCCCCATTCAGTAAAAGATATGGTCGGCTCCTCAGCTTTGTCATCTCAAGCCCTAATGAAGACATGGTGAAAGTTCTCTTTCAATTATTTGACCCTTTAAATCACTGCTTTACATTTCCTGACTACAAGCTGGTGCCTACCATGGAAGAGTTGTCTCAGTTATTGGGTGTTCCAATTCTGAATCAATTACCCTTTAACGGTATGGAAAGAGACCCAAATCCTGAGGAAATTTCTCAAGCCATATATTTACAATGGTCTGACATTGTAACCAACTGGCAAACAAGTAGCGGTGTCAAAGGTTTCCTTACCAAGTTCTTGTTTGAGAAATCTCACTATTTCTAGGATACTTTGGATTTACAAGCCTTTGAAGAGGTGTTGGCCCTTCTCATGTATCAGATGGTACTGTTCCCTAATCCGGACCAACCCATAGACGTGAATGGGTTCAAAGTCTTCATGTCTCATAACCCAGTGCCTATTGTGCTTGGAGACATTCTACACTCTCTTCACACTTGCACTGTAAAGAGAAGAGGGACCCTTATGTGTTACACTCCTCTATTGGCTAGGTGGTTTATTTCGCACCTACCCCGGTCTGTTGTGAAGAATGAACAAGGCTTAAGATGGTCTAATAGGTTGATGTCCCTCACGCATTCGGATATTCACTAGTGCCCTCGATATGTAGAAGACGTCACCATCATTGATCGTTGTAGGGAATTCCCTAATGTCCCTCTCCTAGGTGAAACAACCGGCTGAAAATCATCAAACAATGAAGTCTCCATCGAACGTCTTTTATCCCACATGTAGGGAAAGGTAAACATCTAGAAAACCTGAGAAGGGAGAAGTCACAGTCTTGCAACCGAGAGATCGAGTAAGGGAGTCTGTTATGCGAGGGGGAGGTATTATAACCCCACACGCCCGTAGTACTCTACGGTATCCATTATTGTTATCTATCTTATGGGTGAGTTTAATCTATGCTTATTAATTACTATACTACTGAAGGGAGAATGCATGCAAAAGAAATGAGAAAAGAATGTAGGGAAAATAAAGGTTGTGCTCGTCCGGGCGCAACCCCGATGCCTACGTATCCCTTTTAAGGAATCAGAGCAGCCGTAGTTCGGCTCATATGTTTTTGTTGGTTTGTATTTTTTAATGAACAATATTAATTTCTCCTTCTGCCGAAACTCGACCTTTGGAGACTTACGCGTCAGCACAGAAGTGAAGTAACACGCTGTTGTACCCCAAAATTTGCCCTCCCATATTCTCCAAGAAATTGCCAAGTCAAAGCTTCAAAAGTTCCCCAAGGGTTGCACAGTGCAAGAGCCTCCTAAGCAGTCAAAATTAGGGTTTTTGTTCTGATCAAGAAAATGAAGTTTCCAGAGGTCCAATCGAGTCTCATATGCCTACAAATATGGTCAAGCATCCTCACATCAAGTTTCAAGACATTCAGCTCAAAATTGCACAGTCAAAACCCTAATTGCACTACAGTCAACTGTAGGGGCAAAATGGTCATTTGGCAGTCAAAAGTTCAAATTTTTGGTCAACATATCATTTTGAAGCCACAAACATCATTTGATCAATGCTTGATCATGATTCTCAAAGCTTGGCTCAAAAATCATCAAGATGCAAAAGTTTCCTTATTTGGACAGCTGAAAAAGTCAACTGTAAATTGACCAGGGCATAACTTTCACATGGATTATCAGAAAAATTCCATCCAAAGCTCATTTTTAAGAGAAAGACATTTACTACAACTCATCTTCATACTTCAAGTCCAAGAAATGCTCTCACAAAAAGTTATCAATTCCAACATTATAGGTCATTTTCAAAAGTCAACAAAAAGAGACTTTAGGTCAAAGGCCATAACTTGAGATTGGTAAATCAAAATGACATGGGACAAAAGGCATTGGTTAGAGGACTCAAAGACCTTTCCAAAATGTCCAAGAACATGAGGAAAGATTAAAAATTGAGCAAGTTATGCCTTGTGGAAGTTTGGAAATATTTGGATATTTTGAAAAGTCAACATTGATTCAAATGACCTAAAATTGCTAATGGGCCCATTTTTCTTCCATAATTCATCATCCATGGCATGTGCACGACCACTTGCCCCAAAGGGAAGTATTTCTTCATTTTTTATTTATTTATTTGAATTTTTATTTATAATAATTCATTTAAATCAAATTAAATGCATGAAAAATATTTAACCTAGGTTTTACAATCTTTTTGTGCACAAAATCTACTCAATAATTCGTGTGAAATTAAATGGGGAAAGATTTGGAGAGAATTGATCTTAATTTGTACAAAAAACACATGGAAAATATTTGAAAAAGATCTTGAAAATCAAATTTCCAAAAACCATGAATGCAATTGATTTGTTTGGTTTTTCTTGACCTAATTGATTCATTACATAAGCCTGAATAAAAACCTAATGCTTTGGACCATCAAGCTGCACAAGAACCCTATTATCAAACTCAAAATTTTTGCAAAAAAACTCAATTCTGAAAACAAGGTTAGAGGGCGATTCAAGCTGAGATTTTCATCTCATCATCTTCCTGAGGCCTTCAGCAACGTGCCTGAATAGATTTCCAAGTCCATAACCTCTTGAATCGTTGTACAGAAGCTAACCTTTCTCACTTTTTTTTCATTATCGTGTTTTACATTCTATGCACATTCATGACGTTTTGTTTATATATTCATGATCAGTGAAGTATTTGCAAGCTAACCATATGCTTTGATTGTATTTTTATGCGTTGTGTGCAAAGATACCATGTTCGTGTTTTAGGGTTTACAGGACCTTGAATTAGGGTTTTTCAAATAAGGAAAAATTGGCCTTTCAAACTTGGACCATTGAATCCATCAGGCTCAGACAACCACAGGGCTACCCTCGCGCCTAATTTATGAAGCCCCTAGGGCTAGTCGCTATTCTCTGATATGTGGTCTTAGGCAACGTGTGAAAACCGTTGCCAATGTTTTATATATTTCAGGAAAAGAAAACCAACGAAGAAGACGATGCAGTGGCAGCCAATGATTGGGCAATTTGAATTTTCACGCTGGAATTCCACTAACCCATGTTCTTGCTTTATGTTATTTTTGTGTTATTTAATAATCAAAATGCGTGAGTTGGCACAGTTGGTAAGCGAGAGTGTTGGCAATGTACATGACCTGGGTTCGAGCCCCAGGTCTTCATTCTTTCTATATATTTTTTCCTCTAATGTTCATATGCAGCATAAGCGTTATGGATCACCATGCGCCCCCAGATCAAACCATCCACGTGCATGTCAGGGTCAATCCAAAGGCATAGATTGGAGGAACACCATAAACATGAGTCAACATGCCAGCACGTTGCCTGGAAAAGTCAAATGGACCATGCTAAATGGGCCTGAATTACTTGGGTTATACCTCCATGTTGGGGAATACAACCCCCCTAGGTTTGCCATAATATTTTTTATTTCTATTTTCTATTTGCTTTTAATTATTATTTGTTTAATTAATTTATTATTTTCACAAAATATAAAAAAACCATAAAAATCAGAAAAAGAGAAAAACAATAAATATTTTTTATTTTAGTATTTCTTGTAAATAAATTTGCATGTAAATTATTTAGTGTAAATTAGGTTTAATTTTAATACTTTTAATAAAAATCTAAAAAATGTAGAAATTAGGTTTAATTAATTTTCATCCTTTTATTTTTCTTTCATAAATAATTAAATAATTAGATATTTATTTTTATAATTAAATTTGCATGTAAAAAAAATTTAGGGTTAATTTAGGTTAAATTCTAATGTTTTCTTAATAAATTAAAATAAAATAGAATTAGGGTTAGCATTTAATTTCAATTAATTTTTTCTATTAAATCCTAAAATACTAAAAAAATACCAAAAAAACACCTCCTTTTCTTTTTAATTAATTAAATCCAAGTAATTTAAATTTTGCAAAAAGGGTCCAACGCCCTCGTTTCGATTTAATTTTTTATTCGTATATTTATTTTATGTCTTTATAATATTTATGTATCTCTCCCAAGGCCATGTAACCTTTTAACTTTCTCACACTTTTAACTCTTTATTTTCTTTTAATTCTTTATTTTTCTGTCAAATCGGGTTCGAGAAATTTTGGCGATGTGGACCCGCGCCGTTTGTAATAGCTTAGAATTTACTTTTCTCGCAATTTTTAACTGTTAACAAATGGCATGAAAGAATGTATGGACAAACAAATAAAAACAAGCGTAGAACACCTATGACATGACAAGACAAATTATCTGAAAACGACACACAAATCGCACACACCACCCCTAGGGTACGCCTCACTGTTGCCTTGCCTCGAAAGGTGATCGTCGAGTAGAGGATGTCTTAGTAAGTCCTCATGATCCGGGAACCTGGCATGAGGGTAGCTTCTAAGGTGTCTTCCCATTGCTCTGGTGATCACCATGTCCCGAACCTCGAATTGACCCGAACACCTCCAATGGTGGTGCTACCTACCTCTCAATGGTGGGATGGCACTACTTTAAAGGACATTTACACAGACGAATTCCTTAGGGTAGGTAGGTTCTCGTAGATACTTGCTCTAATTTCAAAAACAAATCAAAAATACTTTTCACACCAACACATTTTCAAAAAGCTTTCGAAAGCAACTTTTCAAACACTCTTGAGGACTAATACAAGAGTCGAACTGGAATTTTCAAAGAAACTTTTTAAAACCCACAGTTGAAAAGCAGACAAACCATTTTTGAAAACACAAATGAGCAAGTATCTAAGAGCCCATGGATAACCATGGATAGAAAGGGTGCTAACACCTTCCCTTTCTATAACGTACCTCCCGAACCGAGAGCAATCTCTTTAAGGAATTTTTCTGTGCTTTTTTCCTTTCCATTTGGAGAAAATAAAAGACGGTGGCGACTCTTGCTTCCCCGACATTTCGCGATCCAGCGTTAAACAGTCAGTTCCAGATCCACCGATCACACACGCTCTTTTGAAAAAGTTTGGAGAAAAGGTGCTTGGGCGCACAAAAACGTTTGAATAGGTTTGTGTTTTTAATGAGAAATATTAATTTCGCCTTCTGCCGTAACTCGACCCATAGGCAAAAGGAGTTTGTGTTTGTTGGTGTTTTTACTTGTAGATAATAGCTAGTTAATCTCAAGAGAGAGATTTTTAGCCATTTCTCTACTTACTCATGAAATAAGTCTTTGAGACTTGAACCACAACAAAGCTTAGAATAAGAGAATAACAAGGTCGAGAAGAAACCCGTTTATTATCTCTCATACTTAACGAAGATATGATTCTCGTTAGTAAAAATTTTAGTATTTTGAAATTTGCAAGAAAAATAAGTTTTTTCTTTAAATGCATATGCAAAAAGGGAAAGAAAAGTCAAGGGGAGACTAGCCTATTTCTAAACCTAAAGTTATCATACTTCACATGATCTCTAGGAAGCGATAAATGCAGAGAGAAAGTAGAAAGAAAATATACCAAACAGGTACTAGCCAGTAGAGCAAAGTAAAAAGCAAAGAAATCTGACGATCTCGTGAGCTGCTAGCACCAACAAAGAAAAGAGTCAAAAATCGAACATGTAGCATAAGTGTCGAATCGTTATTTATGTGAGAATAAATCACAATCGAAAACTCAATCATATTCGCATATCCTGCATAAGGCTCAAACCTCAAAAAGCAAAGGTAAATTAGAAATCTCAAGTAATCGGATAATCGGAATTTAATTCCTAAAACCAAATAAAAAGAATCTAAAAAAATTTTATACTTAATTTTTATTATTTTTTATCATGAATTCTAAAACAAAAAAAATAAGGAAAAAATGCCATGAAAGTTTAAAGAGAATTATACTTAAAGGGGTGTTATGCTGAAGCTGGGGGGTACGGTCTAGAATCTCACATGCTAGGTGAAACCCATGGAAAATGGTCCAATAAGCCATTTTTGCTCATAAACATCATTCATAAAAAGGTCAGAAACGAGCCTAAGTCAATCAATTTCAGTCCAATAATAGTATTTTTGCAAGGCCATCATGTATATAAGAAAACAGAAAAGAGCTTAAGAGAGTTCAATCGGTCCATGGTCCAAATACAGTAGGTTCAACCCATATACTATGATACAATCTTTTTTCTTATACATTCTATTATCTAAAAAATTCTTAGCCTAAAAAGAAAATAATGACAAAGAAAAACAAATAGGGAAATGAAGAGAGAGGTGTACGTGTAATTAGGGTTGGGGGTGACCCTTCGAATTCCTCCGAGAAATAGAAGTTTCTCCTTCTTCTCTCCAACCGCGGCGCATCTCCCACCTAAACTTTTCCGATCGAAATAAAAAAACTCTGCCGCTCTTCATCTCAGATTTCATCCCTAACTTGTGTTCTCCTCACCTCAATTCAGCTTCTGCTTAAATTATGCTCCGGTCTCACTACCTCTATCATTTCTCTTCAAATCGTTCATCCTCCGTAAATTTCATACTCCATGACCATGTATCCTTCATTAGTTCGTAAAGATCTTTCGTCGTTCCTCTCAAATCCGAAACCCTATGTTTCAGTCGGAACCAAAATTACGACGCGACGATTGCGTATTGGCCAGGGTAGCTCCAATGGCTCTCCAACTATGACAAAAACCAGATATCCTTTGTGAATTCAGGTACGACGTTACGTCTTTGAGCTACGTTACAGATTCTTCTCTTATTCTTCTTCTTATGCGTTTTGAGTTGTTGTTGGTAACAATGATGATATCACTGTTGATGTTAAATTCATGCGTGTTTTGTAGTGAGAAGGAATTGATGATACGAAGATGTGAAGTGTTGAAGATGAAGAAATA
Organism: Vicia faba; assembly: GCA_948472305.1. Lineage (NCBI taxonomy): Eukaryota > Viridiplantae > Streptophyta > Magnoliopsida > Fabales > Fabaceae > Vicia > Vicia faba. The sequence continues at coordinate 258,072,591 of OX451741.1, forward strand.
GGTGATTGAAGCTTCGAGAAGTTGCAGAAGAATGTGATCTTTGAAGAACGTGAGGGAAAATGTAGAAGGTGATGATGGAAGAAGGAAACAAAGAGAGAAGATGGTGAGTTTCTTCTGTGATTTTTTTATTTTTTCTATATAATTCTCTCCATATGACAATGATAGGGTGGATCCCCTTTTATCTCAATCTGAAAGTTTCTGTTATTCTCTTCATCTCCTTTTTCTGTTAGAGTTAGTTAGTTATTAGTCAGTGTTAGTTAAGAATTGGTTAGAGTTAGTTAGGGGTTAGTAATTATGTTTGTTGGAAATCTATTTCTGCTCTTTGTTAAGAGGTTGTTAGAGGAAGTTGAAAGATGTTAGAGAAGGCTCTTAATTCTTGTTTAATTTTCTGTTGCTTTTCCTGTTATTCTATTAGGAAGTTAGTTAGCATTCTCTATTAGTGCAAGTAACTAAAAACGTTAGCTTAGAAATCAAAGTTGTTAGTTAAAACTATTTAGAAAATTCCATTATGCTGTTAGGAAAAGTTAGTTACAGTTTTTTTGAAGTTCTGTTTGACGGTTAGAAAATCAGTTGGAAGTTAGTTACTAAGCTGTTAGTTGTTTTAGATAGTTATAAAATTCTGTTTTGATTTAGTTTTTTTGAGGCCAATTTTGAATTATGTTTTGATTTATGTTAGAACAATTAGAGTTTGTTAGAGTCAGTTATATAAGCTAATTTTTAGTCGGTTAAGGGTTAGAGAGATTTTAGCTATGCATTTTGAATTCTGTTATAAGTTATTAGTTATTTTCTCCTTTTCTGTTAGTGAGATGGAAACTGTTATGACAATTAGTATGAGCCGGCAATTAGTTAGTTAGAAGTTAGTTGGAGAGATATTTCTGTTATGACAATTGGCTTTTTGTTCGAGTTAGTTATCAATTGTTTTGTAATTCTGTTTTTGTTTTTACTGAAATCAATTATTGAAACTGTTAAAAAAAATTGTTAGTTGTTAAAGAAATTGGGAGTTAAATAATGCGTAGGCAGAGTTGCGTGTTTATGAATGTTTAAAGTTCCTTGAAATCGCATATGCACTAATCTGGTTCTGAATATTATTAGAAGTTCTGTTAGTTGTTAGGTTCTGTTAGAGTTTGATTCTCTTCTCTGAAGTTTGTTACCAAGGATCTAACCTTAACCCTTAGATCTTAACAGCTTGTTATAAAAGGAACGAGTGAGATGGATTTGATAGAGGTTAGTTATATGTCTTTGAATTCAATTGAAATCTTGAACTCTACTATGAGCTGTGAGATGAACCTTGCCTGTCACGCTTCTAATAACTTCCCCTTCATTTTTTATTTAATTTCCCTCCTGTTTTCATACAAGTTATCTGAACCTGGTTTAATTATCTAGATTTCTGCAGGATGGCTTTGGTTTCAGATTTTGAGGCGGATATTTTCTCCTGTTGTGACTGGACATTAGCATGTAGGTATGATTTTGTGGTGATTGCAGTTAGTTTTATGAATTGCCTTTTTGTATTGTCTTGGCTTTGGTATATGGCTTTTCATGTACATGATGTCATGTCATGATGAAGGTGATATTGCAGGCCTGGTGCATAATTAACGGTTGGTTAATACAAGAAGTCGTCGCAGGTTCACGACATGGCTGGCATTTCTTGGTAACATATGTTTAGCTTCATTTTTGAATTTTGTCATAACCTGAGCTTAACGACCTTACGGGAACATGACAGGGTAGCGATGCGTATTAATTCCTTTGTGTTATGCAGGTCTGAGAATGGCACACAAGATGCTTATGGCTTACAGGCAGGTCCATCTGTTAGTTGACCCTCAGAGCTTTAAGGAGATCATGGACATCGGTTGAAGAATAAAAATTAGGAATAGGTTTAGGAGCAAAGAAGAACATAGGTTTAAATCTTAGTAAAATTTTGTGTATTTTTGATATGATGTAATGCATTGGAACCTTGAATGGACTTGAACGGACTTTTGAACTTTAACCTTGAATGATGACAGATATTTGTAAAAAATGACGATGATTTGTACTTGAAGCTTGGAACTTTGATGACTAAGATGTCTTTTTGTAAATTCAGTGTAGTGACTTTAATTTGTAATGAACATGGTGTATTCTAACACTTGAACTTTGAATGAGGAGGTTTTGGATGATATTTGGATGGATTTTGAATGGTATTTGAATGATACTGAAAGTGACAACTTGAACTAAAATAATCACTTGAATGGAATTATAATGAATGACTATGTCTTGCCATTTGTATCTTATCTTTTGCATTCTAATAAATCCTTATGATTAAGGTCTCCAAACTCGCTTGAATCAAATTCTTGAAAACAAACCAATGCTTAGATTTCTTTAATAACATTTGATTATCCTCTAAGCACTTCACTTCATGACTCAGTGAACGAATTCCAACCAACTTACATATTCAATGAACCAGTCCTGAACTCAAGATATGACACAACATTTAATCGAATCAATAATATTCCTGCATGAACTCAGTCAAGAAAACAAACTCTCCATATTGACTTTGCCCAAAATCAAAACCTTTATTCATATTCGTCTGAATCAATTAATACTCTCTAGCCTCATATTTTGTATTGTGCTTCAATTTTTGGAATTCAAGTCACAAACATGTCCACTTGAAAATGTAAGGCTAAAATCCTTAAGAAATTCCCTTGAAGATGATAATTCCTAACGCACAATATAAGGCTCTCTGAGAAAGTCCCTTGATAAAAAAAAAACCAATCTCATGATCTTTGACAAACGAAAAAAAAAACCCGATTGGAACACAATTTCCGAAAACCTGACTTTGATCACATATAGGGAAATAAACCCTGATAGCCTCACGGCTTGATGAAGAAATAAATTCTCAACGACCCAAGTCACAACCCTAATTCCACTGCTCGCTTCCTGAATAAGAAATTAGACTTTATTGGACACGAACACCTGAACCACCGTGAAACCCTAATATCAGACAACCACTGAACTTTGAACCTCAAGCGCTTTATGGAATGCAATGCATGCTATGTTAGTGACCTAATGAAATATATGCGAATGAATGCGAAGGTCTAAGCCAAATAAAAGAAATTAGGAGGGCAAATTTTGGGGTGCAACAGTAGGCATTAGGGGTGGAATCACTTATAAACCTTGTTTGGCATTGCGACAGTTTGGGTATGCTAGGAGGGATGGTCCTCATAATGTATTGGTTCAGGGAATTGCGTTCAACTACGAGGATGATGTTCAAGGGTGTCGTCAAAGGTTCATACGAGCTTGGGGCATGATAAACAGAGTGGATAGCAAGACATTGGGGCATAAGAAATCCATCCCTTTGGAGCCTTATCTTAAGTGGGTACGAGCACGCGCTCAAAATCTAATGATGCCTTACCCCACCACTCTACCCATCATCATGGAACCCATTGCAGATACATATGTACCTCATACCGTTCTACATCCTGACATGCCGACCACTCTCAAGGAATTGCAAAGGTCTTGGGTTTAACTTAAAGAAGAACGACATACCTTTGAAGCCCTGTTCTATGCAAGCGAGAAAAAAGTTTTGGAGCTTACAAGAAAACTGCATGAAGAACAGGGTTTGAATGCCTACATTGAACCAAAGAGGATGCCCTCATGTGAAACCCGAGTCTTGGTTGATTTCGGAGTTTTTATTTCACTTTTGTCTCTTCCATTGTAAGCCCAAGGGGCCTCGTTGTAATCTTTCAAACTTATGAGTGCAGTTAATGTTTGTTCTCTCTTTAGTTTAAGAAAATTTAAATCTTAAAAGTCCTTGAAAACATTTCATTAAGCATATCATGCATATCATTACATAAGCAGGTATTTCAAGACAAGTTTCTTATTTTTTCGCTGTTTATTTCAGCAAAAGAAATGGATCTTGAACAAACAGTAAAGGATCTTTAAGCTCAAAACGCTCAGTTTCAACAAATGTTCCTGGCTCTGGAAAAGGGGTAAGAAGATCTGAAAGCTCTGATCATCAAAGGGAAGACAAAGAAGGCAAAGAAACCATCTGGTGTCTTGAGTTTGGGTACAAGGTTCAGAGGACCGGCTAAGCGAGCTCTAGATTTTGCAACCCCGTTAAATGAGGGGGACAATCAAGAAGAGAAGCCAATGGAAGAAAACAACAACCCAGGGTCTGAGGAAGATGAAGCTGACTATTTTGAGGAGTAGTATCCTCCTACTGATGATAAATACAAACAGCTGGATGATCGGCTTAATGCTATGGAGATCTAGAGGGTACCCGAGCTGGATTTTGAAGACCTAGGACTGGTCTCAGGGGTAGTCATCCTGCAGAAATTCAAGATCCCCACCTTTTCTAAGTATGATAGTGTCTCATGTCCTAAGTTGCACTTAAGGTCGTATGTTAGGAAGATTTAATCCCACACTACTGATAGGAATCTATGGGTACATTTCTTCCAGGAAAGTTTGGTAGGGACGCAGTTGGAATGGTTCTATCAGTTAGAAAGAACCAACATTAATAATTGGAAAGATCTGGCTACTTCTTTCTACAAGCGGTACCAATATAATGTTGACCTCGTGCCAACTCATATGCAATTGCAAAGTATGTCTTTGGGTTCCGGCGAAGGTTTTAAAGATTATGCCCAAAAGTGGAGAGAACTTGCGGGAAGAGTCCAGCCTCCTTTTTCTGATAGGGAGCTGATAGACATGTTCTTGGGCATGTTGTCTAGTCCGTTATTTAACCATCTTATTAGAAGCTCTTCAGTTCGGTTCACTAAACTGATACTGACTGGTGAACGGGTAGAAGCTGGCATCAAAAGTGGTAAAATCCAGAGAGATGCATCCTCCGACACAACAAATAAACCTTTCACTGGAAAGAAGGAGGTCAGTTCTGCTTATAACCAAAGAAATCAAAACAAAATTGAACGTAGTCTAACGGTAGGGGCTGTTATGATTTCTAATCCTGCATCAAACCAACAACGAAACAATCAGCACAGGCCAGATGCGCCCAGAAGACAGTTTACCTGGATGAACATGACATTATCCCAGTTTTTGCCACATTTTTTGAAGTTCAATCTGGTGAAGCTAAAGGAGGCCCCTAAGAATCCTAATACTGCACCTCCCCTCTATAACCCAAATTCCCGATGTGCCTACCACTCTGAAAGTCCCAAACATGATACAAATGATTGTTGGGCTCTGAAGAACAAAGTGCAAGATGTCATTGAGGCGAAGGAGATTGAGTTTGATTCTCCCAAGATCCCCAACGTCATAACTGCCCCAATGCTCAAGCATGAATCAAGAATCAGTGCTATTAATGTTGTTTCCGCTACAGAGGGTGCTGACATTGACTGCGACATGGACAAGTAGATCTTCCCTACCATCAGCGGTGGACTCAAAAATTGGGAGGCCAAAAACTTTGTTCCTATTACTTTTATTCAAGTGTAATTGTCTTTTTGTTTTGAGATATGTAATATTTGAACAATTGAAACTTTAAAGTCTTGTGCCTTACCCGAGGCACAATGATTTATTTGTGAGGGTTATTGCTTCATATTCATATGTCATTAATAAATCATTGGATGTTATGCATACAAATTTTACACTCTCTGTTATTCTTTTCTACCTTTTACTTTATCAAAAACAGTTATGCTCTTACACACACCCACATATCAAATTGCAGATCCACATGCACTATGGATCCCATTGATAACGGTTCTGCTATTGCCAGTTATGACTTTGAAATTTCGATCTACCAAGCCGAGGATGAAGGTGAGGAAGATTGTGAAGTCCTAGGAGAACTTTCCAGACCGTTACAATAGGGAGAAAGGGCAATATAGGTGCCAATCTGGAGCATAGTGTCAACGAGCGGTTAATACAGATGTTACCTGACTATGTTGAGGTTTTTTTCTGGTCATACAAAGACATGCCGGGACTTGACACCGATATTGTGGTTCATCGCTTACCGACAAAAGAGGACTACCCTCCAGTGAAAGAAAAGGTTTGTCGCATGCGGCCAGAGATGTCAGAAAATATCAAGGCTGAAGTCATGAAACAGTTCAATTCCAGTTTCTTAGCTATCACCTCTTATCCATAATGGGTTGCTAATGTTGTTTTAGTACCTAAGAAGGACGGTAAAGTACGTATGTGTATGGATTATAGAGACCTGAATAGGGCAAGCCCGAAGGATGACTTTCCGCTTCCCCATATTGATGTTCTGGTTGACAACACCGCACATCATAAGGTATTCTCCTTCATGGATGGTTTCTATGGGTATAATCAAATCAAAATGGCACCTGATAACATGGAGAAAACAACCTTCGTCACACAGTGGGGAACTTTCTATTACAAAGTTATGCCATTTGGGTTAAAGAACTTCGGGGCAACCTATCAGTGTGCTATGGTAGCTTTGTTTCACGACATGATCCATCACGAGATAGAGGTTTACGTTGATGATATGATAGCCAGGTCTCAGACTGAAGAGGAGCACCTTGATCATCTACAGAAGTTGTTTGAAAGGCTGAAGAAGTACAAACTAAGGTTGAACCCAAATAAGTGCACCTTTGGAGTAAGATCCAGTAAGCTCTTAGGTTTCGTTGTCAGTGGCAAAGGTATTAAGGTAGACCCTGCAAAGGTTAAAGCTATATAATAAATGCGAACTCCTTTCACTGAGAAGGAGGTTAAGGGATTCTTGGGACACCTAAACTACATTGCAAGGTTCATTTCCCATCTGACCGCTACTTGTGAGCGAATCTTCAAATTATTGAAGAAAGATCAAGCAGTGAAGTGGAATGATGATTTATAGATTTCCTTTGAAAAAATCAAGGAACATCTTCAAGAGCCTCCAATTGTAATGCCTCCAGTCGAAGGAAGACCTCTGATCATGTACTTAACAGTGTTAGAGAACTCAATGGGGTGTGTGATGGGGCAGCATGACGAGTCTGGTCGAAAAGAGCATGCAATATACTACCTTAGCAAAAATTTTACCGACTGTGAAACAAGATACTCACTACTCGAGAAAAATTGTTGCACTTTGGCATGGGCTGCCTGCCGACTAAGATAGTATATATTGACTCACACTATCTTGTTGATATCTAAAATGGATCCTATCAAGTACTCTTCGAGAAGCCTGCTCTCTCTGGAAGAATAGCTAGATGGAAAATGATCCTGACTGAATACGATATTCAGTATACAACCCAAAAAGAAATTAAGGGAGGTGTATTAGCTGATCATTTTGCTCATCAGGCTGTGGACGACTATCAATCCATGAATTTTGAGTTCCCAGATGAAAACATCATGTTAGTAACTGATTGTGAAGAACATGGACCGGATGAAGTACCTAAAAAAGGATCTTGATGGACTATGGTTTTTGACAGAGCTTCAAACACACTTGGTAATGGCATCGGTGTTGTGATCACATCTCCCGAAGGCTGTCATACCCCTTTCACCGCTAGGCTATGTTTTAATTGTACCAACAATATGGCTGAGTATGAAGCATGCATTATGGGTCTCAAAGCTTCTATCGACTTGAGGATTGAATTCTTGAGGGTATTGGGAGACTCGGCCTTAGTAATCAGCCAAATCAAAGGAGAATGGGACACAAAGCATCCTAATATCATCTCTTACAAAGAACATATGTTAACACTGATTCCACATTTTGAAGAAATTACCTTTGAGCATTTTCAACGAGAGGAAAATAAACTAGCGGACGCGCTAGCTACTATGTCATCCATGTTAAAGGTCAGGTGGGATAACGAAGCTCCTCATATCACTATTGAGAGAATGGACGAACCAGCATACTGTCATGAGATTGATACTGAAGAAGTAGTAGACAAACCTTGGTTCCTATAAGTCAAAAGATATCTCGAAGCCCAAGAGTATCCCGAGGGAGCTTCCATCAATGATAAGAAGTTCCTAAAAAGATTCTCTGCTAAGTTCTTCCTTAGTAACGGAATCCTCAACAAGCGCAATCACAATTGTATCTTGCTTTAGTGTGTGGACAAGAGTGAAGCAGAGAAGATTATGGATGATTTACATGAAGGTACCTTTGGCACCAATTCTAGTGGACACACGATGGCTAAAAATATCCTACGGGTAGGATACTATTGGTCCACTATGGAAGCAGACTATTGTTAGCATTCACGAACTTGTCATAAATGCCAGATCTATGCTGCTAAAGTATACGTACCTCTGGTTCCTCTAACCGTCTTGACTTCTCCCTGGCCATTTGCAATGTGGGGCATCGACGTGATTGGAGAGATTAGACCTACAGCTTTTAACGGGCACCGCTTCATCCTGGTCGCCATTGATTATTTCACAAAGTAGGTCGAGGCAACTTCTTTTGCTCCTGTTACCAAGAACGTTGTGGCCCGACTCATCAGACATAACCTCATTTGTCAGTACGATATTCCAGAAAGAATCATCACGAATAATGGTACCAATCTCAATAATACTATGATCACCGAGCTCTACACGCAATTCAAGATCCAACATCATAACTCTTCTCCTTACCGGTTGAAGATGAATGGCGCTGTAAAAGCTGCTAATAAAAACATCAAGAAGATCATACAGAAGATGACAGTGACATATAAGGGCTGGAACGAGATGTTACCATTTTTCTTCATGGTTACCGTACCACAGTGCGCACATCAATAGGAGCAACTCCTTTCTCTCTGGTATACGGTATGGAAGTTGTCCTACCCATTGAAGTCCAAATCCCTTCCTTAATAATCATGAGGGATGCAGGTTTGAGCAAAGACGAATGGGTTCAGACTCGACTTGACCAATTAAACTTGATTGATAAGAAGAGGCTCGCGGCTGTCTGTCACGGTCAGATGTACCAAAAGTGTATGACTGAAGATTTTAACAAGAAAGTCAGACGTCGGGTATATCAGGTTGGTGACCTAGTAATCAAGCACATCATACTGCCGCAAGGTGATCCCAGGGGCAAATGGACTCCAACATACGAAGGGCCATTTGTGATCAAGAACCTATTTTCTGGTGGGGCCATGATCTTAACTACTATGGACAGTGACGACCTTCCTCACCCTGTAAATGCGGACATAGTTATAAGATACTACGCATGAACAAAGACCCGCTAGGTTGAATGGCCTAGGCAAAAATAAGGGCATCTCGACGAACCAAAAGGGTTTGGGCAAAAATTAGGGATATACATATGAAAAAAATCTGTACACCCGGCAAGTCGAAAACCAAAAAAGGCGGCTTGGGCAAAAAAGGGTATCCCGGTGGACTGAAAACCCGAAAGGGAGGTCCACGCAAAAGTTAGGGATTTAAAGCGTATAACTATGTCCCATTGGATCACCTTACAGGCAGACTTCATTATCAAGTGTCAAGTTCGAATGGTACTAATCAATCCAATCAGCTTTGGACAAGCAACAAAAGAGATGAGACGCTCAAAGACATAAAGGAAATAGAAAAATGGGAACCCAAAGGGATTATTTCACATAGCTGTTTTCTTTGTATGCTATTTCGTAAAGTTTTATCCTTACGACGACATTCTCTCACTAGGATGTTTGTCTCCTTGTACAAAAACGCTTATTCAAGTTAGTACAAATCTATTCCTTTAAAAATGCCAAGCTATTTGTTTTTATTTTTATGTTTTGTTTGTGAAAACTTCCAATGATTATTTTTGAACATATGCATTTGAATGTAATTACTATTTACAAATACTCGCATAAAAAAACAGAAAGACATTTACTAATGGCTTTAAGAAACAGGACAATATCTAAAGGCCATCCATAAAATCCCCGCAGATACCTTCTCCAGCAGGTACAGAGGCAGAGACATCCCACTACAAGGTCACTACCATATTCTCAGTATGCAACCTAATGATGTCAGGTTCTCATATCCCGGGCGGAGCAAGGATCTCCAATTACTGCTCCAAAAATTCCCTAGTGAAGTCACCAAGCTTCTCAGGATTCCCCAACAGGATTTCACAAAATCCCCAAATAGTGCCTGGAGTTTCCCTTCCCTAACAGAGTTTATTTCTCTAGCCACAGAAATCCGCCTCCCAACATTTCAACTTCAAACAAAATCTGAAGACCTACATTCTTCATCCCTAGCTACAATCAAGGGTCTATTTTCCATAATTCTACAACACTGCAATAGAACAACTGACACGTTCATACATTGCACTCATAAATCATTTTACAAACATCATGGCATATGCAACACAAATGCATATATCACAATCTCATTTTTTTAGAGCATCATGCAATTCATACATCATGTCATCGCATGAAACTGGTTTTACCTTTTCAAGCTTAAATTAGCAGACTGACAAACACTGTCAACTTATACAACAGGTCAAAGATTAATGCCCGAAACCAGACGGGGAAACTATCTACACGACCAAGTGGTATGAACTCCCAAAGCAAGATGGGTTTACCAACAAATACAGCAGGCCATAGATTAATGCCCGAAACGAGACAGGGAAATTATCTATGTGACCAAGATTTCCAAGTTCCAGATTAATACCTGTAACAAGCCAAGACAACTATCTGTGGACGGTCGATTAAAGATTAATACCTATAACAAGCCAGAAAAACTATCTTTATTTCTAAGTTCAGAGATTAATATCTGAAGCCAGACATGACAACTATCTCAATGACCAGCAATTTTCATGTTCCAGATTAATACATGAAATAAGACATGACAACTATATGTGGACGACCCATTGAAGATTAATACCTGTAATAAGCTAGAAAAACTATCTTTCTTTCTAAGGTAAAAGATTAATACCTGAAGCCAGACAGGACAACTATCTCAACGGCCGACAATTTTCAAGTTCCAGATTAATATATGTAACAAGCCAGGACAACTATATGTGGACGACTAATTATAGATTAATACCTAAAACCAGACATGAAAAATATCTACATGAGGAGATTGAAGATTAACACCCGAAACCAGATGGAAAAACTATCTTTCTTTCTCAGGTCAGAGATTAATACCTAAAACTAGATAGGACAACTATCTTAATGACCGATAAAAACAAGTTCCAGATTAATACCTGAAACAAGACAGGAGAACTATTTATGGACGACGAATTGTAGATTAATACCTGAAACCAGACAGGAAAACAATCTACATGATCAGATTGAATATTAATACGTGTAACAAGCCAGGAAAACTATCTTTCTTTCTCTTAGGTCAAAGTTTAATACATGTAACAAGCCAGGAAAACTATCTTTCTTTCTCTAAGGTCAGAGATTAATACCTGAAACCAGACTGGACAACTATCTCAACGACCGATAAAAGCAAGTTACAGATTAATACTTGAAACCACAGAGGACAACTATCTGTGAACAATTGATTATAGATTAATACTTGAAACCAGACAGGAAAACTATCTACATGACCAGATGAAGCAATCTTACACGGTTTTTCTTCTCATGATCTCCAGATACAGTCTAACACAAAATGACCCTGAAGCAATCTTACACGGGTTTCTTCTCATGATCTCCAGATGCAGTCTAACAGGGACTCATCCTAAAACATCCCCACACAGGCTCCTTCTCATATATCTCCAAATGCAGACTAACATGGACTCATCCTAAAACCGCCCTACACAGGCTCTTTTTATTATATTTTCAGATAGCGGTTAATTCCATTATCCCTAACAAGTCGCTGTGAAACCTGGATTTCAACCAGAAAGCAACGAAATCTCATCTCTCCAGTACAAAGATAATTCCTCAGTAGAGCCATGGACAACTGAAGTTCCTAGACTCTATTCTCCACAGAATTTTCCCTAAGTAGGAGAACAACAGAAATCAACCTTCCCCAATGGACTCCTCCTCAGACAGCAGGAACAGGAATTCCCCATGCAGTGACCTCTTATGAAGTCAGCATCTACCCTGGATGGCATCTTTAAGCCCATCTCTGAAAACTATCAGTCATCTCCTCCAAATATTATATGTAAGCCCATTCCCTACATGATCAACCATCACATCATTGAGTGCAAGTTTCTGGGCACTCTAGTGTTCAATCATATTCCACCTTCAGATCACGAAAGTCAGACAAGCCAATCTAAATCTTCAGGTTTCATAAGATTGAACAGGGGAAGCTGTTGTACCATAATATTTTCCCTCCCATGTTTTCAAAGGTTTTCTCTTATATGGGTGATTACAAACACTTGCTTAAATAAAATAAGAATTTTGAAGATAAACAAGGTATCTTCGACTGGCATTAAAACAAGGTATCTTTGATTGGCATTGAAACAAGGTATCTTTGATTGGCCTTGGGACAAGGTGTCTTCAATTGGCATCTGAGCAGGTTATCCTTTGATTGGCATCTGGACAAAGAGCTTCAATCGGATTTCCAAAATCCTTCGACACAAGCTTGGTTCACAAGACTTCAATTGAGCATGGGCTGTTTCATGCCTAATTCAATTCACAAGGAAATGACTTTCCCTGTGCGTGCCTTCAGCATACAAGGAAAAGACTTCTTCAGATTTTCCTTCAATCCACTAGGCAAAAATCTTCCTTCGTGCCTGATTCGATTCACTAGGAAATGGCCTCTTTTATGCTTGCTTTGGCCTCCCTCATGCTAGCATCCAAAAGGCATTGGCTTCCTTTGTGCCAGCTTCGACTGGGCAATGGTCCCCTTTGAAATAGTTCTGATTCCACATCTAAAATCCTTAACACACAGTTCTCAACCTTTTAACACCTAGTAAGGCCTATTCGAAGGACACACAAATGATGCCTTTGAAGGACATGCATTTAGTCTAGTCGAAAGACATACAATGGTTAGAAACAATTTTTGCTTGCTGGCAAGGGTCTTGCATACTTCCAGTCCCAAGCCTCCTACACAATCACATTCATGACAAAAAGAAGCTTCGACTGGCCAGAAAAGAGCTTTCGTTTGGGTTAGTTGAAGAGTTTCAGATCAACCTACTAAGGAAAGTAGTGGCTCAATCGAAAGCCACAAGGATGAGGCCTGGGAAAATTTGAAGGAAGGTGAGGAGGCTTATGTAAAGCCTTCGATTGATAAAGAGTTGAAGTAACATTCGACCAGTCAAAAAGGAAGAGTTGATGCTTCGATTGGTTTGAATTGAAAGAAAGGCAATCGAAGAAGGTAACACTTGGGACTGATCGAAGACACTCTGGTGAAGAAAATTTTGAGCAATTTGAATTTGTACAAGTCGCCAATTATCACATATCCAGATGCATCCAAGTCTCAAAATGGCATGAGATCTCATTTTTGGAAAATTTTCAAAATGAGAATTATCGCTTTAAACAACATGGTTATGACTTGGATTCTTTCCTTATTTCCTCCTTCACTCCATCTGCTCTAATATATACCTCACTCCTGCAAGCATCTCACACGCACAAATTGCCTATCGAAAGAGCATCCACACTGCCTCAGAAAGCATATCAAAATTCTAACCAGTTTTGTAGGCACCCTCAATCCAAAGAAATCCCATACTTGTGCTCCTGAGACTCCCAAGAGTCTACTCCAAGCCAATCCACGCACAAAAGTGACAAATCGAAGCATCTCATCCTTGGTAAACTTTCAAATTCATATTCATGTTTTCATGATGTATTAATGTTTTCCAGTGTTTGATTCATGCTCAGGTTATTATATAGCACAACATTCACATGGAACATACAAGGATATCGGGCACGGTCTGTGTTCTTCATGGAATCTCAAAAACCATGATTCTTTAGGGCAAACAAGCCCAGATTCGAACTCAAAGGAGTAAATTTAAAGGGATATGGAATCAAGGAAAAGACTTGTGTTCCATACCCAACACATGCTTTTGTTTTTGTTAGCATATTTTCTTGCAGATTTTAGTGCCTTCCTCCACAGGAAATTCATCAGACGCCTCCAATAACATTCCTTGCTTGATCGAAGGATAATATCCTTCAATGGATCGAAGGATAACATCCTTCCCTGGATGGAAGTCCGCATATCTTCATAGGATCGAAGGCCATCCTTCACAGGATCGAAGGCCATCCTTCACTGGATCAAACGCCATCATTTTTTCATTGATCGAAAGACTCTTCTTCTTGTATTTATTTTTATTTTTTACTCATTTATTTTAAATCAACAATCAAATAATAAAAATCATCATAAAAATTAGGATTTGATTTTATTTAAATAAATTATTTTTTGAACTAATTAATTAATTAATTTTAACATCTTCTTCTCAAAAAATTAAAATATATTAGAGTTAGGCTTAATAATATTTAATAATTATATTTTTAATCAAATTTAGATTTAAGGTAGTTAAATAATTTTATAAAGAAAACAAAACAAAAAGATTTCCTTTTCCTTAGGATTTTTAGAAGTTCTTTTCCATTTTGCGCGCATTATTACATTTTGTTTACTCGAGATTATTGTAATTGCTCACAGTATGTAATAGAATTAGCTAGGGGCTCTTTACTGCTTTTCTTTATTTCCCCCCAAAAGTTTTGGACATGTAAATACCCCCTCCCCGAAGCATTGTAATAGCGTAGATTTAAATTCCTACACTTTAAATTCATGTACACATTAACTGCTAGACTAATAGGATTGTATGACAAGATTAATAATCAAACATTAGCAGACCTAACATCTAAGACAAAAATAACTGAATATAACACACCTTGCAGATATACACCTCTAGGGTACGCCCATTTTGGTTGCCTTCGGAAATAAAATAGTCATGTCCCTCGAAAGTAGGGACGCTTTAGCAAAGACCCTAAAAAAAGATCATAGTCCCTCGATGACCCTTCAGTGTTGCCTTTCGGTAAATGATCTAGTCCCTTAAACAAAATTGCTAAAGCATATCTACATGTTGCCTTTATGATTGTACGATGACCCACGAACATCCCTCAAACATCTAGCGATAGGGCTACCTACTCACTAATAGTAGGACATCACTGTCTAAAGGATAGGAGGAAAAGAATAAACCTTTTCGAGTATAAGTAGATAGTTCATAGATGCTTGCTCAAAAACAAAACTTTCACACTTACACAAAACATTTCAAAAACGCTTTCAAAAAACACTTTATCAACACTCTTGAGGACTGATATAAGAGTTAACATAAAGCGAATCGCCACACTAAGGCATTTCATAATACTTCTCAAAAAACACACAAAGCACAAGGTATTTTTCAAATGAACTAGAATCTAAGAGCCCGTAGATAACTATGGATGGAAAGGGTGCTAACACCTTCCCTTTCCATAATCTACCCCCCTTACTCAGAAAACTCTCGAAAATCTCTTTTTCTGTTCTTTTCACCCTTTACTTAATTTGGATAAAAGAAAAGTCGATGGAGACTCTTGCTTACCGCAACATTTGCGAACACAAATGAAAAACCAATATAACAGTTGGTTCTGCCACTGTATCACAAATTGTGTTCATTCATTTTTATGTTCTAACTTAACTTGGTCTTTCATCAATGAACGAGATAAAAATTATTTTGGTGAAACCCAATTCAAACCCCCTTTGTTGTGTTTCTCACACCTTCAATTGGCATCAGAGCTCCAATTCTAGTATTGATAGTTATCAAACAATTAACTGTGTTAAATAAAGATCCACACAATTTGTTTTTTAAAGAAAAATTATGGTTAAACCAACACCAACTAACGCTGCTTCAAATTCAAATGATAAAAGCTACAATGTAAAACCTCCCATGTTTGATGGTGAAAAGTTTGAATACTGGAAAGATGGACTAGAAAGCTTCTTTCTAGGTCATGATATTGATCTTAGGGATTTGGTAGTTGATGGCTACGTACCTCCCATAAATGCTGATAGAAAAAAGATAGTTAGGAGAGTTATAACTGATCAACAAAACAAAGATTATAAGAATCATCATAAAGCAAGAACCATCTTTCCGAATACTATTTCTTATACTGATTATGACAAGATCACAAATAAAGACTCATATAAGTCTATATTTGATTCTCTTAAATTGACTAGTGAAGGAAATGATCAAGTCAAAGAAATCAAGGCGTTGGCCTTAATTCAGAAATATGAAGCCTTCTAGATGGAGGATGATGAAAGTGTTGAAGCCATGTTCTCAAGATTTCAAAGCTTGGTTGCAGGACTGAGAGTTTTGAATAAAGGATATTCAACAACACATCATGTAAAGAAAATTATTAGAATCTTGCCATCCAAATGAAGCCCTATGGTAACTGCACTCAAGCTTGCAAAGGATATGAACAACACTTCTCTAGAAGAACTGATAAGTTCCTTGAGAAGAAATGAAATTGAGATAGAACAAGATGAACCTTAGAAGAAGGTAAAATCTATTGCACTCAAATATGTTAGAAGACTTGAGAAGACCAAGGCTCTTCAAGTAGAAGAGATTGAAGATTCAGAAGGAGATTTTGATGATGAAGAAGATGATTTATCTCTACTTTCCAGAAGGGTTAATCGTCTCTAGAAGAGAAGTCAAATAAATAGGTTCAGAAGTTCAAGAATGATTGGTGGTCGCTTCGAATCAACTTCTGGTCAAAGGAAGTCAAGTGGCAACGAAGAAACTTGTTATGAGTGCAATGAGCCAGGACACTACAAACTTGTTTGTCCTAAGCTTCTAACGGACAACATCAAGAAGAGATCTCTCAAAGGAGAGAAGAAAAGGAAAATGGTAACAAGGGATAACTCAGACTCAAAAGGAGAACATGCTAACATGGTGCTGATGGCTCATGTTGGAACATTCAATGAAGTAATCTCTCAAGATGATGAAGCTAATTAAGAAACAGAAGAAAATTTCTACAAAGAGACATCCTTAGAAATGAAGTTAAAACACCAATCATGGTACATGTACTATGGCTACTCGCAACACATGACGGGAAAAAGGGATATGTTCATAAGCCTGGATCTTAAGCATGGAGGTGTCGTAGGTTTCTGAGGAGATAAAAAAGGAATGATTATAGGCTCAGGAATAGTAGGTAATGGTTATTTTCCCTGTATAACTAATGTTTTACTTGTTGAAGGATTAAAGTATAATCTATTATCTATAAGTCAATTAAGTTATAATGGTTATGATATAATCTTTAATCAAAGTTCATGTAAAGCTGTTAGTAAAAAAGATGGCTCTGTCCTTTTCAATAGAAAGAGAAGAAACAACACTTATAAGATCATACTTTATGACCTTAAAAATCAAAATGTAAAATGTCTCATGTTTGTTAATTAAGTGAAATGAATGTGGCATAGACGTTTAGGTCATGTTATCTTAAGAAAAATATATCAGTTGAACAAGCTTGATCTTGTCAGAGGCCTGCCAAATCTAAGGTTTACTTCAGATGCTCTTTGTGAAGCATGTTAGAAAGGAAAGTTTTCAAAAACTTCTTTCAAAGCAAAAAATGTTATTTCTACCTCCAGACCATTGGAAATTATTCACATTGATTTTTTTGGGCCAGTTAAAATTGCATCAATCAGTGGAAAGAAGTATGGATTACTCATTATAGATGACTACAACAGATGGACATGGGTGAAGTTTCTCACACACAAGGATGAGTCACATTCTATATTTACAACCTTATATACTCAAGTTCAAAATGAGATAAATCTCAAAATTGTCAAGTTTAGAAGTGATCATGGTGGAGAATTTGAAAACAAATATTTCGAAAAACTATTTGATGATGTAAGTTCCTTAATTTTAAGGATTGCCATTAATTTTTGTAAAACAAATATAACAGCAATATGTTAGATAGGATGTGTTAACTTGCTAACAAGAACAAGTTTAATCAAGAAGTCCCATTCTATGTTAGGACATGTTGAGTTGAAGTGTTTCAACATCTGGAATAACATATCAGATAAGATGTCCTATGAAGGAGCATACAAAATTGCACCTGAGCTGAAGTGGACCATTAGATTCTGTTATGATTTAACTGATACAGAATATTCTGGGAATATTATGCAATCCTTTGTGGCACTAAATTAAAGGTCAAGAAGAATCAAGTCATAATATTGAAAAATATGTAGTTTCTAAATATGGAGATATTTTAGGAAACTAATGATTGAAGACCTTGTTTTAAGCATAAGTTATTGCTAATTGTAACAACGAATATGTTGTGTTCTAAGGGCCCAAATCCAGTTGGGATATAGGTTATAAATAGTAGTCTTTGTAACCTAAGAAAGGTACCAACTGAGAATTAGAAATATGCAATCATTAGGGATGAGTCTGTTAGCCACTCTCTAGGAGAGTTGGTGTGTATGAACCACTCGGATTGTGAGATGGTCATTGTGTTCTCCTCTAAGTTGTGAAGAAAGAGTGAGTATTGTTCTTGGAGGAAGCTTTTAAGTAACTCCATGTTGTGCTCTTAGTCAAGAGTATTGGATATGTATGATCATGGAAGTGTGTCTTTTGTTATGTTGTCATGGAAGTGTGTCTTCTTCTGTTTTGTGTCTAATAACAGTCTGTGGTTGAAGAGTGATTGAGGAGGGCCTCACATCTAGGATAGTATTATATAAAAATATAGCACGGGTAGTGGTTAAATGATTAGGCCTTAAATTGGAGGTTTGTTGTAGGGTCTATGAGTTGATACTATCATAGTGTATTTATCACTGGCTTGGTATGCCTCTAGAGTAGGAGAATTACTTTGAAATGGGTTAATAATCCTTGTGTGTTGTTTATGCTATTCAGTATTGGTTTTAATGTTTATACCTTGCCTGTTTTGTTTATGTCGGATCAGATGTCTCAACATGTCATAGGACATATGAGTTATGTCATACTAGAATTTCAGATGAAAATGGCATTTCCCATGATTTCTCATGTCCAAGAACTCCAAAGTAAAATGGAGTTGTTAAAAGGAAGAATAAGACTTTGCAAGAAATGACTAGGACCATGATCAATGGAAACAATATTGAAAAGTACTTCTGGGCAGAGGCTATAAACACAGTGTGTTATATCCAGAACAGAGTCTCTATTAGACCTATTCTTATAAAGACTCCCTATGAATTGAGGAAGAACAAGAAACCCAACATTTCATATTTTCATTCGTTTGGATGCTTTTGTTTTATCCTAAACACTAAAGAAAATATGAACAAGTTTGATTCAAAAGCACAAAGTTGTATCATGTTAGGATATTCTGAATGCTCAAAAGGTTATAGGCTATATAACACTGAAACACTCATTATTGAGGAATCAATTCATGTTAGATTTGATGATAAGCTTGACTTAGAAAAGTCAAAGTTAGTTGATAATCTTGCAGATATGGAAATCACCTATTTAGAATATGAAGGTAAAGAAACTGTTGCTGAAGTTTAAGAAGTGAAAGAATCAGAAAACGCGCAACTAGAAGCTTCTAATGCTCAAACTCCTCTGAAGAGGCTATGACAAAGTCTATCACATTATGGAACTAATTCTGGGAGATAAGACAGAACCTATGAAAACTAGATCTCACTTTAAACCTTCTGAAGAAACACTTCTGAGCTTAGTATCAATTGTAGAACCTGCCTCTACCGATGAAGCTCTTGTTGATCAATCCTGGATTCAACCCATGAAATAAGAACTCAAGAAGTTCTAAATCATTGATATTTGGGATCTAATACCAAGACCCAAAGGAATTCATGTGATTGGAATCAAATGGGTTTTTCAAAACAAGCTCAATGAGAAATGTGAAGTGGAAAGAAACAAGGCTCGACTAATTGCACAATGATATAATCAGCAAAAAGAAATAGACTATACAGAAACCTTTGCACCAATTTCCATGTTAGAATCTATTTGTCTTTTAATTTCCTTTTCTTCTAATCACAACATCATCTTATGTCATATGGATGTTAAAAGGGCTTTTTTAAATGGTTACATAACTGAAGAAGTTTATGTGAACCAACCTCCTAGTTTTAAAGATAATGAAAATCCTGATTTTGTTTTCAAACTTAAAAAATCCATGTATGGTCTGAAACAAGCTCCAAGAGCTAGGTATGAAAGATTAAGCAACTTTCTTTTAGAAACCGACTTCAACAGAGGGAAGGTTGACACTACTCTATTCTGTAAAACTTTCAAAAATGATATCTTGGTTGTTCAAATATATGTTGATGATATTATATTTGGTTTTGATAATGACACTTTGTGTGAGGATTTTGCCAAGTCTATGCAGGCTGAGTTTGAAATGAGCTTAATGGGAGAACTCAAGTTCTTTCTGGGAATTCAAATTAATTAAGGAACGGGTCAAACCTTCATTCACCAAAGAAAATACACAAAAGAACATCTGAAGAAGTTCTATTTAACTGAATGTGAAATAGCAAAGACTCCTATGCATCCTACATGTGTCTTAGATAAGGATGAAGTTAATGGTAAGGTTGATCAGAAGTTATATAGAGGTATGATAGGTTCTTTACTATATTTTACTGCTTCTAGGCCTGGTATTTTATTTAGTGTATGCATATGTGCTAGATTCCAATCAGATCCTAGAGAATCTCACTTGATTGTTGTCAAATGGATTTTTAGATATCTGAAAAACACTACTAACCTTGGTTTATGTTATAGAAAATCAAGAGAATAAAAGTTAGTAGGTTATTGTGACGCTGATTATGCTGGTGATATACTTGAAAGGAATAGTACCTCTGGAAGTTGTCAATTTTTGGAAGAAAACCTTATATCATGGTCCAGCAAGAGGCAATCAACATTTGCACTCTCAACCGCATAAGCTAAATATATCTCTGCAGCAAGTTACATCACTCAAATTCTCTGGATGAAAAGTCAGCTAGAGTATTATCAATTATATGAAAGTAATATTCCTATTTTTTATGATAATACTTATGCCATTTGTTTATCTAAGAATCCTGTCTTACATTCTATGGCTAAACACATTGAAATCAAACATCATTTCATCAGAGACTATGTCCAGAAGGGTGTTGTTTCTTTAAAAGTTGCTGATACTGGCCAATAGTGGGCTGACATCTTTACAAAACTCCTTGCTGAAAATAGACTTATTTTCATTCTAAAACATTTAAACATGTTTTCATGTCCAGAATGAAAAAAAGTGTTATTTCAAAATTTTAAAGCACTAAATGTAATATGGGCTTCTGAGGTTTAAGGTGTAGGCTTCTGAAACATGTGACTTTTGATTAAGTGAAGTCTTCATGAATCAGATGTACTCATGAACCATTTATTCTTTGAATGGATTATCTCTATGAATACTGAAGAGCCAACTTTATAAAACAAGTTACTAAAAAGGTAAAAGGATTCTTGTTCGGATAAAAGATTATTGTCGTTTCTGAATCACCTTGTACTTATGGTGACATCTTGAGAGACATAATATTCTTGGGAATATATAAAAATCTACATGCTTTACCCTATGTCAATAATTATTTTTGTTATGTCTTGTTTTCCTTTTTCATTTATTTATATACCTATCACCCATTTAATTGTCATCTCCTAGTGTCTAAACATATCTTCCACCTTTCTTCATCATGATTATACAAACCTTCCTTGGTGATAGAAATATTTTATAAGTCATCCATGAGAAGCAACCTAAGTGGTCTCGGATTAAAAATGGAACCCATCACTTGCTACTTGGCCAAAATGTTCAAAACTGGGCAAGATATTTTGAATTTCTTCGTGGTCCTATATATCCAAATCTGTTAAAACAATTATGGATATATGCCTCTGTAAGAAACGAAGGTAGTTGAATTAACTCCAACATTTTTGTCCTTCCCAATACCATAACTCTCTCTGATATTGTTGAAGTCATCAACTGTCCAAACTCCGATTTTACCATAAAACAAATTCATCCATCAATTTGCAGTAAACTCCCTTCACTCTTTGACACTTCTGTTAGATATGAGCTCGCTAAACCTGAAACACTTCTACCTCTTGCTAAAGTTTGGTTTCGTCTAATATTGACAAACTTTCGACCACGTGGTGTTGCTAAAGAATTTTTATTCCACAAGGATCAGATCTTTCTCTTCGGCTTGCTGAATCATGTCAAAATCAATATGCCTTAAACTATATTCAACCATCTGAAGGATTTTGTGACCTCTCCAAGGGTTCTCACTAAATCGTACATTCCTTATGGACTAGTTCTAACTGAACTTCTCTTCAAAGTAGGAATCGTTGGTATAGTTCGAACGGTTAGAATGGGACCCAATATTGTGCTAGCTGATGAATGATGTGCTCTTCTGGAAGATGAAGATAGCTAGGTGCTACTAGTGTTGTTCATTTGTGTTTGTTTTCTCTGGTGGTTCTATCGAGTATGTACTTCTTCATTTTCAATCAATGAAATTTTCTTCTTTTGTTGGTTATCTTTAAAGTTTATTTTTCTGTCTCTTTATTACCTTTTTGATTTTTAACAAAGGAGGAGAAAGTAAAATGGTTTTGATAATATATATTCTCAGAATATCAAACTTAAACATATATGATGTTGTTGCTACTAACTGTCTGTTTGATGTTTCAATCCAGGAACTTTGAATAAGTTCATTGAGTATTATAAGACATGTTGAATATGAAGATCATGTTGTCTAAGGCTGAGAACCTTTTGGATGAAATCAATTATGATTTCATATATAAGAAGTTTAACACTTTGTGAATATATGTATATTCAAACAGATGTACAAAACACAATTCATAAGTTATAAACTTACTGAAAGTAAGGTAATCTTGCTTGATATCATATTGTTCAGAAGTTGTGAACTTTCTGAAGTATAGTAGGAAGTCAAGTCAACATTACGATGCATGCTCTAAAACAGAGATGTCACTCACAAGATATGCTCTGATACGCGTGCTTCTACAGCGTGTGTTTCTGCAACGTATGTTCTATTCAGAAGTTGTGAACTGTATGAATGTGTCATATATTAAAAAATATCATGCCAAACACTAATGCTCATGAAGTAGTGAACTTCTCCAGAAGTATGGTGTTTTGGTTGTGATATTATAATCAAGAAATAGAAGTGTTGATACATGGTGCGTGACATTATTCAATAAGGCTCAAAATCAAGTTTTAATTCTTCATCATGTTCTGATAGTAAACAGGTTCTGAGATGAAGACCAGGTGTTCTAGTTAGACTCTAATAAGTTGTTGTAGGGGAGGGTTCCTTCTCTATTTCTATGTTATGAAAAATCAAAATTTATTTTGTGAGTCTTGGGCTTAGGGGGAGACTCTGAACAAGTATAAATGAAATTTTCGGATTAACATATTAAGGGGGAGCTGTGAGCTTAACTCTGAATTTGTCGGCTACGGTAATTACCATGTATAAATTGTTCAATCAAAATACATGGTTTTTTAATCATCAAAAACGGGGATATTGTAAGAACAAGAAGTGTTTCTACATCTAGACTTAAGATTTTAATGATAACTTTAAATAGTATCATGAAAAAACTTGTATACTCTAATTGTTTCGTTCTAGTGTGTAGATGCTGCTGTAATGTTCTAACTTTGACATCAAGGTGTGTGACGTCATCAAATTATGAACATAAACACTACTGGAAGAAAACATTTGGTTACGTGTTACATTTGAATTCAAGATTCTAGAACTCTTCTTATGCAACGCTTCTTAGGAATGTTAGTACAAGAGGTTCTGATCGTGACATTATGGTTAAGATTTGGTGTCATTCTAAAGCTTTGACTCTATGTGTTCCAAGCTCTGAAGATTATGAAGACGAGGTTCTATTGAAAAAGTTCTGATGATATGGAGAAAAATAAGTTCTTACGACACAGTGCTGAAGACTCTAAAGACAAGGTTTTAATGGGACAAGTTCTGAAGACTCCAAGACTTAGGTTCTAAGACTTAAGAGTGATTCTAATACAACAAGCTTCAAACATTCAAATTATTTGAAGCCTCTAAAGATTAGAAGAAGTTCAAAATGGTTAACGTGTGATGGTGTACAAACGGTACAAAAAGTTCTTTGTGGCCTCTACCTTCTAGGGTGGCGTAAGGATAATCATTTCGTACTATACTATGTATCACTCTCATTATGACCGTTGGGAACAAACAACTACATTTTTTATTACCATTATTCCCCTTCAAAGAATTTATTTTACAAGCTATAAAAGGAAGACTTGGAAGTTGTAGAAAAGTAAGAATCAACATTACAACGAAAAATCTATCGGATTAACCCAAGCTTAAACAAAACTACACCAAAGCGTTGTGTAACTATTAAGAAAAATCTTCTGTGTATAGTTTTGTAAATAGGCAAGGAGTTGTTGCTCGTATCTTGCTGTAAAACACTTAGGTGTTTTTATTTGTACTAAAAAGTTTGTGTAATCATCTTAAAAGAAGCAAACTGTAATACACTAAAAGTATTCAATAGTTGTTGATTGATTCCTTGAGTGACAAAGTGAATGTCTGATCTCAAGAATACTCTTGTTGCAATTTGAGTGGATTTGCAATAAGGATTGACTAACTTATTGGGGGTGCCAATAAGGTTGATCTGACTTATTACGGGTTGGCTGTAATCGGTTTGGTTATAGTGGATTAAGTCCTTGTTGAAGGTAAATCACCTTAAGGGGTGGACTGGAGTAGCTTAGTTAACAGTGAACCAGGATAAAACTAATTGTGTTCATTTATTTTTATGTTCTAAGTTAACTTGGTCTTTCATCAACAAAAAGGATAAAAATTATTTTGGTGAAACCTAATTCAAACTCCCTTTCTTATATTTCTCACACCTTCAATTTTTTCGAACCATTCGACGTACCTTGCAATCCTGATGAACTTTCTCTTTAGAATTCGCTTGATCTCTTGTTTAATTTTTAATGTAGTTTATGGGGCGAATCTCTGATGATGTTTCTTTACCGACTTTTTCCCTTGCTGGATAGGCAGGCGATGTTCCACTACGCTCTGACTCAATTCGAGCATTTTACCATAGTACCATGCAAATAAATATTTATACTCTTTTAACAAGCTAAACAATTGAACCTTCATCTTCGACCCAACTTTCGTACTGGTATAAGTTGGTTTCTTCATCACGCCATCCTCTAAATCCACTTCTTTTAAAGGATATTGGGCCAGAATTTTCTGCATCGAATTCAATGGGTCTTTCTCAAACCCCAAATCCTCATTGTCATAGGCACAGTCTAGCCTCCTACTTTCTGAAGATAATGTTTGGCCATACTGGCCTTCTCGATCTTTTGTATTAGTTAAATCAACCAAATTTCGTAACCTTTCGGCTTCTAAAGCCGATTTTATTTTATTTTCAGCCACATAGGCCGAAATCTGAGCCAACGCTTCTGACTCACTTGTCATTTCCTTCAACAACACCTCACCCCATAGGTGGATTTAGTTCCATGGGCACCATTTCTTCTTTAATGTCCCATATGAATCCATGATCTAGATCCAAGCTTTGAAAACGATTTACGTTCTCTTCAGGAATTCACACTTCGGTGTCGCAGGCTCCACACGTTCCAAATGTTGATCGAATGACTTATTTTCAATGTTGCTTTTGTAAATTTTGTAATAACTCTTATCAGCTTCAATATTCTCGACGATTCCATGTTTCCTCCAAATGGATATCCTTTGGTGTACGGTTGATGGCACTGCTCTTATCCCGTGGATCCATTCACGTCCTAGTAACATGTTAAAGTTTTCCTTGGAATTAATGACCATGAATAGCGTCGACCTGATGGTTGTGCCAACTTACAATTCGACCTAAAACACTCCTAGTATGATGTTGGTTTTTCCTTCATAGTTGGATAAAACCATGTTATATGGTCGAAGATCAGTTCCTGACTTTCCCATTTTCTTGAACAAGGCATATGGCATCAGATTCACAACTTCCCCCTTATCGATAAACACTTTGTTAACTGACATTTCATCCACTTCCACCCTTATAAACAAGGGTTTGAGGTGGCACAACATGTCTGGACTTAGTTTTACAAACACAACATTTTTCTCCTCCACCACACCATTATTCATAACATAGTAGTGATAACGCAAAAATATATCATTTATTCGACTTGACTCACATGCATTTCTAGTACCATTTTCATTTATTTATGTCATTTTATGCAGGTATTTCTATTCCATTTCAGGTATTTCAGGTACATGCTAAGAAAGAGCTCCCATGCGAAAAAGAGTAAGAAAGAGGCGAGAAACTAAGAACACAGAGCAAAAGAAAAGAAAAAAAATCCAAACTTGGACATGTGGCCCTCGCCACACAACTTGTGGCCCTCACAACAGCTTACCAAGAAGCGTGGCCTTCACCACAACATGTGTGGCCCTCACTATAACATGTGTGGCCCTCGCTACAGTATATGTGGCCCTCGCCATAGCTCTAATATTGAAGCCATGTATTTGTTTTCTTGCAGCCTTCTCCATGTCCACCATCTCACCCACTCACCCCATGATTTTCTCAACTTCAACTATGATTTCCATTATCTCCACTACCTCTCATATGATAACTTCCACCATTTCTCACTATATAAAGGACCTATTTTCATTTTACAGGGGGATCCAAGTTTGTGCATGGAAGCGTTGTTCATTGTCTTAGGCAAAAAATTACTCTTGTAAAAGTGGTAGTTTCTCACATTGAGGAACTACCACACCATTAGTGTTAGTGTTAGGCATACAATTTGTTTAACGCTTGGATCAATGTTGCCGCCATTAGTAAAAGCATTTTAGTTTTCTTATTTTCCGTCTTTACAGGTTTATGTGTATTGCATTATTATTATTGTTATCATAAATTTATCCATCATGTTTTCTTTTATCGTAACTGTTATGATTAATGTGTATTTAATTATTAACATGTCTAGCTAAATTACTTAGAGTCTTGTATATGGAGACCGTCGTTTTCGACGAGATTCAGTAACAATGTTGGCTTAATATTCTAATTTAAAAATTATGTTTTGGTCTTTGTTATTAAACTTAATTTAAATATCTTTGTCACGAAAGTATGAGGTTATTTAACATGATTTTACCATGAGAGTTGGAAATGAACTAAGGTTCAAGCCAGAATTGCAAGAGCGTGGGAGTCGAACCCGATAGTAGAAACAAGGCATTAATCCTAAACACAGCGAGAGCGCTTTAGGTATCGATTAGGACTTGTTCAATTTTCAAAACGCGTTCCTCGATTAGAATGGGCAAGCGAGAGTAAAATATCATGGTCAAGGAACGTGACATTATTCAAAACCACGAGAGTGTGAGATATTGTCTTTAAATTGATATTTTCTACTAAACACTTTTCTACCGTCAGAGTAAACCAACAAGTTATAGGGTCCTTGAGATACACGGTATCCATATTCCGTCCTCTCTTTTATTATATATTTCTTTAATATTATTTTAGTCTTAGTTTCCCCTTAATCAATCATTCAATAGCCTTAGCTTTACAAAGCGACGATAGATTACACTAGGTTGACATTGATCTTTGTGGGTTCGATAATCTTTTATATTACTTCAATATTTATGTGCACACGCGGATGCATCAAGTTTTTGGAACTGTTGCCGGGTGTAATACAGTGGGAGAACTGGCTTGGATTTGCGTTTTATCACAAATATTTTAGATAGCAAGAGTCTCCATCGACTTTTCTTTTATCCAATATTTAGGAAAGGGTGAAAAGAACAAGAAAGACCTCGAAGGTTTTTGAGTTCGGGTGGTAGATTATGAAAATGGAAGGTGTTAGCACCCTTTTCATCCATAATTATTTGTGGACTCTTAATTGCTTAGCTCACTTTTTAAAAATTTCTTTGTGTAGTGTATTTGAAAATATTTTGAAATGCCATTGTAAGGCGAAACTTTGTAATGGTTCTCGTATCTTCGAAAAGCGTACAAAGTATTTATTTGAAAATATTTTTTTTCAAGAGTGTAATTGTGTGAAATGTTTTGTTTTGAAGAGCTTTATGATCAAGCGATTAAGATTATCTACCCTTACTCGGGGTCATTCTTGTATTTTCCTCTTCCTTTAGATAGTACTATCCCACCATTTGTTAGTAGGAAGCCCTACCATTGGATGTGAAGGGACAGGTGTGGGTCATCGTACATCCATCGAAGACAACTGGTAAGGACGCTTTAGGAATTTTCGTTAAGAGACTAGATCATTTCCGAAAGGCAACGTCGAAGGGTCATCGAGGGACTATGATCTTTGTATCGAGGGACTTTGCTAAAGCGTCCCCACGTTTGAGGGACATGACTATTTTCTGAAAGGCAACAAGGGAGGTTACCCTAGGGTGTGAATGTGAGAGTGATTTGTTTTCAGTTATTTTAATCTTTGCATTAGGGTTAGTGTTGTACCTCAAAATTTTCCCTCCCATTCTTCAAGACATTCTCCTAGGGTTCTCAAATGCTCAAGGTTGCTCAAGAATTGACCAGAAAAATTCTCCCCCTAAGCAATAGACTTACAACTAAGGTTTCATTTTTCTAAAGGATGTTTGGGTTTCTAAGGCCTCAAGTGGTTACCATGGTTCCTTATATGTATCTAAGAATGCTCATACTAAGTGTAATACAGTGGGAGAACTGACTTGGTTTTGCGTTTTATCGCAAATGTTCCGGATAGCAAGAGTCACCATCGACTTTTCTTTTATCCAATAAGGAAAGGGTGAAAACAACAGGAAAGACCTTGAGATTATTATGTTCGGGGGGTAAGTTATGAAAAGGGAACGTGTTAGCACCCTTTTCATCCATAGTTATCTATGGGCTCTTAATTTCTAGCTCAATTTTGTTTTGAAATGCTTTGTGTGTGCGTGTTTGAAAAATATTTGGAAAAAAATGCCTAAGTATGGAAACTTTGTAATGATTCTTGTATCAGATAAGAATGCGTACAAAGTGTTTGTTTTTGAAAATATTTTAGAGAAAGTGCTTGTGAAAAATATGTTTTGAAATGTTCGCGAGCAAGCGATTAAGAACTATCTACCGACTCAAAAAGTCTTTCGTGTTATTTTCCTTCTCCTTTAGATAGTGCTACCCTACCATTAGTTAGTAGGAAGTCCTGTCGTTAGATGTGAAGGACATGCGCAGGTCATCGTACAGTCATAAAGGCAACTCGTAGGGTGCTTTAGCAATTTATCGTAAGAGACTAAGATCGTTTACCGAAGGCAGAACCGAAGGATCATCGAGGGATTACGATCTTTTCAACTAAGGGTCTTTGCTAAAGCATCCTCACATTCGAGGGACATGACTCTTTTCCGAGGCAACGAGTGAGGTTACCCTAGAGGTGAGTGTGTGAAAATTATTTTGATTCAATTATTTTATCTTTGAGAATTATGGTTTTCTAAGTTCAATTATTAGTCTTTCCATACAATCCTATTAAGCTAGACAGTTATAAGTAAAGCGGTAAATGCATAAAGTAAAGGCAAAAATTAAAGGGTCCTACGATATTACAAAGTTTTAGAGAAGGGGTTTACAAACAATAAAATCAGGGGAGAAAGTAAACCCTAATTATGAAACACGCGACAATAAAATATGCGAAGAGGTAAAATAAAGAGAAACGGGGAAAGAAATTGTCTTGTGATTGTTTGATGAAAAAAATTCGATGATTAACCTAAAACCTAATTGATTTTAATTAATTAAAATAATTTAGTTAATTAAGTTAAGAAAAAACCTAAAATCTAATTTGATTTTAATTTAATTAAGAAAACCTAAAAAATAAATTAGGGTTGATTAAAAACCTAAAATTAAATTAGGGTGTTAAGAAAAAATGTTTTTGAAAAAAAGAAGGTTTTCTAAAAGATGTTAGGTTTTATGAGAAATGAAAAGGTGTTAAAAATAACCAAATTGTAGGGGTGGGTGTTGAACCTATGTCCTTTAGAATTCTCCATGCATAGCTTACCACTAGGCCAAGCACTGGTTGATGCTGGATAACAGGTTCATCGCATTATATGATAAATATGCCAAATATGAAAATATGAGAATTTTAGCGTGCGTGTTTCTGCCACTGGGTGGCTATACATCCATTCACTTAAATAAATCAATAAATATATATTATAAATCTAATTGTATTGACCGGAGTAGCGTTATAGCCTTAGCTTCAGTCGTCTTCTCTGGTTGTCTTTTTCTTCCAAACCTGCAAAATACACAAAATTAGCAACCCAAAAACAATCTACCCCCTAAATCAAGGGCTGCGAGTTTGATGGGATAATTATTTTGGTCTAAAACTGGCTGGTTTAAGAGCTATAGCACAAGCAAGGAAGATAATAGAAAGCATGGTATTCTATGTTTTAGCATGCATGGGACCCTTACGATGGTCCAAACATGTTCAGATACAACTCAGAAACATGTTAGTAACACCAATATGGCTTAAAACAAAACAAAAACAAAGATACAAATTTTTAAAAAGATCATGAAATCGATGATGAAAGCATGCATATTTCATGAGCTTCGAACCATCAAACATGATCCATTCTTACTCTATATGATTGTTAAGAGTGAATAGAGTGGTTATTTGCATTGATAGGGTTTGTAACAAATGTTTCATGTTTTTAGGGTTTCTTGAGAAATTTGATCTTTTTTGAAAAGTTTATGGAAATGGTTTTTTCATGTTGTCTTGTATGAGAACTATTGAGATTATATAGGGGAAATTAGGTCAGAGATGTGTGGGCTTGGACCTTATAGAAGAGGACATGATTTTATCTTATTTATTTTACATTATTAATGAATAAATAAAAAATAATTAAAATAATTAACGTAATTAAAATATAAATAGGTTAAGCGATGTATGAATGAATTCTGAGGTGTATAAGTAGTATAATACACATTTGGACTTTAAACCATGACCCAATAGTCCAAAACATCAAGTTTGCTCAATTTGAACTTCATGCATTTGCTCAAAATTTTCCAACTCGCAATGGTCATAACTCTCTCAATTTTCATCTTTTGAATGTGATCTTTGACTTTTTGGAAAGCTCAAGATATCCTCTACAATCTCTATGTTGATAATTTTTTGATTTTGAATACTTTATCTTGATGTAAGTTGCCTTGACAAAAAGTGTCTTTTTGTTGTCTTTTGAAATGACCTATAATATATTGACTTTTGAAGCATGTGAAAGTTATGCTTGGTCAAAGTTTAGTTAACTTCTCCTAAGGAAACCCTAATTTCGCAACTTTTAACTTTTAATGATTTGAGGGATTTTCTTGAGGAATCATGATCAACCCTTGATCAAATGATGAATGTGACTCCAAAATCTTGATAATGACCAAAAATCTTGAAGTTTGACTATATATTGACCATAATTGACTTTTTACCCAATATAGTTAATTTTCAGTCATCTGAGCCATTGACTGAGCAAAATTGTGATACAAGGCTTGATACTTGACATGAGCATTCTTAATGACATATGAAGAACAATGAAAACCACTTGAGACCTTCGAAACCCAATCTTACTTGAGAAATACCAAAACCCTAATTGTGGACCCATTGCTTAGGAGGAGAATTTGTCTGAACAATTCTTGAGCCACCTTGAGCATTTGAGAACCCTAGGAGAATGTCATGAATGAAAATGGGAGGGAAAATTTTATGGTACAACAACTTCCCCTGTTCATTATTCTTAAACCTGAAGATTTAGATTGGCATGTCCTCCATTTGTGACTTGAACGCAGAAGATGATTGAACATTTAAGCGCATAGAAGTTTGCACTCGCATGTGCAGGCGGTAAAACTGTTGGTATTGCTTGAATGGGCTCAAATATGCCATTCAGAGAGGTGAAAGAGATTCGTCGGTGATGAGGTAATAGATTCCATCCAATGTAACTGTTGACAGAAGTATCAGAATGAGTATACACTTGACTGTATCCGAGGAATGCTTTTCAGAATGACACTTTGAAGGAAATGCTTTTTAGGATAAACCTCTGAAGGAAGATGCTTTTCAAAATGGTGCTCTGAAGGAAAATGCTTTTCAGAATTCAATCTATGAAGGTAATTATTTGTCATGTAGATAGTCGCCCCATCCTATTTTGGGAATTGATCTACAATATTTTTTTGTTTGTAAACCCGTCTTGTTTCGGGAATTCATACCACTTGGTGATAAAGATAGTCGCCCCGTCCTATTTCGAGAATTGATCTTCACCTGGTCATGAATATAGAAAGATAGTTTTCCCGTCCTATTTCGGGAGTTAATATTTGCTCGATCGTATATATAGTTTCCCAGTCCTACGGGATTTTAATATTCAACCTGTTTTTTTTAGATAGTCGCCCCATCCTGTTTCAGGAATTTATCTACAATTTGTTTTCATAGATAGTTGCCCTGTCTTGTTTAAGGAAATAATCTGTATCTGGTCATCCAGATAGTTGCCCTGTCTTGTTCGGGAATTAAACTGGGACCTGCTTTTTGTTGGCCGTAGAGATAGTTTCCCTGTCTTGTTTCGGGAAATAATCTCTAACCTGGCCACATAGATTGTTGTTTTGTCTTGTTTCAGGAATTAATCTTAGACCTGTTTGAGAATTGTTGATCATATTCGTCTGTTTGTAGATTTTACCTGAAAAGATAAAGAGTTAGTTGTATGCAATGTGGTGATGTATGAAATGCATTTCTTAATGATGTTCTCAAAGTAAATGAGAGTGTACTATACACGTTTTGTATACATATGCTATGTGTTGTACCCCAAAATTTGCCCTCCCATATTCTTTAAGAAATTGCCAAGTCAAAGCTTCAAAATTCCCCAAGGGTTGCACAGTGTAAGAGCCTCCTAAACAGTCAAAATTAGGGTTTTGGTTCTGATCAAGAAATGAAGTTTCCAAGGGTCAAATCAAGTCCCACATGCCTACAAATATGGTCAAGCATCCTCATATCAAGTTTCAAGACTTTCAGCACAAAATTGCACAGTCAAAACCCTAATTGCACTACAGTCAACTGTAGGGGCAAAATGGTCATTTGACAGTCAAAAGTTCAAATTTTTGGTCAACATCTCATTTTGAATCCATAAACATCATTTGATCAATGCTTGATCATGATTCTCAAAGCTTGGCTCAAAAATCATCAAGATGCAAAAGTTTCCTTATTTGGACAGCTGAAAAAGTCAACTGTAAATTGACCAGGGCATAACTTTCCCATGGATTATCAGAAAAATCCCATCCAAAGCTCATTTTGAAGAGAAAGACATTTCCTACAACTCCTCTTCATACTTCAAGTCCAAGAAATGCTCTCACAAAAAGTTATCAATTTCAACATTATAGGTCATTTTCAAAAGTCAACAAAAAGGGACTTTAAGTAAAAGGCCATCACTTGAGATTGGTAAATCAAAATAACATGGGACCAAAGGCATTGGTTAGAGGACTCAAAGACCTTTCCAAAATGTCCAAGAACATGAGCAAAGCTTAAAAATTGAGCAAGTTATGCCTTGTAGAAGTTGGGAAATTTTTGGATATTTTGAAAAGTCAACATTGATTCAAATGACCTAAAATTGCTAATGGGCCTCTTTTTCTTCCACAATTCATTATCCAAGGCATGTGCACGACCATTTGGCCCAAAGGGAAGTTTTTTATCATTTTTATTTATTTATTTGGATTTTTAATTATTAATAATTCATTTAATTAAATTAAATACATGAAAAATACTAAACCTAATTTGTTGAATCTTTTTGTGCATGAAATAATTTCAAGATATTGTGTATAATCAGATTTGGAAAGAATCTTGCTAATTGGTCATGATTTGGTAGAAGTTTGCATGAAAAGATTAGAAAATATTTTGCCTTGAAAATCAAATATTATTCAATCAATGCAAAGGTTTTTTGGATCAAATTTTAACCCTAATTGGTTCCATACATAAGCTTGATCAAGACCTAATGCCTGGGAACCAAGAAGCTGCGCCATAGACAAAAGAAAAAGCTTGCATTTTTACCCAAAATTTTTGAAACTGAAAACTGTTTTCCAGGGCGATTCGAGTTGAGATAATCATCTCATCACCTTCCTGAGACCTTAAGCAACGTGCCTGAATAAATTTCCACGTCCCTAGCACCTTGAAACGGTATACAGAGATCAAACTTGTTCATATTTTTTCTATAATCGTATTTCAAATTCCCAGCATTCTCATTGCATTTTGTTCATGGATTTGTACTAATGAGACTCTCCTGATGCTAACTATGTAATTTAATTGTATTTTTATCACCCATATGTGATTTCACCATTGTTGAATATTAGGGTTCTTCAGCTTTCGAATTAGGGGTTTTTGGATAAGGAAAAATTGGAACATAAGACCTAGGCCACTCAATTCAGCATACTCAGACGGTCTCAAAACGCACCTCGCGCTCAATTTATGAGCCTCCACGAGCTATTCGCTATTTTTCAGAAACTGGCATAAGGGAACGATTCAAAAACCGTTGCTAATTGTTTTTGTGTTTCAGGAAAAAATAAACCAAGGAAGAAGAAGGGTGCGTGGCCATCAGTAATTGGTTGGTTCAAAAATTCGCGCTAAAAGTCCATTAACGCTTTGTTTTATTTGATATTAATTAATTGTTATATTGTAAACAAAACGCGTTGAGTGCTTCAGTGGCAAGGCTTGCTAGTGGTAATATTCAGGACCTGGGTTCGAGCCCCAGGTCCCCTCCCTTTCCATATTATTATTTTTCTAACGTTGCTTGTGTGTAGCTCGTTCCCAGGACCCCCATCATACACTCCTGATCCAGCTATGCCACGTATCTTATGGTTCCAATCAAAAGGTGGAGATTTGAAGAACAGGGTGTGCCTCAGTCAATGCATCCATACGCTTTCGGAAAAGTCAAAAGGGCCTTAGCTTAATGGGCCAGCAAATGTTAACAAAAACCTCCAAATTAGGGGCAGAACCCCCTAGGTTTGCAAACCTTTTTTTACATTCTTTTGTTTTTTTCATTATTTTTACTTTCTTTCAATTATTTTTTTTTAATTAATTTAATACTTTCACAAATAATATAAAAACACAAAAATCAGAAAAAGACAAAAATTAAATATATTTATTTAATTAGTATTTTTTGTAAATAAAGTCCATTAATTAACTTAGTTTTTAAATTAGGTTTTAACCTTAACTTTTTTTAATAAAAATCTAAAATTTGTAGAGTTAGGGTTTAATTAATTTTTTATCCTTTTTTCTTTTATTCCACAATAATTAATTATTAAAATATTATTTACTTTTATAAATCAAGATTTGCATGTAAATAATTAGGTTAATATTAGGTTAAAATTTAATTCTTTCTTAATAAACTAAAAACAACTAGAATTAGGGTTAGCATTTTATTTTAATTAATCTTTTTTTCATAAAAATCATAAAAATACAAAAATACCAAAAACAATTTCTTTTCATTATTAGTTTCATTGATTTAATAATTTAATTTAGTTTCATAAAAAAGGGTCCAACACCCTCGTTTCAACTTTATTTCAGTTCGCATATTTATTTCTTTTTCTCGTATAATATTTATGTATCTCTCCCAAAGCCGTGTAACGTATTTCTCGCACTTTACTTTTCTTTACTTCTTTATTTACTTTCTATCAAATCGGGTTCTGGAAATTTTGGCGATGTGGACCCGCGCCTTTTGTAATAGCTTTAGAACTTTTACTTATCGCAATTTTTAACTGTTAACAAATGCATGCAAGAATGAATGGACCAAAAATGAAGACAAACGCATAGATCACCCATAACATGACAAGATAAAATATCTGAATCTGACACACAAATCACACACCACCCCTAGGGTACGCCTCACTGTTGCCTTGCCTCGAAAGGTGATCGTCGAGTAGAGGATGTCTTAGTAAGTCCTCATGATCTGGGAACCTGGCATGAGGGTAGCTTCTAAGGTGTCTTCCCATTGCTCTGGTGATCACCATGACCCGAACCTCGAATTGACCCGAACACCTCCAACGGTGGTGCTACCTACCTCTCAATGGTGGGATGGCACTACTTTAAAGGACATCTACACAGACGAATTCCTTAGGGTAGGTAGACGACTCATGGATACTTGCTCTAATTCAAAACAAAACTAATCAAAAATACTTTTCACACCAACACATTTTCAAAAAGCTTTCGAAAGCATTTTTCAAACACTCTTGAGGACTGATACAAGAGTCGAACTGGAATTTTCAAAGAAACTTTTTAAAACCCACAGTTGAAAAGCAAGCAAACCATTTTTGAAAACACAAATGAGCAAGTATCTAAGAGCCCATGGATAACCATGGATAGAAAGGGTGCTAACACCTTCCCTTTCTATAACCTACCTCCCGAACCGAGAGCAATCTCTATAAGGAATTTTTCTGTGCTTTTGTCCTTTCCATTTGGAGAAAATAAAAGACGGTGGCGACTCTTGCTTCCGCGACATTTCGCGAACCAGCGTTAAACAGTCAGTTCCAGATCCACCGATCACAGAACTGGCGACATTGCTGGGGACTTAAACTTAAAGTGAGGTGTACCTTAGGGCTTAGTTCATAACTGTGTTTTCAATTCTATTGACTTGTCTGCTTTAAATTTGTGGGTTGCATGGGAGTTACATAGATCCTAACCCGGATCTGGGGATACCCTGTTTACGTAGCATAAGCTGTGAGGGACCTGTCCGGCGTAGACCGACACGGGTGAAGCAGTGGCTACATTGGTGTGGCACCTTGGTCTGTACCGATATCCCTTGTGTCGCAACGAGGAGAATATGGGTCTTCTAAGGAGTCATTAAGCACCAACAACCTTAGAACCTTAAATGACACAACTTGGCCATTAGAACAGTAGCAGTATGCTACGCCCATTGAGGCTAAACTCTCGTGATGGTTCTGGCCGCAAGAAAAGATTGCGATGCTGGAGTTATGACCGATTGAGGGTAGTCAATGATATTGGGATCCTCTAAGAACCCGGTTACTTTGATAGGACAGGTATGAACCAACAAACTGAAAGAGGGTAGTACCTAGACCTCATGCTGGCCTAAACTTTAGGGGCTTGCCTTGTGTGACTTGTGTGCCTTACCATGTTTGCCTTTGTATCTATTTGTGGTGTGCTTTATCATAACATCATGACATCATGAGCATTGCATGCATCCTGCATAAGGACTGACCATTTCAAAGACAAGAGGGTTTCACCTTTGCTCTGT
Source organism: Vicia faba (assembly GCA_948472305.1). Taxonomy (NCBI): domain Eukaryota; kingdom Viridiplantae; phylum Streptophyta; class Magnoliopsida; order Fabales; family Fabaceae; genus Vicia; species Vicia faba. The sequence continues at coordinate 258,109,404 of OX451741.1, forward strand.
TTTGTAGGACATCATGATGCCTGTGCGAAGGAATACTATCCGGTTCAACTTTGTTCGTTCACCTGAGTTGCTTGAGGAGTTGGTTAGCAGAATTCCAAATACCACTTCCTTCATTCAGAGGCATGGTTCTCTTCTCAGTTTAGTCACTGCAAAGCGGGATCAACAGTTGATGAGTGTTCTGACCCAGTTCTATGACCCCCTGTACCAGTGCTTCACCTTTCAAGACTTCCAGCTGGTCCCTGCCATGGAAGAGTTCTCTGATTTGCTTGGTATCCCTATCTTGGATCAGACTCCCTTTACTGGTTGGGAAAAGACCCTCAGGCTTGAGGATGTTGCTGCAGCTCTTCCCTTGACACATCAAGAGGTAATGGACAACTGGGTGACTAGAAGCGGAGTTAAGGGTTTCTTGGCCAAGTTTCTGATCGGTAAAGCTAACAGTTTCTGGAATGACCTGGACTTTAGGGCATATGAAGACATCTTGGCTCTCTTGATCTATGGGTTAGTCTTGTTTCCTAATCCTGATAACTTCATTAATGTCACTGCCATAAGGATCTTTATGTCTCAGAATCTGGTACCCACTCTCTTGGGTGACATCTTGCAACAACTTCATGCTCGTACTACCCGAAGACGAGGAACCCTATGGTGTTGTATCCCTTTGTTGGTGAGGTGGTTTATTTCGCACCTCCCCAAGTTCGTACTGAAGAATCAAGAAGGAAGAGGTTGGGCTCATAGGTTAATGTCTCTCACCGACAAAGACATCATTTGGACTTGCAGAGGTTTGGATGAGATAGCTGTCATTGATCGATGCGGGGAATACCCTAATGTTCCTCTGATTGGTACCCAAGGAGGGATCTCTTACAATCCATGTCTAGCGGTCCGTCAGTTTGGAAGAGCAAGAAGAGCAGGCCCCCATGAGATGTTGGTGCCTCACATCAGTTTTGAGTTTCAGGTGGATAGCGACGAGCTGCGTCGTAGGTTCATCAAGGCTTGGGACAAAGTTCATAAAGCTGACCCACAATAGCTGGAGCCAAAGACTTCTTTACCTATGGAAGCCTACTACAAATGGGTTTGCATCCGTGCTCAGAAGTTAGGTATGCCGTATGAAGCTGTCAGACCCGTCATTCTTGAGTGTCCTGACAAAGATGGTGTTCCTCCAACTGTCCTTCCTCCTCAGATACCTGCTGATTATGAGACATTGAAGAGATCTTGGTCGCAACTGCGAGAAGAATGGGATTCTTACCGGGAAAAGTTCAACGAACAGGAATTAAAGATCCAGAAGCTGACAAAGCAGTTGGAGAATGAGAGAGCTCTGAATGCCTACATCTGTACTGAGAAGAGGAGACCATGGGATCAATAAGGAGCTCCGGATGTTCGTTTACAGTTTTATTTCCCTTTTCAGTATTTCCTTTCATGTAACGCCTAAGGGCAACCTGTTGAATAATTTCAGTTTCAAAGTCGAATCTAATGAAGGGTGTTCCTTTTTGTTTACAAAGTTGATTCCCGATTGTCTTTGAAAACATAAATCATACGCATTCCATTCATCATGTGCATAGCAGGTTTTCCTCTTTTCAGGTTTCTTACAGTTCTTCGTTGTTTATTTCAGCATCATGAATCCCGACTCGTCATCAACTGAGATGTCCATCAAGGCTCTTCAGGCGCAGAATGCGCAATTTCAGGAATTAATCATGGGTCTGGCTCAGGGCCAAGAAGAGCTGAAGGCTCTGCTCCTGAAGAAGGAAAAGAAGAAGAAGAGGAGAAGTGTTCTGTTCAGCTCGGGCCGAAGGTTTGGCAACACTCTGCAAAATGAAGAGGCTGGTTCTTCTAATGGCAAGAGTACTCCTCAAGCGAAAAAAGGTCATAGTCCGGTAGTCTCCGACAACGAGACTGATTTTGATGAATAGCAATATCCTCCGGCAGAAGACCGTTACAAGCAGTTGGAAGACAGGTTGAATGCTATGGAGATCCAACAGGTACCTGGGCTGGATTTTGGAGATTTGGGTTTGTCTACTGGTGTGATTATTCCTCGGAAGTTCAAAGCACCATCTTTCACTAAGTACGACGGGGCGTCTTGTCCCAAGTTACATCTCAGGTCCTATGTTCGGAAGATTCAACCGTACTCAGTGGATAAGAATTTGTGGATCCACTTCTTCCAGGAGAGTCTTTCAGGGACTCATCTCGAATGGTTCTATCAGCTGGATGGGACCAAGGTTCGTAACTGGGAGGAGTTGGCTACTGCTTTCTATAAGCAGTATCAATATAATTCCGACCTTTCCCCTACACGTACCCAACTCCAGGGTATGTCGTTAGGTTCAAGTGAAGGTTTTAAAGAGTACGCTCAGAAGTGGAGGGACCTGGCTGGCAGGGTGCAGCCTCCGTTGACTGATCGGGAGTTGGTAGACATGTTCTTGGGGACCCTATCTGGGCCATTTTTCAACCATCTTATCGGGAATTCGTCTGCAGGGTTCACTGATCTGATTCTGACTGGAGAGAGAATTGAGGCTGGGTTGAAGTCTGGAAAGATTCCGAAGGGTGCATCGTCTAGTTCTGAGAAGAAACCCTTCAAGAAGGAGGCTAGTGCTGTATATGGCTCCCGGAGACCAGAGAGATCTGAGCGCCGCCAATCTGTCAGTGCGGTAATGATTGCTAAGCCTGCTGCCGCTCCTCGGCCAACCAATCCTCAAAGGGCTGAAAGACCCCGGAGAGAGTTTACCCGTTTGAGCATGACCCTGTCCCAAATCCTGCCACAGTTGCTATCCACCAATCTAGTGACTGTCAGAGAGGCCCCCAAAGGTGTAAACACTGCCTCTCCAAAATACAATCCAAATGCCCGCTGTGCGTACCATTCTGATAGCCCGGGGCATTCCACTGATGACTGTTGGGCATTAAGGAGCAAGTTGCAGGACCTTATTGACGCCAAGGAGGTATAGTTTGAGGCATCTGAGAAGCCTAATGTAGTGACAGCTCCCCTGCCTGCTCATGGAGTGAATGCTATTGGGGACGAAGACGAAGTGGATGAAGCTGAGTTTGATAGCTGGATCTACCCGGCAATCGACAGTGGACCTAACAATTGGAGTGCAAAGGACAATCTGCCTGTTTCTCTTGTTACTGAGTAATGAACTCCTATGTTTTGGTATTTGTAATAAACAATCAAAACTTTATGGCCCGGTGTCTTACCCGAGACACCGTGGCTTCATTTGTGAGGGCATATAAATTGTCATTTCATATATCATAAATGAAAATCTTGGACGTTTTCTCGCATTTCAAATCTTATGCTCCTTTTCTGTCTTTCCTTCCTTTACATATTTTTCAAAACAGCTGTATTTACACACACTCACTCATACAGGTTTCAATCCACTCTGGATCTCACTGATAACGAATCTGCTACTGCCAGTTATGACTTCGAAAATCTGATCAACTTAGCCGAAGACGAAGGTGAAGATGATTGCGAAGTGCCTGGCGAGCTTGCAAGACTGTTACTTCAGGAAGAGAGGGCAATTCAACCACATGAAGAGCCAGTGGAAATAATAAACTTGGGTACTGAGGCAGACAGGAAGGAGGTAAAGATTGGTTCCAACCTAGAGCTCAGCGTGAAGCAACGGTTGACTAAGATGCTACATGATTATATGGAGATATTCGCCTGGTCCTACGAAGACATGCCCGGGTTGGACACTGATATTGTGGTCCATCACTTGCCTACTAAGGAAGACTGCCCTCCGGTTAAACAAAAGGTCCGTCGTATGCGTCCAGAGATGTCGGAGAAGATTAAAGCCGAGGTTATGAAACAGTTTGATGCTGGGTTCCTTGCAGTGACTTCTTACCCTCAATGGGTTGCTAATGTGGTGCCGGTACCGAAGAAGGATGGAAGGGTCAGAATGTGTGTCGACTACAGGGATCTGAACAGGGCCAGCCCCAAGGATGACTTCCCTCTACCTCACATTGACGTCCTTGTTGACAATACAGCTCAGCACAAGGTATTCTCTTTCATGGATGGCTTTTCAGGTTACAATCAGATCAAGATGGCTCCTGAAGACATGGAAAAAACTACATTTGTTACTCAGTGGGGCACCTTCTGCTATAAGGTCATGCCCTTTGGACTGAAAAATGCTGGGGAAACCTACCAACGTGCCATGGTTGCTTTATTCCATGATATGATCCATCATGAAATAGAGGTGTATGTTGACGACATGATCGCAAGGTCCCAGACTGAGGAAGAACACCTTGATCATCTGCAGAAATTGTTTGACCGTCTGAAACTGTACAAGCTGAGGTTGAACCCGAACAAGTGCACCTTCGGGGTAAGATCTAGAAAGTTGCTAGGCTTCATTGTAAGTGATAAGGGTATTCAAGTGGACCCTGCCAAGGTTAAATCTATTCAAGAGATGCCAGTGCCTAAGACAGAGAAAGAGGTCAGAGACTTTTTAGGACGCCTGAATTACATTGCTCGATTCATCTCACACCTGACTGCTACTTGTGAACCAATCTTCAAGCTGCTGAAGAAAGATCAGGTAGTACGTTGGAATGATGAATGTCAGGCTGCTTTTGACAGAATCAAGGAGTACCTCCAAGAACCGCCTATCCTTATGCCACCGGTTGAAGGGAGACCTCTGATACTATACCTGACAGTGCTTGACAACTCAATGGGGTGTGTGCTGGGGCAGCATGACGAGTCTGGCCGAAAAGAGCATGCCATTTATTACCTTAGCAAAAAGTTTACCGACTGTGAGACCCGATACTCACTGCTCTAGAAAACTTGCTGCGCTTTGGTATGGGCTGCTCGCCGGCTGAGACAGTATATGCTGACTCACACTACCTTGTTGATCTCAAAGATGGATCCTATCAAGTACATATTCAAAAAGCCTGCTCTATCTGGGAGAATTGCAAGATGGCAAATGATCTTGACGGAATACGACATTCAGTACACGACCCAGAAAGCCATCAAGGAAAGTGTATTGGCAGACCACTTGGCACATCAGGCCGTAGATGATTATCAATCAATGAACTTCGAGTTTCCAGATGAAAGCATCATGATAGTAACTGATTGTGAAGTACCTGGACCGGATGAAGGACCCGAGGAAGGATCCCGATGGTCTATGCACTTTGACGGAGCCTCCAACGCTTTAGGAAACGGTATCGGCGCTGTAATCATATCCCCCCAAGGCACTCATACTCCACTCACTGCCCGACTATGTTTCAACTGCACCAATAACATGGCAGAGTATGAGGCGTGCATCATGGGTCTTCAAGCTGCGATCGACTTAAGGATCAAGTTTCTAAGTGTCTTTGGAGATTCCACTCTTGTGATCAATCAGATCAAAGGAGAGTGGGATACGAAACATCCGAATCTTATCCCTTACAGAGAATGTGTGTTGACCTTGATTCCCCACTTCACAGAAATAACCTTTGAACATTTCCCAAGAGAGGAGAATCAGCTGGCGGACGCGTTAGCTACAATGTCTTCTATGTTCAAAGTCAAATGGGATAATGAGGCTCCCCGGATCATCATCTGGAAACTGGACGAACCGGCATACTGTTGTGATCTCGAGACTGAATTGGTGACTGAGAAGCCTTGGTACCATGAGGTGAAGAGATATTTGGAAGCTCAGGAATACCCTGAAGGTGCATCTGTCAACGACAAGAAGTTCCTGAGAAGGTTCGCGGCAAAGTTCTTCCTTAGCAACGGCATCTTGTACAAGCGAAACCATGATTCAACCTTACTGCGTTGTGTGGATAAGACTGGAGCAGAAAGGATCATGGAAGAGCTACATGAAGGGACCTTTGGTACACATTCCAGTGGGCATACAATGGCAAAGAAGATCCTTCGGGCAGGGTATTACTGGTCCACAATGGAAGCTGACTGCTACCAACATTCTAGGACATGCCATAAGTGCCAGATTTATGCAGACAAGGTGCATGTTCCTCCAGTTCCCCTGAATGTTCTAACTGCGCCTTGGCCGTTTGCAATGTGGGGCATAGACATGATTGGTGAGATTAAACCTACGGAATCTAATGGGCATCGCTTCATCCTAGTGGCGATTGATTATTTTACGAAGTGGGTCGAAGCAACATCCTACGCTACGGTAACCAAGACTGTTGTGGCACGGTTCATTCGGCATAATCTGATCTGTTGGTACGGCGTCCCAGAAAGAATTATTACAGACAACGGTACCAATCTGAATAACAAGATGATCACTGAGCTCTGCGAGCAGTTCAAAATCCAGCACCATAATTCTTCTCCTTACAGACCGAAGATGAATGGGGCTGTAGAAGCAGCAAATAAAAACATTAAGAAAATCGTGCAGAAAATGACAGTGACTTATAAAGATTGGCACGAGATGTTACCGTTCGCTCTACATGGGTACCGTACCTCAGCCAGGACGTCAACCGGGGCAACTCCTTTCTCCTTGGTTTATGGTATGGAGGCAGTCTTACCGATCGAAGTGCAAATACCCTCTCTCCGGATAATGAAGGATGCAAATCTGAACGAAGATGATTGGATCCAGACACGACTTGATCAGTTAAACCTTATTGATGAAAAGAGACTTGCTGCTATCTGTCATGGTCAAACGTATCAAAAACGGATGATCAGGGCATTTAACAAAAAGGTCAGACCACAGGAATATCAAGTTGGGGATCTGGTAATCAAGCGAATCATCCTTCCTCAGAGTGATCCAAGGGGCAAATGGACCCCTACGTACGAAGGGCCATTTGTGGTTAAACATGTGTTCTCAGGAGGAGCCATGATTCTAACCAATATGGATGGTGACGACCTTCCTCACCCCGCCAATGCAGACATAGTAAAAAGATACTACGCATGAAAAAAAGACCCGCTAGGCTGACATGCCTAGGCAAAAATTAGGGCTTCCCGGCGAACCAAAAGGGTTCGGGCAAAATGAAGGGATGAAAATGAAAAATCTGTACACCCGGCAAGTCGAAAACCTGAAAAGGCGGCTTGGGCAAAAATGGGTATCCCGGTGGACTGAAAACCCGAAAGGGCGGTCCAGGGAAAAGTTAGGGATAAAAGCGTAATACTATGTCTCATTGGATCACTTTGCATCCAGAATCCGGTATCTACATCAAGTTCAGACGACATCGATCAGTCAGCTTCATCTTCATTTAGGTCATCAAGTGATGAGACGCTCGGGGATATAAAGGCGATAGCAGAGTTGAAACCCAGTGGGATCATTCATTTCACATAGCTGTTTTATTTTCTCTTGTATAAAATTTGTATAAACTCTTTTTCGGCGGCGTTCTCTTACTAGGACGTCAGCCTCTTGTACACAAAACGCCTATTTTCAGGCCATTCAAAAATCAATACAAATATATTTTTCAGTTAAAATGGCCAATTGTTTTTCCTTTTTCTGTTTTGTTTTGCGAAGAACGTCCAAGGTTCAATTTGTGATATATGCATTGACAATAATTTGCTAACTCATAAATGTTTGCATACGAAACAAAGAATTAACTACAGGTAACATTAGAAACAGGGGCAATAAAAGAGTTGTCTAAGCAATCTAATTGTTCTGTCCTTCAAGGTACCAAGGTAGGATCAGCTGAAGAACGCAACCCGATATCCCAATTCCCCAGATAGTACGTCCGCAAGTCAATACACTCTCCTCAAGCGAAGCTATATTATCAAACCTTAAGGAAGTTGAGTATCCTCCACAGATCTCAACATTCCCCAGCAGCAATATACATATTCTTAACAAGCATCCCCGACAATCTTGGTCTAAAGATTGTTCCCCGGCGGTATGCCAGACATTCAAAGGAGTCACTTCCCCGATGCAGTTCAAACTTCCCCAAGAGCGTCCAATCCAATTTCCCAAGTAAAGTTGGAACCCATCTCCCCAGCAGTAAGCTTATCCCCAGTAGATTCTGGAAGCTTATCCTCGCAAAGCACGAACGCGTCTCCCGGCTTTACTTAAAGAGTTATTTCCTTACCAGGATATAACTGGATTATCCTCAGCCAAAAGCCACGGGAAGATCGTTCTCGGCGAAGTCTTCTTACCCCAGCGAAGTCTATCAACACTTCCAACCCAACAAAGGTATCCCCAGCAAGTTACCATCGACTCAGCAAAGTATCTTCCTCCCCACAGAGTATTGCTTCCCAGCCAGATCGTTAGAGTACTTTCCTCCCCGCAGAGTTATTCCATTCGCCAAGTTTATTCCCCAACGGAGTCATCTTCTCCTACCGGTATTCTTGCAATTATCATCCCCAGCGGAAGCAAAATCTATTCTCCAACATCAGCCCAGGAGTGACTTCCCGGCACCCGTCAAGGATTTACTTTCCTAGACGGAAAATACATTCATAAACATCGCACTTCCATACATCATTATAGCATGCATATACGCATCATATCTTACAAATCTCATTTATGTTGAGAACATCATTGCTTGATCCATATCATGCATTGCATATGACTGACCTTTACCTTTCAGGAAAGATTCAGTTAAACTCTCAATCATATTTCAAGACTCTAAGACCTTATTTGGTTCAGTTAAATCGACTCCAAAGATTTCTCTGGTTCTCATCCAGTCCAAGGCTTTCTCTGGTCCAGTTAAATCGACCCCAAACAGATTTTTCTGATAAAGACCCAGTTGAAGACATTCCAAGACCTAGAGCGGTTCAGGTAATCGACTCCAAAGATTTCTTATCCAGTCCAAGGCCTTCTCTAGTCCAGCTAAATCGACCCCAAACAGATTTTTTCTGATGAAGACTCAGTAAAAGTTATCTAAGGTTTTCTCAATGATTGCTATTGAGATTGTAATTGCCTATGGTTCTCTCCCCGATACTACGGAGACGATAATTCCATCCCAGGTTCTCTCAATGTTTTCTATTGAGGTGGTAATCGCCTATGGTTCTCTCCCTGATACTGCGGAGGTGATAATTCCATCCCAGGTTTTCTCAATGATTGCTATTGAGATTGTAATCGCCTATGGTTCTCTCCCCGATACTGCGGAGGTGATAATTCCATCCCAGGTTCTCTCAATGTTTGCTGTTGAGGTGGTAATCGCCTATGGTTCTCTCCCCGATACTGCGGAGGTGATAATTCCATCCCAGATTTTCTCAATGATTGCTATTGAGATTGTAATCGCCTATGGTTCTCTCCCCGATACTGCGGAGATGATAATTCCATCCAAGGTTGTCTCAATGATTGCTGTTGAGGTTGTAATCGCCTATGGTTCTCTCCCTGATACTGCGGAGATGGTAATTCCCACCAAGATTTCGCTCAATGATTGCTGTTGAAGTGAAGTTATCCAAGATTTTCTCAACAATTGCTGTTGAAGTTAAAGTCACCCAAGGTTCTCTCACCGTTCCTGTTGAGATAGTAACCGTCCCTGGTTCATTCGTCACCGTTTGAAGCTCCAGATCCAGCTCCTGTAACCAGTCAGGACACATCTATACAAAGCATCTGAAGACCAGATCCTGCAACACGTCAGGTACTCATTTTTTCTCTTGCAGGTACGCAAGTTCTCGCTAAGGAATCTCTTATGCGATTGACATCCAGATGGCATCTATAAGCCCATCACCCTATCCATCAGTCTCCAAATGGCATCTATAAGCCCATTCCACTATCACACTGCTACTATGTGAGCGCAAATTTCTGGGCACTCTAGTGTTCAATCATCTTCCACCCTCGGATTACGAAAGGCACGTCAGCCAATCTGCATCCTCAAGTCTAAGAAGATTGAACAGGGGCAACTGTTGTACCCCAAAATTTGCCCTCCCATATTCTTCAAGAAATTGCCAAGTCAAAGCTTCAAAATTCCCCAAGGGTTGCACAGTGTAAGAGCCTCCTAAACAGTCAAAATTAAGGTTTTGGTTCTGATCAAGAAATGAAGTTTCCAAGGGTCCAATCAAGTCCCACATGCCTACAAATATGGTCAAGCATCCTCATATCAAGTTTCAAGACTTTCAGCATAAAATTGCACAGTCAAAACCCTAATTGCACTACAGTCAACTGTAGGGGCAAAATGGTCATTTGACAGTCAAAAGTTCAAATTCTTGGTCAACATCTCATTTTGAAGCCACAAACATCATTTGATCAATTCTTGATCATGATTCTCAAAGCTTGGCTCAAAAATCATCAAGATGCAAAAGTTTCCTTATTTGGACAGTTGAAAAAGTCAACTGTAAATTGACCAGGGCATAACTTTCCCATGGATTATCAGAAAAATCCCATCCAAAGCTCATTTTGAAGAGAAAGACATTTCCTACAACTCCTCTTCATACTTCAAGTCCAAGAAATGCTCTCACAAAAAGTTATCAATTTCAACATTATAGGTCATTTTCAAAAGTCAACAAAAAGGGACTTTAAGTCAAAGGCCATAACTTGAGATTGGTAAATAAAAATAACATGGGACCAAAGGAATTGGTTAGAGGACTCAAAGACCTTTCCAAAATGTCCAAGAACATGAGCAAAGCTTAAAAATTGAGCAAGTTATGCCTTGTAGAAGTTGGGAAATTTTTGGATATTTTGAAAAGTCAACATTGATTCAAATGACCTAAAATTGCTAATGGGCCTCTTTTTCTTCCACAATTCATTATCCAAGGCATGTACACGACCATTTGGCCCAAAGGGAAGTTTTTTATCATTTTTATTTATTTATTTGGATTTTTAATTATTAATAATTCATTTAATTAAATTAAATACATGAAAAATACTAAACCTAATTTGTTGAATCTTTTTGTGCATGAAATAATTTCAAGATATTGTGTATAATCAGATTTGGAAAGAATCTTGCTAATTGGTCATGATTTGGTAGAAGTTTGCATGAAAAGATTAGAAAATATTTTGCCTTGAAAATCAAATATTATTCAATCAATGCAAAGGTTTTTTGGATCAAATTTTAACCCTAATTGGTTCCATACATAAGCTTGATCAAGACCTAATGCCTGGGAACCAAGAAGCTGCGCCATAGACAAAAGAAAAAGCTTGCATTTTTACCCAAAATTTTTGAAACTGAAAACTGTTTTCCAGGGCGATTCGAGTTGAGATAATCATCTCATCACCTTCCTGAGACCTTAAGCAACGTGCCTGAATAAATTTCCACGTCCCTAGCACCTTGAAACGGTATACAGAGATCAAACTTGTTCATATTTTTTCTATAATCGTATTTCAAATTCCCAGCATTCTCATTGCATTTTGTTCATGGATTTGTACTAATGAGACTCTCCTGATGCTAACTATGTAATTTAATTGTATTTTTATCACCCATATGTGATTTCACCATTGTTGAATATTAGGGTTCTTCAGCTTTCGAATTAGGGGTTTTTGGATAAGGAAAAATTGGAACATAAGACCTAGGCCACTCAATTCAGCATACTCAGACGGTCTCAAAACGCACCTCGCGCTCAATTTATGAGCCTCCACGAGCTATTCGCTATTTTTCAGAAACTGGCATAAGGGAACGATTCAAAAACCGTTGCTAATTGTTTTTGTGTTTCAGGAAAAAATAAACCAAGGAAGAAGAAGGGTGCGTGGCCATCAGTAATTGGTTGGTTCAAAAATTCGCGCTAAAAGTCCATTAACGCTTTGTTTTATTTGATATTAATTAATTGTTATATTGTAGACAAAACGCGTTGAGTGCTTCAGTGGCAAGGCTTGCTAGTGGTAATGTTCAGGACCTGGGTTCGAGCCCCAGGTCCCCTCCCTTTCCATATTATTATTTTTCTAACGTTGCTTGTGTGTAGCTCGTTCCCAGGACCCCCATCATACACTCCTGATCCAGCTATGCCACGTATCTTATGGTTCCAATCAAAAGGTGGAGATTTGAAGAACAGGGTGTGCCTCAGTCAATGCATCCATACGCTTTCGGAAAAGTCAAAAGGGCCTTAGCTTAATGGGCCAGCAAATGTTAACAAAAACCTCCAAATTAGGGGCAGAACCCCCTAGGTTTGCAAACCTTTTTTTACATTCTTTTGTTTTTTTCATTATTTTTACTTTCTTTCAATTATTGTTTTTTAATTAATTTAATACTTTCACAAATAATATAAAAACACAAAAATCAGAAAAAGACAAAAATTAAATATATTTATTTAATTAGTATTTTTTGTAAATAAAGTCCATTAATTAACTTAGTTTTTAAATTAGGTTTTAACCTTAACTTTTTTTAATAAAAATCTAAAATTTGTAGAATTAGGGTTTAATTAATTTTTTATCCTTTTTTCTTTTATTCCACAATAATTAATTATTAAAATATTATTTACTTTTATAAATCAAGATTTGCATGTAAATAATTAGGTTAATATTAGGTTAAAATTTAATTCTTTCTTAATAAACTAAAAACAACTAGAATTAGGGTTAGCATTTTATTTTAATTAATCTTTTTTTCATAAAAATCATAAAAATACAAAAATACCAAAAACAATTTCTTTTCATTATTAGTTTCATTGATTTAATAATTTAATTTAGTTTCATAAAAAAGGGTCCAACGCCCTCGTTTCAACTTTATTTCAATTCGCATATTTATTTCTTTTTCTCGTATAATATTTATGTATCTCTCCCAAAACCGTGTAACGTATTTCTCGCACTTTACTTTTCTTTACTTCTTTATTTACTTTCTGTCAAATCGGGTTCTGGAAATTTTGGCGATGTGGACCCGCGCCTTTTGTAATAGCTTTAGAACTTTTACTTCTCGCAATTTTTAACTGTTAACAAATGCATGCAAGAATGAATGGACCAAAAATGAAGACAAACGCATAGATCACCCATAACATGACAAGATAAAATATCTGAATCTGACACACAAATCACACACCACCCCTAGGGTACGCCTCACTGTTGCCTTGCCTCGAAAGGTGATCGTCGAGTAGAGGATGTCTTAGTAAGTCCTCATGATCCGGGAACCTGGCATGAGGGTAGCTTCTAAGGTGTCTTCCCATTGCTCTGGTGATCACCATGACCCGAACCTCGAATTGACCCGAACACCTCCAACGGTGGTGCTACCTACCTCTCAATGGTGGGATGGCACTACTTTAAAGGACATCTACACAGACGAATTCCTTAGGGTAGGTAGACGACTCGTGGATACTTGCTCTAATTCAAAACAAAACTAATCAAAAATACTTTTCACACCAACACATTTTCAAAAAGCTTTCGAAAGCATTTTTCAAACACTCTTGAGGACTGATACAAGAGTCGAACTGGAATTTTCAAAGAAACTTTTTAAAACCCACAGTTGAAAAGCAAGCAAACCATTTTTGAAAACACAAATGAGAAAGTATCTAAGAGCCCATGGATAACCATGGATAGAAAGGGTGCTAACACCTTCCCTTTCTATAACCTACCTCCCGAACCGAGAGCAATCTCTATAAGGAATTTTTCTGTGCTTTTGTCCTTTCCATTTGGAGAAAATAAAAGACGGTGGCGACTCTTGCTTCCGCGACATTTCGCGAACCAGCGTTAAACAGTCAGTTCCAGATCCACCGATCACACTATGATATATATTAATGTGAGATGTCGTTGAAGTGTATTGGCAGCTTTGTATAACATCTTTGATTGGGGAAAATAAATCCATGACTGTTGCCGGTGATGAGGAATATGTGTAATCTTCAATCTCGTTTAAAATGTCTCCGCTGGGAATTTCTGCTTTCTGTTTGAGGAAACTCTGTTGGGGAATTTTATTTCTGCTTGGGGAGAAAAGTTTAAGAACATTGGTCGTTCACCGCTCTAGTAGGGACTTAATTCTTAAGTAACATGACTGGGGATGAAAAAGATGGATAACCTTTCGAGGCACGTTTTGACTAAGTTTATGATATGGATGCCGACTCGTATGGGGAGGATAAGATTAATTGATATCTGGTCTGGTTTCATATTCAGTACAATTCTCTAGGACTGCCCTTCGCTAAAGAGATGAATTTTTCTGGTGATTTGCAGTAGTCAAAGGAATAGATTCAAGATGAGGAGACTAGATTCTATTGGGGAAATAAACCCTGCTGAAGAAACACTCTTCTATGGAAATAAACCTGCTGGAGGAATTTATTCTATTGAGGAAATGAACCCTACTGGAGAATAGAATTTTATAGGGGTTTTTACAATGTTAGAGAAATAAACTCTGTTGGGAAAGAGAATTTCTATGAACTGTGCTGGTGACATACTCTCTAACAAAGATTGGGACTCCGTAGGTTGGCAACATTGTCGGGAAAAGATCATACTCCTTTGTCTGCTAGGGGGATCTGCTGGGGAGTGTGGTAATTTTTGGAAAATTCCTAATTCCTGTCTTAAGGCATTTCAGACTTGTGGGGCAAGTATCTTTGTTAAAGATGAGCCTGTGAAGATGACTCTTCGGGGGATAATCTTATGGGAACAGCTCTGTGGGGACTATCCCATGGAGGTTTCTCTGTGGGGATTTGTGGACTACTTGAACGTTATCCCGTCTCCTAGATTCTTGAGTAAATACTTATTCCTATTTTTATGCATGTATTTGTTAACAGTAATTGTATTCATATGCATTAGTTCATTCAATTTAGTCGTTGAACATTTTTGCAAACAAAACAGAAAAAGTTGAAACAAAATTTGAATTTTGAAATTGTGTTTATATTGATAGTTTACCTATAAATATGCGATTGTTGTACAAAGAGACAAAAATCCTAGTAAGAGGAAATCGTCATGAAATGAAGAGAATACAAAGTAAAAATAATATATAGCTATATGTAAATGATCTCGTCGGGTTTCAACTCTGCCATTGCCCCTATGTATTCAAGCATTTCATCCCTTTTGTCGGAAGAAGGTAACTAAATTGATTAGTACCATTTGAACTTGACGTTGGTGATAAAGTTGGTTGTAAATGATCCAACCGGACATAGTCGTAATCTTTAATCCCTAACATTTGTCTGGACCTCCCTTTCGGGTTTCTAGTCCACCAGCATACCCTTTTTTGCCCAAGCTGCCTTTTCAGGTTTTCGACTTGCCGGGTGTACAGTCTTTTATATATATCCCTAATTTTTGTCTGAACCCTTTTGGTTCGCAAGGATGCCCTTATTTTTGCCTAGGCCAGTCAACCTAGCGGGTCGTTTTCATGCATAGTATCTTTTGACTATGTCCTCATTCATAGGGTGCAAAAAATCTTCACCATGCATGGTGGTAAGTATCATTGCACATCCCGAAAATATCTTCTTGATTACAAATGGCCCTTCATAGGGGGATTCCATTTTCCCCTAGGATCATCTTGTAGTAGAATGATGCGATTTATTACCAAGTCACCAGCCTGATATACCCGATGCTTGATCTTTTTGTTGAAAGATTTGATAATACGCTTCTGATACATCTGACCATGACAAACAGCCGCAAACCTTTTCTCGTCAATTAAATTCAACTGGTCTAGCCTAGTTTGAATACATTCGCCTTCGTCTAAATCTGCATCTTTCATAATCCTCAGAGAAGGAATTTGAACTTCGACAGGTAGGACAACCTCCATACCATAGACCAGAGAGAATGGGGTTGCCCTAGTTGATGTCTAAGCTGAAGTGTGATAACCATGAAGAGTAAATGGTAACATCTCATGCCAATCTTTATATGTCACCGTCATCTTTTGTATAATCTTCTTAATGTTCTTATTGGCGGCCTCCACTGCACCATTCATCTTCGGTCGACACGGAGAAGAGTTGTGGTGCTTGATCTTGAACTGCATGCAGAGTTCCGTGATCATGGTGTTGTTGAGATTGGTACCATTGTCTGTGATGATCCTTTCGGGGATGCCATACTGATAGATAAGGTTATGCTTAATGAACTGGGCAACAACATTCTTAGTAACAAAGGCGAATTAGGCGGCTTCAACTCACTTTTTGAAGTACTTGATGGCAACGAGATTGAACCGATGTCCGTTAGAGGTAGTAGGCTTGATCCCTCCAATCATATCGATGCCCAACATTGCAAACGGCCAAGGAGCAGTCAAGACATTCAAAATTAATACAGGCACGTGTACTTGTCAGCGTAGATCTGGCATTTGTGACAAGTTCTTGAGCGATGATGGCAATCAGTTTCCATAGTCGACCAATAGTAACCTGCTCTCAGAATCTTCTTAGCTATAGTATGTCCACTGGAATGAGTACAAAATATACCTTCGTGTATATCTTCCATAATCTTCTCCGCCTCTTTCTTGTCCATACAACGAAGCATAGTCGAATCATGATTACGTTTGTACAAAATTATGTTGCTCAGGAAGAACTTAGTAGAGAACCTCTGTAGGAATTTCTTGTCATTGATAGATGCCCCCTCAGGGTACTCTTGAGCCTCAAAATATCTCTTCACTTCACAAAACCAAGACTTCTCTTATATTCTGTCAATGTCAACCTCATAGAAATATGCTGGTTCATATAGCCTTTCAATAGTAATTCGAGGAGCTTCATTGTCCCATCTGACGTTGGACATAGATGACATTGTAGCCAATACGTCTGCCAACTGATTCTCTTCTTGTGGGATTTTATGAAAAGTGATCTCCTCGAAGTACAGAATCAAGGTCAACACATGCTCTCTGCAAGGATTGAGGTTCGGATGCTTCGTATCCCATTCTCCCTTAATCTGGATGATTACCAGGGCTGAGTCCCCATATACGCTCAAGAACTTGATTCTCAGATCAATAACGGCTTTAATACCCATGATGCATGCTTCATATTCAGCCATGTTATTGGTGTAGTCAGAGCATAATCTAGCGGTGAAAGGCGTACGGAAACCCTGAGGAGAGATAATTACAACACCAATTATGTTACCATGTGTGTTAGAAGCTTTGTCAAAAACCATAGTCCATCGGGATCCTGGATCAGGTCCTTCATCTGGTCCAGGTTCTTCACGATCTGTAACTAGCATAATATTCTCATCCGGGAACTCGAAATTCATAGATTGGTAGTCGTCTACAGCTTGATGAGCCAAATGATCTGCCAACACACTTCCTTTTATAGCCTTCAGAGTGGTGTACTAAATGTTATATTATGTGAAGACCATTTGCCATATGGCTATTCTTCCAGAGAGAGCGTGTTTCTTGATTATGTATTTGATGGGATCTATTTTAGAGATCAACAAGGTAGTATGAGTCAACATATACTGTCTTAGTCGACGAGTAACCCATGCCAAAGCGCATCAAGTTTTCTCGAGCAGTAAGTATCTTGTCTCACAGTTGGTAAACATTTTGCTAAGGTAGTATATTGCATGCTCTTTTCGACCAGACTCATCATGCTAGCCCAGTACACACCCCATTGAATTCTCTAGCATTGTTAAATACATGATTAGAGGTCTTCCTTCAATTGGTGGCATCAGAATTGGAGGTTCTTGTAGGTACTCCTTGATTTTGTCGAAGGCTATCTGTCAATCGTCGTTCCATTTTACTACCTGGTCTTTCTTCAACAACTTGAAGATCGGCTCATAATTAGCAGTCAAATGAGAAATGAATCGGGCAATATAATTTAGTCGTCCCAAGAAACCTCTCACTTCCTTCTCAGTATGGGGAGTGGGAATTTCTTGAATAGCTTTGTCTATGGCAGGGTCAACCCGAATACCTTTACCACTGACAACAAAACCCAGGAGCTTACCGGATCTTACCCCAAAGGTGCATTTGTTTGGATTCAATCTTAACTTGTATTTCTTTAGTCTCTCAAACAGCTTGTGTAGTTGGCCAAGATATTTTTCTTCCGTCTGAGATTTGGCTATAATATCATCGACATAGACCTCAATCTCGTGATGAATCATGTCATGGAATAAAGGTACCATAGCATACTGATATATTGCACCGAAATTCTTAAACCCAAAAGGCATAACCTTATAAAATAAAGTGCCCCACTGTGTGACGAATGTAGTTTTCTCCATGTCTTATGGTGCCATCTTGATCTGATTATATCCTGGAAAACCATCCATGAAGGAGAATACCTTATGCTGAGCATGGTTGTCGACCAGAACATCAATATATGGAATTGGGAATTCATCTTTGGGGCTCGCTCTATTCAGATCTCTGTAATCTACACACATACGTACCTTAACGTATTTCTTCGGTACCGGAACCATATTTTCAACCCATTGGGAATATGATGTCACTACTAAGAAACATGCGCTTAATTGTTTCATAACCTAAACTTTGATCATCTCTGACATCTTGGGACACATGTGAAGAACCTTTTTCTTTATCAGAACACAACCCTCTTTCATTGACAGACGACGAACCATAATATTAGTATCGAGTCCTGGCATGTCTTTGTACCACCAAGCAAAGATCTCAACATATTCATGTAACATCTGAATCAACCTGATCCTGACACTGCCCTCTAAGTCGGCGCCTATCTTGACTTCTTTCCTGTTTGCCTCAGTACCCAAGTTTACCACCTCAACTGGTTCTTCATGTGGTTGAATAGCTTTCTCTTCTTGCACTAACAGTCTCGCAAGTTCTCCAGGTATTTCACAATCTTCCTCACATTTGTCCTCAGCTTGGTAGATCGGATTTTCAAAGTCACAAGTGGCAATAGCAGAGTCGTTATCAATGGGATCCAGAGTGGATGTAGATTTATAATTTATCGTGAGGGTGTGTGTAAAAACACATAGCTATTTGAAAATGGTAAAAGTAAAAAGAAAGACAGAGAGCGCGAAATTTGAATGCAAAACGTCCAATGCTTTATTAAATGAAAATATGTTTATGAAATGACAACCCTTAACAAATGAAGCGTTGTTCCCCGGGTAAGGCACAAGGCTTAAAGTCATTGTTTAAATATTACAAAGCCAAAACATGAAAGCGATAAAAACAAATGTAGCTATTACTCCAGACTAAAGGAGATAGAGATAATGTCTTCCGCCTTCCAGTTGTTGAGCCCTTTGCTGATGGTAGGAAAGATCCAGTTGTCAAAGTCATAATCATTGTCAGCATCTTCTATAGCGTTAACTTTGTTGTTGCTGACGCGGAATAGCGGTCTTCTAGCACGAGTGCAATGAACAACCTTCTGACCCTCTGTAGTGAAACCCAAACCAAATTTTTCAGAATTATAGGAAATGTTAGGAAGTTAACCCCAAGTAGTACAATCATCTTCTTCTACAACAGCTTTAGCGTCTTTCAGAGAAGCCATTCTGGGCGGAACCCTGGTAACTTTGGGAATGGCAGAGACATCTTTAGTAGTGGCTGGAGGGATAACTTCAAAAGTCTGATAAGGAGTCTCAATGAATTCTCCGTCCATCTCTACATACCTGAATGAGTTCAAGTGGCTAACCATATACTCTTCTTCACTGCAGACAATGACAATCTTTCCGTTCACAGGATACTTCAACATCTTGTGCAGGGTTGAGGTGACAGCGCCTGCCCCATGGATCCAGGGGCGTCCTGGTAAGCAAGAATAAGCTGGCTGAATATGCATTCCATAGAAGGTAGATTCGAATATCTACGAACCTACCTTGATCGGAAGATCCACTTCTCTATATACCATCCTCTTTGTCCCGTCAAAAGCTCGAACTATAATATCAATGGATTTCAGTACTACCCCTTTGCAAATAAGTATATCCAAAGTGCCTTTTGATAGAACATTTAACGAGGAACCAATATCAATCAATACATGAGCCAAAGTAGTGCCCCTGCATTTAATGGAGACATACAGGGACTTAATGTGGTTTCTCCCTCCCAGAGTTAGATCAGCATCAAAGAAACCCAATCCATTGTCAGTCATTAAGCTAGCATCATAACTTCTAAATTGGTCAACAGAAATCTCTTGTATTACGTGAGTAGTCTTCAAATTGTTTACTAAAGATTATGCATGAGCTTCAGAACACAATAGCAAGGATAACATGGAGATCTTAGATGGGATCTTCCCAAACTATTCGACAATCTTGTAGTCTCTCTTGTGTATGATCTTCAATACCTCTTCCAACTCTTGCCTAGAGGTTTCTTCAACTACAACTTCCTTAGGCGCCTCCATCTGGCAAGGGTTTGTTATTTGTTCTTTGCCCCGAGCCTTAGTAGTTAACTTGGTAGCGGTAACTTTAACAGGTGTAGCGACAGTCTTCATAGAGATTTCCATGGAGAAAAACCTTCCACTTCTAGTAACCTTACTGGTCCCAGCAATATTGTCAATGCCGGGATCAACAACTTCAGTAACTTCATCTTCAACAATCGGTGGTTCTTGCTTGATGCCATGGTAGTAGACGTCAGATCCATAGTTTCAAGGAATAGCATTATCTGAAGAATATGGGATAGGTCCAGGTGTAGTGATGATCATAGGAGCAACTTTCAGATTGGCAGTAATCCTTACAGGACCTTTGGAAGTCATCCTGATAAGGGTGCCATAAATTATGGATAAGTCTTGAAACAAATTCTCAGTAGTCAGAATCTTCTCAACCAGAATTATGTGATTGTCTATTAGGCGTTGAACGCCTTCCTTAACTAATTTGTAGTCGTTGGCTTGGGCTGCGTAGCAGTAACATCTTTCAACACAACTCGGAAATAAACCGGCCTACAACAGATTCTTCTTGATGATTGGTAGGGGAGTAACTAATTCACTTACGGTAGCAACATAAATAACAACGTCAATAGCACTTATGCCTTTGTCATGCTTCAACATAGGTATAATAATCACGTGGGGAGTTTATGGAGGATCAAACTCAATCTCTTTGTTGTCAATCATGTCCTGAATTTTGTTTTTCAGGGCCCAACATTTGTTGGTGTCGTGCCCAGAATTGTTGGAATGATATGCATACTTTGCATTTGGATTCTATCAAGGAGAGGAGGTGTTAGGATTTTGAGGAGTTTGCCTCACTGTTATCAACTCTGCTTTCAGTAAATGTTGTAATGCCTGAGATAACGACATGCTGATCTTTGTAAATTGTCTTCTTGAAGCATCTGACTGACACTGATTGCCCTGTTGTTGTTGTTGAACAGGCGCAAGATTACAAATTAACACTACTCCCACAGACTGATAAAGGTCACTTTTAACACGGCCCTTCTGGCCACAAACAACATTGGTCTTCTTCTTACCACTGAAAGTCTTCTTCATAGCACTCGAAGACGCATCCACTTGAATTTTTCCGCTCTTGATACCACTTTCTACACGTTCTCCGATTATAATTAGCTCAGTAAAACCAGATGAGGAGCTTCCAATTAGATGGTTAAAGAATGGAATTGTCCAAGTTCCCATGAACATATTCACCAGCTCCCTATCAGATAAGGGACGTTGCATCCTTCTAGCCAGATCTCTCCAGTTTTTGGCATACTCTTTGAACCCTTCATTCGAACCCATAGCCATGTTTTGTAATTGCACGAGAGTTGATGCAAGGTCAGCATTATATTGATACTGCTTGTAAAAAGCAGCGGCCAAGTCTTCGCAAGTACGGGTGTTTGTTCCCTCCAGCTGATAGAACCACTCGAGTTGTGTACCAAACAAACTTTCCTAAGAGAAGTGAACCCATAACTTTCTTTCAGCAGTATGGGGTTGGATCTTCCGAACATAGGACCTCATATGAAGTTTGGGACAAGAAACACCATCATATTTAGCAAAGGCGGGGGGGGGGGGGGGGGGGGGACCTTGGACTTGTGAGGGATAAATACCCCCGGAATAAGACCCAGCTCTTCAAAATCCAATCCAGGAACTTTTTGGATTTCCATGGCCTTAAGATGATCCTCCAAATGTTTATATCTATCATCCACGGGAGGATATTGTTCATAAGAATAAACTTCATCCTCATGAATTTTCCCATAACCTTGATTGCTTCCACCTTCATCCCTAACAGTTCTACCATCTTCCTCTTGATTGTCGTCTTCATCAGAGGAGATATCATCAGTTTGAACCGGTTTAGCAGGACCTTTGAAACTTCTTCCCATATTGAGGATAGAAATTGGCTTTCGAGTCTTCTTCTTTTTGGTGATGAGTGCCATCATCTCTTTCTTCCCCTGGGCTAAGTTCAAGAGCGTTTCCTGTAATTGGAAATTTTGTGCTTGCAGTTCCTTGACAGTTTGTTCTAGAGCCATCTTTTACTGAAATGAACAGCAAGAAGATGAGAAAACTTGATTAGAGTATCTGTTATGTGATGATATGCATGATATGCAAAGGCAAGTGCAATGTTTTCAAGGACCTTTGCAGGATTTAAATTTATTTAAACAAAAGGAAACAAGAGAAATTTTAGTAACGGGCTCAAATTATAATTTCTTTCAATAAAAAGAGTTACAAAACAGAAAAATATGAATTCAAGTCTCCCATGGATGCTTCCTCTTTGGGTTGACATATGCGTTAAGGCTTTGTTCTTCATGGAGTCGCTTTGTCAGCTCCACTACTTTCTTCTCACTAGCATAGAACTAAGCTTTGAAGGTATCTCTTTCCTCCTTAAGCTGAATCCAGGACTTATGTAGCTCTTCGAAGTCGGTAGACATATCGGGATGAAAAATAGTATGAAAAATATCCCCTTCAACAACAGGCTCTACGATCACTGGTAGGATAGCAGGATATGGCATTTTAAGATTCTGTGGATGAGACCGCACCCATCTGAGGTAAGGCTCTAAAGGAATGAAATTCTTGTATCCCAAAGTCTTGTTATCAATCTTGCTATCCATACCCCAAGTACGTATAAACCTTTGATGGTAATCTTAAGGATCATTCTCATAGTTGAACACAATTCCCCAGATGAGAATATCATGAGGACCATCCCTTCGAGCATAACCAAACTGATGCAGAGCTAGAGAAAGGTTGTAAGTCAATGGCTTAGATGATTGAAAATTAATTGTATTAGGAAAAAAGTTAAATGTGGTCAACATAGAGATAAACCTCAATATTTTTTGTCAACTTCAAGATTTTGAAGTCATATTCATCATTTGATCAAGGGTTGATCATGATTCATCAAGGAAAAATCTCAAATCATCAAAAGAAAAAAATTGCCAAATTAGGGTTTCCTAAGGAGAAGTCAACTGAACTTTGACCAAGCATAACTTTCACATGCTTCATCAGATTTTCCTCAACCAAAGCTAATTTTGAATTAAATTCAATTCTCTACAACTTTGTCTCTCAAAGCTCAAATCCAAAAAATGCTTCATTTGAGACATATGGGCTAATACATTACAAGTCATTTCAAAAGTCAACAAAAAGACACTTTTTGTTAAGGCAACTTACATCAAGATAAAATCTTTAAAGGCAAAAACTTTCAACATATGGATTTTAGAGGACAGTATGAGCTTTCCAAAAAGTCAAAGATCCCCTTCAAATGCCAAAAATTAAGAGAGTTATGACTAGTTCAAGTTGGGAAATTTTGAGCAAATGCATGTAGTTTAAATTGAGCAAGCTTGGAATTTTGGCCTAGTGGGCTGATTTTTCAAGGTCCAAATGTGTATTAGGCCTCATTATGAACCTCAAAGTCTATTCATACATCCCTTTGATTTTTACTTGATTTATTTTTTTATTTATTTAAATTCAAAACCAAAAAAAAATAAAATCAAAGTCTTCATACAAAGGTCCAATCCCAATTATTTGATGTAATTCTCCTCTATATATATTCTTAATTTAGACAAGAAAAGGGGAGAAAAAAATCTTCTCAAGAACCCTCTCTAAATTTCCAAAATTTGTCCAAAACTAGGGAAAACGTGCAACCTTGATTCCACCCATCTTCAAGGGCAATCAACCATTCAAATCAATTCCAGGAACACTAGAGTAAGATTGATCACTCTTGATGATCAAAAATGCCTGATACATGCATTCAATCATCACTTTTTTTTGTACATTCTTTAAAATGTGTATTTTCATACTCATGCTATTTTAATTAAAACTAACCATGCTAACGTGTTCCTGATACAAAATGATATAGGTCTAGCCACTTGCATGAGGCCCATGAGGCTAGAATCGCGTGTTACCATGCTTGCACCGATTAGAAATATTTTTTTCATATCTTATTTTGAAGATTGTTTTAGCCAAAAATAAGGCCACCAATGGATTCAACAGGGTTGATTTAGGGGGGTAAGGTCCTCTTTAATCACTAACATGTTTATTTTGTAGGTTTAGAAAGAATGCCTAGCCGGAGAAGACGATCGGAACTAGGGCTCCGACGTCTTTGGTCATACTGATTTTATTTATAATATATATGTTTGGGATTGATAAAATGAACGGATTTATGGCAACCCCAATGGTTAAACGCGCGTGCTAAAGGATTTACTATGCGAGGGAATGGGTTCGATCCATGCTTTTAGCACTCTGAGTTTTTTCATAATTTTATGTTTTGCAGGATGATAACAAAACACACTTGCTTCCATTCTTTGACATAGGTGCGCGCCTGACCTAGTGGTGAAGGTCTTGGTGGAAAGAGAAAAGGGAATGGGTTCAACACCCACCCCTGGAAGTATTATTTTAAAACATTGTTTCTTCATATTTTACTTAATTTTACATTTACAAATCCTAAATTCATCAAACCAAAACCTTTTAACAAACCTATTTTTTTCAAAAAACCTTTTTACAAACCCTAATCAAAATTAGGGTTTAGGATTTTTATTTAATTAGTAAGTGTTTTTTAATTAGCGTAGATTTATTTTCTCGCAACTTTTTTTGATTATTGTAACTTCTCACAGTTTGTAATATTAATTAGGTTTACTTTTCCGCATTGTTATTATTTGTGTACCTCTCCCAAAGCGTTATAATAGTCTTAGGTTTACTTTTTGTCTTTTTACATGGGCACATTTACCGCTTTCCTATTTTACTATATTACTGTTAGTAACTAGGCTTGTATGGAAAGATTAAAAGCAAACAATAGCTAACCCTAATCAAAGAGTTAAATAACTGAATCA
Organism: Vicia faba; assembly: GCA_948472305.1. Lineage (NCBI taxonomy): Eukaryota > Viridiplantae > Streptophyta > Magnoliopsida > Fabales > Fabaceae > Vicia > Vicia faba. The sequence goes on from OX451741.1 coordinate 258,134,115, forward strand.
CAAATCACTTGTGTTGTACCCCAATTTTTACCCCTAAGATCCCTTCATCATATCATTTTGATTCAATCACAACAAGATCACCTTAGAATTATTGGTTCCCCTCCCTATAATTAGCTTTGCTCTTTGAAGAATCACCAAGCACCTTGACTTGTGTTCTTTTGTGATCATGAATATTTTTGTCTTGATTTCTTATTTTAATTAATGAAATTCAATGTTGGATTGTCTTGCTTGTTACTCATGTAGGTAAAGGCAATAAGATTCAGCAAGTTGCTCCATGGGTTCATGAGTTTATTTCCATGACCTAGTCAATGAAGCTTGAGAAGTTCAAACCTCACCATTGAAGTTGTTTTGGAAGGGATGGCATGGAAAGGTTATTTTGGTTCACTACATTTCCAAGTTATCAAGATTTGATCCAAAAAGTACAAGGGGTTGATTGAAAAATAGTCATGGTTGGACAAGGTCTTGTTCCCATTGGTCACAAGTACATATTTCTCTCAATTATCAAGATATGTAAGTGGTTGTGGTTACTATTAGTTCTGATTATCACCCTCAACAACTTATATTTACAAATAATTTGTTTTGGTACAAGAAGTTTGTACAAAATTATCAAAGTTCCTCAAGGCATGTTTCTTAATCTAGGAGCTTGGGTTTTGAACTTCAAAGGAGTATATCTTGCCCATATTTTGGTATTTTTGAGTGATTCCAAATACATCCTTCTCTTCAAAGGGATATCAATAAATCGATTCAAAAGTTCAAAGGAGTTTTCATGTGGAAGAAACTTGATGATGAAGAAAGATTACAAGTCCTCCAGATGAACCCCCAATTTCTCAAGTTTGACTTCAAATGATAATAACTTTGTCAATTTTTATCACCTTGAGCCCATTATTTTTCCATAATGATCTTTAAGATGTGAACTTTTTGCCTTCTTTTATGTGCAAAGTGAGAAAATAGATGAAAGTTTCCTTAAGGATACTAAAGATTATAGGTCATTTTATGAAATGTTGCCAACTTCAACAAGTCATAACTTTCTCAATTTTGGGAGATTGTTAATGGTTCAAGTTTCAAAATGTCATTCAAGAGATCTACTTCATGCTATCTTTTTTGGTCAAGAGCAAATTCCAAGTGGAAGGCTATGTTTGGATGCAAGACATTATAGGTCACTTTTGAAGACAAATTTGAAATATTTCTAAGAATGGAAAGTCAACGATTTTTCCTCAACTTTGACTCAACACAACTTTCAGATCAAGCATCCATTTAATTCCATTATTTTTCCATTTCAAAGCTTGAAACCTCACGTTTCTAAATCATCAAGAATCATGCCCTAAGACCCCTCGAGTTGAAAATGCCATTGGTCAGAAGTTGGAACTTTGAAACTGAATTTCTCACAAAGTCAGAATTTTGAAATCCATAATGTGGCCTCTAATCACAAGTTTTCCATGCGTTTTTGCCTCTAAACATGTTTAGTAAAGTTCCAGATTTGTTTAGCACCTCAAAACGCAAGGATTGGATGAGTTTTTGTTAAAATTGGATCACACTTCACTCGTGCATCAGGTTTCCACAAATTCCCTCCAAAATGCATCATTCACTCTTCCTTTTGATCCCATTTGCTTCTCCTATAAATACATGAACTATCCAATTAGTTTTCTCAAGCTTGGATATCCAGAATCACCCTGCCAAACTTGTTCCCTAACTCAGAATTCAACAACTTCGAAATCCATTCTTAAGCCTTTTTCAGTCCAATTTTTTCATCAATTCACCTTCCTTGATCTTCCCTGAAGCTAACCATATAATTACATTCAAGAATCGTGCCCTATATTGCTCCATAGAAGTCCAGTTTTAGAGCTATGCAACTCCATTTCAATAGGTAGATTCCTTCATCAATTCTTCAAAACTTTGATATTATTGTGATGCTCTCATATCCCTGGTTCTAGTCGCAACACTTACTTCTTACTGAAAACACGTTTTGACCATGAAATTCCAAATCCATTTTCAAAACTTTCTTTCCAAATTGCTTGAGCTACAGATTATATAAATTTGGTGCGAGGGTGTGGTTATCTTCGTCTTGAAGAGACGAAGTGAATGGCATAGTTCTGAGCTTCTGATTTTACAGTTTGAGAACCTGAAATTCACATTCGCTGGAGGTTGAAGATGACCAATGTGTCATCTTTCAACCAATGATGGCACGCCACTTGTTATTTTTGAATTCTGATTTTATTTCTGATTCAGTGTTTTATTCACTAATGACCATGATATGCACAGTGCGCCAGATCCCTTGGATTTGATTACTAACGTGTTTTGACTCTCTTCCAATGGTCCACATATTTTTTACTTTTATTTTCTTTTCTGATTTTTTATATTTAATTGTTTTAAACTTCAAAAAATCATTGAAATTTAATTTTTAGTCCAAAAAATATGAAAAAATTATGAAAAATATTTTTGATTATTATCTTTCTGATTTTTATTTTTTCACAATTTAATTTTGTGTTTTGGTATTTTTTATAAATTTACACTTAATTGGAATTGATTTAAATGTTTAAAAATACTTTTATGCATTTTTAAATTCTAAAAAAATTATGGAATGATCCAATGATATTGTGACAAATATTGGTGACCTTATTTTGTTTTTGTTTCTGACTTTGCTATTTTTTTATCATTTTTGGTTTATTTCACCCATTTCTTTAAATTTTAAAATAGTTTCTGACATTAAAAAATTACCAAAAAATTTATAAAATTATTTTATTTCATTTCTGATTTTTCTATAGTCTTACTTTTATTTCTTGATTAATTTTAACATAGTTGACTTTTTTTCTCTTTTATTTCTATTTTTTAAACATTATTTTTAAATCTTTTTGTATATATTAAAATGTAATATTATTTTGTGATTATTTTCTGGCTGATCTTGGGTTAAATTTTGATCATGAACTTTATTAATATCATTGGATCCATGGTGTTGAGTCTAACTCCATAAAAATGGATGCATGATTTTAATAATAGTTTGATAAAATTTAATCTAAAAGTGGCTTGTATATTCTCTCTCATCCCTCTTCATATCATCCTCTTCTTATTGCACTAAATGTTTTATGAGCATGATCTCTATATCATGTCTCAAAACAAATGGTGCATAAATTGCTATTGACCGGCCTCAAAATAGGTGCGACTTCTATATAAGTCCACTTATTATTGCTTAACATAGCTAAATTTTGTCCCGATTCGAATAAATGATCATTCGTGGCCCAAACTTATGTTTGCAAGCCCAAGTATGTTAGTTTGATCTCTTTGATCCAATAACCTTGAGATTCATTGTGTGGAGGCTTTGGTTCTACCAATCCTCTAATGGATCTACAACAAATTTGGTCAACGCGGATCACTTAAACACCGTTAATCATTAAATGATACTCATAAGGATTCCAAATGGATGATATACTTGACAAAAAGCAAATGCAACTTTTTGTGTGGAGGCTTTGGTTCTACCAATCCTCTAATGAGTTCCAAATGCAAGATTCAAGATGATCATCCAACTAACCACTAATCACTAATAATTGATTTTATTGTGTTTTTATTTTATGCTCTTTACTTTATGCACCATTTACTTTTAGCATTTACATTTCATGCTATTTTTCATCTTTGCTCACTTGAGCCCCTTTATATTCTTGTCATTTTTTTTAATTTTCTTACTTGAGCTTTTCTTTTCTTTTGAAGACACCTAATAATCAACATAAAGCCTAAAAATATTTAATGATACTTGGACTATTTGGTTACTACCCTTGGCATTATGGAGCATTATACTTTTTGGACTTAGGACTAGAAACTTTGGCCTATGATTGGAGACCTTGTGACCTTATCTGATTATTTTGTCTAGAGCTCTTGACGTTTACCTCAAGACATTGAGTTGTTTGTTTGTTTTGTATGCAGGTTATTGTGATTACACCCTTTGTTTTTAATCTGGAATTCACCCGTATACAGCTGTTACTCTGCCCAATTTTTGTGAAGACTTAATACACTTGAAGTTTGGTTCTCTCAAGAGGTCTAGTATTTTTGCTTGTTTGGTTTCAATCCAAAGAATGGGAATTCTATCTTGGCTCATAGTGTCAAGTATTGGCTTCTTGTTGGTTAGATGGTTCTTATGCCTAACTTTTACATTATACTTTAGGATAGCCTCTTCTTCACCTCCCATCTTCTTTAATTTCAAAAATCTTCTCCCTCCTTTTGAAAACCCTTCATGTTTTAAACTTGAACCACTTTCATAATAAACTTGGACTTAGGTCCATCCATTTTCAAAAATTTTCATAAATAAACTCCAATAAACTTAATAATACTTTGACATCCTTTTTGTGAGAAAAATAAAAGTCAATCAATCTCATTTCAAACCATTTTGCCAATTTGGCTTTTATCTTTAAACTTTTCTCAAAAAAAAAATTGAACTCTTGTAAATCCATGTAGTGATGTAAACAACTATACTTCTACAAATATTTAGTGAAGAGAGATATTTTCCACTTGGGTGTTGAGTGAGGCATTGTTTAATTTAAAATCCAAGCCATATCCTCCAATTTGAGATGATGCAAATTCTCCTTTCTCATGATTGTGGGTAGTAGGTATGTTGTCCACACGGACAATGACGATGATGTTTTATCTCATAAAAATAACCAACACATTTGTTCTTTTTTTAAAATTTTTTAAAAAATAGGAACTACGTGTACCCTGATCCCCTATTGCATGAAAAGGTGGTACGTAGGCACTAAAGGTTCACAACCGTGGCGGGTGCAAAAATAATAAATATATTTCTTTTCTCACCTCCACCGTCTATTTTATACAATATTTTTCATAGCCAAAATATACAAATTTTACAAAGAGGTTCCTGTGGAGTACCATAGATGTTAAGGGTGCTAATACCTTCCCTTTGCATAACCAACCCCCTTACCTTGAATCTTTCCCCCTCTTTTTGGGTTATTCGCTCTTTTCCCATTCCTTTGGAAATAATAAAACGCGGTGGTGATTTTTATTTTGATTTGTAAAAGTCTAGTTAATCCAATGGCTTGGTCTTAAACATTTCTACTGCTACAGAAAAATGGCGACTACACTGGGGAAAGATTTACCTCTTGTTGGTCCATACCTAAGTGGGTTGAGCCTATCTTTGTTTATATCTGTATATGTGTGTTATTCTTGTTTTTGTGTTATATGTTGTATATATGTTTGTCTGGATTTTCCTGGTTTTCAGGGTGCTTGGTGATTACTCATAAGTCTTATACCCGGACTTGGGTAAACTTTAAGATAGGACGGGTGGTATAGTCATGTTAACTTTGAGGGAGTAATCCCAAAAAAGGAGGCATGAGATCCCCATCTCAGTGGAGGCCCCTTTGACTGTAGTGTCGTTTACCGAGTAATCGGGAAGACGTACTGCTTTTGACCTGGGAGCCTGCTGAAGCTGAGGACCGTAGAATACCTAACCCATCTTGGCCTTTTAGGTGTAGTGTGGAAGCTATAACATAGTAATCCGGAAATAGTTGTCACGCGATACTACGCTCAGACGAGTTTTTCTTGAGAATATTACTAACTACCGAGTTAATCGAGAAGTTGGTAATATCCGAAGGAAGGATGTAGACTCTGGGAACCTCTAGAACCTTGTTCAACAGGTGATAACTTTTAGACCAATACCTTATAGGTAGTACCTTCGACCTCATTCTCGTGACGTTGAACCTATGAACCATATATGTGTGATTTTGTGTGTGATTGTTGCATCATGCATCCATGCACTAATAAGCCTCTTTTGGAGAGATCATATTTCAAGGGATTTAAAGGTTGACCATTTGTGAATATCCCAGGTACTTTTTAACCATGGATTCTGGAAAGAGAAAGACCGGGAAGTACAGTTTCAAGGATCCCAAGATAGATGAATTGATCAGTCTAATTCCCGAGATCGAGTGTTCTGCAGATTTTCGGAAGAAGTATGGATCCATTATTCCTCTCATGAAGCTGGAGATGAAGGAGGGTATTCTCTCGACCTTGGTCCAGTTCTATGATCCGATGTATCATTGCTTTACTTTTCCCGACTATCAGTTGATGCCTACACTGGAGGAGTATTCTTATCTGTTGGATTTAACTGTTATTGGTCGTGTTCCTTTTATTGGTTTAGAGGGTGAGCCAAAACCACATGAGATTGCTACTTTGATTCATCCGGGAAAGTCTGAGGTGGAAGCCCATATGACTACTAAAGGAGGGATTAGAGGATTACCAGCTCAGTTCTTATTGGAGAAGGCTCGTTAATTTTCCAGGATGAAGAGTACACTCGCTTTTGAGGCTATCTTTGCTCTACTTGCTTACGGGTTGTTCTTATTTCCTAATGTGGACAAGTTTGTTGACATTAATGCTATCAGGATCTTCATGATTGGAAACCCAGTTCCTACCTTGTTGGGTGATGCTAATTACTCTATTCATCTTTGAAATTCTTATCATGGGGGGATGATTCTCTGTTGCACGCCCCTTGTTGTACCCCAAAATTTGCCCTCCCATATTCATCAAGAAATTACCAAGTCAAGGTCACAAAACTCCCCCAGGGTTGTGCAGCTCAACTGTCTCCTCTACAGTCAAAACTAGGGTTGGAGTTCTGGTCAAGCAAATGAACTTTTCAAAGGCCCAATCAAGTCTCATATGCTTACAAAGATGGTCAAGTATCCTCATGTCAAGTTTCAAGGCATTCAGCTCAAAATTGCACAGTCAAAACCCTAGATTGCACTACAGTCAACTGTAGGGGCAAAATGGTCATTTGACAGTCAAAAGTTCAAATTTTTGGTCAATATATCATTTTGAAGCCACAAACATCATTTGATCAATGCTTGATCATGATTCTCAAAATTTGGCTCAGAAATCATCAAAGATGCAAAAGTTGCTATATTTGGACAGCTGAAAAAGTCAACTGAAATTGACCAGGGCATAACTTTCACATGGATTATCAGAAAAATTCCATCCAAAGCTCATTTTGAAGTGAAAGACATTTCCTACAATTCATCTTCATGTCCCAAGTCCAAGAAATGCTCTCACAAAAAGTTATCAATTTCAACATTATATGTCATTTTCAAAAGTCAACAAAAAGTGACTTTAAGTCAAAGGCCATAACTTGAGATTGGTAAATCAAAATGACATGGGACCAAAGGCATTGGTTAAAGGACTCAAAGACCTTTCCAAAATGTCCAAGAACATGTGAAAAGCTTAAAAATTGACCAAGTTATGCCTTGTGGAAGTTGGGAAATGTTTGGGAATTTTGAAAAGTCAACATTGATGCAAAAGGCCTAAAAATGCAAATGGGCCCATTTTTCTTCCAAGATTCTTCATGCCAAGCCTATGCACGACCATTAGGCCCAAAGGGAAGTATTTTCATATTTTTTAATTATTTATTTGAATTAATATTAATTTATATTCATTTAAATCATTTTAATACATGAAAAATATAAACCTAACCTAAAAAAATCTTTTTATGCACATTATAAAGTCAATATTTCGTGCACATGCTGATTAGGAAGAATTGGATTGAATTGGATATGATTTGCACAAAAACCATGTGAAAGAGATTGAAAGTATAATGGAAAAAATCAAATCTTCAATTCATAATTGCAAGAGATTTTTGTTGAAATTGTTGACCTAATTGCTTCCTTACAAGTACTAGAACATAACCCTAAGCCAAAGGGACTGCAAGCTGCGCCAAAAGACCCTTCACAAACTTGAGAAATTTCTCCAAAAATCCAAAACTGAAATCAGTTCTAGGAGGCGATTCAAAGCGCAAATCTGATTCCAATAGTTTCCTGAAGGCTTACTGGACGCATTCCAATCAATAACAACAACTAACACCTCAAGAATTGGTATAACGACTCAAAACTGCACAGAGGAAAACTTGAAATCGTGCATCATAATTTAAGCATTTTTGCAGCATTCTTTTTATTGATTCTTATTCCTTACGAAGTTTGTGAACTAACCATCATAATTAATTGAGTTTTTGTGGCATAAACATGATTTCACCATGAACGATATTAGGGTTTGGCAGGTTTCAAAATTAGGGGTTCCTTAATCAAGAAAAATCAGAGCTTCAGATGACTACCAATGGATTCAGGGATTGAAGACGAAAAGGATGGCCCCCTCGCGCTCAATTTATGAGCGACGAGGGGCTATTCGCTATTTTCTGATAGACACCCTAATGCAACGCTATAAAAACCGTCGCCTATTTGTTTTGTTTTACAGGGTGGGGAAGAAGACGACCTCGTGTCCAATGGTTATTGGCTCTTTTGAATTTCGCGCGAATTTCCAAAAGCACTAGCGTGTTCTTTTTATATTATTTGTGTTATATTATATGTTAAATGTGAACGTGATGGCTCAGTGGACAGGGACAACGCTTGTAACCTTCAAGACCTGGGTTCAAGTCCCAGGTCTGGCAAATTTCAATAATATTTTTCCATGCAGGCTCCTATGCAACGCTGGCACTAAGGACTATCATACTCCATCAGTATCCCACTAGCCACGCGTCCTACAAAAACAAATCAATGACCAGGAATCAAAGAATATGCTACACCTGGTCAAATGCACCATACGTGATTCCCAAAGTCAACGGATTCAAGCGAATGGGCCTTAAATTACCAGGCCTTACCTCCTAATTTGGGGCTACCCCCCCCCCCCTGGTTTGCTTTATCATTTTTATTTTTATTCTTTCTTTAATTTTTCTTTTTATTACTTTTATTCAATTATGTTTATTTAATTAATTATTTTTAACAAAATATAAAAACACTCAAAAAAAAATCAGAAAAGGCCAAAAATTAATATAATTTTTATTTTAATTATTTTCTAAATAAATGCATGTAAATATTTAGTTTAATTAGGTTATAGTTTTAATCTTTTTAATAAAAAACACCAAAAATAGAATTTAGGTTTAATATCTTTTTTGATTTTCCTTTTAATTTTTCCTTTTTTCAGAATAATATTATTTAGTTATTTTCATAAATTAAAAATTGTGCATAAATAAACTAGGGTTTAATTTAGATCATATTTTAATTCTTTCTTAATAATTAAAAAATATTAGAATTAGGGTTTGCCTTTTAATTTAATTTCAATTAATTTCTTTTCTCATTAAATCTAAAAAACACAAAAATATCATCTTCATTTAATTTTAAATCTTAGTTCCTTATTAATTTTAATTATTTGCAAAAGGGTCCAACGCCCTAGTTTTGTTTTAATTATTTTCCTTTGCGCATTTACTTTATTGCTTATTATAATTATGTAATTGTCCCAAAGCATTGTAATTTACTTTTCGCACTTTATTTCTTCGCATTATTTATTTTTCCGCTAAATCGGGTCCGGTTTAATTTTGGCGATGTGGACCCGCGCCATTTGTAATAGTCGTAGATTTATTTTTCGCAAACTTTATAACTGTTAAATAAGCATGCAAGAATGAATGTCTTAATTAAAATCAAACGTAGAACACGACAAACATGACAAGACAAATAACTGAAACATGACACACAATTCGCACACACCACCCCTAGGGTACGCCTCACTGTTGCCTTTCGAAAGGTGGTCGTCGAGTAGAGGACGTCTTAGTAAGTCCTCATGATCCGGGAACCTGGCATGAGGGTAGCTTCTAAGGTGTCTTCCCATTGCTCTGGTGGTCACCACGTCCCTAAAAATCGAATTGACCCGAACACCTCCAACGGTGGTGCTACCTACCTCTCAATGGTGGGATGGCACTACTTTAAAGGACATTTATACAGACAAATTCCTTAGGGTAGGTAGGTTCTCAAGGATACTTGCTCTAATCTCAAAACAAACCCAAAAAGACTTTTCACACCGACACTTTTCAAAAGCTTTCAAAGCAAACTTTTCAAACACTCTGACGTACGAGTCGATCTGAAATTTTTCGAAGAAACTTTTTAAACCCACATTGAAAAGCAAACAAACCAATTTGAAAACACATTGAGCAAGTATCTAAGAGCCCATGGATAACCATGGATAGAAAGGGTGCTAACACCTTCCCTTTCTATAACCTACCTCCCGAACCGAGAGCAATCTCTTTAAAGGAATTTTTCTGTGCTTTTGTCCTTTCCTATTGGAGAAAATAAAAGACGGTGGCGACTCTTGCTTCCGCGACATTTCGCGAACCAGCGTTAAACAGTCAGTTCCAGATCCACCGATCACAGAACTGGCGACTCTGCTGGGGACCCTTTATAAAGTGAGGTGTACCTTAGGGCTAAGTCATAACTGTGTTTTCACTTGTATTGTTTTGCTTGCTTTACTATTGTGGGTTGCATCGGAGATACGTAGATCCTAACCCGGATCTGGGGATACCCTGTTTAGGTAGCATAAGCTGTGAGGGACCTGTCCGGCGTAGACCGACACAGGTGAAGCAGTGGCTACGTTGGTGTGGCACCTTAGTCTGTACCGATATCCCTTGTGTCGCAACGAGGAGAATATGGGTCTTCTAAGGAGTCATTAAGCACCAACAACCTTAGAACCTTAATTGACACAACTTGGCCTTTAGAACAGTAGCAGTATGCTACGCCCATTGAGGCTAAACTCTCGTGATGGTTCTGGCCGCAAGAAAAGATTGCGATGCTGGAGTTATGACCGATTGAGGGTAGTCAATGATATTGGGATCCTCTAAGAACCCGGTTACTTTTGATTAGGACAGGTATGAACCAACAAACTGAAAGAGGGTAGTACCTCGACCTCGTGCTGGCCTAAACTTTAGGGGCTTGCCTTGTGTGACTTGTGTGCCTTACTATGTTTGCCTTTGTATCTGTATGTGGTATGCTTTATCATAACATCATAGCATCATGAGCATTGCATGCATCCTGCATAAGAACTGACCATTTCAAAGACAAGAGGGTTTCATCTTTGCTCTGTTTTGTAGGACATTATGATGCCTGTGCGAAGGAATACTATCCGGTTCAACTTTGTTCGTTCACCTGAGTTGATTGATGAGTTGGTTAGCAGAATTCCAAACACCACTTCCTTCATTCAGAGGCATGGTTCTCTTCTCAGTTTAGTCACTGCAAAGCGGGATCAACAGTTGATGAGTGTTCTGACCCAATTCTATGACCCTCAGTACCAGTGCTTCACCTTTCAAGACTTCCAGCTGGTCCCTACCCTGGAAGAGTTCTCTAATCTGCTTGGTATCCCTATCTTGGATCAGACTCCCTTTACTGGTTGGGAAAAGACCCTCAGGCTTGAGGACATTGCTGCAGCTCTTCCTTTGACCCATCAAGAGGTAACAGACAACTGGGTAACTAGAAGCGGAGCTAAGGGTTTCTTGGCCAAATTTCTGATTGGTAAAGCTAACAGCTTCTGGAATGACTTGGACTTTAGAGCATATGAAGACATCTTGGCTCTCCTAATCTATGGGTTAGTCCTGTTTCCTAATCCTGACAACTTCATCAATGTCACTTCCATCAGGATCTTTATGTCTCAGAATCCTGTGCCCACTCTCTTGGGTGACATCTTGCAACAACTTCATGCCCGTACTACCCGAAGACGAGGAACCCTATGGTGTTGTATCCCTTTGTTGGTGAGGTGGTTTATTTCGCACCTCCCTAAGTTCGTACTGAAGAACCACGAAGGAAGAGGTTGGGCTCACAGGTTAATGTCTCTCACCGATAAAGACATCATTTGGACTTGCAGAGGTTTGGATGAGATAGCTATTATTGACCGATGCGGGGAGTATCCTAATGTTCCTCTGATTGGTACTCAAGGAGGGATCTCTTACAATCCATGTCTAGCACTCCGTCAGTTTGGAAGAGCAAGAAGAACAGGCCCCCATGAGATGTTGGTGCCTCACATCAGTTTCGAGTTTCAGGTGGATAGTGACGAGCTACGTCGTAGGTTCATCAAGGCTTGGGAGAAGGTTCATAAAGCTGACCCACAAGAGCTAGGGCCAAAGACTTCTCTACCTATGGAAGCCTACTACAAATGGGTCCGCATCCGTGCTCAGAAGTTAGGTATGCCGTATGAAGCTGTCAGACCCGTCATTCTTGAGTGTCCTGATAAAGATGGTGTTCCTCCAACTGCCCTTCCTCCTCAGATACCTACTGATTATGAGACATTGAAGAGATCTTGGTCGCAACTGCAAGAAGAACGGGATTCTTACCGGGAAAAGTTCAACGAGCAGGAATCGAAGATCCAGAAGCTGACAAAGCAGTTGGAGAATGAAAGAGCTCTGAATGCCTACCTCCGTACTGAGAAGAGGAGACCATGGGATCAATGAGGAATTCTGAATGTGCCTTTACAGTTTTTATTTCCTTTCCAGTTGTTTCATTTCATGTAAACGCCTAAGGGCAACTTGTTGAATAATTTCGGTTGCAAAGTTGAATCTAATAAAGTGTGTTCCTTTTTGTTTACAAAGTTGATTCCCGATTGTCTTTGAAAACATAATTCATACGCATTTCATACATCATGTGCATAGCAGGTTTTTCCCCTTTTTCAGGTTGCTTACAGTTCTTCGCTGTTTATTTCAGCATCATGAATCCCGGATCTGAATCAACAGAGACATCAATCAAGGCTCTCCAGGCGCAGAATGCGCAGTTTCAAGAACTGATCATGGGTCTAGCTAAAGGCCAAGAAGAATTAAAGACTATGCTCCTGAAGAAGGAGAAGAAGAAGAAGAGAAGAACTGTTCTATTCAACTCGGGCCGAAGGTTGGGTAATACTCTGCAACATGAAGAGGCTGCTTCTTCTGTTGGCAGGAGTCCTTCTCAGGCAGAAGTCAAGGTTCCTACTCTAGTGGTCTCCGACAACGAGACGGATTTTGATGAAGAGCAGTACCCTCCTGCAGATGACAAGTACAAACAACTGGAGGACAGGTTGAAGGCTATGGAGGTGCAACAGGCACCCGGGCTGGATTTCGGAGATCTGGGTTTGTCGACTGGTGTAATTATCCCGCACAAGTTCAAAGCTCCAACCTTTTCTAAGTATGACGGGGCATCCTGTCCCAAGCTGCATTTGAGGTCCTATGTTCGAAAGATTCAGCCGTACTCTGCGGACAAGAATCTATGGATCCACTTCTTCCAGGAGAGTCTTTCAGGGACTCATCTCGAATGGTTCTATCAGCTGGATGGGACCAAAGTTCGTAACTGGGAGGAGCTGGCTACTGCTTTCTATAAGCAGTATCAGTATAATGCCGACCTTGCCCCTACACGTACCCAACTCCAGGGTATGTCGTTAGGTGCAAGTGAAGGTTTTAAAGAATACGCGCAGAAGTGGAGAGACCTGGCTGGCAGGGTGCAGCCACCTTTGACTGATCGAGAGTTAGTGGACATGTTCTTGGGGACCCTGTCTGGGCCATTCTTCAACCATCTCATTGGGAATTCTTCTGCTGGCTTCACTGATTTGATCTTGACTGGAGAAAGGATTGAAGCTGGGCTGAAATCTGGGAAGATTGCAAAGGGTGCATCATCTAGTGCAGAGAAGAAACCCTTCAAAAAGGAGTCTAGTGCCGTGTATGGCTCCAGGAAATCAGAGAGACCTGATCACCGCCAATCTATCAGCGCGGTAATGATCGCTAAGCCTGCTGCCGCTCCCCGGCCAAATAATCCTCAAAGGGCTGATAGACCCCGGAGAGAGTTTACTCGGTTAAGCATGACCCTATCGCAAATCCTGCCACAGTTGCTATCCACCAATTTGGTGACTGTCAAGGAGGCGCCAAAGTTCTCAAACACTACCTCTCCTAAGTACAACCCGAATGCCCGTTGTGCTTACCATTCAGACAGCCCGGGGCATGCCACTGATGACTGCTGGGCACTAAGGAACAAGCTGCAGGACCTCATTGATGCTAAGGAGGTACAGTTTGAGGCGTCTGACAAGCCTAACATGGTGACAGCTCCCCTGCCTGCTCATGGAGTTAATGCTATTGGTGACGAAGAGGAAGTTGATGAAGCTGAGTTCAATAGCTGGATCTACCCGGCTGCTGATGGTGGACTCAACAATTGGAGCGCCAAGGACAATCTCCCTGTTTCTTTTGTTGCTAAGTAATGAATTCCCATGTTTTGTTATTTTGTAATAGACAATGATAAACTCTATGGCCCGGTGTCTTACCCGAGGCACCGTGGTTCTATTTTGTGAGGGCATACAAACTGTCATTTTATACATCATGAATGAAAATCTTGGACGTACTTTTCGCATTGCAAATATTGTGTTCCTTTTCTATCTTTCCTTTCCTTTACATAATTTTCAAAACAGCTGTATTTACACACACACTCACTCATACAGGTTCCAATCCACTCTGGATCTCACTGATAACAGCTCTGCTAATGCCAATTATGACTTCGAAAATCCGATCAACTTAGCCGAAGACGAAGGTGAAGATGATTGCGAAGTGCCTGGCGAGCTTGCAAGACTGTTACTTCAGGAAGAGAGGGCGATTCAACCCCATGAAGAGCCAGTGGAAACCATAAACCTGGGTACTGAGGCAGATAGAAAAGAGGTAAAGATTGGTGCCAACCTAGAGCTCAGCGTGAAGCAACGGTTAACCAAGATGTTACATGACTATATGGAGATCTTTGCCTGGTCCTACGAAGACATGCCAGGGTTGGATACCGATATTGTTGTCCATCATTTGCCGACTAGGGAAGACTGCCCTCCAGTTAAACAAAAGGTTCGTCGGATGCGTCCAGAGATGTCCGAGAAGATTAAAGCCGAAGTCATGAAACAGTTTGATGCAGGGTTCCTTGCAGTAACTTCTTACCCTCAGTGGGTTGCTAATGTGGTGCCGGTACCTAAAAAGGACGGCAAGGTCAGAATGTGTGTTGATTACAGGGATCTGAACAGGGCCAACCCCAAGGATGACTTCCCCTTACCTCACATTGATGTCCTTGTGGATAATACAGCTCAACACAAAGTATTCTCTTTCATGGATGGCTTTTCAGGCTACAATCAGATCAAGATGGCACCTGAAGACATGGAAAAGACTACGTTTGTTACTCAGTGGGGCACCTTCTGTTACAAGGTCATGCCGTTCGGATTAAAGAATGCTGGGGCAACCTACCAACGTGCCATGGTTGCCTTATTTCACGACATGATCCATCATGAGATCGAAGTGTACGTGGACGACATGATCGCTAGGTCCCAGACTGAGGAAGAGCATCTAGATCATCTACAGAAGTTGTTCGATCGGTTGAAATTGTACAAGCTGAGATTGAACCCGAACAAGTGCACCTTCGGGGTAAGATCGGGAAAGTTACTAGGCTTCGTGGTCAGTGATAAAGGAATTCAAGTGGACCCTGCTAAGGTCAAAGCTATTCAAGAGATGCCAGTTCCTAGGACAGAGAAGGAAGTCAGAGGCTTTTTAGGACGCCTGAATTACATCGCTCGATTCATATCTCATCTGACTGCTACCTGTGAGCCAATCTTCAAGCTACTGAAGAAAGATCAGGTAGTACGTTGGAATGATGAATGTCAGGTCGCTTTCGACAAAATCAAAGAGTATCTCCAAGAACCACCCATCCTTATGCCACCGGTTGAAGGGAGACCTCTGATCCTATATCTAACAGTGCTCGACAACTCAATGGGGTGTGTGCTGGGGCAGCATGACGAGTCTGGCCGAAAAGAGCATGCCATTTATTACCTTAGCAAAAAGTTTACCGACTGCGAGACCCGATACTCACTGCTTGAGAAAACTTGCTGCGCTTTGGTATGGGCTGCTCGCCGGCTGAGACAGTATATGCTGACTCACACTACCTTGTTGATCTCAAAGATGGATCCTATTAAGTACATATTCGAAAAGCCTGCTCTGTCTGGGAGAATTGCAAGATGGCAAATGATCTTGACAGAATACGACATTCAGTACACAACCCAGAAAGCCATCAAGGGGAGTGTATTGGCAGACCACTTAGCTCATCAAGCTGTAGATGACTACCAATCAATGAACTTCGAGTTTCCGGATGAAAGCATCATGATTGTAACTGATTGTGAAGTGCCTGGACCGGATGAAGGACCTGAACCAGGATCCCGATGGTCTATGCACTTTGACGGAGCTTCCAATGCTTTGGGAAATGGTATCGGCGCCATTATCATATCTCCACAAGGTACTCATACTCCACTCACTGCCCGGCTATGTTTCAACTGTACCAACAACATGGCGGAGTATGAGGCGTGTATCATGGGTCTTCAAGCTGCGATCGACTTAAGGATCAAGTTCCTCAGTGTCTTCGGAGATTCCGCTCTTGTGATCAATCAGATCAAAGGAGAGTGGGATACGAAACATCCAAACTTGATCCCTTACAAAGAATGTGTGTTGGCCCTGATTCCCCACTTCACCGAGATAACCTTCGAGCACTTTCCAAGGGAAGAGAATCAGTTAGCGGACGCGTTAGCTACAATGTCTTCAATGTTCAAGGTTAAATGGGATAATGAAGCTCCCCGGATCATCATCTGGAAATTGGACGAACCGGCATACTGTTGTGATCTCGAAACTGAATTGGTGACCGAGAAGCCTTGGTACCACGAAGTGAAGAGATATCTGGAAGCTCAGGAATACCCTGAAGGTGCCTCTGTCAACGATAAGAAATTCCTGAGGAGGTTCGCAGCTAAGTTCTTCCTAAGCAATGGCATCTTGTACAAGCGAAACCATGATTCAACCTTACTGCGTTGTGTGGATAAAATTGAAGCAGAAAGAATCATGGAAGAGCTACATGAAGGGACCTTTGGTACGCATTCCAGTGGGCACACTATGGCTAAGAAAATCCTACGGGCAGGATATTACTGGTCCACAATGGAGGCTGATTGCTACCAACATTCTAGGACGTGCCACAAGTGCCAGATCTATGCGGATAAGGTGCACGTTCCTCCGGTTCCCCTGAATGTTTTGACTGCGCCGTGGCCGTTTGCAATGTGGGGCATAGACATGATCGGCGAGATAAAACCTACGGCATCCAATGGACATCGCTTCATCCTAGTGGCGATTGATTATTTTACGAAGTGGGTTGAAGCAGCATCCTATGCTACAGTAACCAAGACTGTTGTGGCACGGTTTATTCGGCACAATCTGATCTGTCGATACGGCGTCCCTGAGCGGATTATTACAGACAACGGTACCAATCTGAACAACAAGATGATTGCTGAGCTCTGCGAACAGTTCAAGATACAGCACCACAATTCTTCTCCTTACAGACCGAAGATGAATGGGGCTGTAGAAGCAGCCAATAAAAACATCAAGAAGATCGTGCAGAAAATGACAGTAACTTACAAAGATTGGCACGAGATGTTACCGTTCGCTCTGCATGGGTACCGTACCTCAGCAAGGACGTCAACCGGGGCAACTCCCTTCTCCCTGGTTTATGGCATGGAGGCAGTCTTGCCGATTGAAGTACAAATTCCCTCTCTCCGGATAATGAAGGATGCAAATCTGAACGAAGATGATTGGATCCAGACACGACTTGATCAACTCAACCTCATTGACGAAAAGAGACTTGCTGCTATCTGTCATGGTCAGACGTATCAGAAACGGATGATCAGGGCATTTAACAAAAAGGTCAGACCACAAGAATATCAAGTCGGGGATCTGGTGATCAAGCGAATCATTCTTCCTCAGAGTGATCCAAGGGGCAAATGGACCCCCACATATGAAGGGCCATTTGTGGTTAAGCATGTGTTCTCAGGAGGAGCAATGATCTTAACCAACATGGACGGTGACGACCTTCCTCACCCCGCCAATGCAGACATAGTTAAAAAATACTACGCATAAAAAATGACCCGCTAGGCTGACATGCCTAGGCAAAAATTAGGGCTTCCCGTCGAACCAAAAGGGTTCGGGCAAAATGTAGGGATGAAAATGAAAAAAAATCTGTACACCCGGCAAGTCGAAAACCTGAAAAGGCGGCTTGGGCAAAAATGGGTATCCCGGTGGACTGAAAACCCGAAAGGGCGGTCCAGGCAAAAGTTAGGGATAAAAGCGTAAAACTATGTCTCATTGATCACTTTGCATCCAGAATCCGGTATCTGCATCAAGCTCAAACGACATCGATCAGTCAGCGTCCCCTTCAACCAAGGTCATCAAGTGATGAGACGCTCAGAGTTATAAAGGCAATAGCAGAGTTGAAACCCAGTGGATCATTCATCTTTCACACAGCTGTTTCATTTTCTTTTGTACAAAACTTGTATAAACTCTTTTGATCGGCGGCGTACCTCTTACTAGGACGTCAGCCTCTTGTACACAAAACGCCTATTTTCAGGCTATTCAAAATCAATAAAAATATATCTTCAGTTAAATGTGCCAAGTGTTTTTCTTTTTTCTGTTTTGTTTTGCGAAGAACGTCCAAGGTTCAATTTGTGATGTATGCATTGACAATAATTTGCTAACTCATAAATATTTGCATACGAAACAAAGGAATTGATTGCAGGTGACACTAGAAACAGGGGCAATAAAGAGTTGTCTAAACAATCCAATTGTTCTGTCCTCCAAGGTACCAAGGTAGGTTCAGCTAAAGAACACGGCCAAGTGTATCTTAATTCCCCAGAGAGTAGTTCAGTAAAACAATACATGTCTCTCCAAGCAAAATTACAATTATCAAGGAAATTGAGTATCCACCAGTCGATCTCAAACATTCCCCAGCAGCAATACATATACTCTTAACAAGCATCCGCGGCAGTCTTGGTCTAAAGACTGTTCCCCGGCGGTATACCACCATTCAAAGGAATCACTTCCCCGCAGTCTAAAACTTCCCCCAGGAGAGTCCAATCCAGTTTCCCCAGGAAAGTTGGAATTCATATCTCCCCAAGCAGCAAGCTTATCCCCAGTAGATTCTGGAAGCTTATCCCCTCGCAGAGCACGAACGCGTCGTCCCGGCTTGATTTAAAGAGTTATTTCCGTAACAGGATATAACTGGGTTATCCTCAGCCAAAAGCCACGGAAAGAGCGTCCTCGGCAAAGTATTTCCCTACCCCCAGCGAAGTCTATCAACACTTCCGACAACAAGGATATCCCCAGCGGAGTTATCTTCATCAACTCAGCAAAGCATCGCTATCCCCACAGAGTAGCACTCCCCAGCATGATCGCTAGAGTATCTTTTCTCCCGCAGAATTATTTCATTTGCCAAGTTTATTCCTCAACGGAGTTATCTTCTCCTACCGGTATTCTTGCAACGAATCATCCACAGCGGAAGCAAAAACTCTTCCTCAACATCAGCCCAGGATATGACTTCCCGGCACCCGTCAAGGATTTATTTTCCTAGACGAAAACATACATGAATCATCACATACATCATTATAGCATGCATGTACGCATCATATACTATAAATCGCATCCATGTTGAGAACATCATTGCTGGATCCATATCATGCATTGCATATAACTGACCTTCACCTTTCAGGAAAGATGCAGTTGAAATTCTCAAACATATTTCAAGGACTTCTCCAGTCCAGTTAAATCGACTCCAAACAGATTTTTCTGATAAAGACTCAGTAGAAGTTCTCTTATGGTCCCCTCTCCAACGGCGTGTGAGGTGGTAATTCCGTCTTCAGATGTTCCCCTCTCCGGCATGAGCGTGAGGTGATATTCTCTTATGGTCCCCTCTCCAACGGCGTGTGAGGTGGTAATTCCTTCTTCAGATGTTTCCCTCTCCGGCATGAGCGTGAGGTGATATTCTCTTATGGTCCCCTCTCCAACGGCGTGTGAGGTGGTAATTCCTTCTTCAGATGTTCCCCTCTCCGGCATGAGCGTGAGGTGATATTCTCTTATGGTCCCCTCTCCAACAGCGTGTGAGGTGGTAATTCCTTCTTCAGATGTTCCCCTCTCCGGCATGAGCGTGAGGTGATATTCTCTTATGGTCCCCTCTCCAACGGCGTGTGAGGTGGTAATTCCTTCTTCAGATGTTCCCCTCTCCGGCATGAGCGTGAGGTGATATTCTCTTATGGTCCCCTCTCCAACGGCGTGTGAGGTGGTAATTCCGTCTTCAGATGTTCCCCTCTCCGGCATGAGCGTGAGGTGATATTCTCTTATGGTCCCCTCTCCAACGGCGTGTGAGGTGGTAATTCCTTCTTCAGATGTTCCCCTCTCCGGCATGAGCGTGAGGTGATATTCTCTTATGGTCCCCTCTCCAACGGCGTGTGAGGTGGTAATTCCTCCTTCAGATGTTCCCCTCTCCGGCATGAGCGTGAGGTGATATTCTCTTATGGTCCCCTCTCCAACGGCGCGTGAGGTGGTAATTCCTTCTTCAGATGTTTCCCTCTCCGGCATGAGCGTGAGGTGATATTTCCTTTCAGATTATAATTTCCTATAGTTCCCTCTCCAACGGTGAGTGAGGTGACTCCCTTTGAGATTATAATGTCCTTTGGTTCTCTTCCTGACACTACGAAGATGGTAATTCTCACCAAGATTTTCTCAACGAGCGTTGTTGACGTTGAAATCATTCAGGATTCTCTTACCATTCACGCTAAGGCAGTAACCATCCCTGGTTCATTCATCAGCGTTTGAAGCTCCAGACCCAGCTCATGTAACCAGTCAGGACATATCTATATCAAGCATCTAAAATCAGCTCTTGCAACGTGTCAGGTACTCATTTTTCTGTTTTGCAGGTATGCAGGTTCTCGCTAAGGAATCTCTTACGCAATCAACATCCAGATGGCATCTATAAGCCCATCATCCCATCCAGCAATCTCCAAATGGCATCTATAAGCCCATTCCCTCATCATCATTGCTACTATGTGAGCGCAAATTTCTGGGCACTCTAGTGTCCAATCATCTTCTACCCTCGGATTACGAAAGGCACGTCAGCCAATCTGCATCCTCAGGTCTAAGAAGATTGAACAGGGGCAACTGTTGTACCCCAAAATTTGCCCTCCCATATTCATCAAGAAATTACCAAGTCAAGGTCACAAAACTCCCCCAGGGTTGTGCAGCTCAACTGTCTCCTCTACAGTCAAAACTAGGGTTGGAGTTCTGGTCAAGCAAATGAACTTTTCAAAGGCCCAATCAAGTCTCATATGCTTACAAAGATGGTCAAGTATCCTCATGTCAAGTTTCAAGGCATTCAGCTCAAAATTGCACAGTCAAAACCCTAGATTGCACTACAGTCAACTGTAGGGGCAAAATGGTCATTTGACAGTCAAAAGTTCAAATTTTTGGTCAATATATCATTTTGAAGCCACAAACATCATTTGATCAATGCTTGATCATGATTCTCAAAATTTGGCTCAGAAATCATCAAAGATGCAAAAGTTGCTATATTTGGACAGCTGAAAAAGTCAACTGAAATTGACCAGGGCATAACTTTCACATGGATTATCAGAAAAATTCCATCCAAAGCTCATTTTGAAGAGAAAGACATTTCCTACAATTCATCTTCATGTCCCAAGTCCATGAAATGCTCTCACAAAAAGTTATCAATTTCAACATTATAGGTCATTTTCAAAAGTCAACAAAAAGTGACTTTAAGTCAAAGGCCATAACTTGAGATTGGTAAATCAAAATGACATGGGACCAAAGGCATTGGTTAAAGGACTCAAAGACCTTTCCAAAATGTCCAAGAACATGTGAAAAGCTTAAAAATTGACCAAGTTATGCCTTGTGGAAGTTGGGAAATTTTTGGGAATTTTGAAAAGTCAACATTGATGCAAAAGGCCTAAAAATGCAAATGGGCCCATTTTTCTTCCAAGATTCTTCATGCCAAGCCTATGCACGACCATTAGGCCCAAAGGGAAGTATTTTCATATTTTTTAATTATTTATTTGAATTAATATTAATTTATATTCATTTAAATCATTTTAATACATGAAAAATATAAACCTAACCTAAAAAAATCTTTTTATGCACATTATAAAGTCAATATTTCGTGCACATGCTGATTAGGAAGAATTGGATTGAATTGGATATGATTTGCACAAAAACCATGTGAAAGAGATTGAAAGTATAATGGAAAAAATCAAATCTTCAATTCATAATTGCAAGAGATTTTTGTTGAAATTGTTGACCTAATTGCTTCCTTACAAGTACTAGAACATAACCCTAAGCCAAAGGGACTGCAAGCTGCGCCAAAAGACCCTTCACAAACTTGAGAAATTTCTCCAAAAATCCAAAACTGAAATCAGTTCTAGGAGGCGATTCAAAGCGCAAATCTGATTCCAATAGTTTCCTGAAGGCTTACTGGACGCATTCCAATCAATAACAACAACTAACACCTCAAGAATTGGTATAACGACTCAAAACTGCACAGAGGAAAACTTGAAATCGTGCATCATAATTTAAGCATTTTTGCAGCATTCTTTTTATTGATTCTTATTCCTTACGAAGTTTGTGAACTAACCATCATAATTAATTGAGTTTTTGTGGCATAAACATGATTTCACCATGAACGATATTAGGGTTTGGCAGGTTTCAAAATTAGGGGTTCCTTAATCAAGAAAAATCAGAGCTTCAGATGACTACCAATGGATTCAGGGATTGAAGACGAAAAGGATGGCCCCCTCGCGCTCAATTTATGAGCGACGAGGGGCTATTCGCTATTTTCTGATAGACATCCTAATGCAACGCTATAAAAACCGTCGCCTATTTGTTTTGTTTTACAGGGTGGGGAAGAAGACGACCTCGTGTCCAATGGTTATTGGCTCTTTTGAATTTCGCGCGAATTTCCAAAAGCACTAGCGTGTTCTTTTTATATTATTTGTGTTATATTATATGTTAAATGTGAACGTGATGGCTCAGTGGACAGGGACAACGCTTGTAACCTTCAAGACCTGGGTTCAAGTCCCAGGTCTGGCAAATTTCAATAATATTTTTCCATGCAGGCTCCTATGCAACGCTGGCACTAAGGACTATCATACTCCATCAGTATCCCACTAGCCACGCGTCCTACAAAAACAAATCAATGACCAGGAATCAAAGAATATGCTACACCTGGTCAAATGCACCATACGTGATTCCCAAAGTCAACGGATTCAAGCGAATGGGCCTTAAATTACCAGGCCTTACCTCCTAATTTGGGGCTACCCCCCCTGGTTTGCTTTATCATTTTTATTTTTATTCTTTCTTTAATTTTTCTTTTTATTACTTTTATTCAATTATGTTTATTTAATTAATTATTTTTAACAAAATATAAAAACACTAAAAAAAAATCAGAAAAGGCCAAAAATTAATATAATTTTTATTTTAATTATTTTCTAAATAAATGCATGTAAATATTTAGTTTAATTAGGTTATAGTTTTAATCTTTTTAATAAAAAACACCAAAAATAGAATTTAGGTTTAATATCTTTTTTGATTTTCCTTTTAATTTTTCCTTTTTTCAGAATAATATTATTTAGTTATTTTCATAAATTAAAAATTGTGCATAAATAAACTAGGGTTTAATTTAGATCATATTTTAATTCTTTCTTAATAATTAAAAAATATTAGAATTAGGGTTTGCCTTTTAATTTAATTTCAATTAATTTCTTTTCTCATTAAATCTAAAAAACACAAAAATATCATCTTCATTTAATTTTAATTCTTAGTTCCTTATTAATTTTAATTATTTGCAAAAGGGTCCAACGCCCTAGTTTTGTTTTAATTATTTTCCTTTGCGCATTTACTTTATTGCTTATTATAATTATGTAATTGTCCCAAAGCATTGTAATTTACTTTTCGCACTTTATTTCTTCGCATTATTTATTTTTCCGCTAAATCGGGTCCGGTTTAATTTTGGCGATGTGGACCCGCGCCATTTGTAATAGTCGTAGATTTATTTTTCGCAAACTTTATAACTGTTAAATAAGCATGCAAGAATGAATGTCTTAATTAAAATCAAACGTAGAACACGACAAACATGACAAGACAAATAACTGAAACATGACACACAATTCGCACACACCACCCCTAGGGTACGCCTCACTGTTGCCTTTCGAAAGGTGGTCGTCGAGTAGAGGACGTCTTAGTAAGTCCTCATGATCCGGGAACCTGGCATGAGGGTAGCTTCTAAGGTGTCTTCCCATTGCTCTGGTGGTCACCACGTCCCTAAAAATCGAATTGACCCGAACACCTCCAACGGTGGTGCTACCTACCTCTCAATGGTGGGATGGCACTACTTTAAAGGACATTTATACAGACAAATTCCTTAGGGTAGGTAGGTTCTCAAGGATACTTGCTCTAATCTCAAAACAAACCCAAAAAGACTTTTCACACCGACACTTTTCAAAAGCTTTCAAAGCAAACTTTTCAAACACTCTGACGTACGAGTCGATCTGAAATTTTTCGAAGAAACTTTTTAAACCCACATTGAAAAGCAAACAAACCAATTTGAAAACACATTGAGCAAGTATCTAAGAGCCCATGGATAACCATGGATAGAAAGGGTGCTAACACCTTCCCTTTCTATAACCTACCTCCCGAACCGAGAGCAATCTCTTTAAAGGAATTTTTCTGTGCTTTTGTCCTTTCCTATTGGAGAAAATAAAAGACGGTGGCGACTCTTGCTTCCGCGACATTTCGCGAACCAGCGTTAAACAGTCAGTTCCAGATCCACCGATCACACCCCTGTTGTACTAATGGTTTATCTCTCATATGCCTCAGTCTGATGCTTTTTGGGATGTCAAGAAGGAACCCCGTCGGGCTCCTAAGACCATGGCACTTACTCACTTACATATTTATTGGTATCATCGATCTTACCATGATATAGAGATTATTGACAGTTGTGGTAGTTTCCCCAATGTACCTCTTCTTAGTACAAAGGCAGAAATTAACTATAACCCTATTCTTGCACGATGATAGCTTGGTTATCCGATGAGGGATAAACCAAATAGTATTCATTTGAGTAGTTTCTTTCTGAAGGAGGGAGAAGACCATAGTGAAGCCTGGGAGCAGATTGTGAAGGCCTGGCATCACATTCATAAGAAGAGTAGGAAGGATTTGGGACCTAGGGGTGTTGTTTCTTTGGATCCATATCTTCAGTGGGTCCAAATGAGAGCTATTCAGTTGAAGATGTTGTATTCCTGGGAAACACATATGCCTGATTTCTTTGTGAAGACCACTCCTCCCTTATTAGATAATCTAGAAGAGCTGCAGCTTGCTTTGGTTAGGATGCAACAGGAAAAGGACGCTTGGAAGAATAAGTGCCAAACTTTAGAGATTTCCTTTAGAGCAGACTTGAAGGAGAAAGACGACTTGATTGAGATCCTTGAGATTCGAGCGGTAGAGACTATGGAGAGGCAAGGGGATTTATTTTCTCCTAAGCCTCAATCAGATGCTGATCACTCACTTCTTGATTCAGGTGATTGGAAGAAGGTTACCACCAGGTATGCGGAAGAAAACCAAATATTGAAGGCTCAGATTTCCAGGCTCACAGGGAAGCGCCAGCATATAGAGTGATCTCCATCAGTTTACTTCTCAGGGTTTTAGATTTTATTTTCATCTTGTACTTGGGATCATTGAAACTTGTAATCCATTTTGGAGTTTTTATAATAAATTTTTTCAGTATTTCAAATGCGTTATTACTTTGATATTTGCAATATGTCCATAAATTTTAAATCCCTTGAAATATTAAATAAAACAAAATCATGTACATTACATATCATGCATCATATTGCACATATTTCTTGCATTTGTTATCCATATCCAGGTGTCTCACCAAGCTTCTTTACTTCGTTCAGCAAGCTGACTCACCACTACAACACTCGCGCTAATCTTAGAAAGAAGATGGACAACTTAGAACAAGAGAATCGCGATCTGCGTGAGGAAGTTTCTGCTCTAAAGGCCGGCATGGCCAATCTTACTGCTCAGATGGAATCTCTGGTGGCTGCTCAGAATCAGCCACTGAGTGTCCTACCTCAACCAACAAGGGTAACTACTGAAGCTCTGACTCTTCCCACATCTTCTATTCCAGCTGTTGTTCAGAATCGCATGCCTCAAGGTTATCCATGGGAAAAGATGCAAAGAGAGATGAAGGCCCTCAGGGGAAAAGAGCTATTTGGGCAGAATGTGAATTAGTTATGCTTGGTCACGAATGTTAAGATACCTTCTAAGTTTAAGGTCCTGGAGTTTGAGAAGTACAAAGGCAACACTTTCCCTCGTGCTCATCTGGTGATGTACGTGAGGAGAATGTCTACCCATACTGATGATCAGTGTCCACTGATTCACTTTTTTCAGGATAGTTTGACCAATGTTGCACTGAAGTGGTATATGATTTTGGACAGCGCCAATATTCACACTTTCAATGATTTGGGGGAAGCATTCATCAAACAATACAAGTATAACGTAGACATGGCGCTTGACCGTGATCAACTCAGGGCCATGGTTCAGAAAGACAGTGAATCGTTCAAAGAGTATGCACAGAGATGGCGTGAGGTAGCCGCCCAAGTGATTCCTCCCATGGAAGAGAAGGAGATGACTAAGATTTTCTTGAAAACACTGGGTGCTTTCTATTATGAGAGGATGGTAGCTAGTGCGCCAAATGACTTTATTGAAATGGTAGGAATGGGTATCCGCTTAGAGGAGGCTGTAAGAGAGGGCAGTTTAACGAATAGTGAAAGTTCTGGAGGTGTGAAGAAACCATCTTATGGGTTTACCAAGAAGAAGGAAGGGGATGCAAATGCTGTTATGCAATATTGGAGGGTTATTACACCTAGAAGGAATTATCAGCGTCATCAGCAAGTCGCCTCAGTTACTCCAGTTATGGGTGCCGCTCTAACTACTGTTGCTCATCAGAGACCGTCCCAACAGCAAAATTAAGGGTATAATCAGAGAAGGAAGAGTTATGAACCTTTTCCTATGAGCTATACATAGTTACTACCGGCATTGATTCAGAAGAAGTTGGTTCAGACCCGACCACCTCTCGTCGTACCATCACTATTGCCTTGGTATTACAAAGCATACCAAATATGTGCTTTTTATCAGGGAGCACCAGGGCATAATGTTGAGAATTATTATCCTTTGAATACTGAGGTGCAGAAGTTGATAAATTATGGTGTTGTATCTTTCAAGGACTTGGGACCTAATGTGAAAGACAATCCTCTACCCAAGCATGGGGGAGTAAATGTTGTTAATATGGTGGTCGATTGTCCAGGCGACTTTCGGATTTTTGATATTAATCTGGTTAGAGGTGATTTGATGAAAATGCATGCAAACCTTTATGAATTTAGCTACTGTATGCATGACCATGCCAGTTGTTCTATTTGCAGTACAGATATACAGGGTTGCGATAAGATAGGGGATGATTTACAAGAGATGATGGATGAGGGCCTAATCCATATAATCAGGCCTAGGGCAGAGTATGAAGATGAGGTGAATATGGTTTCTGGATGTCCTGGAGAATTCAGAATTTTTGATGTAGAGTATATGAATGAAGACCTTGTGCAATTGCATGCTACCTTATGCTATATGGCTGGCCAGGTGGAACACCAATATGGATCTTGCCGAGTTTGTTGTCGAGATTCCTAAGGATGTTCAATCGTGAAGAAGGGTGTTCAGTTGTTGTTAGACAATGGAATTATTAAGGTTACAAGTCAAAGGAATGATTACCATGAAGTTGATATGGTTGAGGTTTGTTTGACTGAAGAAGGGTCGGATGAAGAGTATGCCTCTGTAGATGAGTATTTCTCCTCAGATGAGTATTTGTTTTCCAGAAATGACTCAATAATGACTGATTATGGTGATGAAGGGGTAAACGTCATTGCACCTTGTTTTGGGGCATCCGCCTATCTTGAAGTTGAGTATTATAGCAAGCCAGTTGTTACCCCATTGGTGATTAGTTTGTCGGGTCCTATCCACTACAAGTCAGATAAGGATGTGCCTTACAAATACAACGCTACAATCTTAGAGGATTGAGTGGAAGTTCCCATCCAGCTAATTCCTGATGTTGGGAATATTGCTGAAAATAGCAGGGTGACCCGCAGCGGTCGTGTGTTTGCACCAGTTGTTGGAAGAGATGTTAGTGATGGAAAGAAAATTGTTGAGAATGTTGAACCCAAGAAGGCTACGGGTGAGACTAGTGGGGATGCGTTAGAGAAAGAAGTGGATGATATTTTAAAGATAATTAAGATGAGCGACTACAAAATTGTAGATCAGCTACTGCAGACTCCTTCAAAAATATCTATCTTAGCTTTATTGATGAACTCTTCTGCTCATAGAGAATCCTTGATGAGGGTATTGGACCAAGGTTTTGTGGAAAGTGATATGCCAATAGACCAATTCAGCAGTGTAATAGGGAACATTATGTCATGTAATAACTTGAGTTTCTGCGATGATGAATTACCAGATGAAGGAAGCAATCACAACTTGGCCCTCCACATCTCTATGAACTGCAAGAATGATTCACTATCCAATGTGCTGATTGATAATGGATCCGCTTTGAACGTTATACCGAGGAGTACACTTATGAAGTTGAAATATTAAGGAACGCCTATGCGCCCGAGTGGCATCACTGTGAAATCGTTTGATGGATCAAGGAAATCTGTTATTGGTGAAGTGGACTTGCCTATTCAAATTGAACCATATTTGTTTAAGATAACTTTCTAGGTCATGGACATTGTTCCCGCTTATAGTTGATTGCTAGGACGGCCGTGGATTCATGAGGCAGGGGCTGTCACTTCAACATTACACCAGAAACTGAAGTTTGTACTTGTAGGGAAAGTAGTGATCATAAATGGGGAACATGCATTATTGATATCTCATTTGTCCTCTTTCAGCATTGTGGAGGCGGATGAAGCTGTTGTTGGAACCAAGTTCCAAGCCTTATCCATTGACAATATAAAAGGAAATGAGAATTCCATGGTTTCACTTAAGGATGCGCAGCAGGTTATGGGTAAGGGTCATAGTGAAGTGTGGGGACAGATTGTGAATCCACTTGTGAACAAGAACATAGCTGGCTTGGGGTTCTCTTTGAAGAATGACAAAGGTAAGGGCATGAAGAAGACTTCTGCTGCGAGCAAGTATCAAGACATCTTCCATAGCGGGGGTTATCTTCATCCAACTGTTTCCGGGATTAATTCCATTGTAGAAGATGAAGCAGAGCACGAAATGCCGAATTATGTGACGCACGGAGTTAGGGTTCAGAACTGGATCACCATTGATGTTCCCTCTGGCATACATGTTTCAAAGTAATTTGTTTTTTTAATCTTTTTGAAAAAGCTTTCACTCTGCCCAAGGTGGAAGTATTAATGTTGTAGGGCTTATCTGTTTGCTGTGACCTTCAAAATCAATAATAAAAGTTGTCTTTGTTTCCTAAATTGTGTCTTTATTTTCTGCTTTTTCTCGGAAAATGGTAATTAAAAAAAAATAAAAAAACCTTTCAAAATAAATAATAACTGAAATTCAATCTGTATGATCACTTGTTATATGTGTCAGTTTCTAAAAGCAATCATAAATCATATGTGCAGATTAATTAAAAAACTCGTTGAATACAATGACCCCGCACCCTCTCCTAACTTTGAATGTCCTCTGTATGAGGCTGAAGAAAAATATTATGATGAGATTCCAGAAGAGGTCTCATGGTTTCTTGAGCACGAGGAAAATACCATTCAGCCATATAAAGAGCCATTGGAAGTGATTAATTTGGGTTCAGAACAAGATCTGAAGGAAGTCAAGATTGGAGCATTGTTGCATCTTGATGTGAAGAGTAGGTTGATTGAGCTGTTGAAAGAGTATGTGGATATTTTTGCTTGGTCTTACCAAGATATGCCTGGTCTAGATACAGATATTGTAGAGCACCATTTGCCATTGAAGCCAAAGTGTCCACCAATTAAACAAAAGTTGAGAAGAACTCACCCAGATATGGCATGGAAAATCAAAGAGTAGGTTCTAAAGCAGATTAATGTTGGTTTTCTTGTGACGTTAGTGTATCCTCAATGGATTGCCAATATTGTCCCAGTACCGAAAAATACGGAAAAGTCCACAAGTGCGTAGGTTACAGAGATCTAAATAAAGCTAGTCCAAAAGATGATTTTCCATTGCCACACATTGATATGTTAGTGGATAGAACACAAAAATTCAAAGTATTCTCGTTCATGGACAGATTTTTAGGGTATAATCAAATAAGAATGGCTTTGGAGGACATGGAAAAAACAACTTTTATCACACCCTAGGGAATATTCTGTTATAGAGTGATACCCTTCGGGTTGAAGAACGTTGGTGCAACGTACCAGAGGGCTATGACAACCTTATTCCATGATCTGATGCACAAGGAAATCTAAGTATATGTTGATGATATGATTTCCAAATCCCAGACTGAAGAAGGCCATGTAGAAGATTTACTGAAGTTGTTTCAGCGTTTGAGGAAGTATCGTCTCCGCTTGAATCCAAATAAATGCACCTTCGATGTTCGATCAGGAAAATTATTGGGTTTCATTGTTATCCAGAAAGGAATTGAAGTTGACCCTGATAAAGTCAAAGAAATTCAAGAGATTCCAGCACTGAGAACTAAAAAGCAAGTCAAAGGTTTCCTCTGGCATTTGAATTATATTTCAAGATTCATTTCCCACATGACTGCAACATGTGAACCAATCATTAAGTTGTTAAAGAAAGATCAAGGTTGTATGTGAAAGGATGACTGCCAAAGGGCATTTGAAATTATTAAAGAATATCTGCTTGAACCTCCTATCTTGCTCCCTCCTATCGAAGGAAGACTGTTGATTATGTATCTGACAGTGTTAGATAATTCCATGGGTTGTATTCTAGGAAAACAAGATGAAACAGGGAAGAAGGAGTTCGCCATTTATTATCTCAGTAAAAAATTCACTGATTCTGATTCGCGGTATTCCATGCTGGAAAATACATGTTATGCTTTATCCTGGACGGCAAAGCGTTTACGGAAGTATATGTTGAATCACACTACTTGGTTGATCTCCAAAATGGATCCAAACAAGTACATTTTTGAAAAGCCTTCTCTTACTGGGAGAATTTCCCGCTTGCAGATGTTGTTATATGAATATGATATCGAATACCGCACTCAAAAAGCTATTAAAAGCAGTGTGTTGGCAGATTATCTTGCTCACCAACCAGTGGAGGATCATCAGTATGTAGAATATGAATTCCCCGATGAGGATGTGATGTTACTGAAAGTGAAGAATTGTGATGAACCATTGCCTAAGGAATTTCCTGACCTTGAATCTCGTTGGAGTGTGATATTTGATGGAGCTATGAATTCTTATGGTAAAGGAATTGGTGTTGTGATTGTCACTCCACATGGATCGCACATTCCTTTTATTGCAAGGTTAACATTCGATTGTACTAATAGTATGGCAGAATATGAGGCTTGCATCATGTGTCTCGAAGAAGCTATTGATCTCAGGATTAAAAATCTAGATGTGTATGGTGATTCATCTTTGGTAATAAATTAGATTAAAGGAGAATGGGATACTCATCACCCTGGCTTGATCCCTTGCAAAGATTATGCTAGAAGATTGTTACCCTTTTTCAATAAAGTTGAATTCCATCACATTCCTAGAGATGAAAATCAGATGGTAGATGCACTAGCAACTCTAGCGTCTAAGTACCAAGTGAATACTTGGAATGATATACCTCGAATTATGGTTCGACGACTGGATAGGCCCGCTCATGTGTTTACAACAGAGGAGGTAGAAGATGAAAAACCTTGGTATCATGATATCAAGCATTTTCTTCAGACTCAAGAATACCCGATCGGTGCATCGAAGGAAGATAGAAAGACACTGAGAAGATTGGATAGCAGTTTATTCCTCAATGAAAATGTGTTGTATAAAAGAAATTATGACATGGTCTTGCTCAGATGCGTGGATAGACACGAAGCAGACATGTTGTCGCATGAGGTTCATGAAGGTTCACTTGGCACTCATGCCAATGGACATTCGATGGCTAAAAAGATGCTAATGGCAAGTTACTATTGGATGACAATGGAATTTGATTGTTATAAATTTGCAAAGAAGTGTCATAAATGCCAGATTTATGCGGACAAGGTCCATGTGCCTCCGACACTTCTCAATGTGATTTCCTGCCCGTGGCCTTTCTCTATATGGGGTATTAACATGATTGGGATGATAGAATCCAAAGCTTCGAATGGACACCGTTTTATCTTGGTAGAAATTAATTACTTCACCAAGTGGGTGGAGGCTGCTTCATATGCTAATGTTACTAAGCAGGTGGTTGTGCGTTTCATCAAGAATAATCTTATATATCAGTATGGTGTGCCAAGAAGAATTATCACCGACAATGGCTCGAATCTGAACAATAAAATGATGATAGAACTGTTCGAAGAATTCAAGATTGTCCATCATAATTCCTCTCCGTACAGGACAAAGATGAATGGGGCTGTTGAAGCTGCTAATAAGAATATCAAGAAGATTATCCAGAAAATGGTCGTTACTTATAAGGATTGGCATGAAATGCTCCCTTTTGTTTTACATGGATATCGAACATATGTCTGCACTACAACAGGAGCATCCTCGTTCTCCCTGGTGTATGGGATGGAAGTTGTACTCCCATTCGAGGTTGAGATTCCCTCGTTGCGTGTGATAATGGAAACCATGTTGTGAGAGGCTGAATGGGTCCAGAATCAGTTTGACCAATTGAATCTGATCAAAGAGAAGAGAATGAAAACTTTGTTTCATGGACAGTTATATCAGAAAAGAATGAAGAAAGCTTTTGATAAGAAGTTCAAACCTCGTAAATTCAGAGAAGGAGACCTCGTGCTCAGGAAGATCATGTCTTTCAACATTGATTCTAGGGGCAAGTGGACTCCCAATTTCGAAGGCCCATATGTTGTCAAGAAATCCTTCTCTGGTGGTGCATTAATTCTTGAAACTATGGATGGTGAGGAGTTCCCACGTCCCTTGAATTCTCATGCAGTCAAGAAATACTTTGCCTAAAGAAATAAAAGAATAGCTCGCTAAGTTGAAAACCCGAAAGGGCGGCTTAGGCAAAAAAAGAGCATCTTTGTAGGCCGAAAACCAGAAAGGGAGGTGTAGGCAAAAATTAGAGACATAAAAAGAATAAATTTCCCGCTACGCTAAAAACCCGCAATGGCAGTTTAGGAAAAAGTTAGGGACTTTCTTGGCAAGTAACTACATTAGACAAGACTTGATTATTGAAGCAACAATCTTCTCGGATTCTCATCACAACTTCAATAGAAGTTGCTGCTCAGGATTTCAAAAATTGTTAGAGGGGATAGTGGTCATTGTATCTCAATGTATCTTTTCTATTATATATTACCATTTTCCGAACTTTATAATTATCCATGGAGTCTCGCCATTCGCAGACTACCATTCTATTAATGAAATTTAAGATTTTACCTAATTCTTTGTATTTCTTATTTTATTTAGCTTGCAAAGACTTCGTTTATTATTGATAATAACTTTCAAAGAAAAAAGATTAAATAACAAAATCGATTTTTCAAAAAGAATTTACAATTTGCTTTTACTTTAGAATTTGTTATGCGAAAAAATAAAAAACAACAACAAAATGGTGATCCCAGGAATGGACAAACTCCTGTTTGTTTTAAGAAGTTTTTGTTCCCCTCGGGAAGGTTTACTCAGGATGATTCACCGTATTGGGTTTGTGACTCCGGTATCCTCGGTCAAGTTTGGATCCATTTCTCCTCTTTTGAGTTTTCATGATGTGAAGTCTCAATCCGAGATTTCTCCAGTGAAGTTTTCATTTGGTCTAATGGAAGTTCTTTTTACCGAGAAGTTGGTACCATAATCACTCTTGAAGAACGCAGGTCCCTAGTTTCTCTAGTGAAGAACGTATTGTGGTTTTCCCTTTGAGGATGTGGTGTTAACCTCCCCAATGAAGTAGGCATGAATTCCCCAGTGAATGTTTTGATGATTTGGTGTCCATCTGCTTTACTTGAGACTGGTTTTGCAATCCCCAGTAGAAGTGTTACTTTTGAAAACATTTGTTTCCCCAATGAAGCCTGAAGAGGGATGTTCTATCCCTTTATATGTACTATTCTGTCACTTTGTTTTTTTTTACTTCAGGATTATGTTTCTCCCCAGTAAAGCTGAAGCATGCAGTAGGTTTTGTTTCCTCACTTGGCATTTACTTTTTCTTGGAATGATCATCCTGGATGTGGTTTAGCCGAGTGTTGTTCGTGCACGAGTTGGGTTTTCCTAGTTACTCCCAGTGTTGTATATCTGTTTTGTTAGCATACGCACGATAACACTCATACATTCATACCTACACCATGCATAGCTAAAATTGGTAAATCATTGTTCATTGACATTTTTTAATATTTTTGTTGACATATCACCTTGTTTTGTAGAGTTACGTTGTCCTCTCTTCAATAGAGTGTTGGCCTTAAGCAGAAAGCATATATTCATTAAATGTCCCCACAGAGTTGTCCCTCGTGGAAGATTTTTTGCTTTATCCTTCCTGTACAGCTCCTTGTTTGGATGGATTTGGTTTTCCCTCTTGAGTTTATTTCTCAAAGGAGGTATTTTGGTTGACTGTTTCATCCTAGTTTATTTCTGGTTTGAATCTGTGGTTCCACAACAATGTTATTTACTTTGGATTCCTGAAATCTTCGAGTTTTGGTTTGTGCATTTATTTTGCACGAAAAGACTCTATCTCCTCAGCAGGAATGTCATGGCATTTCCCCAAGAAGTCATATTTCTTTCCCCAGGAAGCCATATTCCTATCCCCAGAAAGTCATTTCTTTTTACAATCCTCCATGACAATAAGTAGCAGGTCTCTGTATTTGAGCAACTTGTGCTTCCCCGTAAAAGTCTACGTAAATTTGTTTGCTATCTCCTCTATGAGTGGATAGTTTGCAGTCCATCATCAATTTACGCCAGTGGACGATAAGACTTTCAAATTCGCAGAAACAGCTCGCTGTGAAATCTTCACAAGTGGAAGTCTCTTTATTTGAGACAACTTACATATTACCCTTTCCAGGTAAAGTGCCTCAGTTAAAGAAGAAGTTGAGACCTGTTCTAGGCGAAATGCCAGAATTTTAGGGAAACTTGTTACCTTTTTGTACCCTTAGTGAACGTTGGTATTTCATCGTCAGTGAACGGCGGTGCTATGATATTTTCTCTTTCTACCTTCATTGAAAGTTATTAGATCACCATCAGTGAAAGTTGGTGTTTGTTATCTTTTTGATACCCTCAGTGAATGTTAGTAGTTCATCGTCAGTGAACGGCGGTGCTATGATATATTCTCTTTCTACCTTCAGTGAAATTTGGTAGGTCATTGGCAGTGAACATCGATGATTGTTATCTTTTTGCTACCCTCAATGAACGTTGTTAGTTCAACGTCAGTGAACGGAGATGCTATGATATATTCTCTTTCTACCTTCAGTGAAAGTTGGTAGGTCATTGGCAGTGAACGTCTATGATTGTTATCTTTTTGCTACCCTCAGTGAACGTTGGTAGTTCATCGTCAGTGAACGACGGTGCTATGATATTTTCTCTTTCTACCTTCAGTGAAAGTTGGTAGATCACCATCAATGAAAGTTGGTGTTTGTTATGTTTTTGCTACCCTCAGTGAACGTTGGTAGTTCATCGTCAGTGAATGGCAATGCTATGATATATTCTATTTCTACCTTCAGTGAAAGTTGGTAGGTCATTGGCAGTGAACATCGATGATTGTTATCTTTTTCTACCCTCAGTGAACGTTGGTAGTTCATCATCAGTGAACGATGGTGCTATGATATATTCTCTTTCTACCTTTAGTGAAAGTTGGTAGGTCATTGGCAATGAACATCAATAATTGTTATCTTTTTGCTACCCTCAGTGAACATTAGTAGTTCATCATCAGTGAACGGCGGTGCTATGATATATTCTCTTTCTACCATCAGTGAAAGTTGGTAGATAACCATCAGTGACAGTTGGTGTTTGTTATCTTTTTGCTACCCTCAGTGGATTTTGGTAGTTCATCGTCAGTGAACGAAGGTGCTATGATATATTCTCTTTCTACCTTCAATGAAATTTGGTAGGTCATTGGCAGTGAACATCGATGTTGTTATTTCTTTCCTCTTTCTACCTTCAGTGAACGTTGGTAGCTTTACCTCCAGTAGGAGTTGGTGTATCCTTTGACCATTTTACCATCCTCTCTGGGTCGGGTCGCTCTCTTGTTTCTTTATCATTGTTACATCCCCAATGGTGTTCTGTGTCTCTTTGGTTTTGTTCACATGCATTCATGATCATAAACATTTTCATGGCATCTTAGGGCCAAAAATAGGGTTTGTTTTATATTTAAGTATCTTCGATCGCGTCGACACAAAGATTTGTAACCTTCGTATCTCTGGATAGAAGAAACTTAAATAAGGGCAGCCATTGTACCCTAATTTTCTCCCCTAAGATCCCTTCATCATATCATTTTGATTCAATCACAACAAGATCACCTTAGAATTCTTGGTTCCCCACCCTATACTTAGCTTTGCTCTTTGAGGAATCACCAAGCACCTTGACTTGTGTTCTTTTATGATCATGAATATTTTTGTCTTGATTTCTTCTTTTAATTAATGAAATGCAATTTTGGATTGTCTTGCTTGTTACTCATGTAGGTAAAGGTAATAAGCAAGTTGCTCCATGGGTTCATGAGTTTATTTCCATGACCTAGTCAATGAAGTTTAGAAGTTCAAACCTCACCATTGAAGTTATTTTGGAAGGGATGGCATGGCAAGGCTATTTTGGTTCACTACATTTCCAAGTTATCAAGATTTGATCCAAAAAGTACAAGGGGTTGATTGAAAAATAGTCATGGTTAGACAAGGTATTGTTCCCATTGGTCACAAGTGCATATTTCTCTCTATTATCAAGATATGGAAGTGGTTGTGGTTGCTATTAGTTCTCATTATCATCCTCAACAA
Organism: Vicia faba; assembly: GCA_948472305.1. Lineage (NCBI taxonomy): Eukaryota > Viridiplantae > Streptophyta > Magnoliopsida > Fabales > Fabaceae > Vicia > Vicia faba. The sequence continues at coordinate 258,170,822 of OX451741.1, forward strand.
CTTATATTTACAAAGCATTTGTTTTTGTACAAGAAGTTTGTTCAAAATTGTCAAAGTTCCTCAAGGCATGTTTCTTAATCTAGGAGCTAGGGTTTTGAACTTCAAAGGAGTATATCTTGCCCATATTTTGGTATTTTTGAGTGATTCCAAATACATCCTTATCTTCAAAGGGATATAAGCAAATCACTTCAAAAGTTCCAGGAGTTTTCATGTGGAAGAAACTTAATGATGAAGAAAGATTACAAGTCCTCCAGATGAACCCCCAATTTCTCAAGTTTGACTTCAAATGATCATAACTTGGTCAAGTTTTATCACCTTGAGCCTATTATTTTTCCATAATGATCTTGAAGATGTGAAATTTATGCCTTATTTTATGTGCAAAGTGAGAAAATGGATGTAAGTTTCCTTAAGGATACTAAAGATTATAGGTCATTTTAAGAAATTTTGCCAACTTTAACAAGTCATAACTTTCTAAATTTTTGGAGGTTGTGAATGGTTCAAGTTTCAAAATTTCATTCAAGAGATCTACTTCATGTCATACTTTTTGGTCAAGATAAAATTCCAAGTGGAAGGCTATGTTTGGATGCAAGACATTATAGGTCACTTTTGAAGAAAAATTTGAAATATTTCTAAGTATGGAAAGTCAACCTTTCTTCCTCAACTTTGACTCAACACAACTTTCAGCTCAAGCATCCATTTTATTCCATTATTTTTCCATTGCAAAGCTTGAAACCTCATCTTTCTAAAGCATCGTGAATCATGCCCTAAGACCCCTCGAGTTGGAAATGCCATTGGTCAGAAGTTGGCACTTTGAAACTGAATTTCTCACCAAGTCAGAATTTTGAAATCCATATTGTGGCCTCTAATCACAAGTTTTCCACGCGTTTTTGCCTCTAAACATGTTTAGTAAAGTTCCAGATTTGTTTAGCACCTCAAAACACAAGGATTCGATAAGTTTTGGTAAAAATTAGATCACACTTCACCCGTGCATCAAGTTTGCACGAATTCCCTCCAAAATGCATCATTCACTCTTCATTTTGATCCCATTTTCTTCTCCTATAAATACATGAACTATCACATTCATTTTCTCAAGCTTGGATAGCCAGAATCACCCTGTCAAACTTGTTCCCTAACTCAGAATTCAGTAACTTCGAAATCCATTCTCAAGCCTTTTTCAATCCAATTTTACATTAATTCACCTTCCTTGATCTTCCCTGAAGCTAACCATATAATTACATTCAAGAATCGTGCCCTATATTGCTCCATAGAAGTCTAGTTTCAGAGCTCTGCAACTCAACTTCAATAGGTAGATTCCTTCAACAATTCTTCAAAACTTTGATATCATTGTGATGCTCTCATTTCCCTGGTTCTAGTCGCAACACTTACTTCTTACTGGAAACGCGTTTTGACCATGAAATTCCAAATTCCTTTTCAAAACTTTCTTTCAAAATTGCTTGAGTTACAGTTTATATAAATTTGGCGCGAGGGTGTGGTTGTCTTCATCTTGAAGAGACGGAGCGAATGGCATATGTCTGAGCTTCTGATTTTACAGTTTAAGAGACCTGCAATTCACGTTGGCTGGAGGTTGAAGATGACCAACGTGTCATCTTCCAACCATTGATGGCACGCCACTTGTTATTTTTAAATTATGATTTTATTTCTGATTCAGTGCTTTGTTCACTAATGACCATGATATGCACAACGCGCCAGATCCCTTAGATTTGACTACTAACGGTTTTAACGCTCATCCAATGGTCCACATATTTTTGAATTTTATTTTATTTTCTGATTTTTTATATTTAACTGTTTTAAACTTCAAAAAACTATAGAAAATTCATTTTTAGTCCAAAAAATCTAAAAAAATTTTGAAAAATATTTTTGATTATTCTCTTTCTGATTTTTATTTTTTCACAATTTAATTTTGTGTTTTGGTATTTTTTATAAATTTACACTTTATTGGAATTGTTTTAAATGTTTAAAAATACTTTTATACATTTTTAAATTCTTAAAAAATAATGGAATGATCCAATGATATTGTGACAAATATTGGTGACCTTATTTTATTTTTGTTTATGACTTTGCTAATTTTTATCATTTTTGGTTTATTTCACCCATTTCTTTAAATTTTAAAATAGTTTCTGACTTTAAAAAATTACCAAAAAATTTATAAAATTATTTTAGTTCATTTTTTAGTTTTCTATAGTCTTACTTTTTATTTCTTGATTAATTTGAACATAGTTGACTTTTTTTCTATTTTTTTCTATTTTTTAAACATTATTTTTTAAACTTTTTGTAAATATTAAAATGTAATATTATTTTATGATTATTTTCTGGTTGATCTTGGGTTAAATTTTGATCTTGAACTTTATTAACATCATTGGATCCATGGTGTTGAGTCTAACTCCATAAAAAAGGATGAATGATTTTAATAATAGTTTGATTAAATTTAATCCAAAAGTGGTTTGTATATTCTCTCCCACCCCTCTTCATCTCATCCTCTTCTTATTGCACTAAATGTTGTTGGAGCATGATCTCTATATCATGTCTCAAAACAAATGGTGCATAGATTGATATTGACCGACCTCAAAATAGGTGTGAATTCTATATAATTCCACTTACGATTGCTTAACATAGCGCTAAAATTTGTTCTGATTCGAATAAATGATCATTCATGGCCCAAACTTATGTTAGCAAGCCTAAGTATGTTAATTTAATCTCTTTGATCCAATAACCTTGAGATTCATTGTGTGGAGGCTTTGGTTCTACTAATCCTCTAATGGATCTACAACACCTTTGGTCAATGCGGATCACTTTTACATCGTTGATCATTAAATGATACTCATAAGGATTCCAAATAGATGATATACTTGACAGAAAGCAAATGCAACTTGTTGTGTGGAGGCTTTGGTTCTACCAATCCTCTAATGAGTTCCAAATGCAAGTTTCAAGATGATCATCCAACTAACCACTAATCACTAATAATTGATTTTATTTTGTGTTTTTATTTTATGCTCTTTACTTTATGCACCATTTACTTTTAGCATTTACATTTCATGCTATTTTTCATCTTTTCTCACTTGAGCCCCTTTATATTCTTGTCATTTTTTATTTTGCTCACTTGAGCTTTTCTTTTCTTTTAAATACACCTAATAATCAACATAAACCCTAAAAATCTTTAATGATACTTGGACTATTTGGTTACTAACCTTGGCATTATGGAGCATTGCACTTTTTGGACTTAGGATTAGAAACCTTGGCCTATGATTGGAGACCTTGTGACCCTATCTGATTATTTTGTCTGGAGCTCTTGAGGTTTACCTCAAGACATTGGGTTGTTTGTTTATTTTGTTTGCAGGTTATTGTGATTACACCCTTTGTTTGTAATCTGGAATTCACCCGTATACAACTGTTACTCTGCCCAATTTTTGTGAAGACTTAATACACTTGAAGTTTGGTTCTCTCAAGAGGTCTAGTATTTTTGCTTGTTTGGTTTCAATCCAAAGACTGAGAATTCTGTCTTGGCTCATAGTGTCAAGTATTGGCTTCTTGTTGGTCAGATGGTTCTTATCCCTATATTTCACCTTATGCTTTAGGATAGCCTCTTCTTCACCTCCCATCTTCTTTAATTTCAAAAATCTTCTCCCTCCTTTTGAAAACCCTTCTTGTTTTAAACTTGAACCACTTTCATAATAAACTTAGACTTAGGTCCATGAATTTTCAAACATTTTCATAAATAAAATCCAATAAACTTAATAATACTTTGACATCCTTTTTGTGAGAAAGCTAAAAGTCAATCAATCTTATTTCAAACCATTTTTCCACTTTGGCTTTTATCTTTAAATTTTTCTAAAAAAAAAATTGAACTCTTGTCAATCCTTGTAGTGATGCAAACAACTATACTTCTACAATATGTAGTGAAGAGAGATATTTTTGGGTGTTGAGTGAGGAATTGTTGATTTTAGAATCCAAGCCATATCCTCCACTTTGAGATGATGCAAATTCTCCTTTCTCATTATTGTGGGTAGTAGGTATGTTTTCCACACGGACAATGACGATGATGTTTTATCTCATAAAAATAACCAACACATTTGTTCTTTTTTTAAAAAAATTTAAAAAAGAGGAACTACGTGTACCCTGATCCCCTATTTCACAAAAAGGTGGTACGTAGGCACTAAAGGTTCGCAACCGCGGAGGGTGCAAAAATAATAAATATATTTCTTTTCTCACCTCCACCATCTATTTTATACAAAAAATTTCATAGCCAAAATATACATATTTTACAAAGAGGTTCTTGCGGAGTACCGTAGATGTTTAGGGTGCGAATACCTTCCCTTTGCATAGCCAACCCCCTTACCTTGAATCTTTCCCCATCTTTTTTGGTTATTCACTCTTTTCCCATTCCTTTGGAAATAATAAAGCACGGTAGCGTTTTTTTATTGATTTGTAAAAGTCTAGTCAATCCAATGGCTTGGTCTTAAACATTTCTACCGCTACAACTTGCACACTCATACCTCTAGGGTAACCTCCCATGTTGCCTTCGGAAAAATTAGTCATGTCTCTCGAAAGTGGGGACGCTTTATCACATTCCCTCGATGACCCTTTCGATGTTTCCTTTGGTAAATGATCTTGTCCCTTAATGATAATTGCTAAAGCGTCCCTACCAGTTTCCTTCGATGACTATACGATGACCCACGTCCGTCCCTTCACATCCAATGATAGGGATTCCTACTAACTAATGGTAGGATAACACTATCTAAAGGAAAGGAAAAGTACAAGAAAGACCTTGAGTAGGTAGACCGCTTTTAATCGCTTGCTCACAAACATTTAAAAACACATCTTTTCACAAACATTACAAAGTCTTGCCTTACATCTGGCATTTCAAAATATTGTTCAAACACACATTCATAAAGAAATTTTAAAAACAAAGTGAGCTAGCGATTAAGAGCTCGTAGATACCTACGGATAAAAAGGGTGCTAACACCTTCCCTTTTCATAATCTACCCCCGAACTAAAAAATATTGAAGGTCTTTCCTGTTCTTCTCACCCTTTCCTTATTAGATAAAAGAAAAGTTGGTGGCGACTCTAGCTGTCCGCAACATTTGCGATAAAAAGGAAAATAAGCCAGTTCTCCCACCGTATTACAAAACCAGCAACTCTGTTGGGGAACTACTTAAAAGAGGGGTTACCTTTAGAGTTAGATCACTTTATCTACTTCGTTTGATTTTCTTTCTTTATCTTTAAAGGGTTGCTTGGGTTTAATTTTCTTCCAAAGATCCTATACTCGAATCTGGGGGTATCCTTAGGTAAGTAGCTATAGATCATGGAAACTGTACGGAATAGAGAGATATGGTTGAAGTGATAGCTACGTTAGTACAACGCTTTGGTTTGTATTGATGTACCTCGAGTCAGTAGAGGAGAATACTAGGTTGTCGCATGGTGCCATAAGCACTAACTGGCCTTTAAAATCTTAGTTGACCCCACTTAGCCATTAGAAGGTAGTGAGATAGTCAGCTTTGGTGCAGTCCGAAGTTGGTTGATACTTGATGCTACGCTCATTTAGATTCGACTCTCGGTTTATTTTGGTGGCAAGTCAATTTCCTTGATAAACAAAATCTGTGAGAAAAATCAGTGATATTGAGATTCCTAGAACCCAATTACTATTTTAGGACAGGTTGAGCCAACTAAACTTCAAGAGGGTACTTACCTACGGACCTTATGTAAGCCTTAAACTTAAGGATCTTGTGTGCTTTATTTGTGTTTGTTATTTGTTCAAACATGACATCATAACATCATATCATAACATTTTCACTGACCATTTCAAGGATCTAGGGGATTTATATTTGTTCTTTGTTACAGAGGTCATGGCTTCCAATTGCAGAAATATTATCTGAATCAACTTTGTAAAGGTACCTTCCAAGCTTGGGGGAATTAGTCTAAAAGGTTCCTGACAATTCTCAATTCACCCAAAGACATGGTCATCTACTCAGTTTGGTTACTACTGGTTTCAAAGAAGACATGATGAGTGTTCTGTTCCAGTTATTTGATCCTAAGCATCACTGTTTTACCTTCTCGGATTATCAGTTGGTTCCCACAATAGAAGAATTCTCTATGTTACTCGGAGATGCCTATTCATGATCAGATACCTTTCACCGGTCTAGAGAAAGTTCCAAAACCTGAAGACATTGCAGTATCCTTATATCGGAAACGATTGGACATTGTATCTAATTGGGAAACAAGAAATGGAGTCAAGGGTTTTCTTACTAAATTTCTAATAGAGAAGGCTCAGTGGTTTCTATATACCATGTGTTTTTGGGCCTTTGAGGATATTTTGGCTTTGCTGATCTATGGTTTGGTGCTTTTCCCTAACTTGGACGAACTCATAGATGTAAACTCTATCAGAATATTTCTTACCATAATCCGGTGCCTACTTTGCTTGGAGATATTTTGCATTCTCTTCACAATCGTACTATGCGGAAGCGAGGGACTCTCATGTGTTGCATACCTCTACTTTCCAGGTGGTTTATTTCGCACCTCCCCCGATCAATAATGAAAAATGAACAAGGCTTGAGGTGGTTTCAAAGGGTGATGTCACTCGCTCATTAAGATATCCATTGGTGTTCCCAATCTCAGGAGGACCTCACTATTATTGACTACTGCAGGGAATTCCCTAATGTGCCACTCCTTTGCATAAGGGGAGGTATCACTTACAACCCTTCCCTAGCTCTATGTAAGTTTGGTAATGCTCGAAGAGACGGTAATCATGATATGCTCATCCAGGGTATAATATTCGACTATGAGAACGATCCTCAGAGTCACCTTCAAAGGTTTATACGTGCTTTGGGAATGATCAATAAGATTGATAGCAGAACTTTAGGGCATAATAATTCCACTCATCTGGAGCCTTACCTCAGATGGGCGCGATCTCGTGATCAAAATCTTATAATGCCATATCCTGCTATCTTACCAGTGATCATATGAGGTGTTATTAAAGGAGATGTTCCTCATACCATTCTTCATCCTGATATGCCTACTGACTTCCAAGAACTACAGAAGTCATGTACTCAACACAAGGAAGAAAGGGATACCTTTGAGACTCAGTTTTATGCTAGTGAGAAGAAAGTATTAGAGTTGACGAAACGACTTCACGAAGAACAAAGCCTTAATGCATATGTCAACACAAAGAGGAAGCGCCCGTGGGATACTTGAGTTCATATTTTTCTTCTTTGTAACTCATTTTGTTGTCATTATAAGCCTATAAGGAAATTATAATTTGAGCTTGTTACTAAAACTTCTTTGTTTCCTTTTGTTTAACAAATTTAAATCCCACAAAGATCCTTGAAAACATTGCACTTACATCTACATATCATGCATAATAGCTACTTTCTAGTATGGTGTTCTCATCTTCTTGCTATTTATTTCAGTAAAAGATGGCTCTCAAACAAACTTTGACGAAACTTCAAGCTCAAAATGCCCAATTCCAAGAGACGCTCTTGAACTTAGCCAAGGGGCAGCAAGAACTGATGGCGCCCATCGCCAAGAAAAAAAACACTAGGAAACCGACTGGTATATTCAACATGGTAAAAGGTTTAAAGGTCCTCCTAAACAAGCTCAGAACTGTGTTATTTCCTCTGATGAAGATGACAACAAAGGTGAGGAAGACAAGAGCGTGAAGGTTGAGAGAGGAAGAAACCTGGGTTCAGGCCAAGATTTTGATGAAGAATATTCTGTTGAATAGTATCCTCCCGTTGAGGACAGATACAAACAGTTGGAAGATCGCCTTAATGCTATGGAAATCCAGAGAGTGCATGGGCTAGATTTTGAAGAGCTGGGGCTTATCTCGGGAGTTTTCATTCCTCATAAGTTCAAGGTGCCCTTCTTTGCCAAATAGATGGTATATCTTGTCCTAAGCTTTATCTACGGTCATATGTTCGGAAGATCCAACCCATATTGCTTACAGAAAGTTATGGGTTCACTTATTTCAAGAGAGCTTATCTGGGACACAACTGGAATGGTTCTATCAGCTAGAAGGAACCAACATCCGCACTTGGGAAGACCTGATTGCTTCTTTTTACAAGCAGTATCAATACAATGTTGACCTTGCACCAACTACTTTGCAACTACAAAGTATGACTATGGGCTCGAATGGTGGGTTTAAAGAGTATGCCCAAAAGTGGAGAGATATGGATGGAATAGTGCAACCTCCTTTATCGTATAGGGAGCTTGTTGATATGTTCATGGGAACTCTGATACGTCCTTTCTTTAACCATTTGATTGGAAGCCCCTCATTTGGTTTTATCGAGCTGATTCTAACTGGGGAACATGTCGAAGGTGGTATCAGAAGTGGAAAGATTCAAGTGGATGCATCTTCGAGTACTTTAAAGGAGACGTTCAATGTTAAGAAGGAAACACATGTTGTTTATGTCCAGAAGGGTCGTACTAGAGGTAATCACAACTCATCTGTAGGAGCTGTGTTAATTTCTAACCCTGCACCTGTTCAACAACATCGGTAAAACAATAAGCATAGGCCAGACACATTGAGAAGGCAGTTTACTAAGATCAGCATGACACTGTCTCAGGCATTGTAACATCTTTTAAAAGAAGATCTAATAACATTAAGGGATCCTCCTCAGAATCCCAACACCTCCTCTCCCTGTAATAATCCAAATGTGAAGTGTGCCTACCATTCCAATAGCCTCGGGCACGACACCAACAGTTGTTGGGCCTTAAAAAACAAAATCCAAGACATGATTGACAATAAATAGATTGAGTTTAATCCACCCGAGACTCCCAACGAGATTAATGCACCTATGCCCAAGCACGAAAAAGGTATTAGTGCTATTGGTGATGGTCTTTATATTTCTACTGTAAGTGATTTGGCAATTATCCTCCCGATTATCAAGAAGAATCTACTGTAGGCCAGTTTGTTTCCGGGTTGCATTAAAAGGTGTTACTGTTGTGCAGCCCAACCCAATTGCTGCAAGTTACTAGAAAAAGGTATTCAGCGTCTAATGGACAATCACCTAATTCTGGTTGAGAAGATTTCGTCTGTTGAGAACTTATTGCAAGACCTTGGGCGGGAAGAGGTATCACTAATATCTGGCACTCCTATCAGGATCACTTCTAAGAGTCCTGTAAAGATCACTGCTGTGATACGGTGGGAGAACTGACTTGAGGTTTTGCGTTTGTTTTCGCAAATGTTTCGGTTGAGCAAGAGTCGCCATTGACTTTTTATTTTATCCTAAGGAAAGGTTAAAAAGCACAGCAAAAACCTTTTGAGATGTTTTCTTGGGTTCGGGGAGTAGATTATAGAAAGGGAAGGTATTAGCACCCTTTCTATCCATGGTTATCCATGGGCTCTTAGTTACTTGCTTAGATCACTTGCCTCTTGTTTTCAATTGTTTGAAATGGTGCTTTGTGTGTGTGGGTTTGAAAAATGTTTTGAAAAGAAGCCAATGTGGTGGCAACCTTTGTAATGATCCATGTTGGGATGTATACAAAGGTGCATGTCTTTTAAAAAGGTTTTCATTATTTTTAAAAGTTGTTTCGAAAGTGTAGTGATGTGTGGTTTGAAAAATGGGCAAGTATTTTATTTTGCAAGGGGGCAAGTAACCAAGAGCTATCTACCCTAAGTTTCTCAAAGATCTTTGCTATGTTTTAACCCTTTTAACAAGTTTGTTCCACCATTGTATTTGATGGACAATCTCATGTTAGGATGTGAAAGGGACGGGCGCGGGTCATCGTTTAGACCATAACTGCAATGGTGCCAAGTATCTTTGGGCAATTTTCTTTAAGGGACTTGATCATTTGTTTAGGCAACATTTTGAAAGCGTCATCGAGGGACTATGATCATTTGATTGTTTGTTTTGCCCAAAGAGACTTAACATGCAATATGGCCCAATTTTGAAAGGAAACAAGTGGAATACCCTAGGGGGTGCAAGTGTGATTTGTGTGTCCATTTTCATGCTTGTTTATCTTGAAATTAGGTCAAACTATTTTCGTTGTTTTTTCGCATACAAACCCTAATTCTAACATGGTATAATTAGAAAGCAATAAAGTGCGAAAATAAATTTACTAAGCTATTACAAAACCATATATGGGAAGGAGGGTACACATGTTCAAATGGGGATTTTGACAAGGAATTTAAACCTAAACTATTACATCAATATTAAAATATTTAATTGCACAATAAAACAAGAATAAATATGCAAGATGCAAAAATGTTTTTTTGTATGTATGAAAAAAGTATTTTTATATGTCAAAATAAACAAAAATAAAAGTATTATTTTTGGGAGTTTTTCATGTTTAGGATTAAACCCCAATTTCTTAAATAAAATGGATTAATTATTTAATATGTATAATATTTATTTAATATATACAAAAAATAAAATAAAAATGAAGTATATTGTGAAAAAAGGTATTTTTTATATTAAATATTAATAAAATAAAAATGTGTATGTATTTGGATTTTAACCCTAAATATATTAATATATATATATATATATATATATATATATATATATATATATATATATATATATATATATATATATATATATATATATATATATATATATATATATATATATATATATATATATATATATATATATATATATATATATATATATATATATATATATATATATATATATATATATATATATATATATATATATATATATATATATATATATATATATATATATATATATATATATATATATATATATATATATATATATATATATATATATATATATATATATATATATATATATATATATATATATATATATATATATATATATATATATATATATATATATATATATATATATATATATATATATATATATATTATTCACTAAATATGTATTATATATACAAATTAATAATATTTAATATTAAATAAAAAAAAAGTATTTTTTTTTATATAAAATATTTTCAGAAGGTAAAACAAAAAAAAAATGAAAATAAAAGTGTTTTTGCATATTTCTTAGTATTTTTAATAAAATGTATATATTCATTTATTTGTGTATAAAACTAAACTAAAATAAACAAATACCTAATAAATTCAAAAATGGTGTAAAAAAATATTTTTATATTTTTTATATTATGAGGAAAAATAAATAAGTCAAACCATAAAAAGAAAAGTCAAAAAACATTAAAAATAAACAAAATGGGCTCAGGGGGTTCAGAAGCAATTGTATGGTGCAAATAGAAAAGTCAACTCAGGCCCAGCCCAAGAAGACTTTGTCTTCAACCTCTGACCTGTATGAACAACCAGAACACGCGTTTTCCATCTCTTGATTCCTGGACTTTCAAGCAAAACTCACAACATGAAAAATATAGAGCATGAGAAGACGAATCCAACCATGTAAAGAACTTGACTTAACTCTCTAAGATGAGGGAGAATTTCTTCTCCCCCAATTTCTGACCTAGTTTTTATGCCATGTTCAGACTCAAAATTCTTGCAGCACACATAATATAAATGAAATCTAATTACATGGGCATGTTCAGGGCTATGAATGTGACATATTCTCTTCACAAACCTAAAGCTAACAATGCCTAATAAGAGAGATACGAGTTCATGAACTTACCTGTTCAGTTGAAATTATGGAGAAGCTTTCAGTGCAAGGTGATGATTGGTATAGCTTCCTTGATGTCCAGGGATGTTATTCCAAGCTTTACTTTGTCTTGAAACCTTTTGAATCGTGCTATAGCACTTCACCTGCAAATCAGAAAAGTGAAAATGGCCAAAAGGATTAGAGGAGTTACAGGTTGCTTCTAATGCTTTGGATAGTTTGGATTGATGGTAGGGAAGGTGTTTGAAGTGGTTTGGGCAAGAATGCTTGAAAGGATTAAGAGTTGGAACTCAATCTGCAGAGGTTGCTCTGTTTTTGCAGTTTGAGAGTGATTTTGGCAATGGGGAGGTATTGGTGGTCTTAGGGTCGTGCTTCAACTTGTGTTTGATGTTTAGAATGTGTGTGATAACTTTCTCTAAGGCTTTGTTTGCAGGAATGGAAGTTGGTATCTGTTATGCTATCTTACTTGAACTTTAAGCAAGCAAAGGCCACTTGATGTTTCTAGCCTGTACAGGCCCTCACACTATGCTGCATACATTGGCCTTGATCAGTGCAATTTGCTCATAAACTTGTGCCAAGAAGATTTGGACTGTACCACTTGGATTTGCAAAATGAACATAAAGTTCTACTTTTTCAAAATGGAAATAATGCTTTTTCTAATTAAGGGTTAATTCTCCATGTAATGTCCAAATGCATAGAACAACATCTTGGCACAATGGTTTTGCATTGAATTATTGAGTTAAAATGGGATTAGAGGCCTGCAATGTAGCTTAAGCATGCTGAATTCAAAATGGCACCAATGTATGAACATGTCTTGGCCAAGAACAAAAGTGACTTTTTCCCATTTTGCGAAATTCGATTCTCCATAACCATGAGGTTGTTTGAGAAGTTCTTGGACATTTTGGAAAGCTTGGAATGTGTACTACAATCCATCTTTGAAATGCAAATTGAAATTCCAAGTGGAAGTGTATGAAAAATGGTCTTGAAGTTAGGTAAAAAACTTGCCTAAAAAGGTCAAAATTTCACTAAGTTAAGAATGGTTTGGTACCCTTGTTCCAAAAATTGTAACTTGAGATACAAGCTTCTTTTGGGAAAACTTTGTGAATCAAAGATGTAGATTATGCAACAAGCTACAACTTTCATGTTTTGACTTTTGCTTGAATCCAAATGAATCTTGGTGAGAAAGTGGGGCAAAGTTGGGAAAAAATTAGGGTTTTCCATAACTTAGAAAAATTCTAAGTTATGGAAAATTTCCATTTCAAACCCTAATTTGCATTTCTTGATTTCTTGGTGAACAAGTTTCATGATTTGGCATGTTTTGATGAAAAATGAACCTTGACCCTTGATTTTGACCAAAAAGTCAAAGTTTGACTTTTCAGTATACAGTCAAAATTGATCAATTGACTGGGAAATTCAACTATCAATCTTGTGTATTTGGGATCCTTTGAACTTGTTAAGCATGTCAAGATAATTCCATGGGGTCCTTGAGTCCATATGTGAGCTTGGTTTGCCATTGGCTAGGTCAAACAGTCAAAAATTGCCTTTGTGCAGTCAAAACCCTAAAAAGACCATTTTGCCCTTTTGGTGATCTGATCAAATTTCTTGTGGAATTGTGATCCAAACTTGATCAAATGGTCCATGTGAGTTCATAATTTTGATGTGGGTCAATTTTCATGAGATTTGACTGTCAATTGGCCACAGTTGACTTTTTCCCAATACAGTTGATTTCTAGGTCAACTGTCCAATTGACTGGGCAAAATTTGGAATCAAGACTTGAAACTTGGTATGGGTAAGCTTGGGAGTCCAACATGATGCATGAAAGTCATCTTAGGCATTACAGGTCAAAACATCTTTGTGCAAACACAAACCCTAATTTGGGTCAACAGTGCAAGGAGAAGTCTTGAGCAGAGGAAACCCTAATTGGATCTTGATCTTCAAGAGTCTTGTGATGAGAAAATGTTGAGGAAATAGGAGGGCAAATTTTGGGGTACAACAACTGCCAAACCCAGAGTTTCTCCTCTGATAATCACCACACCCAGACCAATTCCATATTCTTCGGACAAAGTTATCCCCTAGAACTTTGGAGCCGACGTCTAATACCATAACATCAAGAAAGAACTATCAACTACTGAGAATGAAGGTACTAAAATTGCTAATCTGAATATTGACAATATTGCTGGGACCACTAAGGTAACTAGAAGCGGAAGGGTTTTCTCTCCGAAGACTGTCGCCACACCATTTAGAGCTATTGCGAACGAGTTACCTAATGAGGCTCGGGGCAAAGAGCAAATGACGGAGCCTACCTAGACAGAGGCACCTAAGGAAGTTACCGCTGATGATACTTCCAGGAAATATTTGGAGGAGGTAGTAAAGATTATTCACAAAAGAGATTACAAGATTGTTGAAAAGTTGGGGCAGACCCCCTCTAAGATCTTCATGCTATCCCTTTTACTGTGTTCTGAGGCCCATGCTAAGGCTTTAGGAAAGTTCTTGAAGTTTTCTCACGTGCCACAAGAAATTTTTTCCGATCAATTTGGAAGTTATGTTGCTAGCCTAACTACTGATAATGGGCTAGGATTTTCTGGTTCCAACTTGACCCCTGAAGAAAGGAACCACAACAAGGCCATGTATGTTTCTATTGAATGGAGGGGCACTACTCTAGCTCATGTATTGGTTGATATTGGTTCCTCGCTAAATGTTCTACCAAAACGTGCTCTTGAAAGACTTGATTATGAATGGATTATACTGAAACCTAGTGATATTGTGGTGAGATCCTTTGATGGTTCGAAGAGGATGGTACACAAATAAGTGGATCTTCCAATCAAAGTAGGTTCGCAAGGCTTCAAATCTACCTTTTATGTGATGGATATTCGACCGGCTTATTCTTGTTTTCTGGGACGCCCCTGGATATTTCAACCCTACACCAGAAGTTGAAATATCATGTGAAAGGAAAGGTTGTTACTGTTTGTGGTGAAGAGGAGTATATGGTGAGTCATTTGAACTCATTCCGGTATGTAGAGATGGACGGAGAATTCATTAAAACTCCCTTCTATTCTTTTGAAGTTGTTCCTTCTACTATTACAGAAGACATTTCTGCTATTCCCAAGATTACCAGGGTTCCACCCAGAATGGCTTCTTTGAAGGATACTAAAGTTGTTGTAGAAGGAGAAGGTTGTACTACTCGGGGTCAGCTTCCTACATTCCGTATAAATCTTACAAGTTTGGTTTGGGTTTTACTGAAGAGGATCAGAGGGTTGTTCGTTGCGCTCGCGCTGGAAGACCACCATTTTGTGTCAGCAACAATGGAGTCAACGTTATAGAAGATGCTGACAGTGACTACGACCTAGACAATTGGATCTTTCCCACCATCGGCAACGAGCTCAGCAACTGGAAGACTGAAGACCTTATCTCAATCTCCTTTATTCGGGATTAATATCTACTTTCTAATTTATTGCTTTCAAAGTTTTTGTTATGTAATTTTTAAACAATGACTTTAAGCCTTATGCCTTACCCGGGGCACAATGGTCCATTTGTTAGGGTTGTCATCTCATAAACATATCTTCATTTAATAAAGCCTTTTACAATTTTTAATTATAGTTTTGTGCTCTTTATCTTTATTTTATTACTTTTGAATATCTATGTGTTCTTACACACACCTACACAATAAATTGCAGATCCACATCCAGTCTAGATCTCGTTAATAACGATTCTGCTATTGCCACTGATGACTTTGAAAATCTGATCTACCAAGCCGAGGACGAAGGTGAGGAATATTGTGAAATGCTTTGAGAGCTTTCCATATAGTTAGTGAAAGAAGAAAAGGTTATACAACTGCATGAAGAGCCATTTGAGGTTGTAAACATGGGTACTAAAGCAGATAGGAAAGAAGTCAAGATAGGTGTCAACCTAGAAGGCGGTATCAAGAATAGGCTAATCCAGATGTTTCATGATTATGTTGAGATCTTTTCTTGGTTATACGAAAGACATGCCAAGGCTTGATACTGATATTGTGGTTCACCGTTTGTCGATGAAAGAAGGTTGTTCTCCGATAAAGCAGAAAGTCATCGTATGTGTTACGAGATGTGAGAGAAGATCAAGGATGAGGTTATGAAGAAATTCAGCACAGGTTTCGTAGCAGTTACATCATATACTCAGTGGGTTGCAAATATAGTTTCGGTACTAAAGAAATATGGAAAAGTATGTATGTGTGTAGACTATAGGGATCTGAACAGGGCAAGCCCCAAAGATGATTTATGACTTCCACATATTGATGTTCTGGTCGACAACACCGCTCATCATAAAGTATTCTCCTTTATGGATGGCTTCTATGGGTACAATCAGATCAAGATGGAACCTGAAGACATGGAGAAGACTATCTTCGTCACCCAGTGAGGAACTTTCTACTACAAGGTTATGCCTTTTGGTTTGAAGAATACCGGTGCAACTTATCAGCATGCTATGATAACTTTGTTCCATGACATGACCCACCACGAGATAGAAATCTATGTTGATGACATGATAGCCAGGTATAAGATGGAATAAAAACATCTAGACCATCTACACAAGCTATTTGAAAGACTGAAGAAGTACAAGATGAGGTTGAATCCGAACAAGTGCACTTTTGGGGTGAGATCTAGTAAACTCCTGGGTTTCTGTTAGTTTCGTTGTAAGTGGTAAAGGTATTGAAGTTGATCCCACCAAGGTCAAAGTGATTCAAGAAATTCCATCTCCCGGTACAGAGAAGGAAGCCATAGGTTTCTTGGGACGACTGAATTACATTTCCCGATTTATTTCCCATCTGACTGCTACTTGTGAGCCAATCTTTAAGTTGCTGAAGAAAGATCAGGTAGTGAAGTGGAATGATGATTGCCAGACAGCCTTTGACAAAATCCAGGAGTACCTCCAAGAACCTCCTATTCTGATGCCTCCATTTTAAGGAAGACCTCTAATGATGTACTTAACAATGTTGGAGAATTCAATGGGGTGTCTACTAAGCTGGCGTGACGAGTCTGGTCGAAAAGAGCATGCAATATACTACCTTAGCAAAAAGTTTACCGACTCTGAAACAAGATACTCACTGCTCGAGAAAACTTGATGCACTTTAGCATGGTTTGCTCACCGACTAAGACAGTATATGTTGACCCATACTATTTTCTTGATCTCTAAAATGGATCCCATCAAATACATATTCGAGAAACCCGCTCTCTCTAGAAGGATAGTCCAATGGAAAATGGTCTTAACAGAATACGACATTCAGTACACCACTCAAAAAGAAATTAAATGAAGTATACTTGCAGATCATTTGGTTCATCAAGCTGTAGACGACTACCAATCTATGAATTTCGAGTTCCCGGATGAGAATATTATGCTGGTCACAGATTGTGAAGAACTTGGACCGTATGAAGGACCTGGGCCAGGATCCTGATGAACTATGGTTTCTGATGGAGCTTCTAACGCACTTGGCAACAGAATTGGCACTCTAATTATCTCTCCCCAAGGTTGCCATACGCCCTTTACCGCCATAATTTTCTTTGATTGTACCAACAACATGGCTGAATATGAAGCGTGCATCATGTGTATCAAAGCCGCTATTGATATGAGGATCAAGTTATTAGATGTGCAAGGGGACTCAGCCCTAGTAATTAGTCAGATTAAGGTAGAATGGGATACGAAGCATCTGAATCTTATTCCTTATCAGGAGCATGTGTTATCATTAATCACTTACTTCGAGGAAATCACTTTTGAGCATATCCCACGAGAAGAGAATCAGCTGGAAGACGCATTGGCAACCATGTAATCTATGTTCAAATTCAGATGGGACGACGAAGCTCCTCGAATTACGATTGAAAGACTAGACGAATCGACACATTTTTGTAAAGTTGATATTGTTGAAGTATAATAAAAGCCTTAATTTAATGAATTAAAGAGATATCTCGAGGCTCAAGAGTACCCCGAAGGGGCGTCTATCAATGACAAAAAATTCCTACGGAGTTTCTCTGCTAAGTTCTTCCTGGGCAACCGAATTTTCTATTAACGCAATCATGATTCAACTTTGCTTCACTGTGTTGACAAGAAGGAAGCAGAGAATATTATGGAAGATATACACGAAGGTATCTTTGGTACTCACTCCAGCGGACATACGATGGCTAAGAAGATCCTGAGAGCGGGTTACTATTGGTCGACCATGGAAACTGACTACCATCACCACTCCAGAACCTATCACATATGTCAGATCTATGCAGACAAAGTACATGTGCCTCCGGTTCCTTTGAATGTCTTTACTTCTCCCTGGATGTTTGCAATGTGGGGCATTAATATGATTGGAGAAATTAAGCCTACTTCTTCTAACGGGAATCACTTCATCCTCGTCGCCATTGATTATTTCACCAAGTGGGTTGAAGCAACCTCGTTTGCCTCTGTTACTAAGAATGTGGTTGCTTGATTCATTAAATATAATCTTATCTCTTGGTATGGAATCCTCGAAAGGATTATCACGGACAATGGTACTAATCTTAACAATAGTATGATTACGGAACTCTGCACACAGTTCAAGATTAAGCCCCACAACTCTTCTCTGTATCGACCAAAGATGAATGGCATGGTGGAAGCCGCAAATAGGAATATCAATAAGATTATACGTAAGATGACGATGACGTATAAAGACTGGCATGAGATGTTACCATTCTCTCTAGTCTACGGTATAGAAGTTGTATTACCTGTCAAAGTCCAGACTCCTTCTTTAGGAATTATGAAAGATGCAGATTCAGGCGAAAACGAATGGATTCATACTAGGTTGGACCAGATAAGTTTTATCGACGAGAAAAGGCTCGCGGCTATTTGTCATGGTCAGATGTACCAGAAGCGCATGATCAAAGCCTTAAACAAGAAGGTCAAGCATCAGGTATATCAGGCTGGAAACTTGGTAATAAAGTGCATCATTCTACCGCAAGATGATCCCAGGGGCAAATGGACTCCCACCTACAAAGGGTCATTTATAATCAAGAAAATATTTTCTAGCGGTGTTATGATACTTACCACCATGGACGGTGAAGACCACCCACAACCTGTGAACATGAACATAGTTAAAAAATACTACGCATAAATATGACCCCCTAGGTTGACTGGTCTAGGAAAAATTAAGGGCATCCCGGTGAACCAAAAGGGTTCGGGAATAAATTATGGATATACACATAAAGATTGTACACCCGACAAGTCGAAAACCTGAAAAGGCAGCTTGGGCAAAAGAGGGTATCTCGGTGGACTTAAAACCAAAAAGGGCAGTCTAGGAAAAAGTTAGGTATTAAAGCGTACGACTATGTCCCATCGGATCATTTAATTTCAACAAGATTTGTTACCAATGCCAAGATCAAACGGTACCGATCAATTCAATCAACTTCTTCTGACAGTGAAGGATGAGATGCTTGAAGACATAAAGGTAATAACATATTTGAAACTCAATGAGATCGTTTCCACATAGTTGTTTCTCTTTGTTTTACTCCGTACTCTTTTCATTTTATGATGATTTCCTCTTACTAGGATTTCTGTCTCTATGTACAAAAACCGTCTGTTTATACAAATACAATTGCAAAATTCAAAATTTGTTTTATCTTTTCTGTTTTGTTCGCAAAAACATCCAATGACTAAATTGAATGAACATATGCATATGAATATGATTACTATTAACAAATATATGCATAACAAGAGGAATTAACATTTACTAAAGACTCCAAGAGTTGAGATAACATTCAAGTCGTCCACAAATCCCCACAGAACAACCTCCGTGGGATTATCCCCCACAAAATTACCTTCACAAGCTCATCCTAGACGAAGATACATTCCTCCACAAATCCCCACATAACAACCTCCATGGGATTATCCCCCACAAAATTTCCTTCACAAGCTCATCCCAGATGGAGATACATTCCTCCACAAGTCTAATAAGCCTTAAAGGCAGAAATTAGGGCGTCTTTGAGCTATTAACATGGTCGTACTCCCCAACAGATCCCCCTAGAGGATAAAGGAGTTTGATCATTTCTCGAGCATATGGCGGAAACTTCTACAACATAGTTCATAGGAATCTAATTCCCCATCTGAGTTTACTTCTCCAACACTGTACAATCCCCTACGGAGTTCTCTTCTCCAGCATGGCTCATTACCTCTATAGATGATATATCTCCAGCAGAGTCTATTTCCCCAGCAGGGTTTATTTCCCCAACAAAATCTAATTTCCCGAGCAGAGTGCATTTCACTAATTGCTGTAAATCCCCGGAAAAATTCCCCTCTCCAGCAAAGTATAGCCAGGTTGCTACCCCTAGAATGTTGTTACGGAATCTGAAACTGCGCCAGATGTCATTCAACTTTGTCCTCCCAAAAGAGTTAGCATCCATATCTGAAACTCGGTCATATGGAACCTTTGAAGATTATCCATCTCTTTTATCCCCAGTCAGCGTATATAAGAACTAAATTTCCCAGTAGAGAGATGAACAGTCAATGTTCCTGAACCATTCTATCCCCAAGCAGATGTCAAACATTCCCGGTGGAGTATCCTCAAACCGAAACCAGAATCCCCATCGGAGACATTCTAAACAATATTGAAGATTCATATTCTTCATCCTCAAAGAATTTCAGGGATTTATTTTCCCCAGCAAAGATGTTATACGAAGCTACCGATACATTTTAACAACATCTGGCATCCATACATCATTTACATGTATCATAGCATACGCTTACGAAACGCATATAACACACTCTCATTTACAAGATACTAAATATGACAAACACTCCCCTCAGAGACCAAACTCTGACAAGAATTTCCCTCAAACTAAATCTAACAAGCAGCTGCTTAAGCACCTTTCTCAGATTTTCATTCTGGAAAGCATTCTTCAGATTCAGTCAAGCGTAGAATCATTCTGATACTCTTATCAACAGTTACCAAGGATGACATCTAAATCCCATCTCCAACGATATTCCATCACCTCTCTGAATGGAATATTTGATCCCATTTAAGCAATATTATCAACTAACAGTGTTACCTCCTACACATGCGAGTGCAAATTTCTGAGCACTTAGGTGTTAAATCCCCTTCCACCTTCAGATCACGAATGGAGGACGTGCCAATCTAACTCCTCAGGTTTAAGAATATTGAACAACGGAAGCTATTGTACCCTTAAAATTTCCCTCCCATTTCTTTAAGACATTCTCTTAGGGTTCTCAAATCCTCAAGTTTGCTCAAGAATTGACTCGACAAATTCCCCTCCTAGGCAATAGACTTACAACTAGGGTTTCATTTTTCTCAAGGAAGTTTCGGTTTCTAAGTCCTCAAGTAGTTTCTGTGGTTCCTTATATGTCTCTAAGAATGCTCATACTAAGTTTCATGATTTGCATCACAAGTTTGCTCAGTCAATGGCTCATATGATTGAAAATCAACTACATTGGGGAAAATGTCAATTATGGTCAATATACAGTCAAACCTCAATATTTTTGGTCAACGTCAAGATTTTGAAGTCATATTATTAATTTTATCAAGTTTTGATCATGATTCATCAAGGAAAACTCTAAAATCATGAAAAGGCAAAAATTGCCAAATTAGGGTTTCCTAAGGAGAAGTCAAGTAAACTTTGACCAAGCATAACTTTCACATGCTTCATCATATTTTCCTCAACAAAATCTTATTTTGAAGGAAATTAAATTCTCTACAACTTTGTAACTCTAAGCTCAAGCCCAAAGAAATGCTTTATTTGAGAGATATGGGCCAATATATTACATGTCATTTCAAAAGTCAACAAAAAGACACTTTTTGTCAAGGTAACTTACATCAAGATAAATTCTTCAAAGGAAAAACTGATAAACATAAGGATTGTAGAGGACATCTTGAGCTTTCCAAAAAGTCCAAGATCACCTTCAAAGGACAAAACTTGAAAGAGTTATGACTAGTGTAAGTTGGGAACTTGTGAGCTAATACATGAAGTTTAAATTGAGCAAGCTTGAAATTTTGGGCTAGTGGGCTAATCTTTCAAGGTCTAAACGTGCATTAGGCCTCCTTATGAACCTCTTAGTCTATTTAAACACCCATTTTATTTTTACTCCATTTTTTTTTAATTTATTTAAATTCAAAATTAAATGAAATAAAATCAAAGTTTTCATACAGAGGTCTAAGCCCAATTGTTTGACCTAATTCTCCTTTATATATATTCTTCATTCAGACAAGACAAGGGGATGAAAAAAGCTGCTCAAGAACCCTCTCCAAATTTGAAAGTTTTTTCCAAAACTAGGGTAAACGTGCAACCCTTATTCCAGCCATCTTCAAGGGCAAGCAACCATTCAAATCAATTCCAAGAACATTATAGAGTAAGATTAGATCACTCTTGATGATAAAAAATGCCTGAAACATGCATTCAAGCATCACTTTTTTTCACATTCTTTAAAATTCATATTTTCATACTCATGTTGTTTTAATTGAAACTAACCATGCTGATGTGTTCTTGAGACAAAATGATACAGATCTAGCCCCATGCATGAGGCCCATGAGGCCAGAATTGCGTGTCACCATGTTGGCACCGATTAGAAATACTTTGTTCATATATCATTATGTAGATCGTTTTAGCCAAAAATAAGGCCACCAATGGATTCACAAGGGTTGATTTAGGGGGGTAGGGTCCTCTTTAATCACTAACATGTTTGTTTTGCAGGTTTGGAAAGAATACTTAGCCGGAGAAGACGACCGGAGCTAGGGCTCCTGCGCTTCTCTGTCCTGTTTTGATTTATAATCTATATGTTTGGGTTTGATAAAATGAGTAGATGTATGGCCACCCTAGAGGTTAAACGTGTGTGCCAAAGGCTTTACTATGCAAGGGCACGAGTTCGATCCCTGGTTTTGGCACGTTGAGTTTTTTCATAATTTTATGTTTTGTAGGACAATAACAAAGCGTACTTTCTTCCATTCTTTGAAACAGACGCGCGCCTGGACTATGGTGAAGGTCTTAGGGGAAAGAGCAAAGGGTGTGGGTTCAACGCTCACCCCTGGAATTATTATTTCAAAACTTTGTTTCTTCATATTTTCCTTAATTTTACATTTATAAACCCTAAATTCATCAAACCAAAACCTTTTAACAAACCTATTTTTTTCAAAAAATATTTTTACAAACCCTAATTAAAATTAGGGTTTAGGATTTTAATTTAATTAGTAGTTTTTTTAATTAAAATTAATTAGGTTTTTTTAGGGTTAATTTTCATTAAAACCTTTTTTATCAAAAAATTGCCAAAAAATAATTTCCTTTTCCGTGTTGTTAGTCTTATAATTAGCGTAGATTTCTTTTCTCGCACGTTTTTTCAATTTCCTATTTTTATCATTTGGAGGTGATCTTTAAATTTTTGAAAAGCTAATGATGTCCTCTATGATCCCTATTTAGATCATTTTTGCATTTGAAGACTCTATCTTGATGTAAGTTGCCTTGACAAAAAGTGTCTTTTTGTTGACTTTTGAAATGACCTATAATGTATTGGCCCATATCTCTCAAATGAATAATTTTTTAGACTTGAGCTTCGAAAGAAAAAGTTGTAGAGAATTGAATTTCCTTAAAAATGAGCCTTTGTTGAGGATAATTTGATGAAGCATGTCAAAGTTATACTTGGTCAAAGTTCAATTGACTTCTCCTAAAGAAAACTCTAATTTGGCAACTTTTGACTTTTGATGATTTGAGAGTTTTCTTGATGAGTTATGATCAACCCTGGATCAAATGATGAATATGACTTCAAATTCTTGTAGTGAACCAAACATCTTGAAGTTTGACTGTATGTTGACCATAATTGACTTTTTGTCCAATACGGTTGATTTTTAGTCATCTGAGTAATTGATTGACCAAATTTGTGATACAAGGCATGAAACTTGGTATGAGAATTCTTGAAGACATGTAAGAAACCATGAAATCCACTTGAGTCCTTAGAAACCCAATCTCCCTTGAGAAAAGTGAAACCTTAGTTGTATACCCATTTCTTAGGAGTAAAATTCTTCTTATCAATTCTTCAGCAACCTTGAGCATTTTAGAACCCTAGGAGAATGTTTTGATGAAATGGGAGGGAAAATTTTGGGGTACATTAACTGACCCTGTTCAATCTTCTTAAACCAGAGGAGTTAAATTGGCATGTCCGCCATTCATAATCAGAAGGTGGAAGAGGATTGAATACTTAAGTGCCTAGAAATTTACACTCGCATGTGCATGATGTAACGTTGTCGATTGATAATATTGATTGAATGGGCTTAAAGGTTCCATTCGGAGAGATGACAGAGTGTCATCCGAGTTGGGCTTATAGATGCCATCCAAAGTAATTGTTGATAGGAGTATCAGAATGATTCTTTGCTTGACTAAATCTGAAGAATGTTGTCCAGGATGACTCTCTGGGTAAAGTGCTTGAGTAGCTGCTTATAAGATTTAATCTCTGAGGGAAATTCCTGTCAGATTCAGTCTTTGAGGGAAATAATTTTCATGTAGATAGTCGCCCCGTCCTATTTCGAGAATTGATCCACAATTTATTTTTGTTGGTAAACCCGTCATGTTTCAGGAATTCATACCACCTGGCCATGTTGATAGTTACCTCATCCTATTTCGGGAATTAATCTTAGCCTGGTTATGCAGATAGTTTCCCCGTCCTTCTTCCGGAATTAATCTTTGCTTGGTCATATAGATAGTTTCCCCGTCCTGTTTTGGGAGTTAATCTTTGACCTGCTTTCTGTTGGCGAATCGATCTTGTTTTAGGAATTCATACAGCCTGGTCGTATAGATAGTTTCCCCATCCTATTTTAGGAATTGATTTTTGACCTGATTATATAGATAGTTCCCCATCATGATTCAGGAATTAATCTTTTCTTGGTCATATAGACAGTTTACCCGTCCTGTTTCGGGAATTAATCCCTGACCTGTTTGAAAATTTGTTGATGATATTCATCTGTTTGTAGATTTTTACCTGAAAAGACAAAGTTAGTCTTTATGCAAAGTCATGATGTATGTAATGCATTGCGTAATAATGTTCTCAAAGTAAATGAGAGTGTGTTATATGTGTTTTGTATGGATATGCTATGATATTTTTTAAATGATGTATGGATGCAAGATGTCGTTGAAGCGTATTGGTTGCTTTGTATAACATCTTTGATTGGGGAAAATCAATCCCTGACTGTTGCTGGAGATGAAGAACATGAATCTTCAATCTTGTTTAGAATGTCTCCGCTGGGGATTCCTACTTTCTATTTTGAGGATATTCTGCTGGGAATGTTTTACTTCTGCTTAGGGATAGAAGAGTTCAGGAACATTGGTCGTTCATCGCTCTACTGGGGATTTAGTTCTTATATATCCTGACTGGGGATAAAAGAGATGGACAACCTTCTAAGGCATTGTCCGACCGAGATTCTGATGTGGACACCAACTTTTTTAGGGAGGACAAAGTTAAATGATCTATGGCCCGGTTTCAGATACCGTAGCAACTCTCTGGGGACAACAACCTATACTTTAGTGGAGAAGAGAATCTTTCCGGTGATTTGCAGTAGTCCGGGAAATGAACTTTTCTTGGGAAATTAAATCCTATTGGGGAAATAAACTCTGTTGGGGAAATAAACCCCGTTGGAGAAGAAAATTCAGCCGGGGATTTTACAGTGTTGTAGAAATAAACTCTGCTGTAGAATTATGTTCCGTGGAATATGTTGAGGATATAATCTCTTTTGAGGATTGGAATTCCGTAGGCTGTGCGGAGGAAGTTTCCACTATATGCGGGGGAAATGATCAAACTCCTTTATCCGCTAGGGGATCTGCTGGGGATTATGGTTATTCTATTAGTTGGAAGATGCCTCAATTTATGTCTGAAGGCATCTTTAGACTCGTTGAGGAATGTATCTCCGTCTGGGATGAGGTTGTGCAGGTAGCTCTGTTGGGATTTTTCTGTGGGGATTTGTGAATGAATTGAACATTATCCCAACTCCTAGAGTCTTTAATAAATGTTGATTCCTATTTTTATGCATATATTTGTTAACATTAATCATACTCATGCATATGTTCATTCAAATTAGTCATTGGATGTTTTTGCAAACGAGACAGGAAAAGTAAAACAAGTTTGAATTTTGAGTGATATTTGTATTGATAATTTGCCTATAAACAGGCGTGTTTGTACAATGAGACAAAAATCCTAGTAAGAGGAAATTGTCGACAAATAAAAAGAGTACAAAGTATATAGCTATGTGTAAATGATCTCATCGAGTTTCAAATCTGCTATTTCCCCTGTGTCTTCGAGCGTCTCATCCCTCGCTTTCGGAAGAAGCTGATTGAATTGATCTTGTACCATTTGAAACTTGACTTTGGTAACAAATCTTGATGTCTGTAAGTGATCCAACAGGACATAGTCGTATGCTCTGATCCCTAACTTTTTCCTGGACTGCCCTTTTGGGTTTTCAGTCCACTGGGACACCCTTTTTTTCCCAAGTCGCCTTTTCATGTTTTCAACTTGCCGGGTGTACAATCTTTATATATATCCCTAATTTTTTTCCCGGACCCTTTTGGTTCGCTGGGATGCCCTTATTTTTGCCTAAGCCAGTTAACCTAGCGGGTTTCTTTTAGGCATAGCATTTTTTGACTATGTCTACGTTTACAGGGTGTGGAAAATCTTCACTGTCCATGGTGCTAAGTATTATAGCACCGCCAGAAAATATCTTCTTAATTACAAATGACCCTTCGTAGGTGGGATTCCATTTTCCGCTGGGATCACCTTGTGGCAGGATGATGCACTTTATTACCAAGTCACCAGCCTGATATACTTGATGCTTGACATTCTTGTTGAAGGCTTTAATCATACGCTTATGATACATCTGACCATGACAAACAGCAACAAGACTTTTCTCATTGATCAAATTTAGCTGGTCTAACCTAGTCTGAATCCACTCTTCTTCATCTAAATTTGCATCTTTCATGATCCTCAACTGATGTCTGTACTGAAGTACGATAACCATAAAGAGCAAATGGTAACATCTCATTGCAACCTTTATAAGTCACCGTCATTTTCTGTATAATCTTCTTGATGTTATTATTGGCGGTTTCCACTGTGCCATTCATCTTTGATCGATACAAAGAAGAATTATGGTGCTTGATCTTGAACCAAATGCAAAGTTTTGTGATTATAGTGTTGTTGACATTGGTACCATTATTTGTGATAATCCTCTCCGGGATTCCATATAGATAGATAATGTTATTCTTAACGAATCGGGCGACAACATTCTTGGTAACAGAGGCAAATGAGGCTGCTTCAACCCACTTCGTGAATTAATCGATGGCGACGAGGACGAAATAATGTACGTTAGAAGCAATAGGTTTGATTTCTCAAATCATATTGATGCCCCACATTATGAACTACCAAGGAGCAGTAAAAAAATTCATAGGGACTGGGGGCACATGTACTTTGTCAGCATAGATTTGGAATTTGTAACAAGTTCTGGAATGATGATGGCAATCAGTTACCATGGTCGACCAATAAAAACCCACTCTCGGAATTTTCTTAGCCATCATGTGCCCACTGGAATGAGTACCAAAGACCCCTTCATGCATATCTTCCATAATCTTCTCAACTTCCTGCCTGTCTACACAATGAAGCAGAGTCGAATCACGGTTGCGCTTGTATAAAATTATGTTTCTCAGGAAGAACTTAGAAGAGATCCTTCGTAGGAATTTATTGTCATTGATAGATGCTCCTTTAGGATAATCTTGAGCTTCTAGGTACCTCTTTACTTCATGAAACCAAGGCTTCTCCTCTACTCCGTCAGTATCAACTTCGTAACAGTGTGCCGGTTCGTCCAGTCTCTCAATGGTAATTCGAGGAGCTTTGTTGTCCCACCTGACTATGAACATGGATGACATGGTTTCCAATACGTCTTCCAATTGATTCTCCTTTCGTGGGATATGTTCAAAAGTTATTTCCTCGAAGTACGATATAAATTTCAATACATACTCCTGATAAGGAATGAGATTTGGATGCTTCATATCCCATTCTTCCTTGATTTGACTGATGACTAAGGTTGAGTCCCCGTATACATTCAAGAACTTGATTCTCAAATTAATAGAAGCCTTGATGCCCATGATGCACACTTCATATTCAGCCATATTATTTGTACAATCAAAGCAAAGTCTGGTGGTGAAGGGCGTATGGAAACCCTTAGGAGAAATAATCACAACACCAATTCCATTACCAAGCGCGTCGGAGGATCCATCGAAAACCATAGTCCATCAGGATCCTGGCTCAGGTCCTTCATACGGCCTAGGTTCTTCGTAATCTATAACTAGCATAATATTTTCATTTGGGAACTCGAAATTCATAGATTGATAGCCGTCTACAGCTTGATGAGCGAAATGATCTAGTACACTTCCTTTAATAGCCTTCTGAGTGGTGTACTGAATGTCATATTCTATCAAGGCCATTTGCCATCTGGCTATTCTTCCGGAGAGAGCGAGCTTCTCGAATATATACTTTACGGGATCCAGTTTAAAGATCAACAAAGTAGTATGGGTCAGCATATTCTATCTTAGTCGGTGGGAAGCCCATGCCAAAGTGAAACAAGTTTTCTCGAGCAGTGAGTATCTTGTTTCACAGTCGGTAAATTTTTTACTAAGGTGGTATATTGCATGCTCTTTTCGACCAGACTCGTCATGCTGGCCCAATACACACCCCATTGAGTTCTCTAACACTTTTAAGTACATGATTAAAGGTCTTCCTTCAAGTGGTGGAATCAGAATCAGAGGTTCTTCAAGGTACTCCTTGATCTTGTCTAAAGTTGTCTAAGAGTCATCGTTCCACTACACTACCTGATCTTTCTTCAGTAACTTAAAGAATGACTCACAAGTAGCCGTCAAATGAGAAATAAATTTGGCAATATAATTTAGTCGTCTCAAGAAACCTATAACTTCCTTCTCAATACGGGGAGCAGGCATTTCTTGAATAGCTTTGACCTTGGCAGGATCGACTTCAATACCTTTACCACTAACAACGAAACCTAGGAGTTTACCGGACCTTACCCCAAATGTGCACTTGTCCGGATTCAACCTCAGCTTATATTTCTTCAGTCTCTCAAACAGCTTGTGTAGATGGTCAAGATGTTCTTCTTCAGTCTGATACCTGGCTATCATATTGTCGATGTAAACCTATATCTCGTGGTGGATCATGTCATGGAACAAGGATACCATATCATGTTGATATGTTTCACCGACGTTCTTTAACCCGAAAGGCATAACCTTGTAGAAGAAAGTGCCCCACTGTGTGATGAAGGTGGTTTTCTCCATGTCTTCGAGTGCCATTTTAATCTAATTATAACCTGAGAAACCGTCCATGAAGGAGAATACATTATGTTAAGCGGTATTATCAACCAGAACATCAATATGTAGTAGCTGAAAGTCATCTTTAGGGATTTCCCTATTCAGATCCCTGTAATCTACACACATACGCACTTTGCCATCTTTCTTTGGTACCAGAATCACATTTGCAACCCACTGAAGATAGGATGTAACATCTAAGAAACCTACATTGATTTGCTTCATAACTTCAGCCTTGATCTTTTCTGACATCTCGGGACGCATACAACGAACCTTCTGCTTTATTGGAGAACAACCCACTTTCATAGGCAGACGGTGAACCACAATATTAGTGTCGAGCCTTGGCATGTCTTCATACGACCAAGCAAAGATCTCAACATATTCATGCAACATCTGGATTAATCTGTTCTTTACACTGTCCTCTAGGTTGGCACCTATCTTGACTTCTTCCTTGTCTGCTTTAGTACCCAAGTTTACAACCTCAATTGGCTCTTCATGCGGTTGTGTAGCATTTTCCTCTTGCACTAACAGTCTGGCAAGTTCTTCAGGTATTTCACAATCTTCCTCACCTTCGTCCTCGACTTGATAGATCGGATTCTCGAAGTCATACGTGGAAATAGCTGAATCGTTATCAACGGAATCCAGAATGGATGTGGATCTACCATTTATTGTGTGGGTGTATGTAAGAACACATAACTATTTTGAGAGTGTAATAAAGTAAAAAGAAATACAGAGAGCACAAAATTTGAATGCAAAACGTCTAATGTTTTTATTGAATGAAAAATATGCGAATGAAATAACAACCCTTAACAAGTGGACCATTGTGCCCCGGGTAAGACACAAGGCTTAAAGTTATTGTTTAAAGATTACATAACCAAAACTTTGAAAGAAACAGAAAATATAAATTACTCCTGACTAAAGGAAATTGAGATAAGGTCTTCGGTCTTCCAGTTGCTAAGCCTGTTGCCAATGGTAGGAACGATCCAGCTATCTAGGTCTTAGTCTCTATTCGCATCTTATATAACATTTACTCCATTGTGGCTGACGCGGAATGGTGGTCTTCCAGTACGAGCCTGACGAACAGCCCTCTGAGCCTTTGCAGTAAAACCCAAACCAAATTTGTCTGATTTGTACGGAATATCAGGAAGCTGACTCTAAGTAGTGAAACCAACTTCTTCTATAACATCTCTAGCATAAACGTCTTCAGTAGCAGTAGGAGGAATAACTTCAAATGTATGGGAAGGAGTTTCAGTGAATTCGTCGTCCATCTCAACATAGTTGAATGAGTTTAAGTGACTCACCATATACTTTTCTTCACCACAAACTGTAACAACCTTTGCTTTCACAGGATACTTCAGCTTTTGATGTAAGGTTGAAGTAATAGCGCCTTCCCCATGAATCCAGGGGCGTCCGGGTAAAAAAGAATAAGCTGGTCGAATATCTATCACATAAAAGGTAGATTCGAAGACCTACAAACCTACCTTGATGGGAAGATCCACTTCTCCATGTACCATCCTCTTTGAACCATCAAAGGCTCTGACCACAATATCACTGGGTTTTAGCACAACCAATTCATAGTCGAGCCTGTCTAGAGCACCCTTCGGTAGGATGTTCAACGAGGAACCTGTATCAACCAATACACGAGCTAGAGTATTACTCCTGCATTCAATAGAGACATACAAGGTGTTGTACCCCAAAATTTGCCCTCCCATATTCTTCAAAATTTGGCAAGATCAATCTCCAAATGGTTCAAAATCTCTCAAGGGTTGCACAGTCCAATTGCCTCCCAACATAGTCAAAATTAGGGTTTTGGTTCTTGCAAAGAAATTGAGGTTTTCAAGGGTCCAATCAAGTCCCATATGCCTACATACATTGTCAAGCACCTACATGACAAGTTTCAAGGCTCACAGCACCAAGTTGCACAGTCAAAAACCCTAATTGCTTCACAGTCAACTGCAGGGGCAAAATGGTCATTTGACAGTCAAAAGTAAACAATTTTGGTCAACATCTTATTTTGAAGCCACAATCATCATTTTATCAAGTCTTGATCATGATTCCACAGGCATGGCTCAAAAAGTCTCAAGATGTCAAAAGTTTCTATTTTTGGACAGCTGAAAAGTCAACTGTAACTTGACCAAGGCATAACTTTTTCATGGTTCCTCAGAAAAATCCCATCCAATGCTCATTTTGAAGGGGATGACATTTCATTCAATTCATCTTCACATTCCAAGTCCAAGAAATTCTCTCACAAAAAGTTATCAATTTCAACATTATAGGTCATTTTCAAAAGTCAACAAAAAGGCACTTTAAGTCAAAGACCATAACTTGAGATTGGTAAATCAAAATGACATGGGACCAAAGGCATTGGTTAGAGGACTTCAAGACCTTTCCAAAATGTCCAAGAACATGTTCATAGCTTCAAAATTGAGCAAGACATGCATTGGAGAAGTTGCGAAAGTTTTGGGAACTTTCAAAAGTCAACTTTGCCTAAAACACTTCATTTTTGCTAATGGGCCTCAAATTCCTTCTTGGAACTTTACCCAAAGCCTATGCACGACCCATTGGACTTAAAATGATTTATCTTCTTATTTTTAATTAATTAATTGAATTTATATTAATATTAATTCATTTAATTGGTTTTAATTATAGGAAAATTAAAAAGATATGGTTTTTGGATCTTTTGTGAAGCAAATCAGATCAGGGCAAGCTGGCAAACTCGTTTCTCAATCAAAAAGGCAAAATCATCCATGTTTGGCAAGTTTTGGCAATCAAAAAAGTTGGAAAAGATTTGATAAAAATCAAATATTGAAAACATAATTTCATGGACTTTTGGGCCAAGGTTTTAACCTAATTCTCTTCCAATACATATGCTGAAGCAAACCCTACTCTTGGACACGAAAAAGCTGCCATAGAACTCCATAACCAATTTGCAAAAATTCAAGAAATATTGGAAAACTGAAACCAATACTCCAAGCAAATTCAAACCCTTTTCGTATTTCCGACACCTTGCTGGGAGTTTCCTGAACGCATTGCAATCAAGAAAGAGTCCTAAAGCTCAAAGAACGCGCAAGAACAAGCCCTACGGTTTGCATTATTTTCCAGAATTACATATCATCATTCATGCGTTTTTGACCATTTTTCTTGATTGATTTGTGTTGTTAGGAACATTCTGAAGCTAATGGAATAATCTAATTGCATTATAACGCTCTGAATCATGATTTGCCATTAACACGTTTTAGGGTTTCCAAGCTTTTAAATTAGGGCTTTCTTATTAAGGTGAAATTAGACCTCAAAACCTGTATGGACAAATTCTTCAGGCCAAGACGAAATCATTGAAACCCTCGCGCTCAATTTATATCATCCATAGGGCTATTCGCTATTCTTGGAACTTTTGCTTTGTGGGGGTTTAAAACCCCCGCTATCTTGTTTTATATTTTGCAGAAGAAAGAAGAAGACGAAGGGCGTGGCATCTCATGATTAGAGGATTCAAATCTGGCGCGCATTATTTTGTTTTATACCATTGAGACTGTTTTTTTTATATAATATTTATTGTCCATCCATATTACAAACGCGCATCATGGCTCAGTTGGTTGGAAACGTGGCTTGCAAGTACTGGGACCTGGGTTCGATTCCCAGGTCCCCCATATAATTCATAATATTTTTTCTAACACAATCTTGTGCAGCAATCATCCAGTGTCCCACCATAAGTCTCACGCGTTAGCTTGCCAAGTGGCCTTGATCAATAATCTGAGGGCCAGGAGATGTGGAGCATGGTACACCCTAGTCAGCCAGCAAGCACATGATTCCTGAAAGTCAAACGTGGCTTGTGCTTCTTGGGCCTGAATTTCACAAAAACCTCCACTTTGGGCCATCATACCCCCTTTGGTTTGCATAATTAATTTTATTTTCTTTTCTTTTAAATTCTTTTAATTGTTTTAATTATTATTATTAATTCACCATAAATTAATTTTTTCTAATAAAAATCAGAAAATCAAAAATTGTAAATATTTTAATTATTTATTAATTTCACCATTAACCTATTTTTGTAAATAAATATTAACAATTAATTTAGTTTAATTTAGGTTTTAATTTTAATCCTTTTTTTCTTGACAAATAAAAATTGCATAGAATTAGGTTTTGACCTTTTTTTTAATCATTTTCTTAATTAATTATTGTTATCATTATTAATTATTATTATTTTTGTAAATAACATGTAAATTAATTAATTAGTTTAAATTAGTTTAACTTTAACATTTTCATTAATAATTAAAATAAACTTAGAACTAGGTTTTTTCTTCTGATTTTAATTTCTTTATTTTCATTAAATACAAAAACATAAAAAACATCTTTCTTGTAAATAATTAATTAAATTAGTATTAGGTTTAATTTTAATTTAATTCCAAGCAAAGGACAAAAAGCTCGTAATTTCTCAAAAGGGTCAAAAAACCCTAGGACGTCTTGATTTTAATTCTTTCGCACGTTATTTTTATATTATTATGTAACTGCTTCCAAGGATGTAATAGTAATTAGGTTTACCGCTTTCTTTACCTTTACGCATCTTTATCAAAAATGGGTCTTTGTCTTTTGGCGATGTATAGACCCGCGCCTTGTAATAGCGTAGCTTTTACCTTTCCGTCTTTTATTTTCCGCACTCCTAACTGCTAAATTGCATGAAAGAATGTATGGTAATTAAAAACAACTCGTACCTCACAATTGCCTAATCCAAGATAAATATAACATGAAAACAACACACAATGCACACACCACTTCTAGGGTACGCCTCACTCGTTGCCTCGAAAGTGGTCGTCAAGTATAAGGTGTTTTAGCGGTCGCCCTTATGTCTAAGATCCAGTTGCCTCGAAACGGTTTCCTCAGATTAAAAAGGATCTAGGACATTAGGGTTACTTCTAAGGTGTCCTACTATTGCTTCGGTGACCACACTGTCCCTATAATCGAATTGACCCGAATACCTCCAACGACGGTGCTACCTACCTCTCAATGGTGGGATAGAACTGTCTTAAGGACTCTTACACAGCTTAATTCCTTAGAGTAGGTAGATCTCATGGGTACTTGCTCTTTCAAACAAACAAAAACATCTTTTCACACTGACACTTCCAAAAACTTTCAAACAAATTTTTCATACACTCTTGAGGACAGATACAAGAGTCACTTAGAAATTTTTCAAACGAAACTTTTTTCAAACCCACTCACATTTTGAAAAGCAAACATTTTGAAAACATAAGAGCAAGTACCTAAGAGCCCATGGATAACCATGGATATAAAGGGTGCTAACACCTTCCCTTTCTATAAATCTACCTCCCGAACCGAGAGACATTCTCAATAAGGAATTTTGTTGTGCTTTTGTCCTTTCCATGTTGGAGAGCATAAAAGACGGTGGCGACTCTTGCTTACCGCGACATTTCGCGAACCAGCATTTCAAAACAGTCAGTTCTATTTCCACCGATCACAGAACTGGCGACTCTGCTGGGGACTCTTTAAGTGAGGTGTACCTTAGGATTAGACCAGTCTTATGTTTTCAATTGCTTGCTTTGATCGCTTTAATATTGTGGGCCTGTTTTGGGAGTTCTAAAGATCCTAACCCGGATCTGGGGGATACCTCTTAGAAAGTAGCAACAAAACTGTGAGGGAACTGTGCGGGGTATACCGACACGGTTGAAGTAGTTTGCTACGTTGATGTCGCACTTTGGTGAGTATCGGTAACCCTTGAGTCAAGTCAAGGAGAGTACGGGGCCGCCACGTGGTGTCGTGAAGCATCAACTGACCTTAGGAACCTTACTTGACCATCCTGGCCTCTTTAGGGTAGTGAGATGACTGACTTTGGTGCAGTCCGAAGTTGGTTGATACTCGATACTACACTCATTGAGGGTTGTTTTCTTGGAATATTTTGATCGCCAGTTCAGTGGCTAAATCGAAACAATGAACATAGAAAACAACCCAATGATATTGAGATCCTTAGAACCCGGTTACTTTTGATAGGACAAGTTTTGAGCCCACCAACTGAAAGAGGGTAGTACCTAAACTTCATGCTGGCCTAAAATCTAAGGGCTCTTTTGTGTGACTTGTGTGCCTTCAAACTTGACTACTTGCATCCTTGTTATCCGACACATGAGTTTCTTGCAGGTTTGGTATACAGCCCTTAACCTGGGCTTCTAACAGGGTCTACTTACATCACTCCATGCATAGAATAACATCATACCATTGCATGCATCCTGCATAAGGACTAACCCATTTCAAGGATCTCAAGGGTTTGTGATGCAGGCCATGATGAATCAAAATGTCTAGCAAGGGGCGAAGGGGATTTATTTTCCTCTAGCCAAGGTTGTCAGGGGCTATGACCCACTGGATATGGTGAGCCTTTGACCCTTGAATAAGGACTCTCAACAACATGAATTTCCTTCAATCAAGCTACCGGATTCAAATTCTAACAATTTTTTTTTCTTGTTTACCCCGCGAGATCCTTGAAAACATTGCATGCATATCATACATATCATTGCATAACAGGTACCCTTTTTACAGGTTGCTTAATCTTCTTCTCTGTTTATTTCAGCAGTCATCATGAATCCTGAATCATCCAATGAACAAGCTATCAAGGCCCTCCAGGCCCAGAATGCCCAGTTCCAGGAGTTGGTTATGAGCCTAGCCCAGGGTCAATAGGAATTGAAGACTCTGCTTATGAAAAAGAAGAAGAAGAGGACTGTGTTGTACAACCCTAGACGCAAATCTGGGAATGGATCACAAAATGAAGCTGAGCTGACTACCCCGTCTATTGGGAAAGACAGTCCCCAAGAGGGAGAGGTTCCTAGCCCAGTGGTCTCCGACAACGAGACCGATTACAATGATGAACAGTACCCTCCAGCTGAGGACAGGTACAAACAGCTAGAGGACCGGTTAAGTGCTATAGAGATACAGAAAGTGCCCGGCCTGGACTTCGAAGATCTAGGTCTATCCTCTGGGGTGGTGATCCCACACAAGTTCAAGGCACCATCCTTTGCAAAGTATGACGGGGCTTCCTTCCCTAAGCTGCATCTCAGATCATATGTGAGGAAGATCCAACCGTATACTATTGACAAGAATCTATGGATCCATTTCTTCCAGGAAAGTCTTTCAGGGACTCAACTCGAATGGTTCTATCAGCTAGATGGAGCCAGTATTCGTAACTGGGAGGACTTGGCTACTGCGTTCTACAAGCAGTATCAGTACAATGCCGACCTCGCTCCTACACGTACCCAACTCCAGGGTATGTCACTAGGGACGGGTGAAGGTTTTAAGGAGTACGCGCAAAAGTGGAGAGACCTTGCTGGAAGGGTGCAACCACCTCTAACTGACCGGGAGCTCGTGGACATGTTTCTGGGGACCCTGTCTGGTCCATTCTTCAACCACCTGATTGGGAATTCTTCTGTTGGGTTTACAGATCTGATCTTGACTGGGGAAAGAATTGAAGCTGGCATCAAGAGTGGGAAGATTCAGGAAGCCACACCTTCTGATGCTCATAAAAAGCCATACCATGGAAGAAAAGAGTCCAATGCTGTGCATGGTAAAAAAGGCCGTCATGATCAACATGTGGGGGCAACCCAGATCTCTAATCCTATGTCTGCTCAGCAAAGACAGGGGCAGCAACGTAAGGAGGTCGCACCCAAACGGCAGTTCACTAAGATCAACATGTCACTGGATCAAGCACTACAACAAATGTTGAAGGCAGGGCTGATCACCTTAAGGGCTCCTCTTCGGAATCCAAACACTTCCGCCCCTAACTACCATCCTAATGAGAGGTGTGCATACCACTCTGATAGCCCGGGGCATACTACGGACAACTGCTGGCCTCTGAAGAACAAGATTGAAGACATGATTGATGCCAAAGAGATTCAGTTTGAATCACCAGAGACTCCAAACATAATCATTGCTCCTTTGCCCAATCATTGAAGGCTTTTGTTTATTTGAATTTCCGAGTTGTATTTTTCTTTGCTTATACAAGCAATTAATGTCATAGCAAACTCTTTTATTCCGTTAATGCATCGCATATGTCTGTTTTGAATTAATACAATTGTTTTCAATATATTCAAATTGCTTTCATTTTTTCGATGTTCAACTCTTGATCTAAAATTCTAAGCCTCTTGAGGGAGGATGACGAAAACGATACCACAATTTACAGTATGCTTTTGAACAGACCCCGCTGATGAGGTACAGGCATTGTTTCAATTCCTAAATACTGGAGTTATAAGGAAGATAATCCCTCGTCAACCCCTTCGAGCCAAAGAAGTAGGATTTTTTCTTTTTCACACAAAATTAAAAAAAAAACCTTAATCAAAACCTGGGGCAGGGTAGTCTTCTCAGTTGATCCAGGTGCACAAAATAACATCAAAGGAGTCCTTCCGAAACAAAAGACAATGATGGTTCCGAATAATCATAAAGACAGGCATTCATTATCTCTCAGAAATAAAAGCCCAATAAGTTAAAACCTATGAAGGAGACTTACAAAACTGGGGCATCCCGCTGACTGTAATCACAAAAGAAACAGTTCAGGAAAAATAGGGATAACAAAATCAATCAAGAAAGAGGTCCTACAAACCCTCAACAAAAAAGAAATGACTGCCTATTCAAAATAAACTATCAGTATCCGAACCATCACCGGAATATCAGAGCAAAGACTCAAACAAGGTCTAACGCACGATTAGCTGAGTTTAGGATTGAAGAACATCACGAAGAACGGGTGGGTACAAATATACTTTGAGCCTTTATCCTTTGTTTCTTAAACTGTGAACCAGGCCACGTTATAACCCTTAAAAGTCCTAGCTGAAGCATGGGTTAGTTCGAAAGCATACTGTTACGAAAGATATCCTGACTCCTATAGGGCTCGCTGTAAAATCTTGAGTTGACATCATATTTTACAAAAATTTCTTGTTTTACTGAAAATGCATTTTCAAAAACTTCAAGACAGACATAAGCTTTGCATTCTTAGAATAACATTGTTTGCATATGACTATTTGTTTAAACAGCAGAGAAATTCGCACGATGAATATCCAGTGAACAAGAATCTTCTCAACAAAAAAGTCATCTCAAATGGAAGAAACACTTCCAATCAAGGGGCACGGCATGATCATCACCCATCATCTGGGGCAGTTAAGTCAAGATTCGGAGAATCTCTCAAAAGGCCAGCCAGCTTGGGGCAAATCTCCATCTGGATCACTTGGGGCATTGGACGATCAAACGAAGATCTTCTGGTGGTATGGTAACACTGCACTACTAACAGGGGCACATCCCTACATCCTGAGAGCATGGACATAGTCGAAAAAATATTATGCACAACCAAAGACCCGCTAGGTTGACACACCTAGGCAAATAAGGGCTTCCCGGCGAACCTAAAGGGTTCGGGCAAAAATAAGGGATGAAATGAAAAAAAT
Organism: Vicia faba; assembly: GCA_948472305.1. NCBI lineage: Eukaryota > Viridiplantae > Streptophyta > Magnoliopsida > Fabales > Fabaceae > Vicia > Vicia faba. Next base: position 258,209,159 of record OX451741.1, read on the forward strand.
CTGTACACCCGGCAAGTCAAAAGCCTGAAAAGGCGGCTTGGGCAAAAATGGGTATCCCGGTGGACTGAAAACCCGAAAGGGAAGTTCAGGCAAAAGTTAGGGATCGAAAGCGTACGACTATGTCCCGTCATCTCGTCACTTGCCTACCAGAAGAAGATTTGTCAATCGGCAGTTATCAAGCACCTCCATAGGTACCTTCTCCCGCAGAAACTGGGGCAATAAGAATTGTCTAAGCGATCAAGCTGCTCTGTCCGCCTGGTACCAAGGTATATATTCAGCTAAAGAATACGACCGAGATACCTTCACTCCTCGCAGAGTAAGACCAGAATCAGCAATACTCTCCCCAAGCAGAGTTGGTCTCCCATCAGCCCCGAGAAGGCACAATATTCCCCCAGCAAGTCAGCAACACTCTCCCCAAGCAGAGTTAGTCTACTGTCAGCCCCAAGGAAGTTGGATATCCCTAGAAAATCTCAATATTCTCCAGCAGAGTATACAGATATCCCTCCGCAAGCATCCCCGGAAGTCTTAATATAAGATTGTTCCCCGGCGGAATACCAGACACCCCAGTGGAGCCATTCAACAATGCATTCCAAAAGTCTCCCCAGGAGAGTTGAATCAATCTCCCCAGTAGGAAGCTTATCTCCAGTAGATTCTGGAAGCTTGTCCCCTGCAGAGTACACGTATCTCTCCTCGACCATGTGCAGAGGTTACTCCCCACCGGAGCTTATAATTGGGTTATCCTCAGCTAATTACCATGGAAAGATCGTCCTCGGCGAAGTTCTTCCTACCCCCAGCGGAGTTCATCAAATCCTCCAACAGGACTTATCAACGGTATCCCCAGCGTAGTTATCGTTAAAGTCTCAACGAAGCATCTCTTCACCATAGAGTAGTTCCCCGCAGAGCAATCTCCCCAACAAGTTTATTCACCAACGGAGTTATCTTCTCCTAACGGTTTATTCTTGCACTCATCATCCCCAGCGGAAACTAAGAACTCTACTCTTCAACATCAGCCCAGGATTTAACTTCCCGACATTCGTCAAGGATTTATTTTCCGGGACGAAAATACAATTCATAAACATTTACATACATAATGCATGCATACACGCATCATATCACACAATCTCATTTATTCTCTGAACATCATGACATCATGTATTTCATACATCATGACATTGCATATAACAGATGTTTTGCCTTTTCAGGAAAAAGGTCAATCCAAAGATGATTACTATCAACTGTCGCAGTTCCAGATTCGATTCCTGTACCTAGCCAGGGCATATCTGTGAGAGATTGATTGTGGATTCGATACCTGTATCTAGCCAGGGCATATCTATATTAAAGAGATTTCAGAGATAGCTTGGAAATGCTCCCGACGCGGATGTTATTCTATTGCTTTTTCAGACTTCCTTCTAGAAATGGCTTGGAAATGCCCCAGAGATGGACGCTATTCTTTTGCTTATTCAAGAGTTTCCTTTTAGAGATAGCTGGGAAATGCTCCAGAGATGGATGTTATTCTTTTGCTTATTCAGATTTTCTCTTCAGAGATGGCTTGGAAATGCTCCTGATGAGGATGCTACTCTTTTTCCTATTCAAAGTTTCTTCTCAGAGATAGTCCAGATATGCTCTAAACCGGATGCTATTCTGCTGCTTATTCAGAGTTGCTTTTCAGAGATAACTTAGAGATGCTCCAACCACGGATGCTATTCTATTGTTTATTCAGAGTTTCTTTCTAGATATAGGTCAGATGCGATCCAGGCAGGGCTACTTTCTGATACTTATTCCAGATTCTCTTTCAGAGATAGCTTAGAGATGCTCCCAATGCGGATGATATTCTATTGCTTATTCAGATCCCCTCTCAGATAGCTTAGAGATGCTCCGGACCCGGATGCTATTATATCGCTTATTCAGAGTTTCTTCCCAGAAATGGCTTGGAAATGCTCCAGACATGGATGCTATTCTTTTGCTTATTCAAAGTTTATTTTCAGAGATAGCTTGGAAATGCTCCAGACATGGATGCTATTCTTTAGCTTATTTAAAGTTTCCTTTCAGAGATGACTTAGAGATACTCCATATCCGGATGTTATTCTTTTGCCTATTCAGATTCCTCTCCAGTGATGGCCTAGAGATGCTCCTGACCCGGACGCTATTCTATTGCTCATTAAGATTCAAACTTCTAAAGACAACTTAGATATGCTCCAGCCCGGATGCTATTCTATTTTTTAGTCCAGATTCATTCAAAAGACATTCCAAATACGATCCAGATTCGGATAATATTCTGTCACTCATTCGGATGCAGTATAGATATACCCCAGACACTGCGGTCATTCTACTACTCGTTCAGACGGCAGCAATTAGACACAGACTAGATATGCTCCAGACACGGAAGCTATTCTATTTCTTACTCAGATTCAACCATCCGTTGCATTTCCAAATGGCGTCTATAAGCCCATTCCCGACAAGATTCTTTTACATCTCCAGATGGCATCTATAAGCCCATCCTCTTATCCACCACACCTCCAAATGGCATCTATAAGCCCATTCCCGTCATCACACTACTAATACTCTACTATGCGAGTGCAAATTTCTGGGCACTCTAGTGTTCAATCATCTTCCACCTTCGGATCACGAAAGGCACGCCAGCCAATCTACATCCTCAGGTCTAAGAAGATTGAACAGGGGAAACTGTTGTACCCCAAAATTTTCCCTCCCATATTCTTCAAAATTTGGCAAGATCAATCTCCAAATGGTTCAAAATCACTCAAGGGTTGCACAGTCCAATTGCCACCTAACACAGTCAAAATTAGGGTTTTGGTTCTTGCAAAGATATTGAGGTTTTCAAGGTTCCAATCAAGTCCCATATGCCTACATACATTTTCAAGCACCTACATGACACGTTTCAAGGCTCACAGCACCAAGTTGCACAGTCAAAAATCCTAATTGCTTCACAGTCAACTGCAGGGGCAAAATGGTCATTTGATAGTCAAAAGTCAAAATTTTTGGTCAACATCTTATTTTGAAGCCACAATCATCATTTTATCAAGTCTTGATCATGATTCCACAGGCATGGCTCAAAAAGTCTCAAGATGTCAAAAGTTTCTATTTTTGGACAGCTGAAAGGTCAACTGTAACTTGACCAAGGCATAACTTTTTCATGGTTCCTCAGAAAAATCCCATCCAATGCTCATTTTGAAGGGGATGACATTTCCTACAATTCATCTTCACATTCCAATTCAAAGAAATGCTCTCACAAAAAGTTATCAATTTCAACATTATAGGTCATTTTCAAAAGTCAACAAAAAGGCACTTTAAGTCAAAGACCATAACTTGAGATTGGTAAATCAAAATGACATGGGACCAAAGGCATTGGTTAGAGGACTTCAAGACCTTTCCAAAATGTCCAAGAACATGTTCATAGCTTCAAAATTGAGCAAGACATGCATTGGAGAAGTTGCGAAAGTTTTGGGAACTTTCAAAAGTCAACTTTGCCTAAAACACTTCATTTTTGCTAATGGGCCTCAAATTCCTTCTTGGAACTTTACCCAAAGCCTATGCACGACCCATTGGACTTAAAATGATTTATTTTCTTATTTTTAATTAATTAATTGAATTTACATTAATATTAATTCATTTAATTGGTTTTAATTATAGGAAAATTAAAAAGATATGGTTTTTGGATCTTTTATGAAGCAAATCAGATCAGGGCAAGCTGGAAAACTCGTTTCTCAATCAAAAAGGCAAAATCATCCATGTTTGGCAAGTTTTGGCAATCAAAAAAGTTGGAAAAGATTTGATAAAAATCAAATATTGAAAACATAATTTCATGGACTTTTGGGCCAAGGTTTTAACCTAATTCTCTTCCAATACACATGCTGAAGCAAACCCTACTCTTGGACACGAAAAAGCTGCCATAGAACTCCATAACCAATTTGCAAAAATTCAAGAAATATTGGAAAACTGAAACCAATACTCCAAGAAAATTCAAACCCTTTTCATATTTCCGACACCTTGCTGGGAGTTTCCTGAACGCATTGCAATCAAGAACGAGTCCTAAAGCTCAAAGAACGCGCAAGAACAAGCCCTACGGTTTTCATTATTTTCCAGAATTACATATCATCATTCATGCGTTTTTAACCATTTTTATTGATTGGTTTGTGTTGTTGGGAACATTCTGAAGCTAATGGAATAATCTAATTGCATTATAACGTTCTGAATCATGATTTGCCATTAACACGTTTTAGGGTTTCCAAGCTTTTAAATTAGGGCTTTCTTATTAAGGTGAAATTAGACCTCAAAACCTGTATGGACAAATTCGTCAGGCCAAGACGAAATCATTGAAACCCTCGCGCTCAATTTATATCATCCATAGGGCTATTCGCTATTCTTGGCACTTTTGCTTTGTGGGGGTTTAAAACCCCCGCTATCTTGTTTTATATTTTGCAGAAGAAAGAAGAAGACGAAGGGCGTGGCATCTCATGATTGGAGGATTCAAATCTGGCGCGCATTATTTTGTTTTATACCATTGAGACTGTTTTTTTATATAATATTTATTGTCCATCCATATTACAAACGTGCATCATGGCTCAGTTGGTTGGAAACGTGGCTTGCAAGTACTGGGACCTGGGTTCGATTCCCAGGTCCCCCATATAATTCATAATATTTTTTCTAACACAATCTTGTGCAGCAATCATCCAGTGTCCCACCATAAGTCTCACACGTTAGCTTGCCAAGTGGCCTTGATCAATAATCTGAGGGCCAGGAGATGTGGAGCATGGTACACCCTAGTCAGCCAACAAGCACATGATTCCTGAAAGTCAAACGTGGCTTGTGCTTCTTGGGCCTGAATTTCACAAAAACCTCCACTTTGGGCCATCATACCCCCTTTGGTTTGCATAATTAATTTTATTTTCTTTTCTTTTAAATTCTTTTAATTGTTTTAATTATTATTATTAATTCACCATAAATTAATTTTTTCTAATAAAATCAGAAAATCAAAAATTGTAAATATTTTAATTATTTATTAATTTCACCATTAACCTATTTTTGTAAATAAATATTAACAATTAATTTAGTTTAATTTAGGTTTTAATTTTAATCCTTTTTTTCTTGACAAATAAAAATTGCATAGAATTAGGTTTTGACCATTTTTTTAATCATTTTCTTAATTAATTATTGTTATCATTATTAATTATTATTATTTTTGTAAATAACATGTAAATTAATTAATTAGTTTAAATTAGTTTAACTTTAACATTTTCATTAATAATTAAAATAAACTTAGAACTAGGTTTTTTCTTCTGATTTTAATTTCTTTATTTTCATTAAATACAAAAACATAAAAAACATCTTTCTTGTAAATAATTAATTAAATTAGTATTAGGTTTAATTTTAATTTAATTCCAAGCAAAGGACAAAAAGCTCGTAATTTCTCAAAAGGGTCAAAAAACCCTAGGACGTCTTGATTTTAATTCTTTCGCACGTTATTTTTATATTATTATGTAACTGCTTCCAAGGATGTAATAGTAATTAGGTTTACCGCTTTCTTTACCTTTCCGCATCTTTATGAAAAACGGGTCTTTGTCTTTTGGCGATGTATAGACCCGCGCCTTGTAATAGCGTAGCTTTTACCTTTCCGTCTTTTATTTTCCGCACTCCTAACTGCTAAATTGCATGAAAGAATGTATGGTAATTAAAAACAACTCGTAGCTCACAATTTCCTAATCCAAGATAAATATAACATGAAAACAACACACAATGCACACACCACTTCTAGGGTACGCCTCACTCGTTGCCTCGAAAAAGGTCGTCAAGTATAGGGTGTTTTAGTGGTCGCCCTTATGTCTAAGATCCAGTTGCCTTGAAACGGTTGCCTCGGATTAAAAAGGATCTAGGACATTAAGGTTACTTCTAAGGTGTCCTACTATTGCTTCGGTGACCACACTGTCCCTATAATCGAATTGACCCGGATACCTCCAACGACGGTGCTACCTACCTCTCAATGGTGGGATAGCACTGTCTTAAGGACTCTTACACAACTTAATTCCTTAGAGTAGGTAGATCTCATGGGTACTTTCTCTTTCAAACAAACAAAAACATCTTTTCACACTGACACTTCCAAAAGTTTTCAAACAAATTTTTCATACACTCTTGAGGACAGATACAAGAGTCACTTAGAAATTTTCAAACGAAACTTTTTTCAAACCCACTCACATTTTGAAAAGCAAACATTTTGAAAACATAAGAGCAAGTACCTAAGAGCCCATGGATAACCATGGATAGAAAGGGTGCTAACACCTTCCTTTTCTATAAATCTACCTCCCGAACCGAGAGACATTCTCAATAAGGAATTTTGTTGTGCTTTTGTCCTTTCCATGTTGGAGAACATAAAAGACGGTGGCGACTCTTGCTTACCGCGACATTTCGCGAACCAGCATTTGAAAACACTCAGTTCTATTCCCACCGATCACACAAGGCCTTGTTGTGGTTTCTTCCTTCGGGAGTTAAACCGGCATCAGAAAAGCCTAGCCCATTATTAGTAGTTAGCCTAGCAACATAACTTCTGAATTGATCGGAAAAAATTTCTTGTGGCACGTGAGCGGATTTTAAGAACTTCACCAAATCCTGTGCATCGACTTCTGAACAAAGTAACAGGGATAACATGGAGATTTTAGAGGGAGTATGTCTCAGCTGTTCAACAATCTTGTTACCACTTTTCGGGATAATTTTCAATACCTCCTACAACTCTTGCCTGGAGGTGTCTTCAGCAATAACTTCTTTAGGTGCCTCCACCTGGACAAGCTCATTCATTTGTTCTTTTCCCCGAGTCTCAGTAATTAACTTGGTAGGGGTGACACGAACTGGTGTGGTGACAGTCTTCGGAGAGATTTTTGGAGGGAAAACCCTTTCTCTTCTAATAACCTTACTGGTTCCAGTAATATTGCAATGTTGGGTTCAGCAACTTCAGTACCTTCATTCTCAACAGTCAATGGCTCTTGCTTGACACCATGGTAGTAGAAATTGGCTCCATAGTTCTAAGGGAAAGCTTTGTCCAAGGAATATGGAATAGGTTCAAGTGTAGTGATTATCATAGGAGTGATTATGGGTTCAGCCGTAATCCTTACAGAGCCTTTCACAGTGATTCTGATAAGAGTGTCGGAAACTAGAGAAACCTCTTCTAGCTCCTAGTCTTGAAAAAAATTATTCATAGAGGGAATCTTCTTAACCCGAATTATGTGATTGTCCATCAGACGTTGAATACCTTCTCTCAATAACTTTCAACCATTGGGTTGGGATGCGCAACAATAATATCTTTCAATATAACCCGGAAATAAACCGACTCGCAATAGATTATTCTTAATGATTGAGAGGGGAGTATTCAATTCATTTACAATAGAAACATATGAAACATCATCAATAGCACTAATGCCTTTGTCATGCTTCGGCATAGGTGCTATAATCACATTGGAGGTCTTAGGAGGATCAAACTTAATCTCTTTGTTGGCAATCATGTCTTGAATTTTATTCTTCAAATCCCAATAGCTATTGGTGTCGTGTCCGGGTCTATTGGAATGATAAGCACATTTCACATTACGATTATAACAGGGAGAGGAGGTGTATGGTTTCTGAGGAGGGTCCCTTAACATTATCAGTTCAGCTTTCAACAAGTGTTGTAATGCCTGAGACAATGGCATATTGATCTTGTAAACTGTCTTCTTGGTGCATCTGTCTTACGCTGATTGTTCTGCTAATGTTGTTGCACAGGTGTTGGATTGGAAATTATCACAACTCCTACAGACTGGTTACAGTCACTTCTAACACGACCCTTATGGCCATACACAACATTTTTTCCTTCTCACTGTTGAACGTCTTCTTTATAGTAATTGAAGACGCAACCACTTAAATCTTTCCACTTCTGATACCATTATCGACATGTTCTCCTGCTAGTATCAACTCGGTAAAATCAGATGAAGAGCTTCCGATCAGATAATTAAAGAAAGGTCATGTCAAAGTTCCCATGAACATATCAACCAGCTCCCTATCAGACAGAGGAGGTTGAACTCTTCCAGCCAGATCTCTCAACTTCTGGGCATATTCCTTAAAACCTTCATTCGAACCTATAGTCATACTTTGTAATTGCATACGAGTTGGTGCAAGATCAGCATTGTATTGGTATTATTTGTAAAAGGCAGCAGCCAGGTCCTCCCAAGTACATATACTGGTTCCTTCCAACTGAAAGAATCATTCGAGTTGTGTCCCAGATAAGCTCTCTTGAAAGAAGTGAACCGATAACTTTATGTCAACAGTATGGGGTGGGATCTTCTAGACATAAGACTTCAAGTGAAGCTTAGGACAAGAAACACCATCATATTTAGCAAAAGTAGGGACCTTGAATTTGTGAGGGATCACAACCCCCGAGAAAAAAGAACCAGCTCTTCAAAATCTAACCCAGGCACTCTCTGGATTTCCATGGCATTCAAACGATCTTCCAATTGTTTGTATTTTCATCAGCAGGAGGATATTGTTCATCAAAGTGGTCCTCTTCTTCTTCTTCTTCATCATCATAACCCTGGTTGTTATTCTCCTCAGCTTTCATACTCTTGTCACCTTCCTCTTGGTTATCATCTTCATTTGATGGGACCTCAAAATCCAGAGCCCTTCTGATTGGACCCTTGAACCTTCTACCCGTATTAAGAAATACAGTCGGCTTCTTAGTCTTCTTCTTTCTCTCTTTGATGATTAGTTCTTTCAATTCTTCATGCCCTTTGGCTATATTCAGGAACATTTGCTGAAGTTAAGCATTCTGAGCTTGAATATCTTTTATATTTTTTCGAGAGCCACCTTTTACTGAAATAAACAACAAGAAGATGAGAAAACATGTCCTGGGAAATACTTGTTATGTGATAATTTGCATCATATGTAGATGCAATGTTTTCAAGGATCTCCTTGGATAAACAAAAATGAAATGTTAGAAGTTGAATATGGCTGCAGCTTTGACTGAAGAACTTTACGTCTTCGAATGTCCTTCTATGCAAATCAAGCTCACCATGTTGAGTGGGTCCTAGCCTTTGACTCAAGAAAAAGTACTTTGATCTTTGACGACATTTGATTAGAGGAAAATAAATCCCCTTGCCCTTTGTTAGGCATCTGGTTCATAATAAACCTGCATCACAGGCCTTTGAGATCCTTGATATGACCAGTGAAAATGAGATGGTATGATGTTATGATGTCATGCTTGAACAGATAACAAACACAAACAAGGGACACATGAGTCTTAGATTTAAGGCTTGCCATGGGGTTCGTAGGTAAGTACCCTCTTGAAGTTTAGTTGGCTCAACCAGTCCTACGAATAGTAACTGGGTTCTAGGAATCTCATATCACCGATCATTCTCACAGGCTTCATTTCAGCATAGCAACTGACTTGCCACCTAAATATCCCGAGAGTCGAATGTCAATGAGTGTAGCATCGAATATCAACCAACTTTGGACTACATCAAAGTCGTTTATCTCACTACCTTCTAATGGATAAGTTGGGTCAATTAAGGTTCTAAAGGTTAGTTAGTGCTTATGACACCATGCGACAACATTGTGTTATCCTTAACTGACTCAATAAACACTGGTACAAACCAATGTGTCACACTAACGTAGCCAACAGTTCAACCATATCGGTCTACACCGTAAAATTTTCATGATCTATAACTACTTACCTAAGGTGTCCCCGAATATGGGTATAGGATCGTTGCAAGAAATTTAAACCCGAGTGTTGTACCCCAAAATTTTCCCTCCCTTTTTCTCAAGACATTTCTTACAAAAGTTCTCAAATGCTCAAGAGTTCTAAAGAGTTGATAAGACAAGCTCAGCTCCTAAGCATTGGGTTCACAACTAGGGTTTTGTTTTTCTCAAGGAAAATTGTACTTTTAATGCCTCAAGTGACTTTAATGGTTCATTATAGGTTTCCAATAATGTTCATACCAAGTTTCAAGTCTTGCATCACAAATTTGCTTAGTCAATTGCTCAGATGACTAAAATTCAGTTGTTTTGGGTAAAAAGTTAACTATGGTCAACATACAGTCAAACTTCAAGATTTTTGGTTAAAATCAACATTTTGAAGTCATATTCATAATTTGATCAAGGGTTAATCAAAGTTTCTCAAGGAAAGCACTTAAATCATCAAAGGGGTAAAATTATCAAAATTAATGTTTTGACTTAGAATGACTGATAATTGACTTTTGACCTAGTACATGACCTAACGGCTTAAAGCATGATCTAAAGGACTAAAACACAATATCTTGACCTAATTTCATGGCTCAAATCATTTCTAAAGATCAAGGGATTGATAGTTGAAATTTGGATCAATTGATGAAAAGTCAACAGTCACACAAAAAGTCAAACTTTGACTTTTTGGTCAACATTGAATTTCAAAGATCAAGAATCATAAATAAATTTAAAATTATCAAGATTGATCAACAAGAATTAATAAATTCAAGAAAAGTCAACAAAAATTCAAGATTTCCAATACTTAGAAAAAAATTCTAAGTATTTTGACCTTGATAAATTCACTACTTCATGACCACTTTTCACTAAGATGCAAGATGATTCAAGGAAAACTTTCAACATGAAATTTGTATAGAATGATGAATTCTACAACCCTGTACTTGAGGGATGATGTCCAAAAAATTCTTGGATTAGGAGATATAGGCCCGTGAAGTTATGATATTTTTATCTAAACACTTAGTGAAATTTTCAACAAGTTTGGTCAGATTTTTTGTCCCAACTTCTTGGCTGATTTTCACCAAGTTCCAATTTGATTTAGTCAAAATGGTAAATATTAAAGTTGTATATCTTTATTCAAGCTTTCCAAAATTTCAAATAACTTGGAGAGATCATTTTTGAGCTAGGAGATTCGAAGGCTTGAAGTTGGCATGATAAACTTGAATTATAGGACATTTTGATGATGAACACATAACCAAATCTCCATGCCATGCTGTATAATCTTGCTTTACGGGTCTCTTAACTTGTGAATATACCTCTAATTAAATGTTTACACAAACCTTCGAGCTATGATCCAAATGGTTAAGGCAATATGTAATCCATTTTTCCATTTTTTGCACAAAGTTACCATTTCCAATCTTGTAAACAAGCTTTAATCACAAAGTCAATGCATTGAGTTCCTAACTTGTTTCTTCTTATCACACTTCATTATAAATTGAAGAAGCAACCTCCCTGCACCCAACAAACTCGGACCATGCTTGTACTTGAACCTTGGACGTGAAAATCTATCCAACTTGATTTCTCATTTTCAACCAAACCATAACATGTTATCTGAATATTCTGGTTACTTCAAGATGTCAAACCTCTTGCCTATAAATAAAGAGGTCATTTTCAAGCCAAAACACAAATTCATAGCCCTCAAATCTCCCTCAAACCAAAATTTGCATCAAAATTCAATTATGTGGCAACGTCTGACCTTGAACACCAAACTCATAATATACTCGTGAATTTTCCATTTCAATCATTCTAACATCATTTATACACCATATAGAAGTGATCCAAACACTCGAACCACTTCTGTAATCCCTCCATCACCATCCACCATTTTTAAAACTCAACTCTGCAACTTGACTTCTCTATAAGAATCCAGGCACTCTCAATCCAAAGTAAGCATTGCAATAGCTTCCTGGGAGTTCAGTGAAGCTATCCATATTATCAAAACATCACCAGGAGTGCTCCAACTTCAAACATGATCTCACTTTTGAGGTAAGTTTTCTAAGCTTTGAACTTTCTGTACAAGCATCAATAATGTTTACTTTCTCAATAACAAATGTAGACATCATTTTTTTGAAGGAACCATGTGCTTACATTTCATTTATCTTTCCTAAGTGAAAAGAATTTTGGATTTGAAGTTTCAGAAAAATTAGAGTTTAGTTTGGTACCAATAGAAATTCATTTTAATCTTTGAGTGTTAGCTTAAGTTTTTTACATGGTTGAATTCGTGTTGAGATTTAGAACAAGTTTGGTGTTCATAGTTTTTGAAATGATTGAGAAATTAAGGAGTTAGCATTTTCAAAATTATTGTTGTTGTTTTTGGCACGAGGTATTAGATGAAGTTACATTCAGGAAGGTGTTTGTAATATATTTATTGGTTTGTGCTTTAACTACCAGATGTATCACCACCCTAGTGGTTAAAGTGCGCGCCTGTGACTATAGGGACCTGAGTTCGAGCCCCAGTGGTACCCTTTTCTTTTATTTGTTTCATATTTATTTCTTGCAGATTAAACACACACAAGCATAAGTCGCGCATGCTGCACCCCTCACCATCACCCTCTGATCTCTCTATGTCCAAGATGGACGTTCCAGATGCAAGCATCCACCATGAACCCTCAAAGGCTGGCCATACTGGATAGCAAATAGGCGATGGACTCTCCTTGATAGGCTTGGTATTTTTGATAATTTCCACCCCCCCCCCCCCCGTTTTGCTTGTTATACTCAGGCGTATTACTCTTATATTATTTTTATTTTCTGTTTGAAACAAAAAAGATCTTCTTGGGACTGGACATTTATTGACACCCCCTGCTTTCCTTTACAACATTTCCCCAATTGATTTTCTTGTTTTTTATTATTTTATTTTTAATCATTTTCTTTTTTAAATCAAAACAACAAAAAATCGTAAAAAATTTATTTAGTTTTCTAATTAATTAGTTTAATTTTTGATAATTAAAATTGTTTTAATTCAATCACTTTGATTTAATTAATTAGACTTAGGTTTTTCTATATTTAAATTATTCTTCCTTTTGATTAATGAAATTAATTATTTATCTTAATTTATTTAGGTTTACTATTTTCTTTTAAATACAAAGTCAATCAATTATGTTAAAACATTAAACCTTTTTCTCTATTAAAAACCACAAAACAATTTCTTTTCTCCTTTCTTCATCTCTACATTTTTGTGCATTTTATTATTTCACATTATTATCTATGTAAATGGTTTGTAATATATAATTATAGTTTTATCGCTTTGCATCCCCATTCACAAACTTGTACCCCCCATTCTCAAAGCATTGTAATAGCGTATGACATTTAATTTCCGCAATTTATCGCTTTCCATATTTTTGTTGGTAATAGGGTTTGTATGGCAAGATTAAACTCAATCATAGCAAAACCCTAATTCAAGATAAATTAATTGAATCACACACACATCGCACACTTGCACCTCTAGGGTTAACCTCACTTGTTGCCTCGGGTAAAAACAGTCATGTCCCTCGAACGTGAGATGCTTTAGAAAAAGACCATAGATTAAAAGATTGTAGTCCCTCGATGACCCTTCGACGTTGCCTCTGATAAACAATCTGAGTCCCTTACAACTGTTGCTAAAGCATCTTACAAGTTTCCTTTTATGATTGTAAGATGACCCACGCTTGTCCCTCACATCCAATGATATGGCTTCCTACTAACTAATTGTAGGATAGCACTATCTAAAGAAGGAGGAAAAGAACAAAGACTTTTTGAGTAGGTAGATCGCTCGTAATCGCTTGCTCACAAACTAAAACAACCTTTACATCACACTACATTTTCAAAACCAACATTTTGTATACGTTCTCAACAATATGAGAATCATTACAAAATTTCCTTACATTAGCACCTTCAAAACATCTTTCCATAAAACAACACTCCCTTTCAACAAATATTTTCAAAAACAAACATTTTGTATACATTCTAAACAATACGAGAATCATTACAAAATTGTCGCACTTAGGCATTTTTAAAGTATTTGCAAACATACACAAAACACAAAGCATTTCCAAAGTGAGCTAGAAATTAAGAGACCATAGATAACTACGAATGAAAAGGGTGATAACACCTTACTATTTCATAACCTACCCCCCGAACTCAAGAAAATTCTCAAAAGGTCTTTCCTGTTCTTCTCACCCTTTCCTTTATTGGATAAAAGAAAAGTCGGTGGCGACTCTTACTATCCCCAACATTTGCGATAAAACGCAAAACACCAAGTCAGTTCTCCCACCGTATTACAGAACTGGAGACTCTGCTGGGGAAAAGTAAAAATAAAAGTGGGGTTACCTTAAGAGCTAGATCACCTTTATTTCTTTACTTGTTTGATTTGTATGCTTTACATTTTGGGGTTATGCTTAGATTTATTTCTTGTATTGATCATATACCTGGATCTAGGGCATTTTAGGGAAGTAGCAATAGATCATGAAAATTTTACGGTGTAGACTGATATGGTTGAAGAGATACCTATGTTAGTGTGACACATTTGTTGGTACCGGTGTCCCTTGAGTTAAATCAAGGAGAATACAGAGCCGTTGTGTGGTGTCATAAAGCACTAACTGATCGTAGAATCTTAGTTGGACAACTTGGCCATTAGAAAGTAGTGAGATAGCTGGCTTTTGTGAAAACTGAAGTTGGTTAATACTTGATACTACACTCATTGAGATCGGACTTTTGGTATATTGGTCGCAGTTCCGATGCCTGTGCTGAAACAATACCCGATGAAGAAAGATTAATGATATTGAGATTCCTACAACCCGATTACTTCTTTTAGGACAGTTTGAGCCAACTAAATCATTAAGAGGGTACTTACCTACAAACCTCATTCAAGCTTACACCTAAGGCCTTGTATGCTTTGTTTGCGTATAATTAATTTTTCATAACATCATGACATCATGCCATAGCATTTTCACTAACCATTTCAAGGACCTAGAGATTTATCTTTGTTCTGTTTTGTAGATTATGGCTTCCGCTTGCAGAAACACTATTTGAATCAGTTTTGTGAGGATACCTTCTCAACTTAAGGAGTTATTCTCAAGGGTCCCCAAAAGTTCTCCTTTCATAAAAAGGCATGGTCGACTACTCAATTTGGTTACCTTGGGTTTTGAAGAAGATATGATGAGTGTTTTATTCCAGTTCTTTGACCATGTGCATCATTGCTTCACCTTCCCAATTATCAGTTAGTGCCCATAATGGAGGAGTTTTCTCAATTATTGGAAGTACATGTCCTTAATCAAATACCTTTCACTAGTTTAGATAAAGATCCACAGCCTGAAGAAATTGCATCAGCCTTATGTTTGAAGCGGTCTGACATTGTAGCTAATTTGAAAACAAGGAGTGGAGTCAAGGGTTATCTGGCTAAATTTCTGTTAGAGAAGGCTCGACTATTTTTGGAGGCTTTTTAAATTTTCAAGCTTTTGAAGAAATGTTGTCTCTTCTAATCTATGGGTTAGTGTTGTTCCCTAATCCAGACCAACTCATAGATGTGAATGTTGTTAAAATCTTCCTTTCTCGTAACCCTGTGCCTACTTTGCTTGGACATATTCTGCATCCTCTTCACACTCGTACTATGAGGAAGAAAGGGGTTCTTATGTGTTTCATACCGTTGCTATCTAGGTGGTTTATTTCAGACCTTCCCCGATCAGTATTGAGGAATGAACAAGGTTTGAGGTGGTCGCAAAGGATGGTGTCGCTCTCTCATTCGGATATTCATTGGATTTCCCGATCTCTGGATGATATCACTATTATTAACCGCTGTGGGGAATACCCTAATGTTCCACTCCTTGGTTTTATGGGAGGTATTACCTACAACCCTTCTCTTGATCTACGTCAGTTTGGTTATGCTAAAAAAGATGGTCCTCATGACGCACTTATCCAGGGTATTATGTTCGAATACGAGAATGATTTGCAAGGTTATCATCAAAGGTTTGTACGAGCTTAGGGCATGGTAAACAAGATTGATAGCCAGACTTTGTGGCATAAGAACTCTATCCCTTTGGAGCCTTATCTCAAATGGGTGTGAGCTTATGCTCAAAACCTCATGATTCCATATCCAGCTATCATACCAGTGATTACGATGCCCATTTCCGAAGGGCGTGTTCCTTATACCATTCTCCATCCAGACATGCCTACTGACCTCGAAGAATTGCATAAATCTTGGATTCATGTCAAGGGAGAACGAGACACCTTTGAAGCTCAAATCTATGCAATCGAGAAGAAAGTGTTGGAGCTCACAAAGCGACTTCATGAGGAGCAAAGACTTAGCGCATACATCGACACGAAGAGGAAGCGTCCCTGGGAGACTTGAGTCTTAGGTCTTAGGATTTTTTTTTTGTTATCTCTTTGAGACTCTTTTTCTTTTTCATTGTAAGCCCAAGAGGCACTTGTAATTTTTGAACTTATTAATGCAATCTTTGTTTTTGTTTCCTTTTGGCTAGAAAATTTAAATCTTTTAAGGTCCTTGAAAACATTGCATCCATATAATATGCATCATTTCATAAGCAGGTTTTCCGACACATGTTTCCTCATCTATTTACTGTTTATTTCAGTATAAGATGGCTCTCGAGCAAACCATCAAAGATATGCAAACTCAACACACACAGTTCCAAAAGACTCTTCTGAACCCAGCCAAGGGACAACAAGATATGGTGGCGCTCCTCGTCACGAAGAAGAAAAATAAGAAGCGGGTTGTTATCCTCAACATGGGGAAAAGGTTGAAAGTTCATGCCCGGCTGGCTGAAGTAGAAGATGTTTCCTCTGAGGAGGACGACAATCAAGAAGAAGATGTAAAAAGAACCCGAGATGGGGTGGAAATAACCAGATTTCTGAGGATGAAGACTATTCCGATGAGCAGTACCCTCTGGTGAATGACAAATACAAGCAGTTAGAGGACCGACTAAAAGTCGTGGAAATTCAAAAAGTGCCTGGATTGGACTTTGGAGACCTAGGCTTAATCCCATGGGTAGTCATCCCCCATTAATTCAAGGTCTCTGTCTTCACCAAATATGATGGGATCGCTTGTCCCAAACTCCATTTAAGGTCATATGTCCGAAATATTCAACCACAAACTATCGACAGGAAACTATGGGTTCATTTCTTCCAAGAGAGCCTATCTAGAACACAATTGGAATGGATTTATCAACTAGAAGGGACTAATATCCAACATTGGAGGATTTGGTTGTTTCCTTCTACAGACAATACCAATACAATGTTGACCTTGCACCAACTTGGGTGCAATTACAGAATATGACTATGGGCTTGAACAAAGGCTTTAAGGAGTATGCCCAGAAATGGAGTGACCTGGATGGAAGGGTGCAACCCCCTTTGACTGACCGAGAATTAGTGGACATGTTCATGGGCACTCTAACGGGTCCATTCTTTAATTTTCTGATTGGGAGTTCTTCGTCAGGGTTTACTGAGATGATTTTGACTGGAGAACGAGTTGAAAGTGAAATCAAAAGTGGGAAGATTCAGATGGTTGCATCCTCTAGTACTGTGAAGAAACCGTTTGTTGGTAAGAAGGAAACTAATGTTGTTTATGTCCAGGGGATCCGTATTAAGAGTGATAGTTATCAATCGGTAGGAGAAGTATTAATTTCTAACCCAACCCCAGTTCAACAACCACGACAACAAAACAATCAGTATAGGCCAGACGCCCCGAAGAGGAAGCTCACTAGGATCAGTATACCATTGTATGAAGCTTTACAACATCTTTTGAAAGTAGAGTTGGTAACGTTGCGAGATCCTCATCCTAATCCCAATACTTCCACTATAAAATATAATCCAAACGTGAAATACGCCTATCATTCAAATAGTCATGGGCATGACACCAATAATTGCTGGGTGTTGAAGAACAAGATCCAAGATTTTATTGACGAGAAAATGATTGAGTTTGATCCTCCACGGACCCCTAATGTGATTATTGCGCCCATGACAAGTCATGGTAAATGTATTAATGCTATTGACAATGTCTCATATGTCTCCACAATAAGTAACTTGACCACTCCCTTGATGACTGTTGTTGAACCCCAGAATTTGTCATCTCATATTTTTCCAATATTCTCCTCTTGCATATGTGGTTACAAACCTTTTCCTAAAGACAAGGAAATTTTTCAAATAATGTTTCTAAGTTTCCTTCGATTGTCCTGTTAACAAGGCTTTTCGATTGGCATCTCAAAAGTTCCTTTGGATTGGCGTCCATAAAATGCCTTTCGATTGGCATCTCCAAAGTGCTCTTCGATTGCCATATACATAGCTTCCTTCGATTGCCATCTATATAGTGCTCTTCTATTACAATCTACACAGCGTTGTTCGATTGGCATCTGCAAAAGGCCTTTCGATTTGCCTCATGACAAGCCTTTCGATGGGCATTGTGTCAAAGCCTTTCGATTGGCGTAGCAAAGGACTCTTCGTTTGATATTCCAATAAATACCTTTCAATTGGTACTTGGGCAAGGACCCTTCGAAGAACTCTCTCCAGGCCATTGGAAAGAGGCCATCAAGAGGGTAATCAGAAAATAAGTCCAGGCCAGATTCTTTCCTTGTTTGTTCAAGTCCATAAGAGCTGATTCGACCAGGGACTTATCTTCAAAATGATAGGAAATTGAAGCAAAGGATGGTCCAATCAAAGGAGTCTTAGTATTGAAGCTGGCACAGTTCTACTCAGAACCATCAAGGAGAGCAAGGTTCTAATGAGGAAAGTCCTGATTAGTTAGAATTGAAGTTTAAGGCTTGCATGAAGGGCAGATTCCAAGGAATGAAGATGGGATTTGGGCCAAAACAAGCCAGAAAGCCCATAATCGAAAGAAGATTGAAACAGGCTGGTAAATCAAAGAAAACGCGTGGGAAAGAACACAAAGATTTGGCCATTTTAGAAACAAAAGCTACAAGACAAATCAAATCATTTCTCACTCAATCTTCAAGATTCAGTTCAATTTTGTTAACCTAATTCATTCTACTATATATGCATAACAAACCCTGATCATGAAAAATGGATTTTGGCCGAGAGAACACGCACAAGACTGCCCAAAATTTTGACAAAAGTGTTGATCGAGTTTTTCTCTAGAGGGAGATTCAAGGCGTTTCAACTACTAAAATCCATTCATATGCGTATTTGAAAGCTATCTGGACCACTCTCACGCATCAACACATACAAAAACAGTATACACAGGTATCACGGTTTGCCATGGTTCTTGAAATTGGTTTTTGAAACATACGCATGATAAATGATTTTTAAATATAAAATCATGTTTATATGACCATTTAGAACATATCTGCATAATTAATTGTGTCTTTTGATGCATATTTGACTGAATACCTTTGCTAGGGTTTGAAGCTTCATTTTAGGGTTTTTTATTTCAGGCAAAATCAGGACAAACAATGAGTACCATTGTACTCATGAGACCAAACCCAATTGATCTGTATACTTGGTTTGAATTTATATTGTCTGGTGTTGATTTTTGAGAATTGCAGGTTTGTAGCTACATCGTCGTCTGTAGGTAAAACCTTTAGGCTGAAACAATAGTCCCAATGAGGAAGACGATGGAGTGTCTCAAAAGCTATGTGGGCCAACTGTATTGGGCTTTGAACAGAAATTCAGCATGCACCCTCCAACTTGGGTTTACACCCCTCATGCTAACTCTATTTTCCCTTTTAATTTTTCCTTATTTAAATTAGTTTATCATAAAATCAACATCACAAAACAAAAAGGATTTGGTTTTTTTCAATAAATTAATTTTGTAAATTAATTAATTTCATCAATTTTAATTTGTTTCATTAATTAAAATTAATTAGAAAAAGCTAGGTCAAACTTCAAATCATTTTTACAAAAAAATCTCAAAAAATATTTTCAATGATCAAATTAGTTTTTTTAGGGTTTCAAACTTATTTCAATTTATTATCCTCACGCTTAAATATTTTTTCCGTACGATTAATTTTTATTATTGATGTAACTGTGCCCAGTTTGTAATAGATTAATTAGGGTTTTGTTTCCGCATTTTATTTTCAGTCAATTCCTTATGTATCTACACCAAAGCTCTATAATAGTGTAGGACCTTTATTTCTCGCTTTTATATTCTATATGCTTGTATATAACTGCTAGCAACCTAGGCATGTATGAGCAATTAATCAATAGATCACTAAATTAAAGATAAATGTATCTGAAAAAGAACACTTTTCCACACTTACACCCCTAGGATATTACCTCACTTGGTTGCCTTCGGAAAAACAATGGTCATGGCCCTCGAACATAGGGATACTCTTAGCAAAGACCCTCGGTTAAAAGTAATCATAAAGATCGTAGTCCCTAATTGTCCCTCGAGTTTCCTACGAAAAATAATTTTATGATGGTAGTCCTTTCGAAATGCTAAGGTATCCTTACATGTTGCCTTCAATGACCATTATGTCCCTTTCGATAGTCCCTAAACATCCAACGACCAGGGTTACCTACTCACTAATTGTAGGATAACACGATCTAAAGGATAGGAGGAAAAGAACCGTCTTTTTTCGAGTAGGTAGGTAAATGTTAGGTACTTTCTCAAACAATCTTTTTTACACACTTCCAAACACTTATCAAACAAAGTTTTCAAAAACACTTTATCACACACTTGAGGACTGATACAAGAGTTACCATAAAGTGAATCGCTGCACTAAGGAATTTTTCAACGCTTTTCAAACACACAAACACAAGCAATTTTAGAAAATGAGCAAGTACCTAAGAGCCCGTGGAAAACCACTGATGGAAAGGGTGCTAACACCTTCCCTTTCCATAACTACTCCCCTTACTAAGAAATCCCGAAAAAAGGTCTTTTTCTGTTATTTTCACCCTTTCCTTTTGGATAAAAGAAAGGTCGGTGGCGACTCTTGCTTACCGCGACATTTGCAAACAAAAAATGCAAAACCAGTATTAACAGTCGATTCTTCCACCGTATCACAACCGTTAAGAAGAATCTGTTAAGAGTCGGTTTATTTCCAGGTTATCCTGAAAATTGTTACCATTGTGCTTCCCAAACTGATGGTTGTATGTGGCTGAAGAAGGGTATTCAATGCTTGAGTGATAGCCAAGAAATTTTGTTCGAGAAAACTCTGTCCATGAAGAATTTGCATGAAAGTATATCTCAAGAGCTGAGACTTGAAGATGTTTCAATAATCACAATTTCAACCACTCCTATAAGGATCTCCTCCAGAGGCCCTATAAGGATTCCCGATGAACTGAGAGTGGCTCCCATAATTATTACTGCATCGGGGCCAGTTCCTTATTCCTCTGATAAAGTTGTTCCCTGGAACTATATGGCAGAAGTTTATTATCATGGTGTCAAGCAAGAGCCATGGATTACTGAAAATGAAGATCCTGAAATTACAAATATTGTCGGAACTAGCAAAGTTACCCGAACATGAAGGATCTTCTCCACAAAAATATCTCCTTCAAAAACTATCACTACACCTGTTCATATTCATGTTGTTAGGTCAACTGTTGATGCCCAGGGCAAAGATAAAGTGATTGAGCCTCCCCAGACGGAGGCACCCTCAAAAGATGTTACAATTGAAGACCCTTCTAAACAAGAGATGGAATAAATGTTGAAGATTATTCGTAAAAGTGACTACAAAATAGTTGATAAAATGGGGCATACACCGTAAAAATATCCATGATATCCTGGTTATTATGTTCTGAAGCCCATGCCCAGGCTTTGATGAAATTTCTGAAGAATTCTCATGTACCACAAGAGACCTCTGCTGATCAGTTTGAGAATTATATTGCAAGCCTAACTGCTGATAATGGTTTAGGCTTTTCTGATGCTGACATAACTCTGATGGGGAATAATCATAACAAGGTTCTACACATCTCTATTGAGTGTAAGGGTACTACTTTAGCGCATGTGTTAGTTGATACAGGTTCCTCCCTGAGTGTATTACCAAAAGATACTCTGGATAGATTCAATTGTAAAGGGATGGTGCTGAAACCCAGCGATATTGTGGTAAGAGCCTTTGATGGGTCAAAAAGGATGGTACACAGAGAGGTTGATCTTCCAATCAAGGTGGGATCCCCGGTTTTCAACTCCACTTTTTATTTAAAGAATATCCTCCCGGCCTATTCTTGTTTGTTGGGACGCCCCTAGATTCATGGGGAAGGCGCGGTTACCTCTACTTTGCATCAAAAGCTGAAGTATCCAGTGAAAGGGAAGATCGTCACAGTCTATGGAGAGGAAGAATATATGTTCAGCCATTTGAATTATTTCAAATATGTTGAAATGGATGGTGAATTCATTGAGACTCCCTTCCAGGCATTTAAAGAAATTCCTCTGATGATTGTCGTTACTAAATCTACTCTTGGTACTCCTAAGATCATCAAGTATTCACCAAGAATGTCTTCTCTGAAGGATGCTAGAGTTGTAGTAGAAGAAGGTGGTTGCACTATCTAGGGGCAGCTTCCCGATATCCCCTACGAATCTGACAAATTTGGTCTAGGTTTTACTTTAAAGGCTTAGAAAGAGGTTTGTTGTGTTCGTGCTTGAGGACCAACTTTCCGTATTTACAATAATGAAGTAAATTCTCTAGAAGACACTGATAGTGATGGTGACTTGGAAGATTGGATATTCCCTACTGTTGGCGATGGACTCAACTACTGGAAGGCCAAAGACTTTGTGTCAATCTCCTTCAGCAAGGAGTAATTGATATTTCCTATTTTTATTTCTTTAAGAAGTTTGTCTGTATAATTTCATTTAAAATAATGACTCTAAACCTTGTGCCTTGCCCAGGGCACAATGGTCCATTTGTTAAGGGTTGTCATTTCATATATCATATGCTCATTTAATGAAAACATTGGACGATTTTGCATTCAAATTTTGCGCTCTTTGTCTTTATTTTACTTTACTGCACTTTCAAATAGCCATGTGACCTTACACGCACACACACACATTTACAGATCCACATCCACTCCAGATCTCATTGACAATAATTCTGTTATTATCGTTTATGACTTTGAAAATTCAATCTATAAAGCTGAAGACGAAGGTGAGGAAGATTGTGAGATACTTGGAGAACTCGCCAGACTCCTGATACAAGAGGAAAAGGCTATCCAACCGCATGAAGGTCTGGTCGAGGTAATAAACTTTGGTACCGAGGCACATAAGAAAGAAGTCAACATCGACGCCAATCTGGGAAACAGTGTCAAGAGCAGATTAGTTCAGATGTTGCACGACTATGTTGAGGTATTCGCTTGGTCATACGAAAACATGCCAGGGCTCGATATTAATATCGTGGTTCATCGTCTGCTAATGAAAGAGGGTTTTTCTCCGATTAAACAAAAGATTTGTCGCATGCGTCCTGATATGTCAGAGAAAATCAAGGTTGAGGTAATGAAATCGTTCAATGCAGGTATCTTGGCAGTGATGTCATATCACCAATGGGTTGTGTGATACAGTGGGAAGAACTGACTGTTTTTGGAATGCTGGTTCACGTTTCGCGTTTGTGTTTTCAAAATGCCGCGGTAAGCAAGAGTCGCCACCGACTTTTATTTTATCCAACAAGGAAAGGAAAAAAGCACAGAAAAATTCCTTTTTTCGAGATTTTCTGAGTACCGGGGGTAGATTATAGAAAGGGAAGGTATTAGCACCCTTTCTATCCGTAGTTATCTACGGGCTCTTAGGTACTTGCTCATCATTTTCAAAATGTTTTCTTTGTGCTTGTGGGTTTTGAAAAGTTTTTGTTTTAACTTCGATTTAACTCTCGCTTAAGAGGGTAATGAAGTGTTTTTGAAAACTTGTTTGCAAAAGTGTGTAAGTGTGAAAAAGTTTTGTTTTTTTTGGATGGGCAAGTATCTAAGAACTAATCTACCTACTCGAAAAAAGGAATCGTTCTATGCTAATTTCCTTTAGACAATGATATCCCACTATTAGTGAGTGGGTAGCACCGTCGTTGGAGTTTGAGAGTCAATTCGAATGAGGGACACACGTTCACTAAAGCAATGTTAGGACACCTTAGCGATAACCCTAATGTCTTAGATCATTTGTTTGAGGCAACAATATCCGAGGCAACCATTTTCGAGGCGACTATGATCTTTTAGACTAGAGGATGACCTCTAAAGCGACCTATACTCAATGACCGTGTACGAAGGCAACCAAGTGGGGTGTACACTAAGAGTGCGCATGTGCGAGTGTGTTGTTTTCAGTTATTTTTATCTTTGCACATGTTAAGGGTGATCTAATTTGATTTTAAGATTAAAGCATTCATTCTTGTCATGCAAGCCCTATTACCAAACATATAGCAGTTATAATTTGCAGAATTAAAATGCGGAATTTAAACTAAATTATTACAAGGCGTCGGGTATTTACATCGCCAAAAGCAACCCTTTGAAAATAAAATAAAGCAGTAAAAAGTAAATGTCCTGATTATTTATTACAAACCAGAAGCAGATACATTAATTGGATAAAGAAAAATAAAGCGCGACGCGAAATTAAATCCAATGCGAATTTAGGGTTTTGACCCTTTTAAAAGAAAATGCTTTTTGGTTGTTTTTATTTATTTTTTTAAGAAAAGGAATTAAAACCTAAAATTAAATGCTAAATTAGGAATTAAATAAATTAATTAATGAAAAATAATTAATGACATATTTTTTGGAATTTTTGTTATTTTAAGAAAGAAAATAAAATGGTTAAATTAATGATTAAAACCTATTAAATTCTAATTGATTTTATTTATTTACAAAATAAATTAAGGTTATTATAGAATTAAAAACCTAATTAATTAATTAAAATTTATTTAAGGAATAATAAAGTTCTGAATTTTAATTGGGTAAAAAATATTTTTTTGTGATTTTTTTTTATAAATAGAAATTGATTTAATGGTTAGTAATTAATTTAAAAAAAATAAAATAATTGAATTAAAATAAATAAAATATAAGAGAAAAAGAGAATGGGCCTGATTATGTGGAGGTGCAGAAAGCAATTTTGTTGGCCCAAATATGCTGATCCATTGGACTTTTTGGGATCCCCTGTGTATGAATTGACTGGCCTAGGGTGTGCCTTCAAGGCTTGGCCACCAGATCTAGCCATTTGGCCATCTGGCACGTTGATTGGTGAGCATCCATGATGGGTCTCAAGCTTGAATACACACTGGATTTCCTGAAAACAAAAGAGAAAATGCAAATTGCTGGAGGCAGGGATCGTACCCCTGACCTTCAGCCTTTGGGTCCTTAAGGCCAACGTGGTTGCCACTAGAGCGCTTGTCTTTGTTTATTATAATAATACAAATATAATGTAATATATAAAAACAAAATCAATGTCCAGAAAAGAAAAAAAGCGCGCGTTATTTGAATGGGAAAATGGATGGATGACAACTCATCATCCTTGTCCCTGAACCGTTGCTAAAAACCCAGAGGCTATACCTACAGACGAAGGTCCATCGCTACAAGCTTGCCTCATTCCAAAATCTTCTATAGGCCATGGAAATGCATTCTAAGAGCATGGTTGGATTCGTCACAACTTACTGATCACAACCATAGCCATTATGTAGGCTAATTGTACCTGAAAACAAAAGCCCCAAAAAACTACACGAAACCCTAATCATGGTGAATCACAGTATAGGTTATGTAAATGAAATTGATTAATGTAAAAAGCTTGCAAATGGCATGGTGATCACAAATATGCAGTTATTTCGTATTAACAATGCCTAATTTACGAAATATGAAATCAAGAACAGGACGAATTCGTGAGGGACTTACAGCGCTTGGGAGGGTCTGATAACGTGTGTTTTTGATTGGTTTCACTTGTTGAGATGGCCAGGAAGAGATTGAGATACTTGCCAAGCCTTAAGGATGCCTCTATGATTGATTTCAAGTCACACTTTTTCTTGATTTTTGCCAATTTGGTTCTGCCACTAGAACTGATCTCCAACCCTTATTTTTGTATGCTTTGCTTCCTTATGTAATGCACAATGTATTAGGGTAAAAAGTTTTGTCCAAATCTTCCTCCATTGATGATTTTGATATTTGATTTGATCCTCCATTAAAGCTTTCCAAATTTCATCCAAATCACATCTTTTTGTACCCACATGGCTTGATACAAGTTTGGAAGGATGCTAGCTGTGTAACAAGACCTGAAATGATCACAAGATCTTTAGTTTTCAATGTTTTTGATTTTATTTGATTTATTTTGACTTAATTCAAATTAATTCAAATAAAAATCAAAATAATTAATAAAATTATGATATAGACACATGGGCAAGGCTAGAGCACGTGGGCAATAATTCAAACTCAAAACAAGTGAAAAAGAATGGGCCCATTTGGCAAAATTTGAAGTTTTTGGGATAGTTGACTTTTGGCAATTTTGTAAAAAAAGTCCAACTTCAACAATGCATAACTTCCTCAATTTTGACTCTTTGGAGGTGTTCTTAGACTTTTTAGAAAGCTTGAGATGTCCCCTAACCAACAATTTTGGTCTCAGCTCATTTTGATATTTCATTCTCTAGTTAGAAGCTTTGACAAAAAAGGTATTTTTGTTGACTTTTTAAAATGACCTATAATGTCCAAATTCATAACTTCTTGTGAGTGCATATTTTGATCTTGGGGTATGAATATGGATTGTAGGGAATTACATGTTATTCAAAATTATCTTTGGATGGGTCATTTCTCATAAAGTATGAGAACGTTATGCTTGGTCAAAGTTGAGTTGACTTTTCCTGCAAAACCCTAATTTAGCAACTTTTGAATCTTGATGAATTTTGAGCAATCCTTGGTGAATCATGATCAACCCTTGATAAAATTATGAAATATACTTCAAAATGAGAATGTTGACAAAAAATCTTGAAGTTTTACTGTATGTAGGTCACAATTGACTTTTTCCCTAGCACAGTTGATTTTTGGACCTTTGGGCAATTGACTGAGCAAAATTCCTTTGTAAGGCTTGAAACTTCAAATGGATGATCTTGAGAACATATTAGGACATTGGTGAGCACTTGGGACCACTTGGACTTAAGGATCTTGATGCAACATGAAACCCTAGTTTGGCGGAGATTGCCTTAGGAGAGAGTTTGTCATACCAACTCTTGGGCTATCTTGAGCAACTTGGGGGCCTTGCTTGCAATGTTTTGAGAAATATGGGAGGAAAAATTTTGGGGTACAACAGCTGCCCCTGTTCAATATTTTTAAACCTGAGGATATAGATTGGCTTTCGTGCCTTTCGTAATCCGAAGGTGGAAGTGGATTGAACACTAGAGTGCTCAGAAATTTGCACTCACATGGAGTGATAATTGTCTTGTGATGTCGGGAATGGGCTTATAGATGCCATTTGGAAGAGTGTCGATCGCATAAGATATTCCTTAGCGAGAACTTGTATACCTGTTGTAGAGAAAGATTCTGCTAGAGAAGTTTGATCTTTGTTGAGAGAGACAGAAATTTAGGAGCTTCGTTGTCCGTCATTCTACTGGTGAGTTGTATTTGTTGATATTTAGGAACGTTGATCGTCCGTACTCAACTGTGGAATAATTATTTTGCTGAGATTTAGGAACCGTTCCGTAATTTAACTGAGGTGTCGAGATTTAGGAACTCATCCGTATCTCAACTGAGGTGTCGAGATTTAGGAACTCGTCCGTACTTCAACTGGGGAAATAACTTTGCTGAGATTTAGGAACGTCATCCGTAATTCAACTTCCTCGATGAGATTTAGGAGCTTATCCATAATTCAACTGAGATAAAAGTTCCTTCAAGATTTAGGAATATCATCCGTAATTCAACTGAGAGAACATCTTTGTCGATATTTAGGAACTTGTCCGTAATTCAACATCTTCGTCGAGATTTAGGAACTCGTCTGTAATTAGACTGAGGGAGTATTTATGCTGAGATTTAGGAGCTTATCCATAATTCAACTGCTTTGCTGAGATTTAGGAGCTTATCCGTAATTCAACTGCTTTGCTGAGATTTAGAAGCTTATCCGTAATTCAACAACTTCGCTGAGATTTAGGAACTTGTCCATAATTCAACAACTTCGCTGAGATTTAGGAACTTGTCCGTAATTCAACTGGTGAAATATCTGTCGAGATTTAGGAATTTATCCGTAATTCGACTGAGGAAATAATTTCGCTTAGATTTAGGAACGTCGCCCGTAATTCAACTAAGAAACCATCTCTGCTGAGATTTAGGAACTCATCTGTAATTCAACTGAGGTGTTGAGATTTAGGAACATCGTCCATAATTCAACTACTTTGCTGAGATTTAGGAACTTATCCTTAATTCAACTGAGGTAAATAACTCTGTTGAGATTTAGGAACTCATCCGTAATTCAACTACTTTGTTGAGATTTAGGAACTCGTCCATAATTCAACTATTTTGCTGAGATTTAGGAAATCGTCCGTAATTCAACTGCTTTGCTGAGATTTAGGAACTCGTCCATAATTCAACTGCTTTGTTGAGATTTAGGAACTCGTCTGTAATTCAACTATTTTGCTGAGATTTAGGAACTCGTCCGTAATTCAACTGCTTTGCTGAGATTTAGGGAATTATTCGTAGTTCAACTGAGAAAATATCTGTCGAGATTTAGGAACTTGTCCGTAGTTCGACAACTTTGCTGAGATTTAGGAACTTTTCCGTAATTCAACATCTTCGTCGAGATTTAGGAACTCGTCCGTAATTCGACTGAGGTAGAAGCTTCATAGCTTGAATTTTGTGAGAATTTAAATGTATCCTTCCTGAAAGATAAAGGTTAGTTGTATGTAATGCATGATATGTATCAAGCAAATGATGTTCTCAAAATAAATGAGATTATGCTGTTACGATGCGTATGCATGTCCTGATGTATGAAAATGTGATGTTTTTATCTGGGGAAAATAAATCCCGGATAGTTGTTGGAGAAAAGAATGGACTTCTTCGTTTCTGCTGGAGATAATGAGAGTAAACCTGCAGGAGAGGATAAATCCTCTGGGGAATAAACTGATGAGAGAATGACTCTGTGGGGAGGAGATGCTCTGCCAGAGGATTCCGTTGATAAATTCAGCTGGGGATGAATTACCGCTGCTGGAGATAATGAAACTTGTCGGGGATTGAATTCCTGTTGGTGAAAGGAATGAACTCCGCTGGGGATGATTTTTCAGTAGCGACCTTACTGGGGAAAGCCCTTTTAGACTTTACTGGGGATAATTCTTCTAACTCCACTGGGGATATTTTTTATACTCCGCTGGGGATGATAAGACTTTTCAGTGCTGATAGTAGATAAACTCTACTTGGGGAGAATATTACCGATTCATTCACAATTGCGAGTCTCAGTTGGGGAGAGCTAAACACCACTAACTTTTCTTACTCTGCGGGGAATGAATGTACTTTCAATTGTTTCCGCCAGCTAGGTTTAACCCTATACCTGGTGGACAGAGAAACTATACGGTTTGGACATTTCTCAATTGCCCCTGTTTCTGATATTACGAGTAATCACTTTTTTGTTTCGTATGTAAATATTTATGAGCAGCAATTAATGTCAAATGCATATATCAAAAATGAATATTGGACGTTCTTTGCAAAACAAAACAGAAAAAGGAAAACAATTTGAAATTTATTTGTAAAATGACTTTTATTGATTTTGAAGTTTTTGCATGTAAATAGGCATTTTTGTACAAGAGGCTGACGTCCTAGTAAGAGAATGCTGCCGCACAAATAGAGTTTATACAATTTGTGAAAAACAAAGAAAACAACTATGTGAATAATCCCACTGGGTTCCAACTATGCTATTGCCTTTATGTCCTCGAGCATCTCATCACTTTGCCACTTGGTTGAAGGTGGATCAGATTGATCAGTGCTGTCTGAGCTTGATAGTTGATACCGAAGTCTGGCTGCAAGGTGATCCAATGAGACATAGTGTTACGCTTTGATCCCTAATTTTTGCCTGGACCGCCCTTTCGGGTTTTCAGTCCACCGGGATACCCTTTTTTGCTCAAGCCGCCTTTT
This sequence comes from Vicia faba, assembly GCA_948472305.1. Classification (NCBI taxonomy): domain Eukaryota; kingdom Viridiplantae; phylum Streptophyta; class Magnoliopsida; order Fabales; family Fabaceae; genus Vicia; species Vicia faba. Next base: position 258,238,859 of record OX451741.1, read on the forward strand.
CACGTTTTCGACTTGCCGGGTGTATAGATTTTTCATTTTCATCCCTTATTTTTGCCCAAACCCTTTTGGTTGGCCGGGAAGCCCTTATTTTTGCCTAGGCCAGTCAACCTAGCGGGTCTTTGATTATGCGTATTATTTTTTCACTATGTCTGCATTGACGGGGTGAGGAAGGTCGTCACCATCCATGGTGATTAGAATCATAGCTCCTTCTGAGAAAATGTTCTTAACCACAAATGACCCTTCGTACGTAGGGGCCCATTTGCCCCTGGGATCACCTTGAGGTAAGATAATGCACTTGATTACCAGATCCCCAACTTGATACTTTTATCGTCTAACTTTCTTGTTAAATGCCTTGATCATCTATTTTTGATACGCCTGACCATGACAAATAGCAGTAAGTCTCTTTTCGTCGATTAAGTTCAGTTGATCAAGCCGGGTCTGGATCCAGTCATCTTCGCTCAAACCTGTATCTTTCATAATCTGAAGAGAGGGTATCTGAACTTCAATGGGCAAGACGGCCTCCATGCCATATACCAAGGAATAGGGTGTTGCCCCTGTTGACGTCCGCGCTGAGGTACGGTACCCATGAAGAGAAAAAGGTAACATCTCGTGCCAATCTTTGTATGTCACTGTCATCTTCTGCACAATCTTCTTAATGTTCTTATTATCCGCTTCTACATCCCCATTCATCTTTGGTCGGTAAGGAGAAGAGTTGTGATGTTGTATCTTAAACTGCTTGCAGAGCTCAGTGATCATCTTGTTATTGATATTTATGCCATTGTCCATATTGATCCTCTTCGGTACACTATATCGACATATCAGATTATGCCGAATGAATCGTACCACGACGTTCTTGGTTACAGTAGCAAAGGAAGCTGCTTCAACCCACTTCGTAAAGTAATCAATAGCTACCAGGATGAAATGATGACTGTTGGACGCAGTAGGTCTGATTTCTCCGATCATGTCGATACCCCACATTACAAAAGGCCAAGGAGCTATCAAGACATTCAGAGGTACTGGAGGTATGTGCACCTTATCAGCATAGACTTGGCACTTGTGACAGGTCTGAGAATGCTGATAACAGTCAACTTCCATTGTGGACCAATAATATCCTGCCCGTAGGATTTTTTTTGCCATGGTGTTTCCACTGGAATGATTCCCGAAAGTACCTTCATGTAACTCTACCATAATCTTTTCTGCTTCGTTCTTATCCACACAACGCAATAAGGTTGAATCATGATTACGCTTGTAAAGAATGCCATTTTTGATGAAGAATTTCGCCGCGAACCTCCTCAGAAACTTCTTATCATTAACATATGCACCCTCTGGGTATTCTTGAGCCTCAAGATACCTCTTCACCTCGTGGAACCAAGGTTTATTTGTTACATCTTCAGTTTCAATGTCGCAGCAATGTGCGGGTTCGTCCAACCTCTCAATGGTAATTTGGGGAGCTTCATTGTCCCATCTGACTTTGATCATAGAAGACATCGTAGCTAACGCGTCCGCCAACTCATTCTCCTCTCTAGGGAAGTGTTCAAAGGTTATATCCTCGAAGTGCGGAAGCAACGTCAACAGATACTCCTTGTAAGGAATAATATTTGGGTGTTTCGTATCCCACTCGCCTTTGATCTGATTGATCATGAGAGCGGAATCTCTGAAGACACTTAAGAACTTAATCCTTAGGTTAATTGCTGCTCAAAGACCCATGATGCATGCTTCATACTCCGCCATGTTGTTGGTGCAGTTGAAACATAGTCGGGCGGTGAACGAAGTATGAGAGCCTTCAGGAGATATGATCAAAGCACCAATGCCATTACCCAATGCGTTTGAAGCTCCATCAAAGTACATAGACCATCGGGATCCTTCCTCAGGTCCTTTATCCAGTCCAGGTGTCTCACAGTCAGTCACTATCATGATATTCTCATCCAGGAATTTAAAGTTCATAGACTGGTAATCGTCCACTGCCTGATGTGCCAAATGATCTGCCAACACACTTCCCTTGATTGCCTTATGGGTCTTATATTGGATGTCGTACTCAGTCAAGATCATCTGCCATCTTTCTATTCTTCCGGACAAGGCAAGCTTCTCGAAGATATACTTGATTTGATCCATCTTTGATATCAATAGAGTAGTGTGAGTCAACATATACTGTCTCAGCCGGCGAGCAGCCCATGCCAAAGCGCAGCAAGTTTTCTCAAGCAACGAGTATCGGGTCTCGCAATCGGTATAATTTTTGCTAAGGTAATAAATAGCATGCTATTTTCGGCCAGACTCTTCATGCTGCCCTAGCACACACCCCATTGAATTATCGAGCACTGTCAAGTATAAGATCAGAGGTCTCCCTTCAACTGGAGGCATCAGAATAGGTGGCTCTTGGAGATATTCTTTGATTCTTTCAAAAGCGGCCTGACATTCATCGTTCCATCTTACCACTTGATCTTTATTCAGTAACTTGAAGATTGGCTCACAAGTAGCAGTTAGGCGTGAGATGAATCGGGCAATGTAATTCAACCGTCCCAAAAATCCTCTGACTTCTTTTTCTGTTCGGGGAGATGGCATTTCCTGTATAGCCTTCACCTTTGCGGGATCCACTTGAATACCTTTATCACTTACGACGAAACCCAGCAGCTTACCAGATCTCACCCCGAAGGTGCACTTGTTCGGGTTTAGCGTTAGTCTGTACAACTTCAACCGGTCAAATAGCTTCTGAAGATGGTCAAGGTGTTCTTCCTCAGTCTGGGATCTTGCAATCATATCGTCAACATATACCTCAATCTCATGATGAATCATGTCGTGGAACAAAGTGACCATGGCGCGCTGATACGTTGCCCCAACATTTTTCAATCCGAAAGACATGACCTTGTAGCAAAAGGTACCCCATTGAGTAACAAAGGTTGTCTTCTCCATGTCTTTGGGAGCCATTTTAATCTGATTATAACCGGAGAAACCATCGATAAAGGAGAAGACCTTATGTTGTGGGGTGTTGTCAACCAGCACGTCGATATGAGGCAGAGGGAAATCATCCTTGGGGCTTTCCCTGTTCAGATCCCTATAGTCAACACATATCCGAACCTTACCATCCTTCTTCGGCACTGGAACCACATTTGCAACCCACTGCGGGTAAGAAGTAACTGCTAGAAAATTGGCATCAAACTGTTTCATAACTTCAGCCTTGATTTTCTTAGACATCTCTGGGCGCATTCGACGGACTTTCTGTTTCACTAGAGGACAGTCTTCCTTGGTAGGCAAACGGTGAACCACAATATCGGTATCCAACCCAGGCATATCTTCATAAGACCAGGAAAAGATCTCAACATAGTCACGCAGCATCTGAATCAACCATTGCTTAACACTAGCTTCCATATTTGCACCGATCTTGACCTCTTTCTTGTCTACCTCTGTACCCAGATTCACTGTTTCCATTGGCTCTTCATGTGGCTGTATAGCCCTCTCTTCCTGAAGTAACAATCTTGCAAGTTCACCTAGAACTTCGCAATCGTCCTCACCTTCGTCCTCGGCTTAGTTGATCGGACTTTCGAAGTCATAACCGGTAGTAGCTGAGTCATTATCAGTGGGATCCAGAGTGGATGTAGACCTGTATATGTGAGTGTGTGTAAAATAGTTGTTTTGCAAAATAGAAAAGAAAGAAAAACAAGGAGCGCAAAATTTGAAATGCAAGAAAACTTCCAATGCTTTTATTAATAATATATGTAAATGACACACATAAAGCCCTCACAAACAAAGCCACGGTGTCTCGGGTAAGGCACCGGGCCATAAAGCTTTAAAAAATTGTCTGTTACAAATTCGAAACAAAAGTCTATTACTGTGTGATAAAAGAAATTGGCACGAAGTCCTTTGCCGTCTAAATGCTTAGTCCGCCATCGGTAGTCGGGTAGATCCAACTGTCAAACTCAGACTCTTCAACATCGTCTTCAATTGCATTCACTCCCGAATTGTTGATAAACAGGGGAGGTCCTCTGATCCGCGCATGCCGAATAGCCCTTTGAGATTCTGCAGTGAAACTCAAACCAATCTTGTCAGTCTTATGTGCAAAGTCATGGAGTTGGCCCCAATTCGCACACCCACCTTTCTCAACAACAGCCCGAGCATCCTTGAGGGAAGCCATCTTCATTGAAGGATCTTCAGCAATAGTTTCAGTCGACGCCAGCGTCTGGGGAACTTCTTCAAAATGATGGAAAGGGGTTTCAATGAACTCCCCGTCCATCTCCATATACCAGAAAGAGTTGAGATGGCTCACCATGTACTCCTCTTCTCTCCATACTGTAATAATTTTCCCTTTCACTGAGTATTTTAGAATCTGATGGAGCGTAGAAGTTACTGCCCCAGCTTTGTGGATCCATGGGCGACCCAGCAAACAAGAATAAGATGGCTGAATGTCCATCACATAGAATGTAGACGCAAATATCTGAGGACCAACCTTAACCGGAATATCCACTTCTCCATGTACCATCATCTTAGACCCGTCAAAGGCCCTAACCACAATGTTGCTTGGCTTCAGCACCAACCCTTCACAGTCCAACCGGTCTAGCGCTTTCTTGGGTAAAACATTCAACGAGGACTCGGTATCCACTAATACGTGAGCTAGAGTAGTGCCCCTGCATTTAATGGAGACATGCAGGGCATCATTGTGGTTCTTCCCCTTAACAGTAAAGTCTGCGTCAGAGAAACCCAACCCATTATCTGCTGTCAGACTAGCCACGCAATCTTTAAACTGATCAGTTGATGTCTCCTGCGGCACATGCGCAGTTTTCAGGAAGGCAATCAGAGCCTTAGCATGGGCCTCTGAACACAACAATAAGGACAACATAGATTTCTTTGACGGGGTTTTCCCCAGCTGTTCGACTACATTATAATCGCTTTTCTTGATGATCTTTAATATTTCCTCTATATCCTGTCTAGAGGCTTCAACATTAATCTTCCGCGGTGCCTCCGTCCGGGCAGGCTCACCGGTAATCCCTTTGCCCCGAGTGTCAGATGACTCGGCAACAGGGGTAAGGACTGGAACATGAACAGGAACAGTAGCAGGTGTACTGGCAGGTGTAATAACAACAGGCTTCCGAACAGTTGGTGGAGAGATCTCAGGGGAGAAAAGTCTTCCGCTGCGGGTGACTTTGCCAGGTCCAACAATATTGCTGACATCAGTATCAGCCTCTTCATCCTTCAAGTCTTGTTTAACCCCGTGATAATATACTTCAGCCCCATAGTGCCATGGGACATCCTTATCTGACATATAGGGGATAGGTCCAGGAACAGTAATGATCAAAGGAGTAATTCTCGGAACAGATGTAATTCTAACAGGCTTTCTCGAGGAAGCCTTGGAAGAATTATCGAAAATGGTGATTATAGAAACTTCTTCAACAGGAACCAAAGGAACAACAGTCTTCTCAAACAAAATTTCTTTATTATCCATCAGGCGTTGGACACCTGACTTTAAAAGATGGCAACCGGTAGGTAGGATGGAACATAGACGACAACCTTCGCCACAGCCCGGAAATTAAAAAGCTAACAGAAGGTTCTTCTTCACAGTCTTTAATGGAGTAGAAATGTCTTCCACAGAGGATACAAACACATCATCATCCACAACATTCACTCCATGATTTGGCATAGGAGTAGTCACAACATTAGGTTTTTCTGGCGCTTCGAACTCAATCTCCTTAGCGTCAATCAGATCTTGCACTTTACTCTTCAAAGCCCAGCAATTATTGGTATCATTCCCCGGGCTATCAGAGTGATAAGCACAACGGGCGTTTGGATTGTACAACAGTGATGTGGTATTGGGATTCTTCGGGGCCTCCCTCGGAATCACCAAGTTGGTCTTTAGCAACTGCGGCAAAATTTAAGCTAAAGTCATGTTGAGCCGAGTAAACTGTCTTTGAGGCCTCTCTGCCCTTGGTTGAGTGTTGCATTGTGTGGCAACAGTTGGTCTTGAAATAACTACCGCATTAACCGCTTGGCGGTGTTCAGGTCGATTCTGGCTTTTTGAGCTATAAACAGCATTGGACTCCTTCTTAAAAGGCTTCTTCTCGGCACTTGACGAAGCACCCTTCTGTATTTTTCCGCTCTTGATACTAGCTTCAACTCTTTCCCTGGTCATTATTAACTCCGTGAAAACAGATGATGAACTCCCAATCAGATGATTAAAATACGGACCAGACAAGGTCCCCAGAAACATATCTACTAACTCCCTATCAGCCAAAGGGGGTTGTATTCTTCCAGCAAGGTCCCTCCACTTCAGAGCGTAATCTTTAAATCCTTCGCTCGCACCCATAGACATACCCTAGAGTTGGGTACGCGTGGGAGCGAGGTCGGCCTTATATTGGTACTTCTTGTAAAAAGAAGCAGCAAGGTCCTCCCAATTACGGACATTAGCTCCTTCTAGCTGATAGAACCATTCAAGTTGAGTCCCTGAGAGACTGTCTTGAAAGAAGTGGATCCAGAGGTTCTTGTCGGCAGTATATGGCTGGATCTTTCTAACATACGAACGAAGGTGTAACTTTGGGCATGAGACCCCGTCGTATTTAGCAAAGGCAGGTGATTTAAACTTGTGGGGAATCACGACCCCAGATGATAAACCCAAATCTCCAAAGTCCAGACCAGGGACTTTCTGGACCTCCATTGCGCTCAGCCGGTCATCGAGTTGCTTGTACCTGTCCTCAGCCGGAGGATACTGGTCTTCATCAAAGTCAGTCTCATTGTCAGATACCACAGGGCTAGGAACCCTCCTTTCTTCTTGGTTCTCTCCCCCTCCAGATAAGTGGGACAAATCAACTTCATCTTGCAACCTGTTCCCAAACCTGTGACCCATGTTCAGGAGAATTGTGTTCTTCTTCTTCTTATTTTCTTTCAGGATAAGAGTCTTTAGATCTTTTTGACCCTTGGTCAGGCTCATGAACATTTCTTGGAACTGAGCGTTCTGAGCTTGTAGGGCCTTGATAGCTTGATCAGTTGATGTTTCAGAAGACATGATGCGCTGAAATAAACAGCGAAGAAGATGAGAACCTATAAGGGTACCTGTAATGAGGTGCATGGGAATGGAATGAATATGATATGACTTCAAAGACTTTAGGGATTCAAATTCATAAACCAAAAATGAAACACACTTTTATTAGATTAAAAACTTGAAACAATGTTTGACAAGTGCCTTTAAGGCGTTAGAAAAGGAAATACTGAAAAGTAAATTAACACTAGAAATAACAAAAGACATCAGCGCTCCCATGGTCATTTTCCGTTGGTGCTGACATAATCGTTGAGGACCTTCTCGTTCTCTAGTTGCCTTGTAAGCTTCAGGATCTTCTGCTCCTGCTCATGATACTTTTCTATGTAAGTATCCCGCTCTTCTCTCAACTGGATCCAAGACCTCTTTAATGCCCCAATGTCAATAGGCATGTATGGATGAAGGACAGTATGAGGAACCCCTTCTTCATCAGCACTATCAACAATCACTGGTAAGACAACTTCATATGGCATCCCTAGATTTTGGGCACGGGTGCGAACCCACCGGAGATATGGCTCCATTGGAAGAGAAGTCTTCGCCCCTAGCTCATGCGGATCAGACCTGTTAACCTTATCCCAAGCTCGTATGAATCTACGGTGATGCTCATCACTATCTCCTTGGAAGTCAAAGACAATGCTCGACATTAGCAACTCATGAGGACCGTCCTTTCTAGCTCGCCCAAACTGTCGCAAGGCCAGACAAGGATTATAGGCGATCCCCCCTCTAACTCCCAACAAAGGAACATTGGGGTATTCTCCGCACCGATCAATAACAGCTACTTCTTCCATGTCTTTAGTAGTCCAGATGATGTTCATGTGAGCAAGGGACATAATTCTGTAGGCCTAACCCATGCCTTCCTTGTTCTTCAAAACAGATTTGGGGAGGTGAGAAATAAACCACCTCGCCAGCAATGGTGCACAACACATAAGGGTTCCCCGTTTCCGAGCAGTACGGGCATAAAGAGCATGTAGAATGTCCCCTAAGAGAGTGGGAACTGGATTACGGGACATGAAGATCTTTACTGTGTTCACGTCGACAAAAGAATCTGAATTAGGAAACAACACCAAACCATAAATGAGAAGTTCTAAGATATCTTCGAATGCTTGGAAGTCTAAACTGTCCCAGAACTGATTAGCCTGATCAACCAATAACTTAGCCAGAAAGCCTTTTGTCCCACTCCGAGTCTCCCAGTTAGACATTACCTCAGCCTTGGTCAGATGTAGGACTGTAGCAACATCCTCTGGCCTAAGAGCTTTATCCCAACCTGTGAATGGCGTCTGCTCTAGAATAGAAATACCAAGTAAGTCAGAGAACTCCTCCAAAGTAGGGACCAAATGATAGTCCGGGAAGGTGAAGCAGTGGTATAATGGATCAAAGAACTGGCACAAGACACTCATCATCTGCTCATCCATCCTAGAAGTGAGCAAACCAAGGATGTGACCATGTCTTCTGATAAAGGAGGAAGTATCATAAACCTATGCAACCAAATCTCTAAGATGAGTAGGAATTTGTACAAAGCTGATCTGAATAGTGTTTCTACGCATAGAGGCCATGACCTATAAAACAGAACAAAGATGAATCCCATTGGTCTTTGAAATGGTTAGTCCAATGCAATATGCATGCAATGTCATGATGCATGATGTCATGATAGAAACACACCACAAGTATTCACAGATAGCAAACATGGCAAGGGCAAACAAGTCACACAGTAGCCCTTAGATTTCAGGCTGGCATAAAGTTTAGGTATTACCCTCTTTCAGTTTAGTTGGTTCAAACATGTCCTAGAAATAGTAACCGAGTTCTAGAGGATCTCAATATCACTGACCACCCTCGATCGGTCATAATTCTAGTTTGGCAACCTTTTCTTGCGGCCGAAATCATCACGAGAGTTTGGTCTCAATGAGTGTAGCATACTGCTACTTTTCTATTGCTAAGTTGGTCAATTATAGGTTCTAAGGTTAGTTGGTTCTTAATGACCCCTTAGAAGACCCATATTCTCCTTGTTCCACCACAAGGGATATCAGTACAAACTAAAGTGCCACACTAACGTAGCTACTGCTTCAACCATATTGATCTACGCTGTACAGTTCCGTCACAGTCTATTGCTACTTACCTAAAAGGTATCCCCTAGATCCGGGTTAGGATCTATAGTAACTCCGATACAAAGCCCACAAAATAAAGCAAACAAATCAAACAATTGAAAACAATATGATGAACTATTCCTAAGGTACACCCCACTTATTAAGTCCCCAGCAGAGTCTCCACTTCTATGATACGGTGGGAAGAACTGACTGTTTTTGGAATGCTGGTTCGCGTTTGTGTTTGCAAAATGTCGCGGTAAGCAAGAGTCGCCACCGACTTTTATTTTATCCAACAAGGAAAGGAAAAAAGCACAGAAAAATTCCTTTTTTCGAGATTTTCTGAGTACCGGGGGTAGATTATAGAAAGGGAAGGTATTAGCACCCTTTCTATCCGTAGTTATCTACGGGCTCTTAGGTACTTGCTCATCATTTTCAAAATGTTTTCTTTGTGCTTGTGGGTTTTGAAAAGTTTTTGTTTTAACTTCGATTTAACTCTCGCTTAAGAGGGTAATGAAGTGTTTTTGAAAACTTGTTTGCAAAAGTGTGTAAGTGTGAAAAAGTTTTGTTTTTTTTGGATGGGCAAGTATCTAAGAACTAATCTACCTACTCGAAAAAAGGAATCGTTCTATGCTAATTTCCTTTAGACAATGATATCCCACTATTAGTGAGTGGGTAGCACCGTCGTTGGAGTTTGAGAGTCAATTTGAATGAGGGACATACGTTCACTAAAGCAATGTTAGGACACCTTAGCGATAACCCTAATGTCTTAGATCATTTGTTTGAGGCAACAATATCCGAGGCAACCATTTTCGAGGCGACTATGATCTTTTAGACAAGAGGATGACCTCTAAAGCGACCTATACTCAATGACCGTGTACGAAGGCAACCAAGTGGGGTGTACACTAAGAGTGCGCATGTGCGAGTGTGTTGTTTTCAGTTATTTTTATCTTTGCACATGTTAAGGGTGATCTAATTTGATTTTAAGATTAAAGCATTCATTCTTGTCATGCAAGCCCTATTACCAAACATATAGCAGTTATAATTTGCAGAATTAAAATGCGGAATTTAAACTAAATTATTACAAGGCGTCGGGTATTTACATCGCCAAAAGCAACCCTTTGAAAATAAAATAAAGCACTAAAAAGTAAATGTCCTGATTATTTATTACAAACCAGAAGCAGATACATTAATTGGATAAAGAAAAATAAAGCGCGACGCGAAATTAAATCCAATGCGAATTTAGGGTTTTGACCCTTTTAAAAGAAAATGCTTTTTGGTTGTTTTTATTTATTTTTTTAAGAAAAGGAATTAAAACCTAAAATTAAATGCTAAATTAGGAATTAAATAAATTAATTAATGAAAAATAATTAATGACATATTTTTTGGAATTTTTGTTATTTTAAGAAACAAAATAAAATGGTTAAATTAATGATTAAAACCTATTAAATTCTAATTGATTTTATTTATTTACAAAATAAATTAAGGTTATTTTAGAATTAAAAACCTAATTAATTAATTAAAATTTATTTAAGGAAAAATAAAGTTATGAATTTTAATTGGGTAAAAAATATTTTTTTGTGATTTTTTTTTATAAAAAGAAATTGATTTAATGGTTAGTAATTAATTTAAACAAAATAAAATAATTGAATTAAAATAAATAAAATATAAGAGAAAAAGAGAATGGGCCTGATTTTGTGGAGGTGCAGAAAGCAATTTTGTTGGCCCAAATATGCTGATCCATTGGACATTTTGGGATCCCCTGTGTATGCGTTGACTGGCCTAGGGTGTGCCTTCATGGCTTAGCCACCAGATCTGGCCATCTGGCCATCTGGCACGTTGATTGGTGAGCATCCATGATGGGTCTCAAGCTTGAATACACACTGGATTATCTAAAAACAAATGAGAAAATGCAAATTGCTGGAGGCAGGGATCGAACCCCTGACCTCCACCCTTTGGGTCCTTAAGGCCAACTGGCTTCCACTGGAGCGCTTGTCTTTGTTTGTTATAATAATACAAATATAATGTAATATATAAAAACAAAATCAATGTCCAGAAATAAATAAAAAAAGCGCGCGTTATTTGAATGGGCAAATGGATGGATGACAACTCATCATCCCTGTCCCTGAATCGTTGCTAAAAACACATAGGCTATACCTACGGATGAAGGTCCGTCGCTACAAGCTTGCCTCATTCCAAAATCTTCTATAGGCCATGGAAATGCATTCTAAGATCATGGTTGGATTCGTCTCAACCTACTGATCACAACCATAGCCATTATGTAGGCTAATTGTACCTGAAAACAAAAGCCCCAAAAAACTCCACGAAACCCTAATCATGGTGAATCACAGTATAGTTATGTAAATGAAATTGATTAATGTAAAAAGCTTGCAAATGGCATGGTGATCACAAATATGCAGTTATTTCGTATTAACAATGCCTAATTTACGAAATATGAAATCAAGAACAGGGAGGATTCGTGAGGGACTTACAGCGCTTGGGAGGGTCTGAAAACGTGTGTTTTTGATTGGTTTCGCTTGTGGAGATGGCCAGGAAGAGATTGAGATACTTGCCAGGCCTTGAGGATGCCTCTATGATTGATTTTGAAGTCACACTTTTTCTTGATTTTTGCCAATTTGGTTCTGCCTCTAGAACTGATCTCCAACCCTTATTTCTGTATGCCTTGATTCCTTATGTAATGCACAATGTATTAGGGTAAAAAAATTTGTCCAAATCTTCCTCCATTGATGATTTTGATATTTGATTTGATCCTCCATTAAAGCTTTCCAAATTTGATCCAAATCACATCTTTTTGTACCCACATGGCTTGATACGAGTTTGGAAGGATGCTAGCTGTGTAACAAGACTTGAAATGATCACAAGATCTTTAGTTTTCAATGTTTTTGATTTTATTTGATTTATTTTGATTTAATTAAAATTAATTCAAATGAAAATCAAAATAATTAATAAAATTATGATATGGACACATGGGAAAGGCTAGAGCACGTGGGCAATAATGCAAACTCAAAACAAGTGAAAAAGAATGGGGCCATTTGGCAAAATTTGATGTTTTGGGGATAGTTGACTTTTGGCAATTTTGCAAAAAAAGTCCAACTTCAACAATGCATAACTTCCTCAATTTTGACACTTTGGAGGTTTTCTTGAACGTTTTATAAATCTTGAGATGTACTCTAATCAACCCTTTTGGTCTCATCTCATTTTGATATTTCATGCTCAAGTTAGAAGCTTTGACAAAAAAGGTGTTTTTGTTGACTTTTCAAAATGACCTATAATGTCCAAATTCATAACTTCTTGTGAGTGCATATTTTGATCTTGGAGTATGAAGATGGATTGTAGGTAATTGTATAGTATTCAAAATGAGATTTGTATGGGTCATTTCTAATAAAGTATGAGAAAGTTATGCTTGGTCAAAGTTGAGTTGACTTTTCCTACAAAACCCTAATTTAGCAAGTTTTGAATCTTGATGAATTTTGAGCAATCCTTGGTGAATCATGATCAACCCTTGATTAAATGATGAAATATACTCAAAAATGATAATGTTGACAAAAAATATTGAAGTTTGACTGTATGTAGGTCACAATTGACTTTTGCCCTAGCACAGTCGATTTTTGGACCTTTGGGCAATTGACTGAGCAAAATTCCTCTGCAAGGCTTGAAACATGACATGGATGATCTTTAGAACATATTAGGACATTGGTGAGCACTTGGGACCACTTGGACTTAAGGATCTTGATGCAACATGAAACCCTAGTTTGGGGGAGACTGCCTTAGGAGAGAGTTTGTCTGACCAACTCTTGGGTTATCTTGAGCAACTTGGGGGCCTTGCTTGCAATGTTTTGAGAAATATGGGAGGGAAAATTTTGGGGTACAACAGGTTGCAAATTTTGTTCCAATGCTGAAGAAAGACGGTAAGGTTCGTATGTGTGTAGACTATACAGATCTAAATAAGGCGAGTCCCAAAGATGACTTCCCACTACAACATATTGATGTCTTGGTTGACAATACTGCTCAACACAAGGTATTCTCCTTCATGTATGGCTTCTCCGGGTACAACAAAATCAAAATGGCACCTGAAGACATGGAGAAAACTACCTTTGTCACACAGTGGGGCACCTTCTGTTATAAGGTCATGCCTTTTGGGCTGAAGAACACAGGCGCAACTTATCAACGGGCTATGGTGGCTTTATTTCATGACATGATTCATCATGAGATAAAAGTATACGTTGATGATATGATAGCGAGATCACAAACTGAGGAAGAACATCTTGATCATCTGTACAAGTTTTTTGAAAGGCTGAAGAAATACAAGCTGAGGTTGAATCCCAAGAAATGCACCTTTGGGGCTAGGTCTGGAAAACTCTTAGGTTTTGTCGTTAGTGGTAAAGGTATTGAAGTCGATCCTGCAAAAGTTACAGCTATTCAAGAAATGTCGGCTCCTCGTACTGAGAAGGAGGTCATAGATTTTCTAGGATGACTAAACTACATTGCCCGATTTATCTCTCATTTGACTGCTACTTGTGAGCTAATCTTCAAACTGTTGAAGAAAGATCAAGTAGTCAGATGGAAAGACGACTGTCAAATGGCTTTTGATAAAATCAAGGACTACTTACAAGAACCTCCAATTCTGATGCCACCAGTTGAAGGAAGACCTATAATCATGTACTTGACATTATTAGAGAATTCAACGGGGTGTGTGCTTGGGCAACATGATGAGTCTAGTCGAAAAGAGCATGCAATATACTACCTTAGCAAAAAGTTTACCGACTGTTAAACAAGATATTCACTGATCGAGAAAACTTGTTGCACATTGGCATGGCCTGCTCGCCGACTAAGACAGTATATGTTGACTCATACTACTCTATTGATCTCTAAAATAGATCCCATCAAGTACATATTTGAGAAGCCAACTCTCTCCGGAAGAACAGCCCAATGGGAAATGATCTTAACAAAATATGACATTCAGTACACCACTCAAAAAGCCATCAAAGGAAGTGTACTGGAAGATCATTTGGCACATCAAGTTGTAGATGACTATCAGTCTATGCACTTCGAATTCCCGGATGAGAACATCATGCTAGTAACAGATTATGGAGAACCTGGGCAATATGAAGGACCTGATCAAGGATACCGATGGACTATGGTTTTTAATGGAGCTTCTAACGCACTTGGAAACGTAATTAGAGTTGTAGTCGTCTCTCATCAAGGTTGCCATACACCTTTCACCGCTAGACTTTTCTTTGACTGTACCAACAACATGGCTGAGTACGAAGCGTGCATATTGGGTCTTAAAGCTGCTATTGATATGAGAATCAAATTTCTGAACATATATGGGGATTCAACCTTGGTGATCAATCAGGTCAAGGGAGATTGGGACACGAAACATCTGAATATTATCCCTTACCGAGAACATGTGCTAACCCTGATTCCGTACTTCGAAGAGATTACCTTTGAGCATACCCCAAGGGAATAAAATCAGTTGGCAGATGCCTTATGTTGTACCCAAAAATTTTCCCTCCCATATTTCTCAATACATGTCAAGTAAGGTCTTCAAATTGCTCAAGGAAGTCCAAGGGTTGACTAGACAAACTCTCTCCTAAGGCAGTCTACCTCAAATTAGGGTTTCAGTTTGCATCAAGATGTTTGATTCCAAAGGATCCCAAATTCTCACCATTGTCCTAATATGTTCTCAAGATCATCCATGTCAAGTTTCAAGCCTTGCAGAGGAAATTTGCTCAGTCAATTGCTCAAAGGCCTGAAAATCGATTGTGCTAGGGCAAAAGTCAACTGTGGCCATCATACAGTCAAACTTCAAGATTTTTGGTCAACATCCTCATTTTGAAGTATTATTCATCATTTTATCAAGGTTTTATCATGATTCCTCAAGGATTGCTCACAATTCATCAAAACCCAAAAGTTGCTAAATTAGGGTTTTGTAGGAAAAGTCAACTCAACTTTGACCAAGCATAACTTTCTCATACTTTATAAAAAATGACCCATCCAAAGCTCATTTTAAATAGGATGCAATTCCCTACAATACATCTTCAGCTCCCAAGTTTAAAATATGCACTCACAAGAAGATATGAATTTGGACATTATAGGTCATTTTGGAAAGTCAACAAAAACACCTTTTGGGTCAAAGCTTCATACATGAACATGGAAGACTAAATTGAGATGAGACCAAAAGGGTTGCTTATAGGACATCTTAATATTTCTAAAAAGTCCAAGAAAACCTCTCTAGGGTCAAAATTGAGAGAGTTATGCATTGGAAAAGTTGACCCTTTTTACAAAATTGCCAAAAGTCAAAAGTGTCCAAAATTGCATTTTTTGCTAATGGGCACAACTTTTTATGCATGCATTGAGTTTGTAATGTGACCCACGACCCATGAGCTCTTCCACTTTTCATTCTTTTAGTTTTGTCATTTATTTTGATTTTATTTCATTTAAATCAAATAAAATCAAAATAAAATAGTAAAAATATCAAAAGCTAATTAAATCTTGAGATTTTATGCATGTTTAGGTTCACTATACAGTTGGAAGTGAAATCAAGTCTTGCAAGGCTCATATGGATACAAAAATATTTCATTTTGCTTGATTTGGAAAGATTTTGTACAATGATCAAATCATGAATCAATATTCATAATTAGAGAAGATTTGAAACAAATGGCAACCCTAATTCATTCTTGGATACATAAGGAACAGGTTCAGATAAAAAACAAAAGGGTTGGATGCGTGCAAGAGAGAAAACAAGTTTAAAAAAATTCAAGAAAAGTGGCAAACTGATTTCCACATTTCAGATCACTTCAAGCCATTCTAACCATCCCAATCGTTTGCTGGACATCCCTTGATCGTATTACAACCATTAGCAAGCTTCCCTACACTCAGAATCACGCTGTAAGAGTCATACGGTTCTTCTCTTTTCTTGAATTCGAACATCTTAATTCTGGCATCTTTAACGTGATTTATTAGCATATTCTTAATCCTTGAGTTATTTGCAAGCTATTGATTATATCCAATTGCATTTTTACTGACTGAACATGAAAGTGCCATGGTTAGGGTTTTTCCTTTGTTTTTAGGGGTTTCTTGTACAGGTACAATTAGGCATTAATAATGGTACCATGATGCTCGTGAGGTTGCAACGAGTTGATTGGTACCATTAGTTGTGATTTATCATGCTTGCACAAAATTTTGGAGAAGCACGGGGTTGTACCTACGCCTGGTGTCCGTAGGTAAAGGTTTTTGTCTAAAACGACAGAGGCAACAAGGAAGATGATGGCGTGGAAGGTGGTGAATGGCTAGTTTGAAATTCGCACGCTTTGAGATATAGCTTTTTGTTTATATTATATAATAATTGTTGGTTATTATTTGTACAACTAACCAAGCCAGCCCAGTTGGCTAGCATGCAGCGTGAGGATGCCTAAGGGCCTAGGTTCGGACCGCAGGTCCCAACAATGCTTCATTTTATTTTTCTCACATATTCAGGTGTACTAGTGTCCCACAAGCCTACCATGCATCATCAAAATCCCATCATCAGATCATCATGGCTGCATATCCAACGCCTTATCCCTGAGGGTCCACCATACGCCCAGTCAAGCAAGCACATGGGATTGGCAAAGTCAATGGGGCCCAGAGCTTATTGGGCCCAGAAAATTGCAAACAACACTCATCCCTTTTGCTAACATCAGGCCCTCTTCTCTCTCTTTTCTCTAATTTGTTTTTTTTAATTTAATTTTTTTAAATTATTTTCTAACAAAATTAATCCCTTTTTTTCACAAAAAATCATGAAATCAAGTTTCACAAATTTAAAATTAGGTTTTTTTTTTATTGTGTCAAATTTAATTTAATATTAGTTTAAATTTAATTTAGGTTAATTCTAACTTTTTAAATATTTAAAATCAATTAGAAAAAATTAGGGTTAGCTTGATTTAATTTTTATTTTTATTTCTTTTCTTAAAACAAAAAAAAATACAAAAATAGGGTAATTTAATTATTTTTCTTAAATTTAAATTAATTAGAAATTTGGTTTCTCTTATTTATTCAATTAAACTTTATTTTCTCAAAATAATCAAAACAACACAAAAAACAATGATTTTTTTCTTTTAAATTGCAATTAGGCTTAGTTGGGGTCAAAACCCTAAATCTCTCGTTTTCAATTCATCGCGCGCGTTTATTATTATTTTTGCGATATTAATGTAACTGCTCACGGTATGTAATAGTGTAATTTAGGATTTTCTTTTATTTATCGTTTTCATGGGACTTTTAACCCTATACTTAATGACCCTATCCCGAAGCCTTGTAATAGCGTAGGTTTTTATTTCTCGCATTTTAATTCTCGCAAATATTAACTGTTTAGATGTATGTTAATATGATTGTATGACAAGATTGCATGATAATTTAAAATGGCTAGAAAACCCTAATGTGCAAAGATAATAACTTGAAATCAAATCACTCGCACATGCGCACTCTTAGGGTATACTCTCACTTCGGTTGCCTTCGGTAAACGATCATTAAGTATAGGGTGTCTTAGTGGTTTCCCTCCAGTCTAAACAAAGATCAAAAATCCCGTTCGGAAATGTTGCCTCGGAAACTTCGCCTAGGAAATGTTGCCTCGAATATGATATTAAGACTTTAGGGTTATTACTAAAACGTATTAACATTGCTTTAGTGATCATACGTCCCTTACGAATTGACCCTTACAAACTCCAACAACGGTGCTTCCTATTTCTCAATAATAGGATAGCATTGTCTAAAGGAAACAATAACATAAACAATCTTTTTTCGAGTAGGTAGATGCTAGTAGGTACTTGCTCAAATCATACTTTTTTCACTCACACTTTTCAAACAAAGTTTTCAAAAATACTTCGTAACACTCTTGAAGACAGAAGCAAGGTTTAAAACAAAGTAAAACAAAACTTTTCAAAACAAGCACACACAAGGAATTTCAAAATGAGCAAGTACTTAAGAGCCCATGGAAAACCATGGATAGAAAGGGTGCTAACACCTTCCCTTTCTATAATCTACCCCATGTACTCAGAATATTCTCGAAAAAAGGTTTTTTCTGCTCTTTTTCCTTTTCCTGATTGGATAAAACAAAAGTCGGCGGAGACTCTTGCTTACCGCGACATTTTGCAAACACAAACAAAAAACGCAAACCAGCATTTTCAAAATAGTCGGTTCTGCTACCGTATCACACCTTAGCTACCATGTCAGCCATGTTTAAGCTCAGATGGGACAACGAGGCTCCCAGAATTACCATTGAAAGATTCAGCAAACCGGCACACTGTTATGAACTTGACTCTAATGGAGTAGAAGAGAAACCTTAGTTTCATGATGTAAAAAGATATCTAGAGGCTCAAGAATACCCTGAAGGAGCATCTATCAATGACAAGAAATACCTACGGAGGGTCTCAGCTAAGTTTTTCCCCTGAGCAATAGAATTTTGTACAGGTGCAACCATAATTCAACTCGGCTTCGTTGTGTAGACAAGAAGGAAGCATAGAAAATTATAGAGGATATGCATGAAGGAAGCTTTGGTACTCATTCTAGTGGGACTACTATATCTAAGAAAATCATGAGAGAAGGTTATTATTTATTGACCATGGAAACAGACTATCATCACCACTCAAGAAGTTGTCATAAGTTCCAGATCTATGCTGATAAAGTTCATGTGTCTCCAGTACCTTTGAACGTCATGACTGCTTCATGGCCATTTGAAATTAGGGGAATTGAAATTATTGAATAAATCAAGCCTACTGCATCTAATGGGCATCACGTCATTCTCGTTTCCATTGGTTACTTCACAAAATGGGTTGAAGCAACTTCATTTTCCCCAGTTGCCAAGAGTGTTATGGATCGTTTCATTAAGCATAACCTCATTTGTCGGTATGGTATCCCTGAGAGAATCATCACTGACAATGGTACCAAACTCAATAATACCATGATCACTGAGCACTACATGCAATTCAAGATCAAGCATCACAACTCTTCTCTATATCGTCCAAAGATGAATGGTGCAATGGAAGCTGCCAACAAGAATATAAATAAGATTGTGCAAAAGATGGTTGTGACCTATAAATACTGGCATGAGATGTTACCATTTCCTCTTCATGGCTACTGTACTTCAGCATGAACATCAACTGGGGAAACCCCATTCTCTTTGGTATATGGAACGGAAGTTGTCTTGCCCGTCGAAGTTCACATTCCTTCTCTGAGGATTATGAAAGATACAGACTTACAAAAAGACGAGTGGATTTAGACTAGGTTGGATCAGTTGAATTTGATTGACAAAAGGAGGTTTGCGGTTATTTGTCATAGTCAGATGTACCAGAAACATATGATTAAGGCATTCAACAAGAAGATCAAGCATCGGGTATACCAGGCTGGTGACTTGGTAATAAAATGCATCATTCTACCATAAGGTGATCCTAGGGACAAATGGACTCCCACTTACAAAGGGCCATTTGTTATTAAGAAAGTATTCTTGAACGATGCTATGATACTAAACACCATGGACGGTGAAGATATCCGACACCCTGTGAACACGGACATAGTAAAAAAATACTACACATAAAACCACCCTCTAGGTTGACTGGCCTAGGCAAAAATAAGGACATCCCGGCGAACCAAAATTGTTCAGGCAAAAAATATGGATATATACAAAAGATTGTACACCCGGGAAGTCAAAAACCTGAAAAGGGGGCTTGGACAAAAAAGGGTATCCTGTTGGACTGAAAACCTGAAAAGACGGTCCAGGAAAAAGTTAGGGATTAAAGCGTACCATTATGTCCCGTTGGATCACTTACAATAAGCTTTACTACCAACGTCAAGTTCAAACGGTGCAAATCAATTCAATCGACTTCTTCTGCAGCAAGGAATGAGATGTTCGAAGAAATTAGGGCAATAGTAGAGTTGGAACCCAACGAGATCATTTCCACATAGTTATATGTTTTGTTTTCACTTTGTATTCTTTTCATTTCACGACAATTTCCTCTTAGTAGGATTTATGTCTCTTTGTACAAAAAACGCTTATTTCTAGGCAAATTATCAATACAAGTACACCTTAAAGTTCAAACTTTTTGTTTTTCTGTTTTGCTTGCAAAAATGCCCAATGACTAAAATTGAATGAACATATGCATATGAACATGACTAACTATTAACAAATATATGCATAAGAAGAGGAATAAGCATGTACTCAAAACTCAAGGAGTTGGGATGATGTTCAAGTTGTCCATAAACCCCCATAGAGCAACTTCTATGAGATTATCCGCACAGAGTAATCTTCACAAATTCATCCCCAATAAGAATACATTCACCACATTTCCTCCAACCTACGGAATTTCAATCAGTACAATTCATGGAAGTTCTCCTCCCAGGCTGAGTTTGAAAACTATAAAACCCCTACAGATTTCTTCTCTTTAGCAAAAATTCAATTTCCCCGAGAGAGTTTGTTTCCTCAGCAAAATATTTCAACGGGTTTTATTTCCCCAACATATTACAGTCTCCCTAATTAGAGTTTATTCCTCATATTACTATGAATCACCAGCGAAATTCCTCTCCTCAGTGAAGTCACCATAAACACCTGAAAATTGCTATGAAACCTGGAATCGGACCAGATATCAGTCAACTTTATCCTTCCCAAACGAGTCAGAAGGTTTTCCATCTATTTTATCCCCAGTCAGGGTATATAAGAATTATCCTCCCCAGACGAGCCAGAGGTTTACCCATCTCTTTTATCCTCAGTCGGGGTATATAAGAAATAAACTCCTCAGTGGAATAACTAATGATCCTAAACTCCCCAAATAGGAAGTCATTATTCCCTCTGTGGAGTTTCCTCAAACAAGTAAACAGGAATCCCAAGCGAGAGCATTCTAGACAAGATTGAAGATACACATACTCTTAATCCCCATCAATAGTCAGTGATTTATTTTCCCAGACAAAGATACTTCACGCGTTTACAAATACACTTCACATTCACACGTCATAGCATATGCATAAGAAATGCATATAGCACAGTGTTGTACCCCAAAAAATTTCTTCTCATTTCTCAAGATTATTCTCACAAGATCTCTTTGACTCAAGACTGGATTAGGGTTTGGTCAGCTCAAGACATCTCATCTTACACTGTTAACCCAAAATTAGGGTTTGAGTTTGCACAAGGATTTT
Source organism: Vicia faba (assembly GCA_948472305.1). Classification (NCBI taxonomy): domain Eukaryota; kingdom Viridiplantae; phylum Streptophyta; class Magnoliopsida; order Fabales; family Fabaceae; genus Vicia; species Vicia faba. The sequence continues at coordinate 258,260,132 of OX451741.1, forward strand.
TGGACTATCAACGCTTCATATGACTTTCAAACATCATTATGGACCCCTAAGATTGCTCAAGACAAGTTTCAAGCCTTGAACCACATTTTTGACCAGTCAATTGGACAGTTGACCAAAAAAACAGTTGTATTGGGGAAAAAGTCAACCATGGCCAATTTATAGTCAAACTTCATAATTTTTTATCCACATCAACATTCTATACTCATATGTATCATTTGATCAAGTTTGGATCAAAATTCCTCTATAAATTTGATCAAATCATTAAAAGGGCAAAATGGTCAAAATTAGGGTTTTGATTGAGGAAGGGCAATTTCTGATTTTTGACCTAGTAAATGACCAATTGATTTGAAGCATGATTTCAAGGGTTCATTTTTATCATCTTGACCTAATATCATGGTTCAAAACATTGCAAGTTCATTGGGTTGACAAATGAAATTTACAGTCAACTGATCAAAAATCAATTGTATACTGAAAAATAAAACTTTGACTTTTTGGTCAAAATCAAGTGTCAAGGATCACAATTCATCAAAACATGTCAAAATGTGAAACTTGATCACCAAGAAACTAAAGATTGAAGTTTTGATTTTGAAATTTGAAATTTTCTTTAACTTAGAAATTTTTCTAAGTATGGAAAATTTCTTATTTTTTCTCAACTTTAAGCCATTTTTTCACCATGATACAAGATGATTCAAAGGAAATTCCCATAATGAAAGTTGTATATCTCCATGAAATCTACAACTTTGCTTCACACATTTTTCCCTAAAGATGCTTGGATCTCAAGATATAATTTTATGAATACATGCCCATGAACTAAAATAACTTAGTGAAATTTTTCCCTAATATAGGCAGGTTTTTGACCCAACTTCATGGAAATTTTTCACCTAGTTCCAAGAAGAATATTGAAATACATTTCAAAGATGAGTTATAGAGCAGAGTGGAAGATTTCCAAAATGTCCAAGAACTCCTTGAGATAATTTTTGAGTAGGGAGAATCGAAGAGATGAAATTGGAAATTTCTCACTTTGTTTTTAAGCCATTTCATGAAGAACAAAATTCAAATCAGAACCTATGCTGCCTAATCCATGCTTTACAGGTCTCAAACTTGTTTCTCACTTCATAATTTAATACTTATTCAGTTGATAAAGCCTTAATCCAAGCCCAAGAGTCTTTGCCCAAGTTGTAAGTCCATAAATGGCACAAAGTTGCCATTACCATTTTGGAAAAGCTTCACTTTTGCAACTTTTCAATTCTTGAGCATTGGACCTGTCTTCTCTACACACACAAGCTCTACAGACCTAAAGCAATTTGTATAGAGCTTATACCAACTCCAAGAAGGCCAGTACAAGCATGTGGAGACTTGTCTCTTCACTTTGCTTCAAAAGAAAGAAAGAGTGCAAAAAGGCTACAACTCAAAGATCTGTTGTAGAACTAACTTGAAACTTTCTCCATACTAATACACAAACACATTACAACTTAGAACATGATTGCTAAGGTCCTGAGACACTCCAAAACTCCATATCACCAAAAAACTGTCAAAACTTGCAGTTTGTGTCCAAGCATAGCAATCCATCAATTTGCTCGTGCGTTTCAAGTTTTAATCATTCAAACAATTTACCTACCTCATATCTAAGTGATCCAGACCATCATCCCTGCACTATAACTCCTCCTTCTTCATCTGCCATTTTTGTTTTTCAAGCTTGCAGGTTGACTTGGATAGAGAGTTCCAGGAACTTCCAAAGCAAGGCAAGGATTGGAACACACTCAGGGAGGTTCAAGCAAGCTAAAGCAACCTCCAGGCCTTCCTAAATCTCACTCAAACTCCATTCACGATCTCAGCTGAAAGAGGTAAGAATTCCAACTTCTATCTCTTCATACAGTCATCCATTGGCCATGATTTATGAAAGAAAAATGTAGATATTATAGTGCTGAAGCCAACCATGTGCATAGATTCCATTTTTGTTCATTATGTGTAGAGAATTTTGAAGTTTAAATTTCTGTAAAAATTAGGTTTAGAATTAGGACTTTCAAAATTCGTTTTAATCTTTGATTGTTAGTTTCCATAAATTACATGGTTGAAATCATGGGAATGAGTACTATCATTTTCATGTTGGAAGTTTTCATTTTTATGGAGAAATGAGAAAGATACAAGAGTTCTGGCCAGCTTGAGGAAGAATATGAAGTACAGGGCAAGGAAGCTTCTTATGTTATGTTTTTATTGTTTCATATAAACCAACGGATGTACAGCCACCCCAGTGGCAAGGTAGCGCACTGGCAAGGCCCAGGTCATGGGTTCGAACCTTGGCGCTACCTTTTACATTTTCCCCATTTTTTCAGTTTCAGTTTTGGCTTTTTTTTGGCCAAATGGGCTTGGTTCTTGGGCTTTCTATTTTTTTTCTAACACACTAATCCCTGTTTGCTTGTAGCACCCCTGGCCCAATCTTTTTATTATTTATTTTATTTTCATATATGTTTTATTAAAATATTTTCTCGAACACATAAAAATCATAAAAAATATAAACATGAAAAATTTTGCATTTTGTTTATTTTATTTTATTTTCACATAAAAAAATATTTCTATTTAACTATATATTAATTATTTCTTTTTTAAATAAACTTGTAAATATAATAGAATTAGGTTAACTATTTTATTCCTTTTTTTATTCATACTTGTAAAATATTTATTTTTGATATATAAAAACTAAATATTTTCATAGGATATTATTTATTATTCTTAATACAAAAATACACAAAAAAAATAATACCAAAAGAACTCTATTTTCCCTTTAATTAGAAATTAGGGTTAACCATTTTTCTCAAGAAATAATTTCTTTTTTTAAATATTTTTAGGATTAGGTTAAAACTCCTTTTCACATAAAAATAAAACAATTTCTTTTCCTTGCATATACATAATATTGCATATTTAATTTACATTGTATCTTATTGATTCAAACACTTGTACGAATTCGATTTGGTTGTAATAGCTTAATTATATTTACATTATTGCAAATCCCCATTCATAATTTGTATTCTCCCCTCCCATAAAAATGTTGTAATAGCATAGTAATCTTTAAATTACGCAATTTACCGCTTTTATATACCATGCTAGTAATTAGGGTTTGTATGGAAAGATCAAAACAAAGCAAATAGAAAACTGTAATACAAGACAAACAAAGCATAACACACTTGCACACAAGCATCCTTAGGGTGTCTCCACTTGGTTGCCTTATACAAAAAATGGCCATATAACGCATGCGAAGTATCTTGGCAAAACAAACAAGTATAAGATCATAGTCCCTCGATGACGCTATTCTAAGTTGCCTTACAAAAATGATCTTGGTCCCTCAAAAAATGCTAAGATACTTTGCAATATTGCTAATCATGGTTATACGATGACCCACGCCCGTCCCATTTACATCCAAAGATAGGGTTGCTTACCAAATCAATGGTAAGACAACAATGTCAAAGGAATAGAAAATGAACAAGAGAGACATTTGAGTAGGTAGATGGCTTCTAGTTACTTTCTCTATTTTCAAACAACTATCCTTGCTATTTTCAAAAAAAACACACACATTTCCAAACATATTACAAACATTGAAAACATTTTCAAAAAGACAAACATCTTTGTATACATTCGTACGAACGAGAACCATTACAAAGGTTGCCTAAACAAATGACCTCTTTTACAAAATACTTTCAAAACCACACAAAGCACAATTTCAAACAAAAGCAAGTGATATAGCAAGTAACTAAGAGCCCATGGAAAACCATGGATGAAAAGGGTGCTAATACCTTCCCTTTTCATAATCTACCCCCCGAACTCAAGAAACAATCTCAAAGGTCTTTCCTGTGCTTTTTCACCTTTCCTTTTGGATAAAAGAAAAGTCGGTGGCGACTCTTGCTAACCGCGACATTTGCGATAAAACGCAAAACCCTCAAGTCAGTTCTCCCACCGTATCACAGAACTGGCGACTCTGCTGGGGAATTTTATAAAGGTGGGGTTACCTTAGGGCTAGATCACATTTATTTGCTTACATTGTTTGACTTGTTTACTTTACATTATGGTTGTTTGTTTGGGTTTGAATCCTCTACCCGAATTTGGGATACATTGTGGAAACTATGTTGGGTATACCGACATGGTCTAAGCAATAGCTATGTTAGTGTGACATATTTGTGGGTACCGGTAGCCTTTGAGTCAATCAAAGAGAATACGGGGCCACTGAGTGATGTCATGAAGAACTAATGAACTTCTAGAACCCTTTACTTGACCAACTTGGCCTTTAGGATGTAGTGAGATGACCGGATTTGGTGCAGTCCGAAGTTGGTAGATACTAGATACTACACTCATTGAGGGTTGGTTTCTTGGGATATTTCGGTCGCCATTAAAGAGGCTTGAGATGAAACAATGACCAAGGAAACAATCTGGTGATATTGAGCTCCTTAGAATCCGGTTACTATTACTAGGACAAGTTTAGACCAACTAAACTTCAAGAGGGTACTTACCTATAAAACCCCATACAAGCCTAAACTAAGTACTTGTTTGCTTTGCTTGTATATGCATACTTGTACATAACATCATGGACATCATGAGCATCATATACATCACTAACCATTTCAAGGATTTTGGAGATTCATCTTTGTTCTTGTTTTGTAGGATATGGATTCACTTCGCAGGAAAACTATCCATGTCAACCTTGTAACAATTCCTCCACAACTCAAGGAGCTAGCTTCAAGGATCCCTGAGAACTCTCCATTCACCGAGAGACATGATCCTCTACTCAACTTGGTCGCCTCCAACACAGATGAGGATATGATGAAGGTGCTCTTCCAGTTCTTTGATCCTTTGCACCATTGCTTCACATTTCCCGACTATCAGCTTGTGCCTACTTTGGAAGAATTATCTCAACTCTTGAGGATTCCAATTCTCAATCAACTACCTTTCAATGGTACAGAAAGAGACCCAAAGCCAGAAGAGATTTCTCAAGCTCTAGAGTTACACTCATCTGATGTCACAACCCATTGGGAAACTGGAAGTGGTGTCAAAGGCTTCTTAGTAAAGTTTCTGTTTGATAAAGCCCAAAGCTGTTGGAATGCCTTAGACTTGCAAGCCTTTGAGGAAATTGTGGCTCTCCTAATCTATGGGATGATTTTATTTCCCAATCCTGACCAACTCATAGATGTGAGTGCCGTCAAAACCTTCATGTCACGCAATTTGGTGCCTACATTGCTAGGGGATATCCTACACTCTTTTCACACTCGCACAATGAGGAAAAGAGGTGTTCTTATGTGTTGAATTCCTCTCCTGGAAAGATGGTTTATTTCTCATCTTCCCCAATCAGTCTTAAAGAATGAGCAAGGATTAAGGTGGTCACAAAGGTTAATGACGCTCAAACATTTAGATATTCATTGGTGCTCTCGATCCAAAGAGAATGTTATCATTGTTGACCGTTGTCGGGAATTCCCTAATGTCCCTCTACTTGGAATTAGGGGAGGCATCACCTACAACCCATGCTTAGCTCTAAGACAATTTAGTTATGCCCGAAGGGATGGCCCGCATGAGATGCTGATTCAAGGCTTGGTATTCGACTACGACAACGACGATCAAGGTCTTCGCCAGAGATTCATCCGAGCATAGAGGATGCTAAACAAGTTGGATAGCAAGACTTTAGGACACAAGAATTCCGTCCCTCTTGAGCCTTACCTCAAGTGGGTACAAACCCGCGCTCAAAGTCTTATGATGCCTTATCCTTCCATTCTCTCGGTGATCATTGAGCCTGTTAAGGAAGGAGAAGTTCCATACACTATCCTACATCCTAACATGCCCACATCTCTTGAAGATCTACAAAGAGATTAGATACAGCTCAAAGGAGAGCAGGATACTTTCGAAGCCCAATTCTACGCAAGCGAGAAGAAGGTTTTGGAACTCACTAGGCTACTTCATGAGGAGCAGACTCTAAATGCCTACATCGCACCAAATAGGATGCACACTACTTTTTTATCTTAGAGTGTTGTATTATTTTTCCCAAGGGGCATTGATGTACTCAAACTCTATCTTAATAATATAACGTGTGTTTCTTTTTGTCTAAAACGAACTTGAATATTTAAAAATCCTTGAAAACATTACATATGCACATATCATTCATCATAACATAAACAGGTCTTTTGCAACGAGTTTCCCCATCTCTCTACTGTTTATTTCAGTAAGATGGATCTCGAACAGACAGTTAAAGATCTTCAAGTTCAAAACACGCAGTTTCAACAGTTACTCATGACCCTAGCCAAGGGGCAGGAAGAGTTGAGGACTCTGTTAGCTGAAGAAAGAAAGAGGAAAACAAAGAAGGTCACTGGGGTTTTGAACATGGGGAGAAGGTTTCAGGGACAGACTAGAAAAACCTTGAATTTTGCAACCACTATCGGGGAAGGAGAAAGGAAAGGAAAAGAAACAGTGGTTCCGTCAGAATCCGAAGAGGATGAAGAAGAGGAAGACTACTCCGAGGAACAGTATCCTCTAGCAGATGATAAGTACAGACATCTTGAAGAGCGTTTGAGCGCTATTGAAATACAAAAGGTGCCATGTCTAGACTTTGAAGAATTGGGACTAGTGTTGGGAATTGTGATCCCACCAAAGTTCAAAGTATCGTTGTTTGCTAAATATGATGGGGTGTCATGTCCTAAGATGCACCTCCGATCATATGTGAGAAAGACCCAGCCGCATTCCGCCGATAAAGACTTGTGGGTGCATTTTTTCCAAGATAGCCTATCTAGAACACAACTAGATTGGTTTTACCAATTGTTAAGGGCCAACGTCCACAACTGGGAAGATCTTGCTGCAGCTTTCTATAAGCAATACCAATATAATGCAGATTTGGCACCTACCCATACTCAACTTCAGAGTATGGCTATGGCTTCCAATGAAGGTTTCAAGGATTACGCACAGAAATGGAGAGATCTAGTTGGGAGAGTTCAACCCCCTCTGTCTAAAAGGGAGTTTGTGGAAATGTTCTTAGGCACTCTATCGGGCCCTTTCTTCAACCATCTGATTGGGAGCCCATCTTCCGAATTTACTGAGTTAATACTGACTGCAGAAAGGGTGGAAGCTAGCATAAAAAATGGAAAGATTCAGAAGGATTCATCTGCCTCTACAACTGTGAGAAATCCTTTCATTAGGAAGAAGGAGGTATTTGTTTTTTATCCACAAAGGAACCAAGGGAGAGCTTAACGCCGACCAATGGTAGGGGCTGTTATGATCCCAAAGCCTACATATGATCAACCAAGAAGTAACCAACTGAGGGTGGAAAGGCAAGTCCCGTAATTCAACAGAATCAATATGACTCTAGCCCAGGTTTTACCGCACCTCCTGAAATCTAGTTTGACAACTCTGAAGGAAGCTCCAAAGAACCCCAATACAGCGTCCCCTCATTATCACCCAAATTCCAGATGCGCATATCATTCTGAAAGTCCGGGTCACGACACTAACAACTGTTGGGCTTTGAAAAACAAAATTCAAGACCTTATAGACACAAAAGAGATTGAGTTTGATGCACCCGAGAAACCAAACGTCATTTCTTCTCCTATGCCTAGACATGGCCATAACACCAATGCTATCGAAGAAGATTTATTTGTTACCACAGTTGACGAACTCTTGACTCCACTACCAATCATTAAGATGAACTTGTTGAAAGCCGGTATATTCCCGGGTTGTAATGAAGACTGCCATATTTTCTTATCCTCACCAACTGTTTGCCCTTTGTTGAAAACAGGCATTCAATGCTTGATAGACAACCAAGAGATTCTGTTTGAAAGCACTCCTATTTCACTTGTTCCTATTGAAGAAATTTCAATCATAACCATCTCCTCCAATTCTTCTGGGGTCCCCAAAAGACCCGTTAGAGTTGCATCGGTTCCAAGAACTACTCCTCTTATAATCATAATGCCTGGGCCAGTCCCGTATAAATTAGACAAAACCGTACCGTGGAATTACGGTGGAGACATCTACTACCATGGTATCAAACAAGATGGGATGGCCGCCGAAGAGATAAACTCCGAAGAAGAAGACTCCGGCATTAGCAATATTGCTGAAACCAGTAAGATTACCCAAAGCGATAGAATCTTCTCTCCAGAAATTGCCCCTCCAAAGGTAGTTTTTGGACCCGTGGCTGTTCCAAGGGTTACCCCCGTACCAATAATCATATCTGCAAGTGCTCCTATTGACAAAGACGACACAACCCCTGCTGTTATCCCTACCAACACTTCTACTGCTGAAACTCGAGGAAAAGTATTCAAGTAGAGCTTGTCCGGACGAAGGCTCAACCACTGACTATCCCTGAAACCTCCAAGAAGGAAATGGAGGAGATCCTGAGAATAATAAAGAAGAGTGACTATGACGTAGTTGAACAGTTGGGGCAAACTCCCTCCAAAATCTCCATGCTAGCATTATTGCTGTGTTCTGAGGCACATGCGAAAGCCCTGGTGAAGTTCCTAAAGACAACCCATGTGCCTCAAGAGACATCGGTTGACCAATTTCAAGATTGTGTGGCCAGCTTGACGACGGATAACGGCCTAGGCTTCTCGGATGCTGATCTGACACCAATGGGAAGAAAGTACAACGAGGCATTACATGTCTCTGTGGAATGTAGAGGCATAACTTTGGCCCATGTTTTGGTGGACACCGGCTCATCTTTGAATGTTTTACCGAAGAAAGCTCTCGACATATTGGACTGCGAAGGACTGACGTTGAAACCCAGTAACATAGTCGTAAGAGCATTTGATGGCTCAAAGAGGATGGTGCACGGGGAGGTGGATATCCCCATAAAGGTTGGGACTCAAACTTTCAACTCAACCTTTTATGTAATGGACGTTCGCCCCTCTTACTCATGTCTACTAGGATGACCGTGGATCCATAATGCCGGTGTTGTCACCTCTACACTGCACCAGATGTGGAAATATCCGATCCAGGGAAAGATTATCACTATCCACGGAGAGGAAGAGTATATGATTAGCCACATCAATTCCTTCCGGTAAGTGGAATTGGACGGCGAGTTCATTGAAACTCCTTTTCAACATTTCGAAGAGGTTCCCCAAGAGGTAGCATAGACCAAGACTGCGACCCAGATTCCCAAGATCACAAGACCTCCACTCTGGATGTCATCTCTGAAGGACGCCAAAGCAGTAGTAGAGGAGGGTGGATGCACCATCTGGGGGCAACTTCCGGATATTCCATATAAATCTGACAAGTTTATTTTAAGGTTGACTTCAAGTGCTTAGAAGGTTGTGCACCATGCCCGTGCTGGAGGGTCACCCTTGAAGATTAGCAACCGAGAGGTCAATGCGGCGGAAGATGGTGAAGAGGATTGCAGCTTGGAGGATTGGATCATTCCTACTATCAACATAGGACTTTGCAATTGGGAGGCCAGAGATTTTGTCCCAATAACTTTCATCCCTCAGTAATTTACCTTTACATTTCCGTTGGACTTGTAATATTCACAAACAATTCGCACATTTAAAACCTTGTGTCTTGCCCGAGGCACAATGGTCCATTTGTAAGGGTTATTATTTCATCTTCATATGACATTCAATGAATCATGGACGTTTTTCACATACAAACTTTTATGCTCATTGTCTTTCTTTTACATTTTATTATTTAAAGATGGCTATACCCTTACACACACCCACACTCACAAATGCAGGTACCCCTCCATTCAGTCCATGGGTAACGATACTGCTATGGCCTTTTGTGACTCTGAAGATCTAATCTACTAAGCCGAGGACGAAGGTGAGGAAGATTGTGAAGTACCAGGGGAACTGGCCAGACTACTACAATAAGAAGAAAGAGACATTCATCCTCACGAGGATCCTGTGGATACAATTAATCTAGGTACCAAGGAGGATATAAAAGAGGTCATGGTGGGTGCCAATCTAGAGCCCAGTGTCAAGGAATGTCTGATTCAGCTGTTGCATGATTATGTTGAAATCTTTGCTTGGTCATATGAAGACAAGCCAGGACTTGATACAGACATCGTGGTACATCATTTGCCAACAAGAGAAGACTGTCCACCAGTAAAACAAAAAGTCCGCCGCATGAGACCCGACATGTAAGAGAAGATCAAAGTGGAAGTCATGAAGAAATTCAATGCTGGATTCTTGGCCGTCACTTCCTATCCTCAATGTGTTTCCAAAATTGTTCCCGTGCCTAAAAAGGACGACAACGTACGAATGTGCATGGACTATAGAGGTTTGGATAGGGCCAGCCCTAAAGATGATTTTCCACTCCCCCACATAGATATCCTGGTTGACAATACGGCCCAGCACAAAGTGTTTTCTTTCATGGACGGATTCTCAGGTTATAACAAATTCAAAATGGCACCTTAGGAGATGGAGAAAACAACATTTGTCACACAGTGGGGCACATTCTGCTACAAAGTGATGCCATTCGGACTGAAGAATGTTGGGGCAACCTATCAGCGCGCCATGGTAGCTTTGTTTCATGACATGATACATCATGAAATAGAGGTCTACATAGACGATATGATAGCCCGTTCACAAACGGAAGAAGAGCACCTTGATCACTTGCAAAAGCTGTTTGAGAGATTGAAGGAGTACAAGTTAAGGTTGAATCCAAACAGTGCACATTCGGAGTACGGTCCGGTAAACTTTTAGGTTTTATCGTCAGTAACAAAGGCATCGAGGTCGATCCCATAAAGGTTAAAGCAATACAATAAATGTCTGCTCCTCGTACTGAGAAGGAAGTCAGAGGATTCTTGGGGCGCCTGAACTATATTGCCAGATTCATTTCTCACCTAACAGCTACTTGTGATCCAATCTTCAAATTATTGAAGAAAGATCAAGTAGTCAGACGGAACAATGAATGCCAGGTTGCTTTTGACAAAATCAAAGAGTATTTACAAGAACCTCCTGTTTTGATGCCACCAGTCAAGGGAAGACCACTGATCATGTATCTGACCGTTTTAGAGAACTCAATGGGGTGTATATTGGGGAAGCATAACGAGTCTGGCCAAAAAGAGCACGCTATTTACTACCTGAGCAAAAAGTTTACCGACTGTGAAACCAGATATTCACTGCTCGAGAAAACTTTCTGTGCTTTGGCATGGGCTGCTCGCCGGCTAAGACAGTATATGCTGACTCATACTACTTTGTTGATATCTAAGATGGATCCGATAAAATACATCTTCGAAAAGCCTCCTCTGTCTGGGAGGATAGCTAGATGGCAGATGATCCTAACAGAATATGACATACAGTATTATCGGGTTGTAATGAAGACTGCCATATTTGCTTATCCTTACCAACTGTTTGCCCTTTGTTGAAAACAGGCATTCAATGCTTGATAGTCAACCAAGAGATTCTGTTTGAAAGCACTCCTATTTCACCTATTCCTATTGAAGAAATTTCAATCATAACCATCTCCGCCAATTCTTCTGGGGTCCCCAAAAGACCCGTTAGAGTTGCATCGGTTCGAAGAACTACTCCTCTTATAATCACAATGTCTGGGCCAGTCCCGTATGAATCAGACAAAACCGTACCGTGGAATTACGGTGGAGACATCTACTACCATGGTATCAAACAAGATGGGATGGCCGCCGAAGAGATAAATTTCGAAGAAGAAGACTCAGACATTAGCAATAATGCTGAAACCAGTAAGATTACCCAAAGCGATAGAATCTTCTCTCCAGAAATTGCCCCTCCAAAGGTAGTTTTTGGACCCGTGGCTGTTCCAAGGGTTACCCCCGTACCAATAATCATATCTGCAAGTGCTCCTATTGACAAAGACGACACAACCCTTGTTGTTATCCCTACCAACACTTCTACTGCTGAAACTCGAGGAAAAGTATTCAAGTAGTGCCTGTCCGGACGAAGGCTCGACCACCGACTATCCCTGAAACCTCCAAGAAGGATATGGAGGAGATCCTGAGAATAATAAAGAAGAGCGACTATGACGTAGTTGAACAGTTGGGGCAAACTCCCTTCAAAATCTCCATGCTAGCATTATTGCTGTGTTCTGAGGCACATGCGAAAGCCCTGGTGAAGTTCCTAAAGACAGCCCATGTGCCTCAAGAGACATCGGTTGACCAATTTCAAGATTGCGTGGCCAGTTTGACGGCGGATAATGGCCTAGGCTTCTCGGATGCTGATCTGACACCAATGGGAAGAAAGCACAACGAGGCATTACATGTCTCTGTGGAATGTAGAGGCACAACTTTGGCCCATGTTTTAGTGGACACCGGCTCATCTTTGAATGTTTTACCGAAGAAAGCTCTCGACAGATTGGACTGCGAATGACTGACGTTGAAACCCAGTAACATAGTCGTAAGAGCATTTGATGGCTCAAAGAGGATGGTGCACGGGGAGGTGGATATCCCCATAAAGGTTGGGACTCAAACTTTCAACTCAACCTTTTATGTAATGGACGTTCGCCCCTCTTACTCCTGTCTACTAGGACGACCGTAGATCCATAATGTCGTTGTTGTCACCTCTACACTGCACCAGATGTTGAAATATCCGGTCCAGGGAAAGATTATCACTATCCACGGAGAGGAAGAGTATATGATTAGCCACCTCAATTCCTTCCGGTAAGTGGAATTGGACGGCGAGTTCATTGAAACTCCTTTTCAACATTTCGAAGAGGTTCCCCAAGAGGTAGCAGTGACCAAGACTACGACCCAGATTCCCAAGATCACAAGACCTCCACTCCGGATGTCATCTCTAAAGGACGCCAAAGCAGTAGTAGAGGAGGGTGGATGCACCGTCTGGGGGCAACTTCCGGATATTCCATATAAATCTGACAAGTTTGGCTTAGGGTTGACTTCAAGTGCTTAGAAGGCTGTGCGCCATGCCCGTGCTGGAGGGCCACCCTTGAAGATTAGCAACCGAGAGGTCAATGCGGTGGAAGATGGTGAAGAGGATTGCAGCTTGGAGGATTGGATCATTCCTACTATCAACAGAGGACTTCGTAATTGGGAGGCCAGAGACTTTGTCCCAATAACTTTCATCCCTCAGTAATTTACCTTTACATTTCTGTTGGACTTGTAATATTCACAAATAATTTGCACATTTAACACCTTGTGTCTTGCCCGAGGCACAATGGTCCATTTGTAAGGGTTATTATTTCATCTTCATATGACATTCAATGAATCATGGACGTTTTTCACATACAAACTTTTATGCTCATTGTCTTTCTTTTACATTTTATTATTTAAAGAAGGCTATACCCTTACACACACCCACACTCACAAATGAAGGTACCCCTCCATTCAGGATCCCATGGGTAACGATACTGCTATGGCCTTTTGTGACTCTGAAGATCTAATCTACCAAGCCGAGGACGAAGGTGAGGAAGATTGTGAAGTACCAGCGGAACTGGCCAGACTACTACAATAAGAAGAAAGAGACATTCATCCTCACGAGGAACCTGTGGATACAATCAATCTAGGTACCAAGGAGGATATAAAAGAGGTCAAGGTAGGTGCCAATCTAGAGCCCAGTGTCAAGGAACGTCTGATTCAGTTGTTGCATGATTATGTTGAAATCTTTGCTTGGTCATATGAAGACAAGCCAGGACTCGATACAGACATCGTGGTACATCATCTGCCAACAAGAGAAGATTGTCCACCAGTAAAACAAAAAGTCCGCCGCATGAGACCCGACATGTCAGAGAAGATCAAAGTGGAAGTCATGAAGAAATTCAATGCTAGATTCTTGGCCGTCACTTCCTATCCTCAATGTGTTGCCAACATTGTTCCCGTGCCTAAAAAGGACGGCAAAGTACGAATGTGCATGGACTATAGGGATTTGAATAGGGCCAGCCCTAAAGAGGATTTTCCACTCCCCACATAGATATCCTGGTTGACAATACGGCCCAACACAAAGTGTTTTCTTTCATGGATGGATTCTCAGGTTATAACCAAATCAAAATGGAACCTTAGGAGATGGAGAAAACAACATTTGTCACACAGTGGGGCACATTCTGCTACAAAGTGATGCCATTCGGACTGAAGAATGTTGGGGCAACCTATCAGCGCGCCATGGTAGCTTTGTTTCATGACATGATACATCATGAAATAGAGGTCTACATAGACGATATGATAGCCCAATCACAAACGGAAGAAGAGCACCTTGATCACTTGCAAAAGCTGTTTGAGAGATTGAAGGAGTACAAGTTAAGGTTGAATCCAAACAGTGCACATTTGGAGTACGGTCCGGTAAACTTTTAGGTTTTGTCGTCAGTAACAAAGGCATCGAGGTCGATCCCGTCAAGGTTAAAGCAATACAAGAAATGCCTGCTCCTCGTACTGAGAAGGAAGTCAGAGGATTCTTGGGGCGCCTGAACTATATTGCCAGATTCATTTCTCACCTAACAGCTACTTGTGATCCAATCTTCAAATTATTGAAGAAAGATCAAGTAGTCAGATGGAACGATGAATGCCAGGTTGCTTTTGACAAAATCAAAGAGTAATTACAAGAACCTCCTGTTTTGATGCCACCAGTCGAGGGAAGACCATTGATCATGTATCTGACCGTTTTAGAGAACTCAATGGGGTGTGTATTGGGGCAGCATAACGAGTCTGGCCAAAAATAGCACGCTATTTACTACCTGAGCAAAAAGTTTACCGACTGTGAAACCAGATATTCACTGCTCGAGAAAACTTGTTGTGCTTTGGCATGGGCTGCTCGCCGACTAAGATAGTATATGCTGACTCATACTACTTTGTTAATATCTAAGATGGATCCGATAAAATACATCTTCGAAAAGCCTGATCTGTCTGGGAGGATAGCTAGATGGCAGATGATCCTAACAGAATATGACATACAATATACTACCCAAAAAGCTATAAAAGGCAGTGTGTTAGCTGATCATCTTACTCATCAAGCTGTAGAAGATTATCAGCCCATGAAGTTTGAATACCCGGAGAAGACATTATGACATTAGACAACTGTGAAGAAATCAGGCCATATGAAGGACCTGAACAAGGATCCCGATGGACTCTATTCTTTGATGGGGCATCCAATGCACTTGGTAATGGTATCAGTGCTGTACTCATATCTCCATAAGGGTGTCATACTCCCTTTACTGCCAGACTTTGTTTCAATTGTACAAACAACATGGCGGAGTACGAAGCATGCATCTTTGGTCTCAGAGTTGCCATAGACTTGGGAATCAAATCTCTGGATGTATTCGGAGATTCAACTTTAGTCATCAGTCAGATCAAAGGGGAATAGGACACAAAGCACCCAAACCTTATCCCTTACAAAGAACATGTTTTGACATTGCTACCATATTTTGAGAAGATTACCTTCGAGCATTTCCTGCGAGAAGAAAATCCGCTAGCAGACGCTCTAGCTACAATGTCATCTATGTTTAAACTTAATTGGGATAATGAAGCTCCCCAGATCACCATCGAACGAATGGATGAACCATCACACTGTCACGAGATTAATACTGAAGAGGTAGTGGACCAGCCTTGGTTTCATGAAGTCAAAAGGTATCTCGAGGCTCAAGAATATCCAGAAGGAGATTCAATCAATGATAAGAACTTCTTAAGGATATTCTCTGCTAAGTTATTCTTGAGTAATGGCATCCTGTACATACATAATCATGACTCCATTCTGCTTCGGTGTGTGGATAAGATTGAGGCGGAAAAGATCATGGATGAATTACATGAAGGTACTTTTTGCACTCACTCCAGTGGGCATACTATAGCGAAGAAAATCCTACGGCCAGGCTATTATTGGTCTACCATGGAAGCAGATTGCTATCAACACTCTCGGACCTGTCATAAGTGTCAAATTTATGCTGACAAGGTGCACGTACCTCCGGTTCCTCTGAATGTCTTGACGGCTCCTTGGCCCTTTGCTATATGGGGAGTTGATATGATTGGGGAGATCAAGCCTACAACCTCCAATGGACACCGCTTCATCCTAGTGGCCATTGACTATTTTACAAAGTGGGTCGAAGCAGCTTCCTTCGCTTCCATTACTAAGAATGTTGTTGCCCGCTTCATCAAGCAAAATCTCATTTGTCGGTACGGTATCCCGGAAAGGATTATCACTGACAAGGGTACAAATATTAACAACACTATGGTCACTGCCTTGTGCGAACAATTCATGATTCAACATTACAATTCTTCCCCCTATCGGCCAAAGATGAATGGTGTTGTCGAGGCTGCAAATAAGAACATTAAAAAGATCATACAGAAAATGACATTCACATACAAAGACTGGCATGAGATGCTACCATTCGCTCTCCACGGGTACTGTACCACGACTTGCACATCAACCGGGGCAACACCTTATTCTTTGGTTTACGTCATGGAGGTTGTTTTGCCTATTGAGGTTCAGATCCCCTCTCTGAGGATTATGAAAGATGCAGGTTTGAATGAATACGATTGGATCCAAACTCGATTTGATCAACTGAACATAATTGTTGAAAAGAGACTTACTGCTATTTTCCACGGTCAAATGTATCAAAAATGGATGATCAAGGATTTCAACAAGAAATTCAGGCGCCAAGTATATCAAGTTAGGGACCTAGTGATCAAAAGTATCATCTTGCCACAAAGTGATCCCATGGGAAAATGGACTCCTACCTATGAAGGACCATTTGTAATCAAGAACATATTCTCTGGTGGGGCAATGATCTTGACCACCATGGGCGGCGACGACCTGCCACACCCTGCGAACGTGGACATAGTCAAAAGATACAACGCATAAGAGACCCGCTAGGTTAACGCACCTAGGCGAAAAAGGGCATCCTGGAGAACCAAAAAGGTTCGGGAAAAAATTAGGGATAAAATAAAAAAAAAATCTGTACACCCGGCAAGTTGAAAACCCGAAAGGGTGACTTGGGAAAAAAAGGGTTTCTCGTTGGACTGAAAACCCAAAAGGGCGGTCCAAGCAAAAGTTAGGGAATTAAAGCGTATGACTATGTCCCGTCGAATCACTTTGCGGACAACCTTTGACTTTCACTGACAAAATTGGAGTTTCTGATCAATTCAATCATCTCCGAACGAAGCAACAAATATACAAGATATTCAGAGATATGAAGACTATAGTAGAATGGGAACCCCATGGGATTATTACACATAGCTATCTTTCTTTGTATAAATTTTTCTTGTTTTATGGCACCATTCTCTTACTAGAATGTTTGTCTCCTTTGTACGAAATACTTATTCAAAGTCAATACAAAGTTATCTCTTTGAAAATACAAAAACTATTTGTCTTTTTCTTTACTCTTGTGTTTTGTTTGCAAAAAACGTCCAATGATTCATTGATGAACATATGCATTTGAACATAATTACTGTTTACAAATAAACAGAATGAGAAAGACAATTACTAATAGGTTAAAAGGACGGGAAAACGTCTCTAGGCTATTCCATAAGCAATCCCCACAGTACGTTATTTAAATCCCCAGCGGAACAAAATTCAATTTATTAATCCCCGGTAGAAATCGTCAAATTCTCAAGATTCCCCAAGCAAATCTTACAAGCAGTACATGGAATTGCCTTTACAACAGAATTTACTTCTCTCAACAAGAGTTCGTCAGTACTTCAACTTTAAGACATGGAAATTCAACATATCCTCAGCAGCATTCAAGGATTTATTTTCCTCAATCAAACAACAATACAGCAAATCAGCTTACATGCGCATACATTGCATCCACATATCATAAACACTGATAAAACAACTACATTGCATCATACATTTCATGCAATATAACTTTGTTTCATCTAACATTTTACCCTTTTCAGGATAAGGTTAAACAACTACCATTAACAATATGCAATCAGATACAGTTCAGATACGCTCCAGACACGGATGCCATTCTGGTACTCATTCATATTACAAGTTCAGATACAGTTCAGATACGCTCCAGACACGGGGATATTCTGATACTCATTCAAATTCAGACTTCAGATACAGTACGGATACGCTCCAGACACGGATGCCATTCTGATACTCATTCAAATTCAGACTTCAGATAGAGTACAGATACGCTCCAAACACGAATGCCATTTTGATACTCATTCGGATTCAACTTTCAGATACAATACGGATACGCTCCAGACACAGATGCCATTCTGATACTCATTCAGTTTCAGTCCCCAGATACAGTATGGATACGCTCCAAACACGGATGCCATTCTGGTACTTAGTCAAAATCAACTTTCAGATACAGTTCAGACACGCTCCAGACACGGACTCCGTTCTGATACTCATTCTTTCAGCTTACAACTTACAATTCAACAAACATTTTTGGATGGCATCTACAAGCCCATCTCCATCAAGATTCTATCACCTCTACAAATGGCATCTGTAAGCCCATTCCTTCTATCTCACATCATCGAGTGCAAATTTATGGGCACTCTAGTGTCCAATCATTCTTTCACCTTCAAGTCACGAACGGCGAAACTCGCCAATCTAACTCTTCAGGTTTAAGAAGATTGAACAGGGGCAGCTGTTGTACCCCAAAATTTGTCTTCTCATTTATCAAGATTATTCTTACAAGATCTCTTTGACTCAAGACTGGATTAGGGTTTGGTCAGCTCAAGACATCTCATCTTACATTGTTAACCCTAAATTAGGGTTTGAGTTTGCACAATGATTTTTGGACTATCAACGGTTCATATGACTTTCAAACATCATTATGGACCCGTAAGATTGCTCTTGACAAGTTTCAATCCTTGAACCACATTTTTTATCAGTCAATTGGACATTTGACCTAAAAATCATCGATATTGGGGAAAAAGTCAACCATGGCCAATTTAAAGTCAAACTTCATAATTTTTTATCCACATCAACATTCTAGACTCATATGTATCATTTGATCAAGTTTGGATCACAATTCCTCTAGAAATTTGATCAAATCATCAAAAGGCCAAAATGGTCAAAATTAGGGTTTTGACTGAGGAATGGCAATTTCTGATTTTTGACCTAGTAAATGACCAATTGATTTCAAGCATAATTACAAGGGTTCATTTGTATCATCTTGACCTAATATCATGGTTCAAAACATTGCAATTTCATTGGGTTGACAAATGAAATTTGCAGTCAACTAATCAAAAATCAATTGTATACTGAAAAGTCAAACTTTGACTTTTTGGTCAAAATCAAGTGTCAAGGATCACAATTCATCAAAACATGTCAAAATGTGAAACTTGTTCATCAAGAAACTAAATATTGAAGTTTTTATTTTTAAATTTTAAATTTTCTTTAACTTAGAAAATTTTCTAAGTATGGAAAATTTCTTTTTTTTCCTCAACTTTATGCCGTTTTTTCACCATGATGCAAGATGATTCAAAGGAAATTCCCAACATGAAAGTTGTAGATCTCCATGAAATATACAACTTTGCTTCACACATTTTTCCATTAAGATGCTTGGATCTCAAGATATAAGTTTATGAATACATGCCCATGAACTAAAATAACTTAGTGAAATTTTGCCCTAATTTAGGCAGGTTTTTGACCCAACTTCATGGCAATTTTTCACCTAGTTCCAAGAGGAATATTGAAATTCATTTCAAAGATTAGTTATATAGCACATTTCAAGCTTTCCAAAATGTCCAAGAACTCCTTGAGAACAGTTTTGAGTAAGGAGAATCGAAGAGATTAAATTGGCAATTTCTCACTTTGTTTTCAAGCCATTTCATGAAGAACAAAATTCAACTCTGAACCTATGCTACCTAATCCATGATTTACAGGTCTCAAACTTGTTTCTCACTTAATAATTTAATTCTTATTAAGTTGACAAAGCCTTAATCCAAGCCCAGGAGTCTTTTCCCAAGTTGTAATTCCATAAATGGCACAAAGTTGCCATTGCCATTTTGGAAAAGCTTCACTTTTGCAACTTTTCAATTCTTGAGCATTGGACCTGTCTTCTCTGCACACACAAGTCCTAAAAACCTAAAGCAATTTTTATAGAGCTTATACCAACTCCAAGAAGGCCAGTACAAGCATGTGGAGACTTGTCTCTTCACTTTGCTTCAAAAGCAAGAAAGTGTGCAAAAAGGCTACAACTCAAAGATTTGTTGTGGAACTAACTTGAAACATTCTCCATAGTAATACAAAAATACATTACAACTTAGAAAATGATTGCTAAGGTCCTGACACACTCCAAAACTCCATATCACCAAAAAACTGTCAAAACTTGCAGTTTGTGTCCAAGCATAGCAATCCATCAATTTGCTTTATGTTTCAAGTTTTAATCATCCAAACACTTTACCAACCTCATATCTAAGTGATCCATACCATCATCCCTGCACTGTAACTCCTCCTTCTTCATCTTCCATTTTTGTTTTTCAAGCTTGTAGGTTGACTTGGATAGAGAGTTCCAAGCACTTCCAAAGCAAGGCAAGGATTGGAACACACTCAGGGAGGTTCAAGCAAGCTAAAGCAACCTTCAGGCCTTCCTAAATCTCACTCAAACTCCATTCACGATCTCAGCTGAAAGAGGTAAGAATTCCAACTTCTATCTCTTCATACAGGCATCCATTGGCCATTATTTGTGAAAGAAAAATGTAGATATTATAGTGTTGAAGCCAACCATGTGCATAGATTCCATTTTTGTTCATTATGTGTAGAGAATTTTGAAGTTCAAATTTCTGTAAAAATTAGGTTTAAAATTAGGGCTTT
Source organism: Vicia faba (assembly GCA_948472305.1). Taxonomy (NCBI): domain Eukaryota; kingdom Viridiplantae; phylum Streptophyta; class Magnoliopsida; order Fabales; family Fabaceae; genus Vicia; species Vicia faba. The sequence continues at coordinate 258,280,768 of OX451741.1, forward strand.
CAAAATTCCTTTTAATCTTTGATTGTTAGTTTCCATAAATTACATGGTTGAAATCGTGGGAATGAGTACTATCATTTTCATGTTGGAAGTTTTCATTTTTATGGAGAAATGAGAAAGATACAAGAGTTCTGGCCAGCTTGAGGAAGAATATGAAGTACAGGGCAAGGAAGCTTCTTATGTTATGTTTTTATTGTTTCATATAAACCAACGGATGTACAGCCACCCCAGTGGCAAGGTAGCGCGCTGGCTAGGCCCAGGTCATGGGTTTGAACCTTGGCGCTACCTTTTACATTTTTCCCATTTTTTCAGTTTCAGTTTTGGCTTTTTTTTTGGCCAGATAGGCTTAGTTCTTGGGCTTTTTTTCTTCTAACACACTAATCTTGTTTGCTTGCAGCACCCCTGGCCCAATCTTTTTATTATTTATTTTATTTTCATATATGTTTTATTAAAATATTTTTTATAACACATAAAAATCATAAAAAATATAAACATGATAAATTTTGCATTTTGTTTATTTTATTTTATTTTCATAGGGATAGAGCCAGCTCGAGAATATGACTAAAGGTACATACACTCCCTGCAGAGTAGGAAGTATATAAAGACAGTGGTGTTAACTCGCCCTTGCCGAGGTTCACAATCGCAATTTGAGTCGGAAAAATTCTCCCCAAACAGAGTTTATCTACCACCAACAATAAAAGTTCACCATCAGCTGAGTATATTTCGTCCGCAGGCAGAAATTCAATCCCTGACAGGGTTCATTATCACCAGCAACGGTAATTCATCCCCAGCGGAGTTATTTCTCCAAGTCAGCAGATCGTCCAACAGAGTATTTCTCTTCCCCATAGAGTCATCCTCCCACAGTATTATTCTCAAACAAAGTATCTCCCGGCGGAATATTCTCGAGCAGAACAGACGCGAGTCTCCAGCTAATCATCTTCGGTCACTATCCCTAACAAGAACGAAGAACTCAACTCCTTATACTCTCCGACAGCAGTCAGGATCTATTCTCCCCTGTCGGAGAATATCACAAGAACATTGCATATCCATACATCATGGCATGCACATACGCATCATACAACACAATCTCTTTTATTTTGAGACCATCATTACTCAATACATTTCATACATCATGACATTACATACGACTAACTCTTTAACTTTCGGGGAAAGATACAATCAATTTCTCATAAGTTTTGTTTGGTTCAGTCAAATCGATACTAAGATTTCTATTCCAGTTCAAGCTATGAAGCCCGGAAATCGACCAATTAATATCTTGATATCTCTAGAATACTACGAAGCCTGGAATCGACCAGATAGTGGTATCTCTTAAATACAAGCTGTGAAGCCTGGAGATCAATCAGAAAACAACTTAACCCCTCAGCAAGTTATTGTGAAGCCTGGAAATCGACCAGATAGCAATACAAGATACCATGAAGCCTAGAATCAACCAGATAATGGTATAAGACACTGTGAAGACTGGAGCACGACCAGATAGCAGCAAAGGACACTGAAGCCTGGGACACGACCAGATAACAGTATAAGGTACTGAGAAGCTTGGAATTTGACCAAATAGCAATTTACTCGGCCAATTACTATGAAGCCCGAAAAATGACCGGATATTAGTATGCCTTAAATTCAAGTTGAAAGCCCGGATGCGACCGAATAACCACTTGATTCCTTCTGAGCCTGGAGCACGACCAGATAAGAATTGAGAAATTGCAAAGCCTGGAGAACGACCAGATAGCAAGTTTAATCTCATCTCCTCAGTAAATCACTGTAAAACCTAGAGCACAACCAAATAGCAGTCAGTCTTATTTTCCTCAGCAAATCACTATAAAGCCTGGAGCACGACCAGATAGCAGTTCATTTTCACCTCCTCGACTAAGATATGATTCCCCAATAGAGTAATGGACAACTGAAGTTCCTAAAACTCTGATTCTCTCAAGACAGAAGACCAGCATTCCCCAGCGTAGTCCTCCTCAACAACAGGTGTACGGGCTCTCGCAAAGGAATATCTTATGCGATCGACACTTCTTCTGATGGCATCTTTAAGCCCATCTTCCGTCATTGACTTCCAAATGGCATCTATAATCCCATTCCCAATATCGCAAGACCAGTACCACTTCATGCGAGTGCAAATTTCTGGGCACTCTAATGTTCAATCATCTTCAACCTTCAGATTACGAAAGGCATACAAGCCAATCTACATCCTCAGGTTTAAGAAGATTAAACAGGGGGAAGCTGTTGTACCCCAAAATTTTCCCTCCCATATTTCTCAATACATGTCAAGTAAGGTCTTCAAATTGCTCAAGGAAGTCCAAAGGATGACCAGACAAACTCACTCCTAAGGAAATCTACCTCAAATTAGGGTTTCAGTTTGCATTAAGTTGTTTGAGTCCAAAGGATCCCAAATGCTCACCATTGTCCTAATATGTTCTCAAGATCAACCATATCAAGTTTCAAGCCTTGCAGAGGAAGTTTGCTCAGTCAATTGCTCAAAGGCCTGAAAATCGACTATGCTAGGGCAAAAGTCAATTGTGGCCCACACACAGTCAAACTTCAAGATTTTTGGTCAACATCCTCATTTTGAAGTATTATTCATAATTTGATCAAGGGTTGATCATGATTCCTCAAGGATTTCTCACAATTCATCAAAACCCAAAAGTTGCTAAATTAGGGTTTTCTAAAAAGTCCAAGAACACCTCTCTAGGGTCAAAATTGAGAGAGTTATGCATTGGCAAAGTTGACCCTTTTTACAAAATTGCCAAAAGTCAAAAGTGTCCAAAATTGCATTTTTTGCTAAATGGGCCCAACTTTTTATGCTTGCATTGAGTTTGTAATGTGACCCACGACCCATGAGCTCTTCCACTTGTCATTCTTTTATTGTTGTCATTTATTTTGATTTTATTTCATTTAAATCAAATAAAATCAAAATAAAATAGTAAAAATATCAAAAGCTAATTAAATCTTGAGATTTTATGCACGTTTAGGTTCACTATACAGTTGGAAGTGAGATCAAATCGTGCAAGGCTCATATGGATACAAAAAGATTTCATTTTGCTTGATTTGGAAAGATTTTGTACAATGATCAAATCATGAATCAATATTCATAATTGGAGAAGATTTGAAACAAATGGCAACCCTAATTAATTCTTGAATACATAAGGAACAGGTTCAGATCAAAAACAAAAGGGTTGGAGGGGTGCAAGAGAGAAAACAAGTTTCAAAAAATTCAAGAAAAGTGGAAAACTGATTTCCATGTTTCAGATCACTTCAAGCCATTCTAACCATCCCAATCGTTTGCTGGACATCCCTGGATCATATTACAACCATTAGCAAGCTTCCCTACACTCAGAATCACGCTGTAAGAGTCATACGGTTATTCTCTTTTCTTGAATTCGAACATCTTAATTCTGGCATCTTTAACGTGATTTATTAGCATATTCTTAATCCTTGAGTTATTTGCAAGCTATTGATTATATCCAATTGCGTTTTTACTGACTGAAAATGAAAGTGCCATGGTTAGGGTTTTTGCTTTGTTTTTAGGGGTTTCTTGTACAGGTACAATTAGGCATTAATAATGGTACCATGATGCTCGTGAGGTTGCAACGAGTTGATTGGTACCATTGGTTTTGATTTATCATGCTTGCACAGAATTTTGGAGAAACACAGGGTTGTACCTACGCATGGTGTCCGTAGGTAAAGGTTTTTGTCTAAAACGACAGAGGCAACAAGGAAGATGATGGCATGGAAGGTGGTGAATGGCCAGTTTCAAATTCGCACGCTTTGAGATATAGCTTTTTGTTTATATTATATAATAATTTTTGGTTATTATTTGTACAACTAACCAAGCCAGCTCAGTTGGCTAGCATGCAGCGTGAGAATGCCTAAGGGCATGGGTTCGATCCCCAGGTCCCAACAATGCTTCATATTATTTTTTCTCACATATTCAGGTGTACTAGTGTGCCAAAATCTTACCATGCATCATCAATATCCCATCATCAGATCATCAAGGCTACAGATCCAACGCCTTATCCCTGAGGGTCCACCATACGCCCAGTCAAGTAAGCACATGGGATTGGCAAAGTCAATGGGGCCAGGAGCTTATTGGGCCTAGAAAATTGCAAACAACACCCCTCCTTTTTGCTAACGTCAGGCCCTCTTCTCTCTCTTTTCTCTAATTTGTTTTTTTTTAATTTAATTTGTTTAAATTATTTTCTAACAAAATTAATCCCTTTTTTTCACAAAAAATCATAAAATGAAGTTTCACAAATTTAGAATTACGTTTTTTTTTATTGTCAAATTTAATTTAATATTAGTTTAAATTTAATTTAGGTTAATTCTAACTTTTTATATATTTAAAATCAATTATAAAAAATTAGGGTTAGCTTGATTTAATTTTTATTTTTATTTCTTTTCTCAAAACAAAAAAAATACAAAAATAGGGTGATTTTTATTATTTTTCTTAAATTTAAATTAATTAGAAATTAGGTTTCTCTTATTTATTCAATTAAACTTTATTTTCTCAAAATAATCAAAACAACACAAAAAAAATGATTTTTTTCTTTTAAATTGCAATTAGGCTTAGTTGGGGTCAAAACCCTAAATCTCTCGTTTTCAATTCATCGTGTGCGTTTATTATTATTTTTGCGATATTAATATAACTGCTCACGGTATGTAATAGTGTAATTTAGGATTTTCTTTTATTTATCATTTTCACGGGACTTTTAACCCTATACTTAATGACCCTATCTCGAAGCCTTGTAATAGCGTAGGTTTTTATTTCTCGCATTTTAATTCTCGCAAATATTAACTGTTTAAATGTATGTTAATAGAATTGTAAGACAAGATTGCATGATAATTTAAAATGGCTAGAAAACCCTAATGTGCAAAGATAATAACTTGAAATCAAATCACTCGCACATGCGCACTCTTAGGGTATACTCTCACTTCGGTTGCCTTCGGTAAACGGTCATTAAGTATAGAGTGTCTTAGTGGTTACCCTCCGGTCTAAACAAAGATCAAAAGTCCCATTTGGAAATGTTGCCTCGAATATGATCTTAAGACTTTAGGGTTATTACTAAAACATCCTAACATTGCTTTAGTGATCGTACGTCTCTTACGAATTGACCCTTACAAACTCCAACGACGGTGCTTCCTATTTCTCAATAGTAGGATAGCATTGTCTAAAGGAAACAAGAACAAAAATAAACTTTTTTCGAGTAGGTAGATGCTAGTAGGTACTTGCTCAAATCAAACTTTTTTCACTCACACTTTTCAAACAAAGTTTTCAAAAACACTTCATAACACTCTTGAAGACAGAAGCAAGGGTTAAAACGAAGTAAAACAAAACTTTTCAAAACAAGCACACACAAGCAATTTCAAAATGAGCAAGTACCTAAGAGCCCATGGAAAACCATGGATAGAAAGGGTGATAACACCTTCCCTTTCTATAATCTACCCCCATACTCAGAATATTCTCGAAAAAAGGTTTTTTTCTGTTCTTTTTCCTTTTCCTGATTAAATTAAATAAAATTTGGTGGCGACTCTTGCTTACCGCGAAATTTTGCGAGCACAAACGCAAAACACAAACCAGCATTTTCAAAACAGTCGGTTCTGCCACCGTATCACACCTTAGCTACCATGTCATCCATGTTTAAGCTCGGATGGGACAACGAGGCTCCCATAATTACTATTGAAAGATTCAGTAAATCGGCACACTGCTATGAACTTGACACTGATGGAGTAGAAGAGAAACATTAGTTTCATGAAGTAAAAAGATATCTAGAGGATCAAGAATACCTTGAAGGAGCATCTATCAATGACAAGAAATTCCTACGGAGGGTCTCAGCTAAGTTTTTCCTGAGCAATAGAATTTTGTACAGGTGCAACCATAATTCAACTCGGCTTCGTTGTGTAGACAAGAAGGAAGCAGAGAAAATTATAGAGGATATGCATGAAGGAAGCTTTGGTACTCATTCTAGTGGGACTACTATGGCTAAGAAAACCTTGAGAGAAGGTTACTATTTATCGACCATGGAAACAAACTATCATCACCACTCAAGAAGTTGTCAAAAGTTCCAGATCTATGCTGATAAAGTTCATGTGTCTCCAGTACCTTTGAACGTCATGACTTCTCCATGGCCATTTGCAATGTGGGGAATTGACATGATTGAATAAATCAAGCCTACTGCATCTAATGGGCATCGCGTCATTCTCGTTGCCATTGGTTACTTCACAAAATGGGTTGAAGCAACTTCATTTTCCCCAATTGCCAAGAGTGTTATGGATCGTTTCATTAAGCATAACCTCATTTGTCGGTATGGTATCCCTGAGAGAATCATCACTGACAATGGTACCAACCTCAACAATACCATGATCACTGAGCACTGTATGCAATTCAAGATCAAGCATCACAACTCTTCTCTATATCATCCAAAGATGAATGGTGCAATGGAAGCTGCCAACAAGAATATAAATAAGATTGTGCAAAAGATGGTTGTGACCTATAAATACTGACATGAGATGTTACCATTTCCTCTTCATGGCTACCGTACTTCAACACGAACATCAACTGGGGAAACCCCATTCTCTTTGGTATATGGAACGGAAGTTGTCTTTCCTGTCGAAGTTCGCATTTCTTCTTTGAGGATTATGAAAGATACAGACTTAAAAAAAGACGAGTGGATTCAGACTAGGTTGGATCAGTTGAATTTGATTAACAAAAGGAGGTTTGCGGTTATTTGTCACGGTCAGATGTACCAGAAACATATGATTAAGGCATTCAACAAGAAGATCAAGCATCGGGTATACCAGGCTGGTGACTTGGTAATAAAATGCATCATTCTACCATAAGGTGATCCTAGGGACAAATGGATTCCCACTTACAAAGGGACATTTGTTATTAAGAAAGTATTCTTGAATGATGATATGATACTAACCACCATGGACGGTGAAGATATCCCACACCCTGTGAACACAGACATAGTCAAAAAATACTACACATAAAACCACCCTCTAGGTTGACTGGCCTAGGAAAAAATAAGGACATCCTGGTGAACCAAAATTGTTCAGGAAAAAAATATGGATATATACAAAAGATTGTACACCCGGCAAGTCAAAAACCTGAAAAAAGGGCTTGGACAAAAAAGGGTATCCTGGTGGACTGAAAACTTGAAAAGACGGTCCAGGAAAAAGTTAGGGATTAAAGCGTACCATTATGTCCCGTTGGATCACTTACAATAAGCTTTATTACCAACGTCAAGTTCAAACGGTGCAAATCAATTCAATCGACTTCTTCTGACAGCAAGGAATGAGATGTTCGAAGACATTAGGGCAATAGCAGAGTTGGAACCCAACGAGATCATTTCCACATAGTTATATGTTTTGTTTTCACTTTGTATTCTTTTCATTTCACGATAATTTCCTCTTACTAGGATTTATGTCTCTTTGTACAAAAAACGCCTATTTCTAGGCAAATTATCAATACAAGTACACCTTAAAGTTCAAACTTTTTGTTTTTCTGTTTTGCTTGCAAAAATGTCTAATGACTAAAATTGAATGAACGTATGCATATGAACATGACTAACTGTTAACAAATATATGCATAAGAAGAGGAATAAGCATGTAATCAAAACTCTAGGAGTTGGGATGATGTTCAAGTTGTCCATAAACCCCCACAAAGCAACTTCTATGAGATTATCCCCATATAGTAATCTTCACAAATTCATCTTCAATAAGAATACATTCACTGCATTTTCCCCAACCTACGGAATTTCAATCAGTACAATTCATGGAAGTTCTCCTCTCAGGCTGAGTTTGAAAACTGTAAAACCCCTACAGATTTCTTCTCTTTAGAAAAAATTCAATTTCCCCGAGAGAGTTTGTTTCCTCAGCAAAATATTTCAACGGGTTTTATTTCCCCAACATATTACAGTCTCCCCAATTAGACTTTATTCCTCATATTACTATGAATCACCAGCGAAATTCCTCTCCTCATTGAAGTCACCATAAACCCCAGAAAATTGCTACGAAACCTGGAATCGGACCAGATATCAGTCAACTTTATCCTCCCCAAATGAGTCAGAAGGTTTTCCATCTATTTTATCACCAGTCAGGGTATACAAGAATTATCCTCCCCAGACGAGCCAGAGGTTTACCCTTCTCTTTTATCCTCAGTCAGAGTATATAAGAAATAAACTCCTCAGTGGAACAACTAATGATCTTAAACTCCCCAAATAGGAAGTCATTATTCCCTCAGTGGAGTTTCCTCAAACAAGTAAACAGGAATCCCCAGCGAGAGCATTCTAGACAAAATTGAAGATACACATATGAAACAACCGGCTGAAAATCATCAAAACAATGAAGTCGTCATCGAACGTCTTTTATCCCACGGGTAGGGAAAGGTAAACATCGAGTAAACCTGAGAAGGTTGAAATCAAGGACGAACGACCAAGAGATGAGGGTAAGGGAGTCTGTTATGCGAGGGGAAGGTATTAGCACCCCACACGCTCGTAGTACTCTACGGTATCCACTCTTGTTATCTATCTTATGGGTGTGTTTAAACTATGCTTATTGTTTATTTCTGCTAAAGGGAATGCATGCAAAAGAAAAGGGGAAAATGTAGGGAAACTAAAAGTTGTGCTCGTTTGGGCCCTACCCCGATGCCTACGTATCCCTTTTAAGGAATCAGAGCAGCCGTAGTTCGGCTTATGTTTTTATTGGTTTGTATTTTTTAATGAACAATATTAATTTCGCCTTCTGCCGCAACTCGACCTTCAGAGACTTACGCGTCAGCACAGAAGTGAATCAACATGTTCTTTTGAAAATATTTGGAGAAAATGTGCTTGGGCGCACAAAAAGTTTGAATTTGTTTGTGTTTGTAGCGAACGATATTAATTTCGCCTTCTGCCGCAACTCGATCTTTGGAGATTTACGCGTCAGCACATAAGTGAATTAACTTGTTCTTTTTTTGAAAAGGTTTGAAAGGAAAGGCCCGAAGGCAAAAAAGAATCTTGTGTTGGTTGATATTTTGGCTTGTGGATAACAGCTAGTTAATCTCAAGGGAGAGATTTTAGTCATTTCTCCACTTATTCATGAAATGATTCTTTGAGACTTGAATCATATCACAGCTTAGAATAAGAGAATAATAAGGTCGAGAAGAAACCCGCTTATCATCTCTCAAACTTAGCCAAGACATGGTTCTTATCAGTAAATTTTTATGTATTTTTGAAGTTTGTAAGAAAGGAGTTTTAGTTTTAGATGCGTATGCAAAAAGAAAAAGAAAGGCCAAGGGGATACTAACCTATTTCTAAACCTAATTTTATCATGCATTGTATGATCTCTCGAAAGCGATAAATGCAGAGATCATGAATAGAATGAGGTTGCAAAGATACCGAACAGAGAAGGTTCGTTGCCTCTTCAAAACCATGCAAGCAAAGAGAGCTCTACAAAAGTTGCTTCGTCCGAGTGATCAAAGAATTAGTTTCCAAGCATTCCTCAGCAAAATTTGTATCAATATTCTATCACAAAATCTTGGCTAAAAATGGCAACGGAAATGGTTACTAAATATAAACACTAATAGAAAATTATAATTAAAATTCTAAAAAGAAATTCTAGAGAAATTCTACTATATGCTACCATCTTTTTTATTATTATTTTTTTTATCAATTAAGAGAAAAAAATTAAACTAGAAGAAAAAACTAAAATAAAAAAAAAGTTAGCAAAGTCAAGGGGTGTGAATTTGGCACAGGGAGTATTGCAATGAGACTTGGGCGTAAGGCATCAGATTTGATTCCATGAGGTCCTTTCTTCTCACCCATTCTTCAACTATGCCAAAAATCGTTGGGCTTGAGGAAATGCCACACGTTAAGGCCCAGTGATTCCAGTCCACCAATTCAATTCAACAAGCAACTCATTAATTCAAATAAACTTATAATCAAAATTAACATGATATAAAACAAATAAAAAAAATATAATGGAAAAAGGGTTTGGATGCAATTAGGGTAAGACATGTTATCCCTTCCTTATCTTTCGCAAAAAAAACGCAGATGGCTTCTTAGACTCAGCGGCGCAATTCGAGCTTCCTCTTCGTTTTTCCGAGGATCCTCCGTCGTGACTCCGTTCTCTCTTAACTTTAGATGGAGATTGCCGCCGTCTCAGTTTCAGTCAATCGTTTGCTTCAACAACCTCTTGGCGTTCTCACCTCTTCTTTGTTGTTCGATTCAGATGCCACTGTAAACCAAAGAGCCATCGTCGATCTTCGTCATCTCTTCCATGTGCTTCCTCAAACTCGCAACACAACCAAGGAAGCAACAAGAACGAGATGCTCCAATCTCTTCATTTGTTTCGTTGTTGATCGATGTACTCACCTCTTCTCGCGCCCGTCTTCGACTTCTATCAATTCGAATCGTGCATCCTAAATCGACGGCGGGGGCGGCGATGATCTTCTTGGAACAGATCGACTTCAGGTATCACTTTGTTTCTTTTCGCTTCTTCTTCTATCACCCTTCTTTTATTTCCTTTTTTTTAATACGTATTGAAGTAAACACAAAGATGGTGATGATATCGGTGCTATCGCATTAGTGTAGTTGTTGTTGCTTAATGTTATTGCAAGATTCATGAATTGATTTCTGATTTGATGCAGAAACGCTACCACAACGTGTTGTTATTGTTTGAAGCAGGGGTAATGTAGTTGATGGTGTTCATGGTTCTGTGATGAGGATTAAGGAGGTGAAGTTGTGGTGAAGATCATTGCGATTGAAGAATCGTGAAGATTCAAGTGATGATGAGGATTGAAGGGAGATGAAGATGATGACTGAAGCGATTTTCAGAGAGAAAGGGATTGAGAATTTTTCTGGAGTTTTTTGTGGATGAAGATGAGACACCTTCTTCTGTGGACTTTCTGAACAAAAATCCCCCATCAACCAAGGTGAATTTACTCTATCTTATATTGTAGAGCTGTTAGGAGTTTGGTTATGAAATTCTGTTATGGAATTGGTTAAAATTAGTTGTCAAAAATTCTGTTATGAGAAAGTTAGTTATTGGAATTGGTTAAAATTAGTTGTCAAAAATTTTGTTATGAGAAAGTTAGTTATTGGAATTGGTTAAAATTAGTTTGGAGGTTGGAGGAAGTTTGTTAAGTTTGTGAAAGTTAGTTAAAAAAATGCTAGAATTTAGTTAGGACAGTTGAATGAGTTAATTAGAAATTGGTTAGGCGGTTAGAAGGTAGTTTATGATTGGTTGTTAGAGATGAGCTGGAAAATTAGTTACTGAATTAGTTTGCGGGTTTTTTCTTTGTTTTGGCTACATTATTTTCCTTATTCACAGAGATAACCTTAGATTCATTAGGATGATCCAATTTCACAACTTTCCCTTCTACTTTTTTTCTTTATCTTGTCTCTTCTACTATTTCCTGCTCTCGTGTTTTTGTTGCGTTGAAACTGAGAATGCAGAAGTTGTTGTGTTGATACATTCTTATGACATCGATGTTTCCTTTTTTCTATCTGTGCAGAAAAATTGAACGAAGCGTATTGATGATAGATTAAAGATTTGACTTTGAATCAGTAGTAGAGATTGAAGATGATGCAAAATATGGTTGATGTTGGTAAGAGAATCATTTATTTTTGTTTTTGTCTTGGTTAGAAATTATTTCCATATCTCTGGGCCAGTAGTTTCATAATGCACCTTTGGATTAACAGGGTTGTCAAATTGTTGAAAGATATATGTATTTGGAGTCTTGGCCAACATCTCTTCCTATTTCTGAACTGCCCATTTCATTCTCTTTTGCAGGATCTGTCAGAACCAACTCAGCCCAAAAAGATAGAAGAATGGTTCTTCTTTCAAGACACATTGTAGTAGGAATTGTAGTGATAAGCTTGTAGCCTTTTGCTGCTGCTAGGAAGGCCAATCCGATTCTCGTGTTACCGCTTGTTGCCTCAATTAGGACACTCTTGTCAGGCATAATGAGCCCCTTCTCCTCTGCATCAGTAATCATGCTATAGCCAATCTTGTCTTTAATACTGGAACATGGCCTCATTAATTCAAGTTTTGCGGCAACGCGAGCAACATAACCATCCGTGATTTTGTTCAGATATACTAAAAGGGTCTTTCCAATCAATTTTGTAACATCTTTGGCAATTACAAACCTTTCAAGCGCCATGCTATAAGCTCACCATAACACTTTTGAAAAATCTCAAGAGCTTTGAACTCTGGAAAATAACAACAATTTAGATGTATATGTAATGTGAGATTAGTTATGACAAATTAGTAGATTAGTTTATGAACATAGATGGTTTTTTTTTTGGTTAATGGGCTTGAGAGATAGTTGTTAAATTATATTATGGAAACATGGGTGGCTGTGATAAATAGAAGATAATGTAGCAATATTGACGAGAAGCTCGTCAGCATTGTCAATTCTTTCCACATATTCACTAATTTTTCAGATCGTTGATGCCTTAACTTCGAGCTCATCCAAGGTGTCCAAGCTCTCACAAAGAGTTGCAATTATGGACTCATATGTGTTGGAGTATCGTCTAAATATGTCTTTGATAACAATGATTGCCTCTTGAACCATGTAATTTACTTTTATCTTGATCAACTCAAGCAATACACTAATGCATCTCTCAGCTGCTCTTTCTAATTTGATGGCGCAATGGCCAATTGCATGAAAAACCTTTCTAACAAAATATACATCAACTCCAGTAGCATATCCCTTAAATTCCAAAAGAAAACTGGTCTATATTTCAGTCTGTAACAAGCTTTATCATAATTTCTAATTTCTCCATTTTCATATAGACAGGGCCATTGTATTTGCAGAAGAACACCTTAATTTCATGTGCAAGAATCATCGGTCTTCTTTGTAGAATAAGATTGATATTTCGTAGGGAAACATATTGTATCTCAAGTTCTGCTGAGAGTAATGTCACAAGAGGAGGGGCCTCCTTTTTTTGCAAAGATTTCGGACCATATCAATACTGGTGATGAGCTCCATTTGTTGAAGGATCATCTTAACAGCTGATAGCACAACTGCACAATTGCCATGCTTTTGCTTTTTGTAATGTTCTTTTTTTTTTCATTTTGTTCAAGGTTTTCATGGAAGACTGTGAATGAGGTTGTTTTGAAAATTTGAATGTGTAACAAACGATAACTCGAAAAGGCTTCGCATTCTGAATTGGTTCTTATAAATATTGAAATTCACATGTTAAGCAAACTTGAGTCGAGATACTCATACTTTTTGAATTTCTACTTAAGATTATGTCTTAAAAATGCCTGAAAACCTTGAATGATATTGCATTATGGTTACCTGAATGGTGAATGAAATTTGGATTTGTGATCTTGGAATTTGAAAAAGCCTTGAATAAATCTTGAACGCCCTTATGCATGCATAAACTTGAAATTTGCTCTAAATTCTAAATAACTTGTTTCTCAAGAAATCCACGTGAATCCTTTTCTAACCTTGCATGCTTGGTAAATGAACTTTAATCCAATTCTTGAACAAAACTTGAATTCACATGATATTTCTCTCGAAATAATCTAAAGCAAACTCTGTGATCAGAATTCCACCTTCCTGAATGAACCCTGGAGCAAATGACCTGTATCATAAGCCCTGAAGCGAGCCCAATATTTAATTCAATGACCAAGAACCAAATGGCCCCCTAACATCACCCTATGTCCTTCGTGAGAGAATGGATCCAACACGTTGATCCCCATCAACCTTGCATAGCAAATAATAAGAGAAACAAATTGCCTTGGTCTTAATGAATTTACAATGTCATCCTTATATCATGTCTTATCATCCCATGAACCTCCATTGAAGATGTTGACAAGCACAAACTTGGTGGAGAAACACTCTGACTCTTGTCTTGAATGTATCTGAATGAGTAATAACCCCTTTAACTTGAAGAGAACAGAACCCTCAATAAGAATAGGTTGCAATCCCAATTCCACACTTCACTGCTTGAAGGATAATCATAAGAATCATGCCTTATTGGATACGAACACCTTATTCGTTGCGAAACCCTAATATCGCACAACCACCGAACTTCAAACCTCAAGCGCTTTATTGAATGCAAATGTATGTTAATGACCTAATGGAATATATACGAATGAATGCAAGAGTCTAAGCCAGATAAAAGAAATTAGGAGGGAAAATTATAGGGTGCAACAACTGCCCCTATTTAATCGCCTTAGACCTGAAGGTGAGATTGACGCCAACCTTTCGAACCTTCAAGGTAAAAGAAGATTAAATACTAAAAGAACCCGAAAATTTGCGCTCCGAAGCCTGTCAGGTATCATTATTTTTGGTCTTTCTGTATATTTTTATTTTGCTAGGTAAAAGAGGTTATCAGGTTAGATGTATGTTTAACCAGGGTTTGACACACAGCAAAATAACTTGGTTATCAAGGAACATCTGTTGGGATTTAGTAACAAACACCTGTAAGAAAGATATCAAAAGGTATATGCCTGAAGTCTGTAGCAAACATACGAAAAAAGTATCAGAGACGCATATCCGGGGTTGGTAGCGGATACACAAGAAACAGACATAAAAAATATATATCCGTGGTCGGTATCAGAAACGTAAGAAAGAGATTGAAAATATATATATCCGTGGTTGGTATCGGATATGTAAGAAAGAGATAGAAAAGATACATATCCGTGGTCGGTATCGGATACGTAAGAAAGAGATAGAAAAGATACATATCCGTGGTCGGTATCGGATACTTAAGAAAGAGATAGAAAAAGATACATATCCGTGGTCGGTATCAGATACATAAGAAAGAGACAGACCGAAGAAAGCTCTTACAAAGAAAACACCAATCGAAGGTGAACTTACTGAGGGAAGAGACCAAACAAATGGGACTCCTGACAAATGATATCAGTCGACGATGGATTTTAACAAATGATACCAGCCGAAGCGGGGTTTTGAAAGATACCTGCCGGAGCGGGATTTTGAAAGATACTGGCAGAAGCGGGATTTTAACAAATGATACCAGCCGAAGCGGGATTTTGAAAGATACAAGCCGAAGCGGGATGTTAACAAAGGGTACCAACCGAAGTGGGATTTTGAAAGATACCAGCCGAAGCGGGATTTTGACAAAGGGTACCAGCCGAAGCTGGATTTTGAAAGATACCAGCCGAAGCGGGATTTTAACAAATGATACCAGCCGAAGCGGGATTTTGAAAGATACCAGCCGAAGCGGGATTTTGACAAAGGGTACCAGCCGAAGCGGGATTTTGAAAGATACCAGCCGAAGCAGGATTTTAAGGGATGCCAGCCGAAGGTGGACTTCAGGATAAAGAGACCAGCCGAAGGGGAATCTTCATCAAGGAATACTATGCCGAAGGTAGATTCCTAAGAAAAGAACGCCGGTCGAAGGCGAACTTACAACTGCAAAGAGACCAGCCGAAGGGGACTCTCAACAAATGATACCAGCAGAAGGTGGATTTTAAAGGATGTCAGCCGAAGGTGGACTTTAGGATAAAGAAAGCATCCGAAGGGGAATCTTCATCCAGGAATACTTTGCCGAAGGTAGATTCCTAAAAAAAGAACGTCGGTCGAAGGCGAACTTACAACTGCAACGAGACCAGCCGAAGGGGACTCTCAACAAATGATACCGGTATGCATATCTGGTCAGAGTTAGATACACAAGAGCGAAATTGATCATCAAGAAACAAATGTTTAGAATTGCTAGTGAACACAGGAATGAGACTAATCGAAGAAAGCCCCAATAAAAAGGATCTATTCTCCTAAACAAGGACGCCAGACAACTGGACTTTGAAGAGACATTGAAAGACTCTTAATCATAAAAAGTTAGCTAGGCTAACGAAAGGAGGACCCGACTAACACGGATAAACCGAAACAAGGAACCGACTAAGCAGGACCTTCAAAGAGCACTGATCGAAGGTGAACTCTGCAAGAGAAAGGGACTGGTCAAAGAAGACTTTAACAAAGAAAAACATGTTAGGATTTCTAAAGGTTGCAAATACGCAAGAACTAAAAATCCCTCAGGCCAAAGGCGGGTGTAATTCTTCAAGAGTGGCAATCATCTGAATTAACATATACCAAGTATGGATACTCAAACACTTGAGAAGCTAGAAAGGTTATACACTGACTCTTACTTACATTCTAATGGCAAAGAAAACGCGGGTAAAATAACCAAAGGCTTGCGAAGGCAAGCGCAAACCACAAACTTACTGGGGAAATGGAGAAATACCAAAGATCTGACTGGTGGTGAATCAAAATAAACTTTGTTGGGGAAACATAATTGAATTACCCTAGGCTTATTGTAGAGATAAATCAAGTCTGAGCGCATAACAATCTTGTTACTGCAAGTGGACACAATTGGATTATACCCATGCATGTTTGAATTTTTTATATAGTGTAATGCTTCATACAATGGAAATGCTACGTGTTTTGGTAGATGCAATGTAATGATGCAGTGTAATGAGAAAACAGGTCAACAATCGGCTGTTGAGAAGACAAAGAACTTCTGAACGATTATTCTTGTACATCGGATCTTCTGTAGAGAAAAGGCAATCTGTACTTCAATGGGGAACCGAGATTTGAAATCGTCAACCCCTAAATATCGATATCACTGGGGAAATAACTTCTTGGGGTAATACTACAAAAATAAATTGTAGTTCAGTGAAAATCTTGAATTCTGATCAAACTCCCAACTTCACGGGGAAAAATTCTTCATCCTCTATTGGAAAGAGGAAAGCTTTGCTGGGAATGGAAACTTCTGGCATAGGAATTCTTTGACGAAGATAGTTTCTGTTGGGGAGTATAGAAATTCTTAAATAAAAAGAATTCTACTCAGACCACACTGGGGATAACGTTGTTGGAAGGTAAAAGATCCTCACTTATGGAAGAAACAACATCCCGGGACAAAAACTCCATTGGGTATATCACAACCGAAACTTCTACCACTGAAAGAGTCATGACTGGAATTCTCCTGCACACCTCACCTGAGAGATAGGACACTTGCTTCATTAGGGAAAGAAGAGTAATTCCACTGGGTAAATTGGGTCTCATTATACGAAAATCCTCATGTTAGTCACATATAGACCCTCTTGATTCATTTGTTGGTATGCATCTTATCATACAAGACCAACAATATTTGCAAAACAGAAATTGGGGCGACATGCCCCTGTTTGGAATGGAAAACCTTACTGAAGAACAAACAACTTGAACTAATCAATCACCGGGTAAAAAACCGTGATGCAAGATTGCAACTTCAACATGTTGTCTCTGAGGAGAAATGGCACTAAAAAGTGGACTTTAGAGGAGATGCTGCAAAAATAAATTGCAGTCCAATGAAAAGGGGTCAACCAGACTTTAAACAACTTCTATATTTCCAGGGAGAAAGAACATTCTCCTACTGCAGAGAAACGAGGATGCTTCACTGGGGAGAAAAAAATCTCAAAAGAGGAACCCCTTGGTAGATAGGTCTATGTTAAGTAGCAACAAGTCTTTTACTGGGAGGAGGAATCTCCCTAGGAAGCAATATTTCCATCAAGTCTTGTTCGAGTAAACAAACCCAAATAATCTTTGCGTCACTGCTCATATCCTACTGTGGATAACAATCCAAACTTCAACTGGGGATAAAAACCTTGACTTAGGACAAAGGATATCAGTAAATGGACTTGAGTTTCTGATAAGTCGAAGATGACAATCCTGACTTCTTGACATGATTTTCAAAATCATAGGTCGTTTAGCCTGCGTATGGACTTGATCTGATCAACCACTGAAGGAGAGACAAAGTTCCCCTGCATAAATTCTTGCCCCAGTCTGTAAAGCTTTTGCAGAAGATTGCCTTGAGAGGGATTTTGAGATTTATTATCACCAAGATAAGCTGCCCCAGTGTCATGAACTTCAGAATACTGCCCCTGGCTAACCAAAGTTGGAAATAGTTTCAACAATGCTTGATTGATCGTGTATCTATAAATTCTGAAAAGATTCTCCCCTAATCCACAAATTCTTAGAGAGATTTATCAAATCTCGACATAACTGCCCCAGTTTGATTGTACTTTGAGGGATAAATTTCCGACTTGAATGCCTCAAATTGGTTGCATACTTACTCGACAGAGTATTCGACGCGCTTGTCCCTTCTTAACAGAGTCTCGACAAACCTTTTCCTTTACCTCATGCTCTCAGAGGGATGAGAAACCTGAGGATTTTTTTTTAAAGACAACATAAACTTAGGGTAGTTGGATAATATCTTGAAAGTAGGCTACTTCACAACCATACCTCTCGACTTGAACTGCTTCAATTTCTAATCATCTACTTGATGAAGTCTGCCCCTCGGGAACAATTGAAAGTAATGCACCACTGCTTGACAGGGATTCTGGGAGACCAACTTTGCAATCTACTTCAGATCATTTCTCAAACTGTTATTCTTTTACTTGACGGAGTCAATAGAAGATTTGCCCCAGATTAAGACCATTCTCACAAATGATTCACCTTTAAACGGTATCCTGAAGCAGTTTGTCCTTTGAGATAATCAAATTTTCATTTGATGCTCATTATGCAAACTTACTCGATGTTTTAAACACTTGCTCATATGCAAAGAATGTTTATTATAAGAATGATAATTGTAATGCAAAGTCCATGTTTGTCTTGAAGTTTAAAAAACTTGTACTAAAAATACATTGAAATATCAAAAAAAAAATTGTACAAAAGATAGTAAAAAGATGGAGTGATACCAACTCAAAAGTTTTTGCAAGCATCTCTAGGAGTCAAATTACCGTATTCTTGTTACAGTGTGCTTTCAAATTAACCCATGCTTCAGTTAGGACTTTTACGGGTTGTAACGTGGCCTGGTTCACGGTTTTAGAAGGAAAGATTTAAGGCTCAAAATATTTGGTGCCTACCCATTCTCCATGATGTTCTCCAGTCATATATTCAGTTAAACCAATACGAGCACTCGTCCCTCAAAAGGAGTTTACCATGGTTGAGGAGGATGGCAGTCACTCACCTCTTTCATTTTTTGTGTTTGATCACACAATTTTATTCTTTGTCGAGGATTTTTATTTGGTAATCCCCTTTCTTTCTTTTCACGCTTTTCGCTTTCTTTTTGTTTTCCCTAACTTTTGTTTGGACAAATTCCTTTTGAATTTAACTTTGAAGTCCAGCGGGATGCCCTGACTTTTGCCTAAGCGACTTATTTTCCAAGTTTTGACTTAGCAAGGATTTTTGTCTCTTTTTTTTATTATCCTTTTAGTTTGAACCAGTCGTGTGATTTTGAGTCATTCTTTGATTTGTTGAAAAAGGTGTGACTGCCTTGCTGTTTGGTTGACGAGGAATAACCATTATGGTATCGTCATCTTTTGACCTTTTGATGTGCGAGATATATCTATTGGGATATCATTATCATTGATGCACTCTGCTGATATATGAGAGTTAGCCACTGTGGTTTTGTTCTTTCTCAACCTTCTGATGGATAACCATTATTGTATCCTTTGATGTGCACTCCTAATGAGTTCTGAATGCCCAATCAGATTAACTGAAATCTACCCTACCCCGGGTTAAATGTAAGGGTTTTTCTGAAAAGAAAAGAAACTCCTACTTCAAGGCTCAAAGGGGTTGACGAGGGTCTATCTCCCTTATATCTCCAGTGTTTAGGGATTGAAACAAGGCTTGTACATCATCAGCAGAGTCCTATTCAAAAGCACACCGTTTGAACTTTTTGGCATATTACTCATCATCCTCCCTCCAGAGGTACTTTGCTTTATTTAATTAGAATTAAGTATTAAAAAGTCAAAGAAAAACATTAATGAGTGAATACGAATGGATTAATTCAAGACAAACATATTCAATGCATTGTGATTAATATTCAAAAATAGGCAAGTTTTGCATTCAAGAAAGTACTTAACCAAAACAAGCAAGATTACGAATGAGAATGCAAATGTAATTTGAAAATTCCATGTTGAGGAGACTAGTATCCGTATGGATTTGTTGCTTAGGATGATGATCTGCCAATCTTGATATCTACTGAGTCAATGGAGACTTCAAATCTGACTGGCTGGCCTGAAATTAATAGCCTTTGCATCCAGCAGGTCTTGCATATTTTCTTTGAAAGCCCAACAATCTTCAATGGAATGGCCTATTGCCCCAGTATGGTAATCACATCGGATTCCTTCACCATAGGTGATGAGGGCTTTATCAAGCGAACTTGCATAAATTGCATCACGCAGTATCTTCTACCATAGAGAAGAAATGCAAACCATCTTCTACCACACAGAAGAGAAATCCAGCCACTGAATTCCGGAGCATGTCCCATTACACAAAAGAAGCGACATCTTCTATTACATAGAAGCGACATCCAGCAACCATACCAAAGAATCTTCTACTATACATAAGAAAGGAAGCTTCATCTCTTACTTCACAAGGGAGAAGTTTTAGCAACTGAATCTACTTCACAAAGGAGTCTCCATCTTCTACTACACAGAAGCAAAGTTCAGAAACTGTAACAAAGAATCTTCTACTACACAGAAGAAAAATTCAGAAACTGTAACAAATAATCTTCCACTACACAGAAGAAACTAAACTCTGAATATAGCATTCGACCTTTGAGGTATTTTTCTTCTACACAACATCATATATCCAAGAACTCTTATACTTCTTCATCACAGAAGCATCACCCCATCTTATACTTACACATAAGAAGCATCCAGCTGAGGAAAAAGAGTCTCAAATGGTTTTCCAAACATGGACTGAACCTTGGAATAGAATCCAGACAAGTACCAAACTTCATACTTCAACCCCTTGCAGTATTCAATATCTTGACTAAATGCCCCAGAACGGGAGACATATCTAGCATTTGTATCGAAATCAGGAGATAAATTTGTTGGAAGGTGACCCAAAGTATGAAGCTTAATCAATTGAGCTTCCAACACACGAGGAAGTAACTGGATACAAGGTATTGAGATTGTATCAACCTGCTTCTCGAGCTTTTTCTATCTCTGCTGGTAAGTTTTACCCCATGAGTTCACTCGGAGACCATAAATTAGCTGCTAGTAATAAAATCCGAGAACACGAAGTTCTGGGTGAGACCCACAAAGTATCTCATGATTTTAAAAAAGGTCCCATAGGCTCGGGATGAATGACAACTCATGTTGCAACAACTTATACATGATCACTTTTCTTTGCCGACACTGTCTTTGAAACATCCATACCCGACTCAACTAAGTCTTCAACTGGCTATTTTTACCTTTGAGGATTTCTGAGTACAAACCATTTTTTGCATATCCCCAATAAATAGCCCCATCTAATTATTTTTATCTCATCCAATTCCTCACAAAGTTCTTTCATAACTTGAATCTGATCACGAAGCGGCAAGAAGTCAAGATTGAAAATTCTGAAAAGAGAATACTGAGTCTGCCCCATTCTGAGTACCTTCTGAATACCTGCTATGGATGCATGAAGATGTATGAAGATGCATGAGGTGAGTGAGAGAATTCCTCTTCTGATATGATTTAGACACTACAGTCTGCGGATTAATATTGTCTTGGACCTCGTCTCTGGATGACGTACTCTCTTCAATCGAATGATCAATTGCCCCAGAATAATATGCATAGAGGATTCTTTCAGGAGAAAAAACGAATGCTGGTGAAAAAAAGTGTGGCAGTTAGCCAAAAAGGAATTGGACCTTTGGAATAGATGCCAAACAGGTGTTGGGCTTTATATTTCAACCCCTTTGTAGTGTTCAATATCAAAAACCGGGTGCCCCAGAATAACGGATGCATCTAGCATACGTATCGTAATCAGAATAGATGTTTGTGGGAGGAAGACCCCAAAGATCTGGAGATAATAGGATGTAGTGTAATGGGCTTGTAACAACATGCTCATCAGGATTCTTCTCTTTGCTTAAAAGCTTTTCCCCATGAACTCACTTGGGGAATAAAGACTGACTATGTTAAACAAATTAGGGAACACGGAGTTGTGGAATGCCCCTGATTTGAAAAGTCTGATGCCCCAGTGTGGCAACTACGTCTGACGTTGATCAACAAGAACGAAGCACTGATATAAGATCACATAGTAAATGGGAACCATCTCTTGATAAGATGTTGCGTAGCACTCTATGATTGAAAGCAAATCCCAAAAGATGAGGAGAAGAGAGAACCCACTGTGACAGTAGGTTTATTGATCATCATCAGAGTTTCCATGACCTGGTTCATATGAGTCTTTAATTGATCATCCCCTTTCTCGAAGAAATTTTTGACCACGAGTCAAAAGCTTGTATGTATACCACACAAAGTTGTTCCATAACTGATTTCTGAACATGTGATAGTAAGAAATCAAGCTGAACCTCTGAGGAGAACACATGGTCTGAGTAAGAATCCCCAATCTTCGAGTACCTGTTATGAACGCATGAATGTGCATGGGATGCATGAACGGATGCCATGTCATGTTCCGTCATTTTCAAGGATTTTACGTGCTTTGATTTTGATTTTACGTAAGCAAAAGATGGAAAAGTTTGGCACTAGGCTCACAAATATGATTCCTTGGAAATCACAGAACATGTATGTTAAGTATGTGGTTAACCATGTTATGTATGCGCAGATATGAGATCAAATGGGATCAAGGTTCCATCATTTCTGGGTATGATTGTTGCACTGTTCTGAACCATACGCTTCCGCACATATAAGAGCCGAGTACTATGTAGATCTAAGTAGCATGAGATCAAGGCTTCAGGAACATCAGATACTGTTGAGCATTTTCTGAATACGCTAGGAATGCCAAGATCAAAGGCTTGAATAAATCTCCAGGTAAACAAATCAGGAACTCAAAAAATAAATCTGAGAACCATACAATCACCAACAGAATACCATATGCATAAGTCACCGACAGAAATCCAGAACATAATCATTAGAACCACTAATTACCGTCTGATCACAGTCTCCATCTGAGCATGGGTAACCATCTTAACATAGTCACCATCTGAGCATAGTCACCACCTGAGCACGAGTAATCATTTGAACATAGTCACCAACTATACCTGTGATAAGATTCCCTCCCCACTCACGGGTGAAGACTAGGTCAGGGTAAGACAATGGTAACTCGAAAATCACGGGTCCTCCTGAAAGTGCTATGGGCTTACCCACAGACGTGGGTGCCGATAGTAATTCATTTGAACCTCATCCGAGCATGGTATATGACATGACTGCACTAATCAGACCACGTCCTATAGCCGTCATGCCCCCACTCTATTCCTAGTGTCCTAGTGCACTCTGGCCTGGGTACTGGGCCTTTTACCTCAATAGTAGCATCCCCACCCAACATGGAAAACCAGAATCCAGCATAATAGATAACAAATATGGAAAGCAATAAAATGCAACGCAAACTTATGCTCAGATAAACATGTACAAATGAGTAAACTGAAAGCATAAAATTAAACACCCTAAGGAAAGAAAACAAGAGCTAGGAGCGACTCCGGGATGGACCAGCATTTGGTTGACTCTTTATTCCCCAGTGAAGTCGCTAGCTGAAACAACCGGCTGAAAATCATCAAAACAATGAAGTCGCCATCGAACGTATTTTATCCCACAGGTAGGGAAAGGTAAACATAGAGTAAACCTGATGTTGTACCCCAAAATTTGCCCTCCCATATTCTTCAAGAAAGTGCCAAGTCAAGCTTCAAAATTCCCCAAGGGTTGCACAGTGTAAGGGCCTCCTAAACAGTCAAAATTAGGGTTTTGGTTCTGATCAAGAAAATGAAGTTTCCAAGGGTCCAATCAAGTCTCACATGCCTACAAATATGGTCAAGCATCCTCATACCAAATTTCAAGACTTTCAGCACAAAATTGCACAGTCAAAACCCTAATTGCACTACAGTCAGCTGTAGGGGCAAAATGGTCATTTGACAGTCAAAAGTTCAAATTTTTGGTCAACATCTCATTTTAAAGCCACAAACATCATTTGATCAATGCTTGATCATGATTCTCAAAGCTTGGCTCAAAAATCATCAAGATGCAAAAGTTTCCTTATTTGGACAGCTGAAAAAGTCAACTGTAAATTGACCAGGGCATAACTTTCACATGGATTATCAGAAAAATTCCATCCAAAGCTCATTTTGAAGAGAAAGACATTTCCTACAACTCATCTTCATACTTCAAGTCCAAGAAATTCTCTCACAAAAAGTTATCAATTTCAACATTATAGGTCATTTTCAAAAGTCAACAAAAAGGGACTTTAAGTCAAAGGCCATAACTTGAGATTGGTAAATCAAAATGAAATGGGACCAAAGACATTGGTTAGAGGACTCAAAGACCTTTCCAAAATGTTCAAGAACATGAGCAAAGCTTAAACATTGAGCAAGTTATGCCTTGTGGAAGTTGGGAAATTTTTGGATATTTTGAAAAGTCAACTTTGCTTCAAATGACTTAAAATTGCTAATGGGCCTATTTTTCTTCCATAATTCATCATCCAAGACATGTGCACGACCACTTGGCCCAAAGGGAAGTTTTTCTTCACTATTTATTTATTTATTTGGATTTTTATTATTAATAATTCATTTTAATTAAATAAATACATGAAAAATGTTAAACCTAGGTTTTAAATCTTTTTATGCACATAATATACTCAAGATTTCGTGCCTAACCAAATATAGAAAGAATCATTTGAATTGGTCATGATTTGGTAGCAAAAGCATGTGAAAAAGATTTGAAAATCATGGTTAAAAAATCAAATATCATATTCATTAATGCATGGATTTTGATCAAATTTCTTTAACCCTAATCATTCACAGGTACATATAGAGGCAAAACCTAATCCTAAAAAACCCTAAGCTGCGCAGAAAAAGCATACACAAACTTGAAATTTTTGCTTGAAAATCAAAATCTGAAAACCTAGTTCTAGGACGATTCAAGGCAAGATTTTTATCTCATTAGCTTGCTGAGGCTTCAAAGAAGGGATTGGCATAAAAAACTACAGGCTTTCGTGCCCAGAAACGTGAGAATGATCTCACCTGTACAGAAAAAATTTCTCATTCGTGCATCTCAATTCATACACTTTTTGCAATTTCTAACATGTGATTTATGTTCATTATGCAATTATGAAGCTAACTGTATGGTTTGATTTTGTTTTCATGCCCTATATGAGGATTTGCCATTAGAGACATCTAGGGTTTCCAGGTTTTCAATTTAGGCGTTTCTCATCCCTGTAAAATTAGGACACATCAATACCATGAACAAAACCAGCACGCTCGGACGAAGAGAATGAGACCATCGCGCCAAATTTCTGAGGCCACGTGGCCTAATCGCTATTATCAGAATAAGCATGTTTTGAGGGGGTTCAAAACCCCCGTTAAATGTTTGCTATTTTTTCAGGAAAACAAAACAATGAGGAAGACGATGCAGTGGCAAGTGTTGATTGGTTCGTTCAAAAATTCGCGCCAGAAATCCATTAATTATTATATTTGCTTATATTATTTGTTTGTTATGGAATATACAAAAAGATGAAGTGGAGCAGTTGGCAGGCATACACGCTGGTAATCTCTAGGACCTGGGTTCGAGCCCCAGGTCCTCACCCCTTTCCATATATTTTTTTTCAATTAATGTTCATGTGCAGATTCAATGTATTGGACCACCATGCACCCTCAAAATCCAGCTGTCCACGTGCCCAATGGAACGATCAGAAGGCCAAGAGTTGAATAACATGATGAACCATAGTCAACGCCCATGCACACTAGTGGAAAAAGTCTACCAGGCCTGAAGGTCATTGGGCCCAGATTGCTAAAAGAAAACCCTCCAATTTGGGGCAGACCCCCTAGGTTTGCAAGTTTTTATTATTCTTTGTTTTTTTTATTATTTTCACTTTCTTTTAATTATTGTTTTTTTTTATTAATTCAATATTTTCATAATATATAAAAAACACAAAAACAATAAAAAATCAGAAAAGATAAAAAATAATAAATATTTTCATTTTAGTATTTTTGTAAATAAATTCATTAATTCACTTAGTTTTAAATTTAGGTTTTTAATCTTAACATTTTTCACTAAAACTCAAAACTTATAGAATTAGGGTTTAATTAATTTTTATCTCTTTTCTTTTATTCCATAATAATTAAATATTGAATTTTTATTTTTATAAATTAAATTGCATGTAAATTAATTAGGATTAATTTTAGGTTAAAGTTTAATGTTTTTTTTAACAAATAAAAATTGTAGAATTAGGTTTAATTGCATTTAATTCTTTTTTTCCATTTAAATCATAAAAAACCAAAAAAATACCAAAAACAAGTTCTTTTCCTTCTTTAATTAATTTATTTCACCATTTAATTTAATTTTGCAAAAAAAGGGTCCAACGCCCTCGTTTTAATTCTTATTTAATTCGCGTGTTTATTTCTTTTCCTTATAATATTTATGTATCTCTCCCAAAGCCGTGTAATTAATTTCTCGCACTTTACTTTTCTTTTAATTCTTTATTTTTCTGTCAAATCGGGTTCAAGAAATTTTGGCGATGTGGACCCGCGCCTTTTGTAATAGCTTTAGAACTTTTATTTCTCGCAATTTTTAACTGTTAATCAAGGCATGAAAGAATGAATGGACAAAAATAAAAATAAACGCTAGATCACCAATAACATGACAAAAGACAAAAATATCTGAAAACGACACATGAATCACACACCACCCCTAGGGTACGCCTCACTGTTGCCTTGCCTCGAAAGGTGATCGTCGAGTAGAGGATGTCTTAGTAAGTCCTCATGATCCGGGAACCTGGCATGAGGGTAGCTTCTAAGGTGTCTTCCCATTGCTCTGGTGATCACCATGTCCCGAACCTCGAATTGACCCGAACACCTCCAACGGTGGTGCTACCTACCTCTCAATGGTGGGATGGCACTACTTTAAAGGACATTTACACAGACGAATTCCTTAGGGTAGGTAGACGACTCTTGATACTTGCTCTAATTTCAAAACAAATCAAAAATACTTTTCACACCAACACATTTTCAAAAAGCTTTCGAAAGCATTTTTTTCAAACACTCTTGAGGACTGATACAAGAGTCGAACTGGAATTTTCAAAGAAACTTTTTAAAACCCACAGTTGAAAAGCAAACAAACAATTTTGAAAACACAATGAGCAAGTATCTAAGAGCCCATGGATAACCATGGATAGAAAGGGTGCTAACACCTTCCCTTTATATAATCTACCTCCCGAACCGAGAGCAATCTCTTTAAGGAATTTTTCTGTGCTTTTGTCCTTTCCATTTGGAGAAAATAAAAGACGGTGGCGACTCTTGCTTCCGCGACATTTCGCGAACCAGCGTTAAACAGTCAGTTCCAGATCCACCGATCACAGAACTGGTGACTCTGCTGGGGACTCTTATAAAGTGAGGTGTACCTTAGGACTAAGATCACTGTGTTTTCAATTGCTTTCTTTGCTTGCTTTAAATTGTGGGACTGTCTTGGGAGTTCTATAGATCCTAACCCGGATCTGGGGATACCTTCTTAGAAAGTAGCAACAAGGCTGTGAGGGAACTGTGCGGGGTATACCGACATGGTTGAAGCAGTCTGCTACGTTGATGTGGCACTTCGGTGTGTACCGGTAACCCTTGAGTTCAGTCAAGGAGAGTACGGGGCCTCCGCGTGGTGTCGTGAAGCATCAACAGACCTTAGGAACCTTAATTGAATTATCTTGGCCTCTTTAGGGTAGTGAGATAACTGACTTTGGTGCAGTCCGAGGTTGGTTGATACTCGATACTACACTCAATTGAGGGTTGCTTTCCTGGAATATTTCGGTCGCCAGTTCAGTGGCTAAATCGAAACGATGAACAATGAAAGCAATCCCGTGATATTGGGACCCTTAGAACCCGGTTACTTCTAATAGGACAGGTTGAGCCCACCAACTTCAAGAGGGTAATACCCAGACCCCATGCTGGCCTGAACCCTAAGGGTTTCTCTTGTGTGACTTGTGTGCCTTCGTACTTGACTACTTGCATGCTTGTTATCTATCTGACACATGAACTACTTGCAGGTTTTGTTTATAGTCCTTAATTGGGACTCGTAACATGGTTTACTAAGTCTCTTGCAGGTTTTGTTTATAGTCCTTAATTGGGACTCATAACAGGGTGTACGAACTACTTGCAGGTTTTGTTTATAGTCCTTAATTGGGACTCATAACAAAGTATACTGAATTTCTTGCAGGGTTTGTCTACAGTCCTTAATTGGGACTCATAACAGGGTTACTTACATTACCCCCATGCATAGCATAACATCATACCATTGCATACATCCTGCATAAGGACTAACCCATTTCAAGGATCTCAAGGGTCTGTGATGCAGGTCATGATGAATCAAACATCTAACAAGGGGCAAAGAGGGTTATCTTCCTCTAGCCAAAGTTGTCAGGGGCAATGACCCACTCGATATGGTGAGCTTTGACCCTTGGAAGAAAGACTCTCAACAAATATGAAGTTTCTTTCAATCAAGCTACCGGATCCAAATGCTAACAAATTTTCTTGTTTACCCCGCGAGGTCCTTGAAAACATTACATGCATGTCATACTCATCATTGCATAACAGGTATCCTTGTTGCAGGTCACTTACCTTTCTCGCTGTTTATTTCAGCAATGGCTTCACAACAAGATAACCAGGGCCTTCTGGCTCAAGAGACTCAGTTTGGGGAAGTCCTCCTGAATCTATCCAAAGGGCAGGAGGAGCTAAGGACACTTCTCATGGGGACCTTTGTCTGGAACAGTGCTGAGGATGAAAGGCTGAAACACCTACAAGCTGAGGTGGATGCATTGAAGGTCCAGATGCTGGGGCAGGTGACTGCCATTCAAGGGTTAGATCAAAGATAAGATGAGCTCTGGTTTCTCGTCAACCAACTGCTTCAGGGTAACCAACTAGGGCAAAAGTCTAAGGGTAAAAAGCCAGTCATCGTTCAACCACCTTTGAGACAAGGAGGTAAGGGGAGAGCTCCTCAAATGGCTCCAGTGTCACAAATTCAACATCGCAACCAACAAAAGAGCGAGAGAAGGCAGTTCACTCGGCTCAGCATGACCTTATCCCAGATATTGCCACAGTTGCTGGAGACCAAGCTGGTAACTCTAAAAGAAGCTCCGAAGAGCCAAAATACAACGTCACCGAAGTATAACCCCAACGCCCGCTGCGCTTATCACTCTGACAGCCCGGGGCATACTACAGATGATTGTTGGAGCTTGAAAAATAAGATCCAAGATATGATCGACGCTGGAGAGATTCAGTTTAAAGTACCCAAGACTCCCCACGTGATCACTACTCCCTCGCCAAAACATGGCTAGGATTGAGAAATTTTTGTTCATTCGAATATTCAAGTTGCAATTCTCTTTTGTTCAAACATTTACTCATGTTAAACATTGTTATTTCATTAATGCATCGCATATGTCTGTTCTAAAACAATATATTCGTATTCACTAAATGCAAATTATTTTCATATTTTTTCTGATGATCAACTCTTAAATAATAATTCTAAGCCTCTTGAGGGAGGATGACGAAAACGATACCGCTATCTTTACAGTATGCTTTTGAACAGACCCCGCTGATGAAGTACAGGCATTGTTTCAAATCCCTAAACACTGGAGTTATAAGGAAGATAATCCCTCGTCAACCCCTCTGAGCCAAAGAAGTAGGAGTTTTTCTTTTCGAAATTTAAAACCCTTAATCATAACCTGGGGCAGGGTAGTCTCTTAGTTGATCCAAGTGCGCAACAAATGGCACCAAAGAGATCCTTACGAAAAAAGACAGTGATGGTTCCGAACAATTGTAAAGACAGGCAGTCATTATCAAAAAATTCAAAATAAAAACCCAATAAGTCAAAACCTATGAAGGAGACTTACAAAACTGGGGCATCCCGCTGACTGTAATCACAAAAGAAACAGTTCAGGCAAAAAAGGAAAGGGATAACAAAAATCAAGAAAGAGGTCTTACAAACCCTCAACAAAAAAGGAATGACTGCCTATTCAAAATAAGTTATCAACATCTGAATCATCACCGGAAAATTAGAGCAAAGACTCAAACAAGGTCGAACGTATGATCAACTGAGTTTAGGTTTGGAGAACATCACGAAGAGTGGGTGGGTACAAATCATTTGAGCCTTTATCCTTCGTTTCTTAAACCGTGAACCAAGCCACGTTATAACCCTTAAAAGTCCTAGCTGAAGCATGGGTTAGTTCGAAAACATACTATTACGAAAGGTATCCTGACTCCTTATGGCCTACGGTAAATACGGAGTTGACATCACGTTTTACAAACATTCACTTGTTTTATGAAAAAATGCATTTTCAAAATCTTCAAGACAGACATAGGCTTTGCATTTTTAATATAACTTTGTTTGCATATGACTTTTTGCTTGAACAGCAGGGAAATTCGCACGAGAAATACCTAGTGAACAAAAGCACTTCCAATCAAGGGGCATGGCATGATCATAGTCCGTTATCTGGGGCAGTCCAATCAAGATTCGGAGAATCTCTCAAAGGCCAAATAGCCTGGGGCAAATCTCCACCTGAGTCACTTGGGTCACTCCAGCAACGAATCTTGCCTGATCAAACACTCTCTGGTGGCATGACAAAACACTTCTGACAGGGGCAACTCCCTACATTCTGAGAACAAGGACATAGTCGAAAAGATACTACGCAAAATCAAAGACCCGCTAGGTCGACGTACCTAGGAAAAAATAAGGGTTTCCCGGCGAACCAAAAGGGTTCGGGCAAAATGAAGGGATGAAATGAAAAAATCTGTACACCCGGCAAGTCGAAAACCTGGAAAGGCGGCTTGGGCAAAAATGGGTATCCCGGTGGACTGAAAACCCGAAAGGGCGGTCCAGACAAAAATTAGGGATCAAAGCGTACGACTATGTCCTGTCATCTTGTCACCTGCCTACCAGAAGAAGGTTGGTCCATCAACAACTATCAGCCCCTCACAGGTCTTCTTCTCCAACCTCAGAAACAGGGGCAATAAAGAGTTGTCTAAGCAATCTAATTGTTCTGTCCTCCAAGGTATCAAGGTGAGTTCAGCTGAAGAACATAACCAGTACATCCCAATTCCCCAAAGAGTGAGCCCGCAAGCAGTACACTCTCCTCAAGCAAAGCTACTATCAAACTTAAAGAAGTTGGGTATCCTCCAGCAGACCTCAACATTCCCCAGCAGCATATATTCTTAACAAGCATCCCCGGTAGTCTTGACCTAAAAGATTGTTTCCCGGCGGTCTATCAAACATTCAATGGAGTCACTTCCCCGATACAGTTCAAACTCCCCCAAGAGAGTCCAATCCAGTTTCCCCAGGAAAGTTGGAATCCATCTCCCCAAGCAGTAAGCTTATCCCCAGTAGATTCGGGAAGCTTATCCTCGCAGAGCACGAACACGTCGCCCGACTTTATTAAAAGAGTTATTTCCCTACCAGGATA
Organism: Vicia faba; assembly: GCA_948472305.1. Taxonomy (NCBI): domain Eukaryota; kingdom Viridiplantae; phylum Streptophyta; class Magnoliopsida; order Fabales; family Fabaceae; genus Vicia; species Vicia faba. The sequence continues at coordinate 258,312,152 of OX451741.1, forward strand.
TAACTGGGTTATCCTCAGCTAAAAGCCACGGAAAGAACGTCCTCGACGAAGTCTTCTTACCCCAGCGAAGTCTGTCAACACTTCCAATACAACAAGGGTATCCCCAGCAAGATACTATCAACAATTCAGCAAGATACCTCTCTTCCCACAGAGTATTGCTTCCCAACAAGATCGTTAGAGTACTTTCCTCCCCGCAGAGTTATTCCATTCGCCAAGTTTATTCCCCAACGGAGTCATCTTCTCCTACCGGTATTCTTGCAGCTATCATCCCCAGCGGAAGCGAAATCTATTCTTCAAACATCAGCCCAGAATATGACTTCCTTGCACCCGTCAAGGATTTACTTTCCTAACGAAAACATACATTCCTAAACATCACATACATCATTATAACATGCATAGACGCATCATATCTTACAAATCTCATCTATGTTGAGAACATCATTGCTTGGTCCATATCATGCATTGCATATGACTGACCTTTACCTTTCAGGAAAGATTCAGCTAAATTCTCAATCATATTTCAAGACTCTAAGACCTTATCTGGTTCAGTTAAATCGACTCCAAAGATTTCTCTGGTTATTATCCAATCCAAGGCCTTCTCTGGTTCAGTTAAATCGACCCCAAACAGATTTTTCTGATAAAGACCCAGTTGAAGACATTCCAAGACCTAGACCGGTTCAGTTAATCGACTCCAACGATTTCTTATCCAGTCCAAGGCCTTCTCTAGTCCAGCTAAATCGACCCCAAACAGATTTTTCTGATGAAGACTCAGTAGAAGTTATCACAGGTTTTTCTCAATGAATGTTATTGAGATTATAATTTCCTATGGTTCTCTCCCCAATGCTGCGGAGACGATAATTCCATTCCAGGTTTTTCTCAACGAATGTTATTGAGATTATAATTGCCTATGGTTCTCTCCCCAATGCTGCGGAGACGATAATTCCATTCCAGGTTTTTCTCAATGAATGTTATTGAGATTATAATTTCCTATGGTTCTCTCCCCAATGCTGCGGAGACGATAATTCCATTCCAGGTTTTTCTCAATGAATGTTATTGAGATTATAATTTCCTATGGTTCTCTCCCCAATGCTGCGGAGACGATAATTCCATTCCAGGTTTTTCTCAATGAATGTTATTGAGATTATAATTTCCTATGGTTCTCTCCCCAATGCTGCGGAGGCGATAATTCCATTCCAGGTTTTTCTCAATGAATGTTATTGAGATTATAATTGCCTATGGTTCTCTCCCCAATGCTGCGGAGACGATAATTCCATTCCAGGTTTTTCTCAACGAATGTTATTGAGATTATAATTGCCTATGGTTCTCTCCCCAATGCTGCAGAGACGATAATTCCATTCCAGGTTTTTCTCAATGAATGTTATTGAGATTATAATTTCCTATGGTTCTCTCTCCAATGCTGCGGAGACGATAATTCCATTCCAGGTTTTTCTCAATGAATGTTATTGAGATTATAATTGCCTATGGTTCTCTCCCCAATGCTGCGGAGATGATAATTCCATCCCAGGTTTTTCTCAATAATCGCTATTGAGGTTGTAATTGCCTATGGTTCTCTCCCCAATGCTGCGGAGACGATAATTCCATTCCAGGTTTTTCTCAATGAATGTTATTGAGATTATAATTGCCTATGGTTCTCTCCCCAATGCTGCGGAGATGATAATTCCATCCCAAGTTTTTCTCAATAATCGCTATTGAGGTTGTAATTGCCTATGGTTCTCTCCTCAATGTTGCGGAGACGATAATTCCATTCCAGGTTTTTCTCAATGAATGTTATTGAGATTATAATTGCCTATGGTTCTCTCCCCAATGCTGCGGAGATGATAATTCCATCCCAATTTTTTCTCAATAATTGCTATTGAGGTTGTAATCACCTATGGTTCTCTCCCCGATACTGCGGAGATGGTAATTCCCAAGATTTTCTCAACGATTACTGTTGGAGTTAAGGTCATCCAAGGTTCTCTCACCGTTCCTGCTGAGGTAGTAACCACCCCTGGTTCATTCATCACCTTTTGAAGCTCCAGATTCAGCTCCTGTAACCAGTCAGGACACATCTATACCAAGCATCTGAAAACCAGCTCCTGCAATATGTCAGGTACTCATTTTTCTTTTGCAGGTACGCAGGTTCTCGCTAAGGAATCTCTTATGCGATCAACATCCAGATGGCATCTATAAGCCCATCATCCTATTCATCAATCTCTAAAATGGCATCTATAAGCCCATTCCACTACTACATCACTGCTACTATGTGAGCGCAAATTTCTGGGCACTCTAGTGTTCAATCATCTTCCACCTTCGGATTACGAAAGGCACGTCAGCCAATCTGCATCCTCAGGTCTAAGAAGATTGAACAGGGGCAACTGTTGTACCCCAAAATTTGCCCTCCCATATTCTTCAAGAAAGTGCCAAGTCAAGCTTCAAAATTCCCCAAGGGTTGCACAGTGTAAGGGCCTCCTAAACAGTCAAAATTAGGGTTTTGGTTGTGATCAAGAAAATGAAGTTTCCAAGGGTCCAATCAAGTCTCACATGCATACAAATATGGTCAAGCATCCTCATACCAAATTTCAAGACTTTCAGCACAAAATTGCACAATCAAAACCCTAATTGCACTACAGTCAGCTGTAGGGGCAAAATGGTCATTTGACAGTCAAAAGTTCAAATTTTTGGTCAACATCTCATTTTAAAGCCACAAACATCATTTGATCAATGCTTGATCATGATTCTCAAAGCTTGGCTCAAAAATCATCAAGATGCAAAAGTTTCCTTATTTGGACAGCTGAAAAAGTCAACTGTAAATTGACCAGGGCATAACTTTCACATGGGTTATCAGAAAATTTCCATCCAAAGCTCATTTTGAAGAGAAAGACATTTCCTACAACTCATCTTCATACTTCAAGTCCAAGAAATGCTCTCACAAAAAGTTATCAATTTCAACATTATAGGTCATTTTCAAAAGTCAACAAAAAGGTACTTTAAGTCAAAGGCCATAACTTGAGATTGGTAAATCCAAATGACATGGGACCAAAGAAATTGGTTAGAGGACTCAAATACCTTTCCAAAATGTCCAAGAACATGAGCAAAGCTTAAACATTGAGCAAGTTATGCCTTGTGGAAGTTGGGAAATTTTTGGATATTTTGAAAAGTCAACTTTGCTTCAAATGACTTAAAATTGCTAATGGGCCTATTTTTCTTCCATAATTCATCATCCAAGACATGTGCACGACCACTTGGCCCAAAGGGAAGTTTTTCTTCACTATTTATTTATTTATTTGGATTTTTATTATTAATAATTCATTTTAATTAAATAAATACATGAAAAATGTTAAACCTAGGTTTTAAATCTTTTTATGCACATAATATACTCAAGATTTCGTGCCTAACCAAATATAGAAAGAATCATTTGAATTGGTCATGATTTGGTAGCAAAAGCATGTGAAAAAGATTTGAAAATCATGGTTAAAAAATCAAATATCATATTCATTAATGCATGGATTTTGATCAAATTTCTTTAACCCTAATCATTCACAGGTACATATAGAGGCAAAACCTAATCCTAAAAAACCCTAAGCTGCGCAGAAAAAGCATACACAAACTTGAAATTTTTGCTTGAAAATCAAAATCTGAAAACCTAGTTCTAGGACGATTCAAGGCAAGATTTTTATCTCATTAGCTTGCTGAGGCTTCAAAGAAGGGATTGGCATCAAAAACTACAGGCTTTCGTGCCCAGAAACGTGAGAATGATCTCACCTGTACAGAAAAAATTTCTCATTCGTGCATCTCAATTCATACACTTTTTGCAATTTCTAACATGTGATTTATGTTCATTATGCAATTATGAAGCTAACTGTATGGTTTGATTTTGTTTTCATGCCCTATATGAGGATTTGCCATTAGAGACATCTAGGGTTTCCAAGTTTTCAATTTAGGCGTTTCTCATCCCTGTAAAATTAGGACACATCAATACCATGAACAAAACCAGCACGCTCGGACGAAGAGAATGAGACCATCGCGCCAAATTTCTGAGGCCACATGGCCTAATCGCTATTATCAGAATAAGCATGTTTTGAGGGGGTTCAAAACCCCCGTTAAATGTTTGCTATTTTTTCAGGAAAACAAAACAATGAGGAAGACGATGCAGTGGCAAGTGTTGATTGGTTCGTTCAAAAATTCGCGCCAGAAATCCATTAATTATTATATTTGCTTATATTATTTGTTTGTTATGGAATATACAAAAAGATGAAGTGGAGCAGTTGGCAGGCATACACGCTGGTAATCTCTAGGACCTGGGTTCGAGCCCCAGGTCCTCACCCCTTTCCATATATTTTTTTTCAATTAATGTTCATGTGCAGATTCAATGTATTGGACCACCATGCACCCTCAAAATCCAGCTGTCCACGTGCCCAATGGAACGATCAGAAGGCCAAGAGTTGAATAACATGATGAACCATAGTCAACGCCCATGCACACTAGTGGAAAAAGTCTACCAGGCCTGAAGGTCATTGGGCCCAGATTGCTAAAAGAAAACCCTCCAATTTGGGGCAGACCCCCTAGGTTTGCAAGTTTTTATTATTCTTTGTTTTTTTATTATTTTCACTTTCTTTTAATTATTGTTTTTTTTTATTAATTCAATATTTTCATAATATATAAAAAACACAAAAACAATAAAAAATCAGAAAAGATAAAAAATAATAAATATTTTCATTTTAGTATTTTTGTAAATAAATTCATTAATTCACTTAGTTTTAAATTTAGGTTTTTAATCTTAACATTTTTCACTAAAACTCAAAACTTATAGAATTAGGGTTTAATTAATTTTTATCTCTTTTCTTTTATTCCATAATAATTAAATATTGAATTTTTATTTTTATAAATTAAATTGCATGTAAGTTAATTAGGATTAATTTTAGGTTAAAGTTTAATGTTTTTTTTAACAAATAAAAATTGTAGAATTTGGTTTAATTGCATTTAATTCTTTTTTTCCATTTAAATCATAAAAAACCAAAAAAATACCAAAAACAAGTTCTTTTCCTTCTTTAATTAATTAATTTCACCATTTAATTTAATTTTGCAAAAAAAGGGTCCAACGCCCTCGTTTTAATTCTTATTTAATTCGCGTGTTTATTTCTTTTCCTTATAATATTTATGTATCTCTCCCAAAGCCGTGTAATTAATTTCTCGCACTTTACTTTTCTTTTAATTCTTTATTTTTCTGTCAAATCGGGTTCAAGAAATTTTGGCGATGTGGACCCGCGCCTTTTGTAATAGCTTTAGAACTTTTATTTCTCGCAATTTTTAACTGTTAATCAAGGCATGAAAGAATGAATGGACAAAAATAAAAATAAACGCTAGATCACCAATAACATGACAAAAGACAAAAATATCTGAAAACGACACATAAATCACACACCACCCCTAGGGTACGCCTCACTGTTGCCTTGCCTCGAAAGGTGATCGTCGAGTAGAGGATGTCTTAGTAAGTCCTCATGATCCGGGAACCTGGCATGAGGGTAGCTTCTAAGGTGTCTTCCCATTGCTCTGGTGATCACCATGTCCCGAACCTCGAATTGACCCGAACACCTCCAACGGTGGTGCTACCTACCTCTCAATGGTGGGATGGCACTACTTTAAAGGACATTTACACAGACGAATTCCTTAGGGTAGGTAGACGACTCTTGATACTTGCTCTAATTTCAAAACAAATCAAAAATACTTTTCACACCAACACATTTTCAAAAAGCTTTCGAAAGCATTTTTTCAAACACTCTTGAGGACTGATACAAGAGTCGAACTGGAATTTTCAAAGAAACTTTTTAAAACCCACAGTTGAAAAGCAAACAAACAATTTTGAAAACACAATGAGAAAGTATCTAAGAGCCCATGGATAACCATGGATAGAAAGGGTGCTAACACCTTCCCTTTCTATAATCTACCTCCCGAACCGAGAGCAATCTCTTTAAGGAATTTTTCTGTGCTTTTGTCCTTTCCATTTGGAGAAAATAAAAGACGGTGGCGACTCTTGCTTCCGCGACATTTCGCGAACCAGCGTTAAACAGTCAGTTCCAGATCCACCGATCACACCTGAGAAGGGTGAAATCAAGGTTGAACGACCAAGAGATAAGGGTAAGGGAGTCTGTTACGCGAGGGGAAGGTATTAGCACCCCACACGCCCGTAGTACTCTACGGTATCCATTCTTGTTATCTATCTTATGGGTGTGTTTAAACTATGCTTATGTTTATTTCTGCTAAAGGGAATGCATGCAAAAGAAAAGGGGAAAAATGTAGGGAAACTAAAAGTTATGCTCGTTCGGGTCCTACCCCGATGCCTACGTATCCCTTTTAAGGAATCAGAGCAGTCGTAGTTCGGCTTATGTTTTTATTGGTTTGTATTTTTTAATGAACAATATTAATTTCGCCTTCTGCAGCAACTCGACCTTCGGAGACTTACGCGTCAGCACAGAAGTGAATCAACATCTTCTTTTGAAAAGATTTGGATAAAATGTGCTTGGGCGCACAAAAAGTTTGAATTTGTTTGTGTTTGTAGCGAACGATATTAATTTCGCCTTCTGCCGCAACTCGACCTTTGGAGATTTACGCGTCAGCACAGAAGTGAATTAACTTGTTCTTTTTTTGAAAAGTTTTGAAAGGAAAGGCCCGAAGGCAAAAAAGAATCTTGTGTTGGTTGATATTTTGGCTTGTGGATAACAGCTAGTTAATCTCAAGGGAGAGATTTTAGTCATTTCTCCACTTATTCATGAAATGATTCTTTGAGACTTGAATCATATCACAGCTTAGAATAAGAGAATAATAAGGTCGAGAAGAAACCCGCTTATCATCTCTCAAACTTAGCCAAGACATGGTTCTTGTCAGTAATTTTGTATGTATTTCTGAAGTTTGTAAAATAGGAGTTTTAGTTTTAGATGCGTATGCAAAAAGAGAAAGAAAGGCCAAGGGGATACTAGCCTATTTCTAAACCTAATTTTATCATGCATTGTATGATCTCTCGAAAGCGATAAATGCAGAGATGATGAATAGAACGAGGTTGCGACGATATCGAACGGAGAAGGTCAGTTGCCTCTTCAAAACCATGCAAGGAAAGAGAGCTCTACAAAAGTTGCTCCGTCCGAGTGATCAAAGAATTAGTTTCCAAGCATTCCTCAGCAAAATTTGTATCAATATTCTATCATAAAATCTTGGCTAAAAATGGCAACGGAAATGGTTACTAAATATAAACACTAATAGAAAATTCTAATTAAAATTCTAAAAAGAAATTCTAGGGAAATTCTACTATATGCTACCATCTTTTTTATTATTTTTTTTTTATCAATTAAGAGAAAAAAAATTAAACTAGAAGAAAAAAATAAAATAAAATAAAAAAGTTAGCAAAGTCAAGGGGTGTGAATTTGGCACAGGGAGTATTGCAATGAGACTTGGGCGTAAGGCATCAGATTTGAGTCCATGAGGTCCTTTCTTCTCACCGATTCTTCAACTATGCCAAAAATCGTAGGGCTTGAGGAAATGCCACACGTTAATGCCCAGTGATTCCAGTCCACCAATTCAATTCAACAAGCAACTCATTAATTCAAATAAATTTATAATCAAAATTAACATGATATAAAACAAATTAAAAAAATATAATGGAAAAAGGGTTTGAATGAAATTAGGGTAAGACATGTTATCCCTTCCTTCTCTTTCGCAAAAAAAAACGCAGATGGCTTCTTAGACTCAGCGGCGCAATTCGAGCTTCCTCTTCGTTTTTCCAGGGATCCGCAGTCGCGACTCCGTTCTCTCTTAACTTTAGATGGAGATTGCCGCCGTCTCAGTTTCAGTCAATCGCTTGCTTCACCAACCTCTTGGCGTTCTCACCTCTTCTTTGCTGTTCGATTCAGATGCCACTGTAAACCAAAGAGCTATCGTCGATCTTCGTCATCTCTTCCATGTGCTTCCTCAAACTAGCAACACAACCAAGGCAGCAACAAGAACGAGACGCTCCGATCTCTTAATTTGTTTCGTTGTTGATCGATGCACTCACCTCTTCTCGTGCCCGTCTTCGACTTCTATCAATTCGAACCGTGCATCCTAAATCGACGGCGGGGGCGGCAATGATCTTCTCGGAACAGAACGACTTCAGGTATCACTTTGTTTCCTTTCGCTTCTTCTTCTATCGCCCTTATTTTATTTCCTTTTTTTCGATACGTATTGAAGTAAACACAAATATGGTGATGATGTTGGTGTTATCGCATTAGTGTAGCTGTTGTTGCTTAATGCTATTGCAAGATTCATGAATTGATTTCTGATTTGATGCAGAAATGCTGCCACAACGTGTTGTTGTTGTTTGAAGCAGGGGTAATGAAGTTTATGGTGTTCATGGTTCTGTGATGAGGATTAAGGAGGTGAAGTTGTGGTGAAGATCATTGCGATTGAAGAATCGTGAATATTCAAGTGATGATGAGGATTGAAGAGAGATGAAGATGATGACTGAAACTATTTTCAGAGAGAAAGGGATTGAGAATTTTTCTGGAGTTTTTTGTGGATGAAGATGAGACACCTTCTTCTGTGGACTTTCTGAACGAAAATCCCCCCTCAACCAAGGTGAATTTATTCTATCTTATACTGTAGAGCTGTTAGGAGTTTGGTTATGAAATTCTGTTATGGAATTGGTTAAAATTAGTTGTCAAAAATTCTGTTATGAGAAAGTTAGTTATTGGAATTGGTTAAAATTAGTTGTCAAAAATTCTGTTATGAGAAAGTTAGTTATTGGAATTGGTTAAAATTAGTTTGGAGGTTGGAGGAAGTTTGTTAAGTTTGTGAAAGTTAGTTAAAAAAATGCTAGAATTCAGTTAAGACAGTTGAATGAGTTAATTAGAAATTGGTTAGGCGGTTAGAAGGTAGTTTATGATTGGTTGTTGGAGATGAGCTGGAAAATTAGTTACTGAATTAGTTTGCGGGTATTTTCTTTGTTTTGGCTACATTATTTTCCTTATTCACAGAGATAACCTTAAATTCATTAGGATGATCCAATTTCACAACTTTCCCTTCTACTTTTTTTCTTTATCTTGTCTCTTCTACTTTTTCCTACTCTCGTGTTTTTGTTGCGTTGAAACTGAGAATGCAGAAGTTGTTGTGTTGATACATTCTTATGACATCGATGTTTCCTTTTTTTTATCTGTGCAGAAAAATTGAACGAAGCGTATTGATGATAGAATAAAGATTTGACTTTGAATCAGTAGTATAGATTGAAGATGATGCAAAATATGGTTGATGTTGGTAAGGGAATCATTTATTTTTGTTTTTGTCTTGGTTAGAAATTCTTTCCATATCTCTGGGCCAGTAGTTTCATAATGCACCTTTGGATTAGCAGGGTTGTCAAATTGTTGAAATATATATGTATTTGGAGTCTTGGCCAACATCTCTTCCGCTTTCTGAACTGCCAGTTTCATTCTCTTTTGCAGGATTTGTCAGAACTAACTCAACCCAAAAAGATAGAAGAATGATTCTTCTTTCAAGACACATTGTAGTAGGCATTGTAGTGATAAGCTTGTAGCCTTTTGCTGCTGCTAGGAAGGCCAATCTGATTCTCGTGTTACCGCGTGTTGCCTCAATGAGGACACTCTTGCCAGGCATAATGAGCCCCTTCTCCTCTGCATCAGTAATCATGCTATAGCCAATCTTGTCTTTAATACTGGAACGTGGCCTCATTAATTCAAGTTTTGCAGCAACGCGAGCAACATAACCATCCGTGATTTTGTTCAGATATACTAAAGGGGTCTTTCCAATCAATTCTGTAACATCTTTGGCAATTCCAGACCTTTCAATCGCCATGCTATAAGCTCACCATAACACTTTTGAAAAATCTCAAGAGCTTTGAACTCTGGAAAATAACAACAATTTGGATGTATATGTAATGTGAGATTAGTTATGACAAATTAGTAGATTAGTTTATGAACATAGACGGTTTTTTTTGGGTTAATGAGCTTGAGAGATAGTTGTTGAATTATATTATGGAAACATAGGTGTCTGTGATAAACAGAAGATAATGTAGCAATATTGACGAGAAGCTCGTCAGCATTGTCAATTCTTTCCGCATATTCACTAATTTTCCAGATCGTTGATGCCTTAACTTCGAGCTCATCCAAGGTGTCCAAGCTCTCACAAAGAGTTGCAATTATGGACTCATATGTGTTGGAGTATCGTCTAAATATGTCTTTGATAACAATGATTGCCTCTTGAACCATGTAATTTACTTTTATCTTGATCAACTCAAGCAATACACTAATGCATCTCTCAGCTGCTCTTTCTAATTTAATGCCGCAATGGCCAATTGCACGAACAACCTTTCTAACAAAATATACATCAACTCCAGTAGCATATCCCTTAAATTCCAAAAGAAAACTAGTCTATATTTCGGTCTGCAGCAAGATTTATCATAATTTCTAATTTCTCCATTTTCATATAGATAGGGCCATTGTATTTGCAGAAGAACACCTTAATTTCATGTGCAAGAATCGTCGGTCTTCTTTGTACAATAAGATTGATATTTCGCAGGGCAACATATTGTATCTCAAGTTCTGCTGAGAGTAATGTCACAAGAGGAGGGGCCCCCTTTTTTTGCAAAGATTTCGGACCACATCAATACTGGTGATGAGCTTAATTTGTTGAAGTATCATCATAACAGCTGATAGCAAAACTGCACAATTGCCATGCTTTTGCTTTTTGTAATGTTCTTTTTTTTTCATTTTGTTCAATGTTTTCATGGACGACTGTGAATGAGGTTGTTTTGAAATTTTGAATGTGTAACGAACGATAACTCGAAAAGGCTTCGCATTCTGAATTGGTTCTTATAAATATTGAAATTCACATGTTAAGAAAACTTGAGTCGAGATACTCATACTTTTTGAATTTCTACTTAAGATTTTGTCTTAAAAATGCCTGAAAACCTTGAATGATATTGCATTATGGTTACCTGAACGGTGAATGAAATTTGGATTTGTGATCTTGGAATTTGAAAAAGCCTTGAATAAATCTTGAACGCCCTTATGCATGCATAAACTTGAAATTTGCTCTAAATTCCAAATAACTTGTTTCTCAAGAAATCCACGTGAATCCTTTTCTAACCTTGCATGCTTGGTAAATGAACTTTAATCCAATTCTTGAACAAAACTTGAATTCACATGATATTTCTCTCGAAATAATCTAAAGCAAACTCTGTGATCAGAATTCCACCTTCCTGAATGAACCCTGGAGCAAATGACCTGTATCATAAGCCCTGAAGCGAGCCCAATATTTAATTCAATGACCAAGAACCAAATGGCCCCCTAACATCACCCTATGTCCTTCGTGAGAGAATGGATCCAACACGTTGATCCCCATCAACCTTGCATAGCAAATAATAAGAGAAACAAATTGCCTTGGTCTTAATGAATTTACAATGTCATCCTTATATCATGTCTTATCATCCCATGAACCTCCATTGAAGATGTTGACAAGCACAAACTTGGTGGAGAAACACTCTGACTCTTGTCTTGAATGTATCTGAATGAGTAATAACCCCTTTAACTTGAAGAGAACAGAACCCTCAATAAGAATAGGTTGCAATCCCAATTCCACACTTCACTGCTTGAAGGATAATCAGAAGAATCATGCCTTATTGGATACGAACACCTTATCAGTTGCGAAACCCTAATATCGCACAGCCACCGAACTTCGAACCTCAAGTGCTTTATTGAATGCAAATGTATGTTAATGACCTAATGGAATATATACGAATGAATGCAAGAGTCTAAGCCAGATAAAAGAAATTAGGAGGGCAAATTTTGGGGTGCAACAACATACTCTTAATCCCCATTAATAGTCAGTGATTTATTTTCCCAGACAAAGATACTTCACGCATTTACAAATACACTTCACATTCATACGTCATAGCATATGCATACGAAATGCATATAGCACAGTTTTGTACCCCAAAATTTGCCATCTCATTTATCAAGATTATTCTCACAAGATCTCTTTGACTCAAGACTGGATTAAGGTTTGGTTAGCTCAAGACATCTCATCTTACACTGTTAACCCAAAATTAGGGTTTGAGTTTGCACAAGTATTTTTGGACTATCAATGCTTCATATGACTTTCAAACATCATTATAGACCCCTAAGATTGCTCATGACAAGTTTCAAGCCTTGAACCATATTTTTGATCAGTCAATTGGACAGTTGACCTAAAAATCAGCTGTATAGGGGGAAAAGTCAACAATGGCCAATTTACAATCAAACTTCATAATTTTTGATCCACATCAACATTCTAGACTCATATGTATCATTTGATCAACTTTGGATCACAGTTCCTCTATAAATTTGATCAAATCATCAAAAGGGCAAAATGGTCAAAATTAGGGTTTTGCCTGAGGAAGGGCAATTTCTGATTTTTGACCTAGTAAATGACCAATTTATTTGAAGCATGATTTCAAGGGTTCATTTTTATCATCTTGACCTAATAGCATGGTTCAAAACATTGCAATTTCATTGGGTTGACAAATGAAATTTGTAGTCAACTGATCAAAAATCAACTGTATACTGAAAAGTCAAACTTTGACTTTTTGTTCAAAATCAAGTGTCAAGGATCACAATTCATCAAAACATGTCAAAATGTGAAACTTTTTCATCAAGAAACTAAAGATATAAGTTTTGATTTTTAAATTTGAAATTTTCTTTAACTTAGAAATTTTTCTAAGAATGGAAAATTTCTTATTTTTTCTCAACTTTAAGCCATTTTTTCACCATGATACAAGATGATTCAAAGGAAATTCCCAACATGAAAGTTGTATATCTCCATGAAATCTACAACTTTTCTTCACACATTTTTCCCTAAAGATGCTTGGATCTCAAGATATAATTTTATGAATACATGCCCATGAACTAAAATAACTTAGTGAAATTTTGCCCTAATTTAGGCAGGTTTTTGACCCAACTTCATGGAAATATTTCACCTAGTTCCAAGAGGAATCTTGAAATGAATTTTAAAGATGAGTTATATATCATAGTACAAGTTTTCCAAAATGTCTTAGAACTCCTTGAGATCATTTTTGAGTAGGGAGAATCGAAGAGATGAAATTGGCAATTTCTCACTTTGTTTTCAAGCCATTTCATGAAGAACAAAATTCAAATCTGAACCTATGCTGACTAATCCATGCTTTACAGGTCTCAAACTTGTTTCTCACTTCATAATTTAATACTTATTCAGTTGACAAAGCCTTAATGCAATCCCAAGAGTCTTTTCCCAAGTTGTAATTCCATAAATGGCACAAAGTTGCCATTGCCATTTTGGAAAAGCTTCACTTTTGCAACTTTTCAATTCTTGAGCATTGGACATGTCTTCTCTGCACACACAAGTACTATAGATCTAAAGCAATTTGTATAGATCTTATACCAACTCCAAGAAGGCCAGTATAAGCATGTGGAGACTTGTCTCTTCACTTTGCTTCAAAAGCAAGAAAGAGTGCAAAAAGGCTACAACTCAAAGATCTGTTGTGGAACTGACTTGAAACTTTCTCCATACTAATACACAAACACATAAAAACTTAGAACATGATTGCTAAGGTCCTGAGACACTCCAAAACTCCATATCACCAAAAAACTGTCAAAACTTGCAGTTTGTGTCCAAGCATAGCAATCCATCAATTTGCTCGTACGTTTCAAGTTTTAATCATTCAAACACTTTACCTACCTCATATCTAAGTGATCCAGACCATCATCCCTGCACTGTAACTCCTCCTTCTTCATCTTCCATTTTTGTTTTTCAAGCTTGCAGGTTGAATTGGATAAAGAGTTCCAGGCACTTCCAAAGCAAGGCAAGGATTGGAACACACTCAGGGAGGTTCAAGCAAGCTAAAGCAACCTTCAGGACTTCCTAAATCTCACTCAAACTCCATTCACGATCTCAGCTAAAAGAGGTAAGAATTCCAACTTCTATCTCTTCATACAGGCATCCATTGGCCACGATTTGTGAAAGAAAAATGTAGATATTATAGTGTTGAAGCCAACCATGTGCATAGATTTCATTTTTGTTTATTATGTGTAGAGAATTTTGAAGTTCAAATTTCTGTAAAAATTAGGTTTAAAATTAGGGCTTTCAAAATTCGTTTTAATCTTTGATTGTTAGTTTCTATAAATTACATGGTTGAAACCGTGGGAATGAGTACTATCATTTTCATGTTGGAAGTTTTCATTTTTATGGAGAAATGAGAAAGATACAGGAGTTCTGGCAAGCTTGAGGAAGAAGATGAAGTACAGGACAAGGAAGCTTCTTATGTTATGTTTTTATTATTTTATATAAACCAACGGATGTACAGCCACCCCAGTAGCAAGGTAGCGCATTGGCAAGGCCCATGTCATGGGTTCGAACCTTGGCGTTACCTTTTACATTTTTCCCATTTTTTCAGTTTCAGTTTTGGCTTTTTTTTGGCCAGATGGGCTTGGTTCTTGGGCTTTCTATTTTTTTTCTAACACACTAATCCTTGTTTTCTTGTAGCACCCCTAGCCCAATCTTTTTATTATTTATTTTATTTTCATATATGTTTTATTAAAATATTTTCTCTAACACGTAAAAATCATAAAAAATATAAACATGATAAATTTTGCATTTTGTTTATTTTATTTTATTTTCACATAAAAACATATTTTTATTTAACTATATATTAATTATTTCTTTTTTAAATAAACTTGTAAATATAATAGAATTAGGTTAACTATTTTATTCCTTTTTTTATTCATACTTGTAAAATATTTATTTTTGATATATAAAAACTAAATATTTTCATAGGATATTATTTATTATTCTTAATACAAAAATACACAAAAAAATTATACCTAAAGAACTCTATTTTCCCTTTAATTAGAAATTAGGGTTAACCATTTTTCTCAAGAAATACTTATTTTTTTTAATATTTTTAGGATTAGGTTAAAACTCCTTTTCACATAAAAATAAAACAATTTTTTTCCTTGCATATACATAATATTGCATATTTAATTTATATTGTATCTTATTGATTCAAACACTTGTACAAATTCGATTTGGTTGTAATAGCTTAATTAGATTTACATTATTGCAAATCCCCATTCATAATTTGTATTCCCCCCTCCCATAAAAATGTTGTAATAGCATAGTAATCTTTAAATTACGCAATTTACCGCTTTTATATACCATGCTAGTAATTAGGGTTTGTATGGCAAGATCAAAACAAAGCAAATAGAAAACCCTAATACAAGACAAACAAAGCATAACACACTTGCACACAAGCATCCTTAGGGTGTCTCCACTTGGTTTCCTTATACAAAAAATGGCCATATTACGCATGCGAAGTATCTTGGAAAAACAAACAAGTATAAGATCATAGTCCCTCGATGACGCTATTCTAAGTTGCCTTACAAAAATGATCTTGGTCCCTCAAAAAATGCTAAGATACTTTGCAATATTGCTAATCATGGTTATACGATGACCCACGCCCGTCCCGTTTACATCCAAAGATAGGTTTGCTTACCAAATCAATGGTAAGACAACAATGTCAATGGAATAGAAAATGAACAAGAGAGACATTTGAGTAGGTAGATGGCTTCTAGTTACTTGCTCTATTTTCAAACAACTATCCTTGCTATTTTTAAAACAAACACACACATTTCCAAACATCTTACAAACATTGAAAACGTTTTCAAAAAGACAAACATCTTTGTATACATTCTTACAAACGAGAATCATTACAAAGGTTGCCTAAATGAATGGCCTCTTTTACAAAATACTTTCAAAACCATACAAAGCACAATTTCAAACAAAAGCAAGTGATCTAGCAAGTAACTAAGAGCCCATGGAAAACCATGGATGAAAAGGGTGCTAATACCTTCCCTTTTCATAATCTACCCCCCGAACTCAAGAAACAATCTCAAAGGTCTTTCCTGTGCTTTTTCACCTTTCCTTTTGGATAAAAGAAAAGTCGGTGGCGACTCTTGTTAACCGCGACATTTGCGATAAAATGCAAAACCCTCAAGTCAGTTCTCCCACCGTATCACACACAGTCTTATTTATTTTGAGAACATCATTATGCAATGCATTTCATACATTATGACATTGCATACAACTAATTCTTTACCTTTTTAGGAAATATCAATCAACATATGAATATCATTAACAATTCCTAGATGGGTCCAAGATTAATTCCGAAAACAATACGAGGCAACTATCTACGTGACCAGTTCATAGATTAATTCCCGAAACAAGATGGGGAAACTATCTCTACGGCTAACAAAAAGAAGATTCCAAATTAATTCCTGAAACAAGATGGGGCAACTATCTGGATGACCAGCCATATGTTAATTCCTGAAACAAGACATGGAAACTATCTGTAAAAAACAAATTGAATATTAATTCCTGAAATAGGACGGGGAGCCTATCTACATGAACAAATTGAAGATTAACTCCCGAAACAGGACGGGAAAACTATCTTTCTTTCTCTTGGGTCAGATAAAGATCAATTCCAGAAACAGGACGGGGCGACTATCTTTATCACCAATGGTATGAACTCCCGAAATAGGACGGGTTTAACAACAAACTGATTGTAGATCAATTCTCAAAACATGATAGGGTGACTATCTACATGAAGAACATTTCTTTCAAGCTTTTGTTGGCTCAGACTAAATCGACCAAAGATTTATTTTGATACTTCTCTCGGTAGACCTTCTTTGGCTCAGATTAAATCGACCAAACATTTATTCTAATACTTCTCCCAGTAGACCTTCTCTGGCTCAGATTAAATTGACCAAATATTTATTCTGGTACTTCTCCCAGTTAGAGTCGAGCGTAGACTTAGTCTAATTTATCTCAATGATTATTTTGGATGGCATCTATAATCCCATCCCTGGAAACTTGTCATTACCTATACAAATGGCATCTCTAAGCCCATTCCCTGTATAATCAACCAACAACAAGACTTCATGCACAAGCGAGTGCAAATTTCTGGTCACTTAAGTGTTCAATCATCTTCTACCTTCAAGTCACGAATGGCGAACTTTCTAATCTAACTCTTCAGGTCTAAGAAGATTGAACAGGGGAAGTTGTTGTACCCAAAAAATTTCCCTCCCTTTTTCTCAAGACATTTCTTACAAAATTTCTCAAATGCTCAAGAGTTCTCAAGAGTTGATCATACAAGCTCACCTCCTAAGCACTGGGTCCACAACTAGGGTTTTGGTTTTCTCAAGGAAATGTGGACTTTTAATGCCTCAAGTGACTTTCATGGTTCATTATAGGTTTCCAAGAATGCTCATACCAAGTTTCAAGTGTTGCATCACAAATTTGCTCAGTCAATTGCTCAGATGACTGAAAATCAGCTATATTGGGTAAAAAGTCAATTGTGGTCAACATACAATCAAACTTCAAGATTTTTTGTCAACATAAACATTTTGAAGTCATATTCATCATTTTATCAAGGGGTTATCATAATTCCTCAAGGAAAGCACTCAAATTATCAAAGGGGTAAAATTGTCAAAATTAGGGTTTTAACTAAGAATGAATGATCATTGACTTTTGACCTAATACATGACCTAATGGCTTGAATCATGATCTCAAGGAATTAAACACAATATCTTAACCTAATTTCATGGCTCAAATCATTTCTAAATATCAAGGGATTTATAGTTTAAATTTGGATCAATTGATGAAAAGTCAACAGTCGCACAAAAAGTCAAACTTTAACTTTTTGAGCAACATTGAATTTCAAAGATCAAGAATCATCGAGACATTCAAAATTATCAATATTGATCAACAAGAATCAACAAAGTCAAGAAAAGTCAACAAAAAGTCAAGATTTTCAATACTTAGAAAAAATTCAAAGTGTTTTGACCTTGATAAATTGACTACTTCATGACCACTTTTCACTAAGATGCAAGATGATTCAAGGAAAACTTTAAACATGAAAGTTATAGAGCATGATGAATTCTAAAACATGGTCGTTCATGGTTGATGTCCAAAAAATTCTTGGATTAGGAAATATAGGCCCATGAAGTCATGACATTTTTATCTAAACACTTAGTGAATTTTTCAACAAGTTTGGTCATATTTTTGTCTCAACTTCTTGGCCAGTTTTCACCAAGTTCCAATTTGATTTAGTCAAAATGGTCAACATGAAAGTTGTATATCTTGATTCAATATTTCCAAAAGGTTCGAGAACTTGAAGAGATCATTTTTGAGCTAGGAGATTCGAAGGCTTGAAGTTGGCATGATAAACTTGAATTATAGGTTATTTTGATGATGAACACAAACCAAATCTCCATACCATGCTGTATAATATTGCTTTGTAGACCTCTTAACTTGGGAATATACCTATAATTAAATTTTCACACAAACTTTTGAGCTATGATCCAAGTGGTTAAGGCATTATCCAATCCATTTTGCCATTTTTGGCACAAAGTTACCATTTCAAATCTTGTAAAGCAAGCTTTAATCACAAAGTCAATGCATTGAGCTCCTAGATTGTTTCTTCTGATCACACTCCATTATAAATTGAAGAAGCAACCTCCCTGCACCCAACAAACTCAGACCATGCTTGTACTTGAACCTTGGAACCATGAAAATCTATCCAACTCGATTTCTCATTTTCAACCAAACCATAACATGTTATCTCAAGATTCTAGTTATTTCAAGATGTCAAACATCTTTCCTATAAGAAAAGAGGTTATTTGCAAGCCAAAACATGAATTCATAGCCCTAAAAAGTCCTTCATACTCCCAAAAACCAGAATTTGCATCAAAACTTGATTTTGTGGCAACTTCTGACCTTGAATACCAAACTCATAATCTACTCGTGCGTTTTCCATTTCAATCATTCAAACATCATCTATACACCATATATAAGTGATCCAAACACTTGAACCACTTCTTTAATCACTCCATCACCATCCACCATTTTCAAAACTCAACTATGCAACTTGACTTCTCCAGAAGAATCCAGGCACTCTCAATCCAAAGTAAGCATTGCAATAGCTTCCTGGGAGTTCAATGAAGCTATCCAGATCATTAGAACATCTCCAGGAGTGCTCCAACTTAAAACACGATTCTCACTTTTGAGGTAAGTTTTCTAAGCTTTGAACTTTCTATACAAGAATCAATAATATTTACTTTCGAAATAACAAATGTAGACATCATTTCCCTGAAGCTAACCATGTGCTTACATTTCATTTATCTTTCCTGAGTGAAGAGAATTTTGGATTTGAAGTGTCTTAAAAATTAGGGTTCAGTTTGGTACTTACAGAAATTCTTGTTCATCTTTGAGTGTTAGCTTAAGTTTTTTACATGGCTGAATTCGTGTTGAGATTTAGATCAAGTTTGGTGTTCACATTTTTGAAATGATTGAGAAATGAAGGAGTTAGAATTTTCAAAATTCTTGTTATTGTTATTGCCGCGAGGTAGGAGATGAAGTTACATTTAGGAAGGTGTTTGTAATAAATTTATTGGTTTGTGCTTTAACTACTGGATGTATCATCACCCCAGTAGTTAAAGCGCACGCCTGTGACTATAGGGACCTGGGTTCGAGCCCCAGTGGTACCCTTTAATTTTTTTCACATTTATTTCTTGCAGATTAAATACAGACAAGCCTAAGGCACGCACGCCACACCTCCCACCATCACCCTCTGACCTCTCTATGTCCAAGATGGACATTCCAGATGCAAGCATCCACCATGAAACCTCAAAGGATGGCCATACTGGATAGCAAATAGGCACTGGGCTCTCCCTGATAGGCTTGGTATTTTTTATACTTTTTATCCCCCCCCCCTTTTACTTGTTATACTCAGGCCCATTACTCTTATTAACACCCCCTTGCTTTCCTTTACAACAATGACCCAATTGATTTTTTTTTTTATTATTTCTTTTTAATAATTTTCTTTTTTAAATCAAAACAACAAAAAATCATAAATTTTTTATTTATTTTTCTAGTTAATTAGTTTAATTTTTGATAATTAAAGTTGTTTTAATTCAATCACCTTGATTTAATTAATTAGAATTAAGTTTTATACTTCAAAAAAATTTCTAAATAAAACTTCAAAAATATTTTCTAACAATTAATTTCTTTTTTAAATTAATTTAGATTTAGGTTTTTCTATATTTAAATTATTCTTCCTTTTGATTAATGAAATTAATTATTTATCTTAATTTATTTAGGTTTCTAATTTCTTTTAAAAACAAAGTCAACCAATTAGGTTAAAACATTAAACCTTTTTCTCTATCAAAAACTAAAAAATAATTTCTTTTCTCCTTTCTTCATCTTTACTGCTCATTTTATTATTTCACATTATTATCTATGTAAATGGTCTGTAATAGATAATTAGGGTTTTATCGCTTTCCATCCCCATTGAAAAACTTGTACCCACATTCCCAAAGCATTGTAATAGCGTAGGATATTTAATTTACGCAATTTATCTCTTTCCATATTTATATTAGTAATTAAGGTTTGTATGGCAAGATTAAGCTCAATCATAGAAAAACCCTAATTCAAGATAAAATAATTTAATCAAACACAATTCGCATTCTTGCACCTCTAGGGTTAACCTCACTGGTTGCCTCGGATAAAAACAGTCATGTCCCTCGAACGTGAGATGCTTTAGAAAAAGACCATAGATTAAAAGATTGTAGTCCCTCGATGACCATTCAACGTTGCCTCCGATAAACAATCTTAGTCCCTTATGACAATTGCTTAAGCATATTACAAGTTGCCTTCTATGATTGTACGATGACCCACGTCTGTCCCTCACATCCAATGATATGGCTTCCTACTAACTAATGGTAGGATAACACTATATAAAGAAGGAGGAAAAGAAAAAAGACTTTTTGAGTAGGTAGATCGCTCGTAATCTCTTTCTCACAAACTAAAACAACCTTTACGTCGCACTTCATTTTCAAAACACTTTTCAAAACAAACATTTTGTATACATTCTCAACGATACAGGAATAATTACAAAATTGCCTTACATTGGCACCTTCAAAACATATTTCGACAAAAAAACACTCTCTTTCAACAAATATTTTCAAAAACAAACATTTTGTATACATTCTCAACGATACGAGAATCATTACAAAATTTTCGCTTTTAGGCATTTTCAAAGTATTTGCAAACACACACAAAACACAAAGCATTTTCAAAGTGAGCTATCAATTAAGAGCCCATAGATAACTACGGATGAAAAGGGTGCTAACACCTTCCCTTTTCATGACCTACCCCGCGAACTCAAGAAAATTCTCAAAAGGTCTTTCCTGCTCTTTTCACCCTTTCCTTTATTGGATAAAAGAAAAGTCGGTGGCGACTCTTGCTATCCACAACATTTGCGATAAAATGCAAAACATCGAGTCAGATCTCCCACTGTATTACATCGAGCAACCCTCAAATATAAAGTAATCAAAGCAAACAAGTAAAAACAAGTATAGTGATCCTAAACTCTAAGGTAACCCCTCTTTTAAGTTCCCCAACAAAGTCTTCAGTTCTGTAATATGGTTGGAGAACTGACTTGGTTTTGCATTATATCGCAAATGTTACAGATAGCAAGAGTCTCCACCGACTTTTCTTTTATCCAATATTTAAGAAAGCGTGAAAAGAACAGGAAATACCTTGAATTTTTTTGTGTTCGGGAGGTAGAGTATGAAAAGG
Source organism: Vicia faba (assembly GCA_948472305.1). Classification (NCBI taxonomy): domain Eukaryota; kingdom Viridiplantae; phylum Streptophyta; class Magnoliopsida; order Fabales; family Fabaceae; genus Vicia; species Vicia faba. The sequence continues at coordinate 258,333,839 of OX451741.1, forward strand.
GAAGGTGTTAGCACCCTTTTCATCTGTAGTTATCTAATGGATCTTAATTGCCTAGCTCACTTTTTGAAAATTAGTTTGTGTAGTGTATTTGAAAATATTTTGAAATGCCAGTGTAAGGTGAAACTTTGTAATGATTCTCGTATTTGTCTTCGAGAAAGCATACAAAGTATTTGTTTGATAATATTTTTTTTTGAAGAGTGTAATTGTGTCAAATATTTTATTTTGAAGAGCTTTGTGAGCAAGCGATTAAGATTATCTACCCTTACTCTAGGTCATTCTTGTATTTTCCTCCTCCTTTAGATAGTGATATCCCACCATTAGTTAGTAGGAAGCTGTGATACGGTGGCCAGAACCGAGCTCGTGGTTTCCCTATTTCGTTAAGGAAATTTTGCTGGTTTGCGTTTTGCGTTTGTGTTCGCAAAATGTCACGGTAAGCAAGAGTCGCCACCATATTTTATTTTATCCAACAAGGAAAGGAAAAAAGCACAGAAAAATTCATTTTTCGAGATATTTCTGAGTACGGGGGGTAGATTATAGAAAGGGAAGGTATTAGCACCCTTTCTATCCGTAGTTATCTACGGGATCTTAGGTACTTGCTCATCATTTTCAAAATTGTTTTCTTTGTGTTTATGGGCTTTAAAAAGTTTTTGTTTTAACTTCGATTTAACTCTTGCTTCTGTCTTCAAGAGTGTAATGAAGTGTTTTTGAAAGCTTTGTTTGTAAAGGAGTGTAAGTGTGAGAAAAAGTTTGTTTGGAATGAGCAAATACTTAAGAACTAATCTACCTACTCGAAAAAAGAATCGTTCTATGCTTGTTTTCTTTAGACAATGCTATCCCACTATTAGTGAGTAGATAACACCATCGTTGGAGTTTGAGGGTCAATTCGAAAGGGAAGTACGGTCACTAAAGCAATGTTAGGACGTCTTAGTAGTAACCCTAATGTCTTAGATCATTTATCCGAGGCAACAATATCCGAGGCAACCTTACCGAGGCAACTATGATCTTTATACAAAAGGACGACCACTAAAACATCCTATACTCAATGACCGTTTACCGAAGGCAACCAAGTGGGAGTGTACCCTAGGAGTGCGCATGTGTGAATGATTCGATTTCAGATTATTTTTATCTTGGCACATTTAGGGTTATCTAACTGTGTTAAGATTAAACATACATTCTTGTCATGCAAACTCTAATTATTCACATATCTAGCAGTTAATAATGTGCAGAATTTAAAGTGCGGAATTTAAACTAAACTATTACAAGGCTTCGGGTATTTACATAGCCAAAAACAAACCCTTTGGAAATTAAAAGTTGTAAAGTAAATAAATATCCTAATTAAAATTATTACAAACTGTGAGCAGATACAATAATTGTTGTTGTACCCCAAAATTTGCCCTCCCATATTCTTCAAGATTTGCCAAAAGCATGCTTCAAAATCTCCCAAGGGTTGCACAGTTCAATGGCCTCCTAAAAAGTCAAAAATTAGGGTTTTGGTTCTGGCAAAGAAATTGAAGTTTTCAAGGGTCCAAACAAGTCCCCTATGCCTACAAACATGGTCAAGCATCCATATGCTAAGTTTCAAGACTCACAACACAAAATTGCTCAGTCAAAATCCCTAATTGCTCAACAGTCAACTGTAGGGGCAAAATGGTCATTTGACAGTCAAAAGTCCAAATTCTTGGTCAACATCTTATTTTGAAGCCATAAACATCATTTGATCAATGCTTGATCATGAGTTTCAAGGTATGGCTCAAAAAGTCTCAAGATGCAAAAGTTTCCATATTTGGACAGTTGAAAAAGTCAATTGCAACTTGACCAAGGCATAACTTCCACATGGTTTATCAGAAAAATTCCATCCAAAGCTCATTTTGAAGAGAATGACATTTCCTACAACTCCTCTTCACACTTCAAGTCCAAGAAATTCTCTCACAAAAAGTTATCAATCTCAACATTATAGGTCATTTTCAAAAGTCAACAAAAAGGCACTTTAAGTCCAAGACCATAACTTGAGATTGGTAAATAAAAATGACATGGGACCAAAGGCATTGGTTAGAGGACTTCAAGACCTTTCCAAAATATCCAAGAACATGATCAAAGCTTAAAAAGTGAGCAAGATATGCCTTGTGGAAGTTGGGAAATATTTGGGAATTTTGAAAAGTCAACTTTGCTTCAAATGCCTCAAAATTGCTAATGGGCCTCAATTTATTCCAAGAATCATCATCCAAAGGCTAGGCACGACCCTTTGCCCAAAAGGGGAGTTATTTTCTTATTTTTAATTTATTAATTGAGTTTTTAAATCTATTAATTCATTTAATTCAAATTAAATATGAAAAAATACTAAATGCCACCTTTCAAATCTTTTTATGCAGCATTTCTACTCATCATAACCTCAAGATTTCGTGCATACTCAATATGGAAAGAATCTTCAATGATTGGCATGTTCTCCATGAAAAAAGATTGAAAAAAGATTACATGAAAATCAAATCTCAAATACATCAATGCAAAGGTTTATGGACTTGGATTTCTACCCTAATTCGTTCCATATACATACACAAACCTAAACCTAATCAAAAGAACCTGGAAGCTGCGCCTCAAACAAAAGCATAACTTTGCATTTTTCACCAAAAATTTAAAATCTGATTCCATAGCTAGAGCACTTTTCCAAGCCAAAGAACGATTCCATTACCTTCCTGACGCATCAAGGAAGCTTTCTGAATCAAAACCACAGCCTCTAACCTCAAGAATCGATAGAACGAAGCCGTCCCGTTCTTGATATTTTGCATATCCGTGTTTTGATTTATATGCCATATTCATACATTCTAATGATTGTTTTGCACTAACATGAACTCAATAAAGCTAATGGTGCCATTGAATTGGATTAATAGCGCTTGTATAGAAAGATGCCATTGACGTTTTCTAGGTTTTCAGAGGCTTGAATTTGGGGCTTTCTTCTTCTGGAAAAATCAGACAACAAGACCTATGCCATTAGAATCAGAAGCTCATGATGATTCAAAGCCATGCCTCGCGCTCAATTTATGATGAACCAGGCCCTATTCGCTATTATTCGTGGCTTCATTTAGTGGGGGTTTAAAACCCCCGCTATCTAACGCGTTTTGTTACAGGAAAACGAAGAAGAAGATTAGGTGTCCTCACGTGATAGGGTCATTCATATTATGGCGCGTCTTTTACCACTAATCATTGTTTTACGTTATGTTGTTTATTTTGCATTATATATTCCAAACGCGCTGAATGGTGTAGTGGTTGAAGGCAATAGTGATGAACGTTGGGACCTGGGTTCGATCCCCAGGTCCCCCATATTTCCCTATATTTTTCTTTGTAACATGTTCAGGTACCTTGGCCCTTCAATGATCTACCATGCATCCTACGCTCAAGCTGGCCACGCGTCCAACAACATTAATCCAAGGGCCAGCATAGGAGGACTACCATACGCTTTGGCTAATAGATCCACACGCATCCCAGAAAAGTCAACGAAGGGCCTGAATTCATTGGGCCAGATTACTCATCATAAACCTCCATAATTGGGGCAGAACCCCCCTTTTGTTTGTATTTCTTTCTCTTTTCTTTTTCTCTTTTTTTTATTTGTTTTAATTTATTTATTTTCTTTAATTCCTCCAAATAATATTTTTATAACACAAAAATAAATATTAAATCAGAAAATCATAAAAATAAAATATGTTGGTTAATTAATTTACTAATATTTATTTTGTAAATAAATTTTGTTAACTAATTTAGTTTTAATTTTAGGTTTAATTTCAATGTTTTTTTTTATGATAAATTAAAAAATATAGAGATTAGGGTTTTAACACTTTTATTCTTTTTCTTTTTTATTGTAATAACTATTAACCACTAATTACTTTTGTAAATAAATTTATCATTAAATAATTAGGTTAAATTAGGTCAAACTTGAATTTATTTCTTTAATAATTAAAAATGCTTAGAATTAGGGTTTTAATTCCAATTAATTTTCTTAATTTCATAAAATACAAAAAAAATATCAAAAAATAAGTTTTTTTCCTTTGTTTAATTTAATTAATTTAATAATTTCAATTTAATTTCTTTAAAGGGTCCAACGCCCTCGCATTCGATTATAATTTCTTTTCGCGCACTTATTTTATTTCTTTTTATAAATTTCATGTACTTGCCCCAAAGCCTTGTAATAGATTAATTAGGGTATTTACTTTCTGCATTTTATTTATTCAAATCGGGTCTTGGTTTAATTTGGCGATGTAGACCCGCGCCTTTGTAATAGCGTATGACTTTTAATTCCGCACCTTTTAACTGTTAATAACCACATGAAAGAATGAATGTCAAAAATAAAAACAAAGCGTAGATCACTAATGCATGACAAGATAAACATAATTGAAAATGACACACAGTTCACACACCACCCCTAGGGTACGTCTCACTGTTGCCTTGCCCCTCGAAACGTGTTCGTCGAGTAGAGGACGTTTTAGTAAGTCCTCATGTCCATGAACATGGCATGAGGGTAGCTTCTAAGGTGTCTTCCTATTGCTCTGGTGACCACACTGTCCCGAACCCTCGAATTGACCCAAACACCTCCAATAGTGGTGCTACCTACCTCTCAATGGTGGGATGACACTACTTTAAGGACATTTACACAGACTAATTCCTTAGGGTAGGTAGATGACTCGTAGATACTTGCTCTAATTCAAAACAAAAATCAAAAACTTCTTTTCACACCGACACTTTGCAAAAAGATTTCAAAAACAACTTTTCAAACACTCTTGAGGACTGATACAAGAGTCGAACTGAAATTTTAAACGAAACTTTTTTCAAACCCACTCACCTTGAAAAGCAAACAAACATTTTTGAAAACAAATATGAGCAAGTATCTAAGAGCCCATGGATAACCATGGATAGAAAGGGTGCTAACACCTTCCCTTTCTATAAATCTACCTCCCGAACCGAGAACTAATCTCAATAAGGAATTTTTCTGTGCTTTTGTCCTTTCCATTTGGAGAAAATAAAAGACGGTGGCGACTCTTGCTTCCGCGACATTTCGCGAACCAGCGTTAAACAGTCAGTTCCAGATCCAACGATCACAGAACTGGCGACTCTGCTGGGGATATTACTTTATAAAGTGAGGTGTACCTTAGGATAGTTCATAACTGTGTTTTCAATTGTTTTGACTTGTTTGCTTTAAAATTGTGGGTTGCATGGGAGTTACATAGATCCTAACCTGGATCTGGGGATACCCTGTTTAGGTAGCATAAGCTGTGAGGGACCTGTACGGCGTAGACCGACATGGGTGAAGCAGTGGCTACGTTGGTGTGGCACCTTGTTCTGTACCGATATCCCTTGTGTCACAACGAGGAGAATATGGGTCTTATGAGGAGTCATTAAGCACCAACAGACCTTATAACCTTAAATGACACAACTTGGCCATTAGAACAGTAGCAGTATGCTACACCCATTGAGGCTAAACTCTCGTGATGGTTTTGGCCGCAAGAAAAGATTGCGATGCTGGATTTATGACCGATTGAGGGTAGCCAATGATATTGGGATCCTCTAAGAACCCGGTTACTTTTGATAGGACAGGTATGAACCAACAAACTGAAAGAGGGTAATACCTAGACCTCATGCTGGCCTAAACTTTAAGGGCTTGTCTTGTGTGACTTGTGTGCCTTACCATGTTTGCCTTTGTAAATATTTGTGGTGTGTTTTATCATAACATCATAACATCATGAGCATTGCATGCATCCTACATAGGGACTGACCATTTCAAAGACAAGAGGGTTTCACCTTTGCTCTGTTTTGTAGGACATCATGATGCCTATGCGAAGGAATACTATCCGGTTCAACTTTGTTCACCCACCTGAGTTGCTTGAAGAGTTGGTTAGCAGAATTCCAAATACTACTTCCTTCATCCAGAGGCATGGTTCTCTTCTCAGTTTAGTCACTGCAAAGCGGGATCAACAATTGATGAGTGTCCTGACCCAGTTCTATGACCCTCTGTACCAGTGCTTCACCTTTCAAGACTTCCAGCTGGTCCCTACCCTGGAAGAGTTCTCTGATTTGCTTGGTATCCCTATCTTGGATCAGACTCCCTTCATTGGTTGGGAAAAGACCCTCAGGCTTGAGGAGGTTGTTGCAGCTCTTCCTTTGACCCATCAAGAAGTAATGGACAACTGGGTGACTAGAAGCGGAGTTAAGGGTTTCTTGGCCAAGTTTCTGATTGGTAAAGCTAATAGTTTCTGGAATGACTTGGACTTTAGGGCTTATGAAGACATCTTGGCTCTCTTAATCTATGGGCTAGTCTTGTTTCCTAATCCTGACAACTTCATCAATGTCACTGCCATAAGGATCTTCATGTCTCAGAACCCTGTGCCCACTCTCTTGGGTGACATCCTGCAACAACTTTATACTCGTACTGCCCGAAGACGAGGAACCCTGTGGTGTTGTATCCCTTTGTTGGTAAGGTGGTTTATTTCGCACCTCCCTAAGTTCGTGCTGAAGAACCAAGAAGGAAGAGGTTGGGCTCATAGGTTAATGTCTCTCACTGATAAGGACATCATTTGGACTCTCAGAGGTTTGGATGAGATAGCTGTTATTGATCGTTGCGGAGAATACCCTAATGTTCCTTTGATTGGTACTCAAGGAGGGATCTCTTACAATCCATGTCTAGCGCTCCGTCAGTTTGGAAGAGCCAGAAGAGCAGGGCCTCATGAGATGTTGGTGCCTCACGTTAGTTTTGAGTTTCAGGTGGATAGTGACGAGCTGCGTCGTAGGTTCATCAAGGCTTGGGACAGAGTTCACAAAGCTGACCCACAAGAGTTAGGACCAAAGACTTCTCTACCTATGGGAGCCTACTACAAATGGGTTCGCATCCTTGCTCAGAAGTTAGGTATGCCATACGAAGCTGTCAGACCCATCATTCTTGAGTATCCTGACAAAGATGGGGCTCCTCCAACTGTCCTCCCTCCTCAGATACCTACTGATTATGAGACATTAAAGAGGTCTTGGTCGCAACTGCGAGAAGAACGGGATTCGTATCGGGAAAAGTTCAATGAGCAGGAATTGAAGATCCAGAAGCTGACAAAGCAGTTGGAGAATGAGCGAGCTTTGAATGACTATATCCGTACTGAGAAGAGGAGACCCTGGGATCAATAGGGAGCTCTGGATGTTCTTTTACATTTTTATTTCCCTTTTCAGTATTTCCCTTTTATGTAACGCCTAAGGGCAATCTGTTGAACAATTTAAGTTTCAAAGTTGAATCTAATGAAGTGTGTTCCTTTTTGTTTACAAAGTTGATTCCCGATTGTCTTTGAAAACATAAATCATACATATCATTCATCATGTGCATAGCAGGTTTTCTTCTTTTCAGGTTGCTTACTGTTCTTCGCTGTTTATTTCAGCATCATGAACCCTGACTCATCATCAACCGAGATGTCTATCAAGGCCCTTCAGGTGCAGAACACGCAATTTCAGGAGCTGATCATGGGTTTGGCTCAAGGCCAAGAAGAGCTGAAGGCCTCACTCCTGAAGAAGGAGAAGAAGAAGAAGAGAACTGTTCTTTTCAACTCGGGCCGGAGGTTTGGCAACACTCTGCAGAATGAGGAAGCTGGTTCTTCTGTAGGCAAGAGCAGTCCCCAAGGGGGAAAAGGTCCTAGTCCGGTAGTCTCTGACAACGAGACTGACTTCAATGAGGAACAGTATCCTCCTGCTGAAGACCGGTACAAGCAGTTGGAAGACAGACTGAATGCAATGGAGATCCAACAAGTGCCTGGGCTGGATTTCGGAGACTTGGGCTTATCTACTGGTGTGATCATTCCTCACAAGTTTAAGGCACCATCTTTCACCAAGTATGACGGGGCGTCTTGTCCCAAGCTACACCTCAGATCTTATGTGCGGAAGATTCAGCCGTACACTGTGGATAAGAATTTGTGGATTCACTTCTTCCAGGAGAGTCTTTCAGGGACTCATCTCGAATGGTTCTATCAGCTGGATGGGACCAAGGTTCGTAACTGGGAGGAGTTGGCTACTTCTTTTTACAAGCAGTATCAATATAATGCCGACCTTGCTCCTACACGTACCCAACTCCAGGGTATGTCGCTAGGATCAAGCGAAGGTTTTAAAGAGTATGCACAGAAGTGGAGGGATCTGGATGGCAGGGTGCAGCCCCCGTTAACAGACCAGGAGTTGGTAGATAGGTTCTTGGGGACCCTCTCTGGGCCATTTTTCAATCATCTTATCGGTAATTCGTCTGCAGGGTTCACTGATCTTATTCTGACTGGGGAGAGAATAGAGGCTGGAATGAAGTCCGGTAAAATTCAGAAAGGGGCATCTTCATGTTCTGAGAAGAAACCCTTTAAAAAGGAGGCCAATGCTGTATATGGGCCTAGGAGGAAAGAGAAACCAGAACGCCGCCAATCTGTCAATGCGGTGATGATTACAAAGCCTGCTGCCGCTCCTCGACAAACCAATCCACAAAGGGCTGAGAGACCCAGAAGAGAGTTTACCCGGCTGAGTATGACCTTGTCGCAAATCTTGCCGCAGTTGCTATCCACCAACTTAGTGACTGTCAGGGAGGCCCCGAAGGTTGTGAATACTGCCTCTCCCAAGTACAATCCAAATGCCCGTTGTGCTTATCACTCCGATAGCCCGGAGCATTCTACTGATGACTGTTGGGCCTTAAGGAATAAGGTGCAAGACCTTATTGATGCGAAAGAGATACAATTTGAGGCGCCTGAGAGGCCAAATGTGGTGACTGCTCCTATGCCCCAGCATGGAGTGAATGCCATTGATGAAGATGTGTATGCCGTTTCTGTAAATGATGTAGCTACTCCTCTGATGACTGTTAAGAGGAACTTACTACTGGCCGGTTTATTTCCGGGTTGTAGCGAAGGTTGCCTTTTTTGTGCTGTTTCCCTTTCTGGTTGTCCTTTGCTGAAGTTGGGCATCCAAAGCCTGATGGACAGCAAGGAGATTCTCTTCAAGAAGACCGCTGTTCCGTTTGTTCCTGTGGAAGAAGTATCTGTTGTTACAATTTTCAATAATCCAATCAAGGCTCCCCCGAGGAAGCCAGTTAAAATCATGACTGTCGCACCCATTGTGATTACTGTTCCGGGGCCTCTCCCCTATGAATCTAATAAGGTTGTCCCATGGCACTATGGGGCAGATGTATATGTACATGGTATAAAGCAAGAATTCAACACTGGCACCAGCATCAGCAATATCACTGGTCCAGCCAAAGTTACCCGCAGTGGCAGGCTCTTCTCGCCTGACATTGCACCACCAGCTATTCGAAGACCTCTCGTTATAACACCTGCAAGTGCACCTGTTCCCATTTCTGATCAAGTTGCTTCCCCTGCTGCCGAGTCATCTAATGCTCGGGGCAAAGGGATTGAAGATGAGCCTGCCTGGATGGAGGCACCAAAATCTGTGAATGCTGAGGCCTCCCAACAAGAGATGGAGGAAATTCTGAAGATAATCAAGAAGAGCGATTTTAATGTTGTTGAACAGCTGGGGCATACCCCCTCCAAGATCTCTATGCTCTCCTTGTTGCTGTGCTCAGAGGCCCATGCTAAGGCCTTGATTTCATTTCTCAAGACGGCCCACGTGCCACAGGAGACATCTGCAGTCCAGTTTACTGATTGCGTAGCCAATTTAACAGCCGACAATGGTTTGGGTTTCTCGGATGCTGACCTTACTGCTAAGGGAAAGAACCACAATGACGCCCTGCATGTCTCTATTGAATGCAGGGGCACTACTCTTGCGCACGTGTTGGTGGACACTGGTTCTTCCCTGAATGTGCTACCCAAAAAGGCCTTAGACCGGTTGGATTGTGAGGGCCTGGAACTGAAACCTAGCAACATCATTGTCAGAGCCTTTGACGGTTCTAAAAGGATGGTTCACGGAGAGGTAGACATTCCTATTCGTGTGGGTTCTCAAGTATTCGACTCAACTTTCTATGTGATGGATATCCGTCCATCTTATTCCTGTTTACTGGGTCGACCTTGGATTCACAAAGCTGGGGCAGTGACTTCTACCCTACACCAGAAGCTCAAGTACCCTGTCATAGGGAAGATTGTCACTGTGCAGGGAGAGGAGGAGTATATGGTTAGTCACTTGAATTCCTTCCACTATATTGAGATGGACGGGGAGTTTATTGAAACCCCCTTTCAGCATTTTGAAGAGGTACCTCCAACATTGGCAGCGGCATAAACAGTGGTTGAAGAGGATGTTCCTTTGAAGATGGCTTCCCTAAAGGATGCCCGGGCCATGGTCGAGAAAGGTGAATGTGCTAACTGGGGAAGGCTCCCTGATTTTACACCTAAAACTGACAAGTTTGGACTGGGTTTTACTGCAGAGGCTCAGAAGGCTGTGCCCAAAGCAAGGACCAGAAGACCTCCTGTGATCATCACCAATCCAGGAGTGAATGCTATTGGGAATGAAGATGAGGTGGAAGAATCAGAGTTCGATAGCTGGATCTACCCGACGACTGATGGTGGACTGACTAATTGGATTGCTAAAGATCATACTCCTGTTACTTTTGTTACGCAGTAATAAACTCCTTTGTTTTTGTATTTGTAATAAACAATGAATTGAAACTCTATGGCCCGGTGTCTTACCCGGGGCACCGTGGCTTCATTTGTGAGGGTATATTAATTGTCATTTCATATATCATGAATAAAGACCTTGGACGTTTTCTCGCATTTCAAATCTTATGCTCCTTTTATTTCTTTCCTTTCTTTATATATTGCAAAACAGCTGTATTTACACACACTCACCCATACAGGTTTCAATCCACTATGGATCTCACTGGTAACGACTCTGCTACTGCCAGTTATGACTTCGAAAATCCGATCAACTTAGCCGAAGACGAAGGTGAAGATGATTGCGAAGTGCCTGGCGAGCTTGCAAGACTGTTACTCCAGGAAGAGAGGGCAATTCAACCACATGAAGAGCTAGTGGAAACGATAAATCTGGGTACCGAGACGGACATAAAGGAGGTCAAGATTGGTGCCAACCTAGAGCTCAGCGTGAAGCAACGGTTGATTCAGATGTTACATGATTATGTGGAAATCTTCGCCTGGTCCTACGAAGACATGCCCGGGTTGGATACCGACATTGTGGTCCATCATTTGCCTACCAAAGAAGACTGCCCTCCGGTCAAGCAAAAGGTCTGCCGTATGCGTCCAGAGATGTCTGAGAAGATCAAAGCCGAGGTTATGAAACAGTTTGATGCCGGTTTTCTTGCAGTGACTTCTTACCCTCAGTGGGTTGCCAATGTGGTGCCAGTACCAAAGAAAGATGGAAAGGTCAGAATGTGTGTCGATTACAGGGATCTGAACAGGGCCAGCCCCAAAGATGACTTCCCCTACCTCACATTGATGTCCTGGTTGACAATACTGCTCAGCATAAGGTGTTCTCTTTCATGGATGGTTTTTCAGGGTATAATCAGATCAAGATGGCTCCGGAAGACATGGAAAAGACTACCTTTGTTACTCAGTGGGGCACCTTCTGCTACAAGGTCATGTCATTCGGGTTAAAAAATGTTGGGGCAACCTACCAACGTGCCATGGTTGCTTTATTTCATGACATGATCCATCATGAGATCGAAGTGTATGTCGATGACATGATTGCAAGGTCCCAAACCGAGGAAGAACACCTGGATCATCTGCAGAAATTGTTTGACCGTCTGAAGTTGTACAAGCTGAGGTTGAACCCGAACAAGTGCACCTTCGGGGTAAGATCTGGAAAGTTGTTAGGCTTCGTTGTAAGTGACAAGGGTATTCAAGTGGACCCTGCCAAGGTTAAAGCCATTCAAGAGATTCCAGTTCCTAAGACCGAGAAAGAAGTCAGAGGCTTTTTAGGACGCCTGAATTACATTGCTCGATTCATCTCACACCTGACTGCTACCTGTGAACCAATCTTCAAGCTGCTGAAGAAAGATCAGGTAGTAAGTTGGAACGATGAATGTCAGGCCTTTTTTGACAGAATCAAAGAGTATCTCCAAGAACCACCCATTCTTATGCCACCGGTTGAAGGGAGACCTCTGATACTATACCTGACAGTACTTGACAACTCAATGGGGTGTGTGCTGGGGCAGCATGACGAGTCTGGCCGAAAAGAGCATGCCATTTATTACCTTAGCAAAAAGTTTACCGACTGTGAGACCCGATACTCACTGCTCGAGAAAACTTGCTGCGCTTTGGTATGGGCTGCTCGCCGGCTGAGACAGTATATGCTGACTCACACTACCTTGTTGATCTCAAAGATGGATCCAATAAAGTACATATTTGAAAAGCGTGCTCTGTCTGGGAGAATAGCAAGATGGCAAATGATCTTGACGGAATACGACATACAATACACAACTCAGAAGGCCATCAAAGGAAGTGTATTGGCAGACCACTTGGCACATCAGGCAGTAGACGACTATCAGTCAATGAACTTCGAATTTCCAGACGAGAGCATCATGATTGTGACTGACTGTGAAGTGCCTGGACCGGATGAAGGACCTGAGGAAGGATCCCGATGGTCTATGCACTTTGACGGAGCCTCCAACGCTTTGGGTAACGGTATCGGCGCTGTAATCATATCCCCTCAAGGCACTCATACTCCACTTACTGCCCGGCTATGTTTCAACTGCACCAACAACATGGCGGAGTATGAGGCGTGCATCATGGGTCTCCAAGCTGCGATCGACTTGAGGATTAAGTTTCTGAGTGTCTTCGGAGATTTCGCTCTCATGATCAATCAGATCAAAGGGGAGTGGGATACGAAACATCCGAATCTTATTCCTTACAGAGAATGTGTGTTGACCTTGATCCCCCACTTCACAGAGATAACCTTTGAACACTTTCCGAGAGAGGAGAATCAGCTGGCGGACGCGTTAGCTACGATGTCTTCCATGTTCAAAGTCAAATGGGACAATGAGGCTCCCCGGATCATCATCTGGAAACTGGACGAACCGGCATACTGTTGTGATCTTGAGACTGAATTGGTGATTGAGAAGCCTTGGTACCATGAGGTGAAGAGATACTTGGAAGCTCAGGAGTATCCTGAAGGTGCATCTGTCAATGATAAGAAGTTTCTGAGAAGGTTCGCAGCGAATTTCTTCCTTAGCAATGGCATCCTGTATAAGCGAAACCATGATTCGACCTTACTGCATTGTGTGGACAAGATTGAAGCAGAAAGGATCATGGAAGAGCTACATGAAGGGACCTTCGGAACACATTCCAGTGGACACAATATGGCAAAGAAGATCCTTCGGGCAGGGTATTTCTGGTCCACCATGGAAGCCGACTGCTACCAACACTCTCAGACATGCCATAAATGCCAGGTTTACGCAGACAAGGTGCACGTTCCTCCAGTTCCTCTGAATGTCTTAACAGCACCTTGGCCGTTTGCAATGTGGGGCATAGATATGATCGGTGAGATTAAACCTACGGCGTCCAATGGGCATCGCTTCATTCTGGTGGCGATTGATTACTTCACGAAGTGGGTTGAAGCAGCTTCCTACGCCACAGTAACCAAGAACGTTGTAGCACGGTTCATTCGGCATAATCTGATCTGTCGATACGGTGTCCCTGAAAGAATTATTACTGACAACGGTACCAATCTCAATAACAAGATGATCACTGAGCTCTGCGAGCAGTTCAAGATACAACACCACAACTCTTATCCCTACCGACCGAAGATGAATGGGGCTGTAGAAGCAGCAAATAAGAACATTAAGAAAATTGTGCAGAAGATGACAGTGACTTATAAAGATTGGCACGAGATGTTACCGTTCGCTCTACATGGGTACCGTACCTCAGCCAGGACGTCAACCGGGGCAACTCCCTTCTCCTTGGTCTACGGTATGGAGGCAGTCTTACCGATCGAAGTGCAGATACCCTCTCTCCGGATAATGAAGGATGCAGATCTGAGTGAAGATGATTGGATCCAGACACGACTTGATCAGCTAAACTTAATTGACAAAAAGAGACTTGCTGCTATCTGTCATGGTCAGACGTATCAGAAACGGATGATCAGGGCATTTAACAAAAAGGTCAGACCACAAGAATATCAAGTTGGGGATCTGGTAATCAAACGTATCATCCTTCCTCAGAGTGATCCAAGGGGCAAGTGGACCCCTACGTATGAAGGGCCATTTGTGGTTAAGCATGTGTTCTCAGGAGGAGCCATGATTCTAACCAACATGGATGGTGACGACCTTCCTCACCCCGCCAATGCAGACATAGTAAAAAGATACTACGCATGAAAAAAGACCCGCTAGGTTGACATACCTAGGCAAAAATTAGGGCTCCCGGCGAACCAAAAGGGTTCGGGCAAAATGAAGGGATGAAATGAAAAAAATTTGTACACCCGGCAAGTTGAAAACCTGAAAAGGCGGCTTGGGCAAAAATGGGTATCCCGGTGGACTGAAAACCCGAAAGGGCGGTCCAGGAAAAAGTTAGGGATAAAGCGTAATACTATGTCTCATTGGATCACCTTGCATCCAGAATCCGGTATCAACATCAAGTTCAGACGGCATCGATCAATCAACTTCATCTTCAGCTAGGTCATCAAGTGATGAGACGCTCAAAGATATAAAGGCGATAGCAGAGTTGGAACCCAGTGGGATTATTCTTTTCACACAGCTGTTTTATTTTCCTTTGTACAAATTTGTATAAAATCTTATTCGGCGGCGTTCTCTTACTAGGACGTCAGCCTCTTGTACATAAACGCCTATTTTACAGGCCAATTCAAAAATCAATACAAAAATCACTTTTCAGTTAAAATTGCCAATTGTTTTTCCTTTTCTGTTTTGTTTTGCGAAGAACGTCCAAGGTTCAATTTGTGATATATGCATTTGACAATAACTGCTAACTCATAAATATTTGCATACGAAACAAAGGATTAATTACAGGTAACATTAGAAACAGGGGCAATAAGGAGTTGTCTAAAGCGATCTAATGGTTCTGTCCACCAAGGTATCAAGGTAGGTTCAGCTGAAGAACACAACCAGTATATCTTAATTCCCCAGAGAATGAGTCAGCAAGTCAATGCACTCTCCCCAAGCAAAGCTATATTATCAGCCTTAAGGAAGTTGGGTATCCTCCAGCAGATCTCAACATTCCCCAGCACGATATACAAATATTCTTAACAAGCATCCCTGGCAATCTTGACCTAAAGATTGTTCCCCGGCGGTATACCAGGCATTCAGTGGAGTCACTTCCCCAACTCATCTCAAGATTTCACCAGGAGAGTCTAATATAGTTCAAAATTTCCCCAGGAGAGTCCAATCAAGATTTCCACAGGAAAGTTTGAATCCATCTCCCCAACAGGAAGCTTATCCCCAATAGATTCTGGAAGCTTATCCCTCGTAGAGCACGAACGCGTCCCCCGACTTTATTCAAAGGTTACTTCCTTACCAGGACATAACTGGGTTATCCTCAACCAAAAGCCACGGAAAGATCATCCCCGACGAAGTCTTCCTATCCCCAGCGGAGCCTATTAACACTTCCAACATAACAATGGTATCCCCAGCGGAGTTATCATCATCCCAGCAAAGTATCTCTCTCCCCACAGAGTATTGCTCCCCAGCAAGATCGCTAGAGTAATTTTCTCCCCGCAGAATAATCCATTCGCCAAGTTTATCCCTAATGGAGTTATCTTATCCTACCGGTATTCTTGTAACCATCATCCCCAGCGGAAACCACAAAGCATTGTTCTCCAACATCAGCCCAGGATGTGACTTCCCGGCACCCGTCAAGGATTTATTTTCCTAAGACGAAAACATACATTCATAAACATCACATACATCATGATACATGCATAAACGCATCATACCTTACGATCTCATTTATGTTGAGAACATCATTGCTTGATCCATATCATGCATTACATATGACTGACCTTTACCTTTCAGGAAAAAACCAGTTAAATTCTCAGCTATATTCCAAGACCTAGCCTGGTTCAGTTAAATCGACCCTAAGATTTTCCTGATTCTTATCCAGTCAAAGGCCTTCTCTGGTTCAGTCAGATCGACCCTAAGATCTCCCTGATTCTTATCCAGTTGAAGATATTCCAAGACCTTGCCCGGTTCAGTTAAATCGACCCTAAGATTTTCCTGATTCTTATCCAGTCAAAGGCCTTCTCTGGTTCAGTCAGATCGACCCTAAGATCTCCCTGATTCTTATCCAGTTGAAGATATTTCAAGACCTTGTCCGGTTCAGTTAAATCGACCCTAAGATTTTCCTGATTCTTATCCAGTCAAAGGCCTTCTCCGGTTCAGTCAGATCGACTCTAAGATCTCCCTGATTCTTATCCCAGTAGAAGACATCCAAGATTCTCTCAGCGTTCCTGTTGAGGTAGTAATCGCCCCAAGATTCTCTCAGCGTTCCTGTTGAGGTAGTAATCGCCCCAAGATTCTCTCAGTGTTCCTGTTGAGGTAGTAATCGCCCCAAGATTCTCTCAGTGTTCCTGTTGAGGTAGTAATCGTCCAAGGTTCTCTCAGCGTTCCTGTGGAGGTAGTAATCGCCCAAGGTTCTCTCATCATTCCTGTTGAGGTAGTAATCGCCCCAAGATTCTCTCAGCGTTCCTGTTGAGGTAGTAATCGTCCAAGGTTCTCTCAGTGTTCCTGTTGAGGTAGTAATCTCCCAAGGTTCTCTCAGCATTCCTATTGAGGTAGTAATCGCCCAAGGTTCTCTCAGCGTTCCTGTTGAGGTAGTAATCGTCCAAGGTTCTCTCAGCGTTCCTGTTGAGGTAGTAATCGCCCAAGGTTCTCTCAGCATTCCTGTTGAGGTAGTAATCGCCCCAAGATTCTCTCAGCGTTCCTGTTGAGGTAGTAACCATCTCTGGTTCATTCATCACCTTTTGAAGCTCCAGATTCAATTCCTGTAACCAGTCAGGGCACATCTACACAAAGAGTTTGAAGACCAGCTCCTGTAACAGGCCAGGTAATCATTTTCTTTTTCAGGCACGCAAGTTCTCGCTAAGGAATCTCTTATGCGATCGACACCCCATCAGATGGCATCTATAAGCCCATCCACCTATCCAATCTCCAAATGGCATCTATAAGCCCATTCCCATCATCACACTACTATGTGAGCGCAAATTTCTGGGCACTCTAGTGTTCAATCATCTTCCACCTTCGGATTACGAAAGGCACGTCAGCCAATCTACATCCTCAGGTCTAAGAAGATTGAACAGGGGCAACTGTTGTACCCCAAAATTTTCCCTCCCATATTCTTCAAGATTTGCCAAAAGCATGCTTCAAAATCTCCCAAGGGTTGCACAGTTCAATGGCCTCCTAAACAGTCAAAAATTAGGGTTTTGGTTCTGGCAAAGAAATTGAAGTTTTCAAGGGTCCAAACAAGTCCCATATGCCTACAAACATGGTCAAGCATCCATATGCTAAGTTTCAAGACTCACAGCACAAAATTGCACAGTCAAAAACCCTAATTGCTCAACAGTCAACTGTAGGGGCAAAATGGTCATTTGACAGTCAAAAGTCCAAATTCTTGGTCAACATCTTATTTTGAAGCCATAAACATCATTTGATCAATGCTTGATCATGATTTTCAAGGTATGGCTCAAAAAGTCTCAAGATGCAAAAGTTTCCATATTTGGACAGTTGAAAAAGTCAACTACAACTTGACCAAGGCATAACTTCCACATGGTTTATCAGAAAAATTCCATCCAAAGCTCATTTTGAAGAGAATGACATTTCCTACAACTCCTCTTCACACTTCAAGTCCAAGCAATTCTCTCACAAAAAGTTATCAATCTCAACATTATAGGTCATTTTCAAAAGTAAACAAAAAGGCACTTTAAGTCAAAGACCATAACTTGAGATTGGTAAATCAAAATGACATGGGACCAAATGCATTGGTTAGAGGACTTCAAGACCATTCCAAAATGTCCAAGAACATGATCAAAGCTTAAAAAGTGAGCAAGATATGCCTTGTGGAAGTTGGGAAATTTTTGGGAATTTTGAAAAGTCAACTTTGCTTCAAATGCCTCAAAATTGCTAATGGGCCTCAATTTCTTCCAAGAATCATCATCCAAAGGCTAGGCACGACCCTTTGCCCAAAAGGGGAGTTATTTTCTTATTTTTAATTTATTAATTGAGTTTTTAAATCTATTAATTCATTTAATTCAAATTAAATATGAAAAAATACTAAATGCCACCTTTCAAATCTTTTTATGCAGCATTTCTACTCATCATAACCTCAAGATTTCGTGCACACTTAATATGGAAAGAATCTTCAATGATTGGCATGTTCTCCATGAAAAAAGATTGAAAAAAGATTACATGAAAATCAAATCTCAAAAACATCAATGCAAAGGTTTATGGACTTGGATTTCTACCCTAATTCGTTCCATATACATACACAAACCTAAACCTAATCAAAAGAACCTGGAAGCTGCGCCTCAAACAAAAGCATAACTTTGCATTTTTCACCAAAAATTTAAAATCTGATTCCATAGCTAGAGCACTTTTCCAAGCCAAAGAACGATTCCATTACCTTCCTGACGCATCAAGGAAGCTTTCTGAATTAAAACCACAGCCTCTAACCTCAAGAATCGGTAGAACGAAGCCGTCCTGTTCTTGATATTTTGCATATTCGTGTTTTGATTTATATGTCATATTCATACATTCTAATGATTATTTTGCACTAACATGAACTCAATAAAGCTAATGGTGCCATTGAATTGGATTAATAGCGCTTGTATAGAAAGATGTCATTGACGTTTTCTAGGTTTTCAGAGGTTTGAATTTGGGGCTTTCTTCTTCTGGAAAAATCAGACAACAAGACCTATGCCATTAGAATCAGAAGCTCATGACGATTCAAAGCCATGTCTCGCGCTCAATTTATGATGAACCAGGCCCTATTCGCTATTATTCGTGGCTTCATTTAGTGGGGGTTTAAAACCCCCGCTATCTAACGCGTTTTGTTACAGGAAAACGAAGAAGAAGATTAGGTGTCCTCACGTGATAGGGTCATTCATATTCTGGCGCGTCTTTTACCACTAATCATTGTTTTACGTTATGTTGTTTATTTTGCATTATATATTCCAAACGCGCTGAATGGTGTAGTGGTTGAAGGCAATAGTGATGAACGTTGGGACCTGGGTTCGATCCCCAGGTCCCCCATATTTCCCTATATTTTTCTTTGTAACATGTTCAGGTACCTTGGCCCTTCAATGATCTACCATGCACCCTACGCTCAAGCTGGCCACGCGTCCAACAACATTAATCCAAGGGCCAGCATAGGAGGACTACCATACGCTTTGGCTAACAGATCCACACGCATCCCAGAAAAGTCAACGAAGGGCCTGAATTCATTGGGCCAGATTACTCATCATAAACCTCCATAATTGGGGCAGAACCCCCCTTTTGTTTGTATTTCTTTCTCTTTTCTTTTTCTCTTTTTTTTATTTGTTTTAACTTATTTATTTTCTTTAATTCCTCCAAATAATATTTTTATAACACAAAAATAAATATTAAATCAGAAAATCATAAAAATAAAATATGTTGGTTAATTAATTTACTAATATTTATTTTGTAAATAAATTTTGTTAACTAATTTAGTTTTAATTTTAGGTTTAATTTCAATGTTTTTTTTTATAATAAATTAAAAAATATAGAGATTAGGGTTTTAACACTTTTATTCTTTTTCTTTTTTATTGTAATAACTATTAACCACTAATTACTTTTGTAAATAAATTTATCATTAAATAATTAGGTTAAATTAGGTCAAACTTGAATTTATTTCTTTAATAATTAAAAATGCTTAGAATTAGGGTTTTAATTCCAATTAATTTTCTTAATTTCATAAAATACAAAAAAAATATCAAAAAATAAGTTTTTTTCCTTTGTTTAATTTAATTAATTTAATAATTTCAATTTAATTTCTTTAAAGGGTCCAACGCCCTCGCATTCGATTATAATTTCTTTTCGCGCACTTATTTTATTTCTTTTTATAAATTTCATGTACTTGCCCCAAAGCCTTGTAATAGATTAATTAGGGTATTTACTTTCCGCATTTTATTTATTCAAATCGGGTCTTGGTTTAATTTGGCGATGTAGACCCACGCCTTTGTAATAGCGTAGGACTTTTAATTCCGCACCTTTTAACTGTTAATAACCACATGAAAGAATGAATGTCAAAAATAAAAACAAAGCGTAGATCACCAATGCATGACAAGATAAACATAATTGAAAATGACACACAGTTCACACACCACCCCTAGGGTACGTCTCACTGTTGCCTTGCCCCTCGAAACGTGGTCATCGAGTAGAGGACGTTTTAGTAAGTCCTCATGTCCATGAACATGGCATGAGGGTAGCTTCTAAGGTGTCTTCCTATTGCTCTGGTGACCACACTGTCCCGAACCCTCGAATTGACCCAAACACCTCCAATAGTGGTGCTACCTACCTCTCAATGGTGGGATGGCACTAATTTAAGGACATTTACACAGACTAATTCCTTAGGGTAGGTAGATGACTCGTAGATACTTGCTCTAATTCAAAACAAAAATCAAAAACTTCTTTTCACACCGACACTTTGCAAAAAGATTTCAAAAACAACTTTTCAAACACTCTTGAGGACTGATACAAGAGTCGAACTGAAATTTTAAACGAAACTTTTTTCAAACCCACTCACCTTGAAAAGCAAACAAACATTTTTGAAAACACAAATGAGCAAGTATCTAAGAGCCCATGGATAACCATGGATAGAAAGGGTGCTAACACCTTCCCTTTCTATAAATCTACCTCCCGAACCGAGAACTAATCTCAATAAGGAATTTTTCTGTGCTTTTGTCCTTTCCATTTGGAGAAAATAAAAGATGGTGGCGACTCTTGCTTCGGCGACATTTCGCGAACCACCGTTAAACAGTCAGTTCCAGATCCACCGATCACAATTGGATAAAAATAATAATGCGCGCGATGACAAATTAGATCGAATGTGAAACTAGGGTTTTGACCTTTCTATCCTAATTTAAAAGAAAAAATGTTTTTTGTTGTTTATAATATTTTTTTAAGAAAAGAATTAAGTTTTTATAAATTAAATACTAAATTAATTAGTTAATAAATTAATTAACGAAAATAATTAAATGACATATTTTTGGGTTTTTGTTATTTTAGGAAAGATATAAAATAATTAAGTTAGTAGTAAAAACCTATTTATTCTAATTAATTTTAATTATTTGCAAAAGAATTAAAATTGTCTACATTAATAAACCTAATTAAATTAATTAATAAAAATAATTACAAGACCTATTTTTGGTATTTTTTGGTTATTTTAGGAAAAAATAAAATATAATTAAGTTAGTAATAAACCCTATTTATTCTAATTATTTTTAAGTTATTTACAAAAAGAAATTAAAGTTTTACCTAAAATTTAAATTTAGTTAAGAAAAAAATCCTAAATCTATTTTTATGTGATTTTTATATTTGTTTATTGATTAAAAAAAGGGATTAAAAGAAATAAATAAAACGAATAAAACATGAAAATAAAGATGGGCCTAGTAGCAAAAGTAAACAGGGGATGCAATCATCAGAAATTCCTAGGCCCGAATCTTCGAAAGCTTCATGCTCTAACTATGGTGTTTTTTTTATTCTTGCGTGGACCCTATGATTCAACCATCCATAACTGTTCTATATAAACTCAAACAAACGTTAGCATACCATAAAATGTGATTAAAATTAGAGATTCAAAGTTTAAAATTTTACCAAACCGATGTTGTCAAATGGGGGCGTGCTAGGCGTGTGATGGATTACTCTTGTGCCTTGTAAGACTCTTGAGGACTTCAAGAGGATGGTTTGAGGCTTGATGTCAATTGAGAGAGACCGGAACCTCGAGATATGACTTGCACCAATTCTTTGATTTCTGGAGAGCTTTTTGAAGAGCTTTTAGAGAGCTTTTTGAAGAGCTTTTTGAGAGCTTTTTAGAGAGGATTTTTTTCGTGAGCTTTTTAGAGAGTATTTTCGTCCCTTTCAAACTTGTATGACTCTATATTTATAGAGGAGAATGAGGAGACAAGAAAGCATGGAACGAATCTCCCTCGTAATGTTGTATTTTAAGACCATGATCAAGATTTGAAAAAAATGCCATATTTGATGATTTTATGCCATTTTCACATTTGGATGAACCTAGACATATTTGAAAAGTTATTGCACGAAATAAATTGACATAAACCAGCATAAAACTTTCCCAAAATGGATTCACATCAAAATTTACATTATTTCCATTATTTATTTATTTAATTCTGAATTTTAATGAATAAAAATAACATAAATAGTAGAAAAATGTATGGGTGGGCTTAGAGGTCGTGGACCATGTTAGGAATGAGTTTCAAACTTGAAAAGATAGGCCCATTTGGAAAAAATCCAAGTTTGGTCAATATTTGCTTCATGCATTTTTTCAAAAATTGTCCAACTTTGACAATGCATATCTCTCTCAATTTTAACCTTATGAGGGTGTTCTTGGACTTTTTAGAAATCTTGAGATGTCCTCTAATCAACACTTTTGGTATCATCTCAATTTGATATTCCATTCTCATTTATGAAGCTTTGACAAAAAGGGTGTTTTTGTTGACTATTCAGAATGACCTATAATGTACAAATTCATAGCTTCTTGTGAGTGCATATTTTGAACTTGGGAGATGAATATGGATTGTAGGGAATTTAATCCTCTTAAAAATGAGCTTTGGATGGGTCATTTCTCATAAAGTATGAGAAAGTTATTCTTGGTCAAAGTTGAGTTGACTTTTCCTACAAAACCCTAATTTAGTAATTTTTGGTTCTTGATGAATTATGAGCAATCCTTGATGAATCATGATCAACCCTTTATCAAATGATGAAATATATTTCAAAATGATGATGTTGACCAAAATTTTTGAAGTTTGACTGTATGTAGGCCACAGTTGACTTTTGCCATAACACCGTCGATTTTCAGGCCTTTGAGCAATTGACTGAGCAAATTTCCTTTGTAGGGCTTGAAACTTGACATAGATGATCTTGAGAACATATTAGGACAATTTTGAGCATTTGGGGTCCCTTGGACTCAAGCATATTGATGCAACATGAAACCCTAATTTGAGGTAGACTGCCTTAGGAGAGAGCTTGTCTGGCCAAACCTTGGACTACCTTGAGCAACTTGAGGATCTTTCTTGAAATATTTTGAGAAATATGGGAGGGAAAATTTTGGGGTACAACAGCTTCCCCTGTTCAATCTTCTTAAACCTGAGGATGTAGATTGGCTTTCATTCCTTTCGTGATCCGAAGGTGGAAGATGATTAAACACTAGAGTGTCCAGAAATTTGCACTCGCATGAAGTAGTATCCGTATTGCGATGTCGGGAATGGGATTAAAGATGCTAATTGGAAATTGCTGACGAGGGGATGGGCTTAAAGATGCCATCTGAAGGAGTGTCGATTGCATAAGAGATTCCTTAGCGAGAGCTTATATACCTATCGTTGAGGAAGATTCCGCTAGGGAGGGCTGATCTTTGTTGAGAGAAGTAGAATTTTAGGAGCTTCGGTCGTCCGTATTCCAGTGAGGAAACATCTGTGTTGAATTTTAGGAACTTCGGTCGTCTGTATTCTACTGAGGAATCATCTCTGCTGATATTTAGGAACTTCAGTCATCCGTTGTTCAACTGAGGAATCATCTCTGCTGACATTTAGGAACTTCAGTCATCTGTTATTCAATTGAGGAATCATCTCTGCTGACATTTAGGAACTTCAGTCATTCTTTGTTCAACTGACGAATCATCTCTGCTGACATTTAGGAACTTCATTCATCCGTTATTCAACTGAGGAATTAACTCTGGCTTGAGGAAGCGGAAGTGAACTGCGTATCTAGTTGTGTACAGGCTGCATTGCGACCTACTAGGGAAAGGTGAAAACGATCGTGTTTGATAGGTCTGGGTCTTACAGTGTTGTGGACTGCTGTTTGGAGATAAGAGAAAAGAAACCTGGATAGTAGGGTTATGAGAAGGAACCTGGGTAAGGTTACTTCGTGAGGAGTTTCGATAACATTGCGTCTGAACCAAGAAGGAACCTGGGTAAGGTTGCTTTGTGAGGAGTTTGGGTAAAACTGCATCTGAACCAAGAAGGAACCTGGGTAAGGTTGCTTTATGAGGAGTTTGGGTAAAACTGTGTCTGAATCGAGAAGGAACCTTTGTGAGGAGTTTGGGTAAAACTGCGTCTGAACCGAGAAGGAACCTGGGTAAGGTTTCTTTGTGAAGATTTTGGGTATAACTGCATTGGGACTGAGGAGGAACCTAGGTAAGGTTGCTTCAGGATGAGTCTAGGTGAAACTACATTGGGAAAGAGAAGGAACCTAGGTAAGGTTGCTCCAGGATGAGTCTAGGTGAAACTACACCGGGAAAGAGAAGGAACCTAGGTAAGGTTGCTCCATGATGGGTCTAGGTGAAACTACATCTGAACTGAGAAGGAACCTAGGTAAGGTTGCTCCATGATGGGTTTAGGTAAAACTGCATCTGAACCGGGAAGAAACCTAGTTAAGGCTGCTTCATGAGGAGTTTAGGTAAAACTACATCTGAACCGGGAAGAAACCTAGGTAAGGTTGCTTTGTGAGGAGTTTGGGTAAAACTACATCGGGAAATTGTAAGGAGGAACCTGGGTAAGGTTGCTTCAGGATGAGTCTGGGTGAAACTACATCGGGAAATTGTAAGGAGGAACCTGGGTAAGGTTTCTTCAGGATGAGTCTGGGTGAAACTACATCGGGAAATTGTAAGGAGGAACCTGGGTAAGTTTGCTTCAGGATGAGTCTGGGTAAAACTACATCGGGAAATTGTATGAAGGAACCTGGGTAAGGTTGCTTCAGGATGAGTCTGGGTGAAACTACATCGGGAAATTTTAAGGAGGAACCTGGGTAAGGTTGCTTCAGGATGAGTCTGGGTGAAACTACATTGGGAAATTGTAAGGAGGAACATGGGTAAGGTTGCTTCGGGATAAGTTTGTGTAAAACTTCAGGAGGAACCTGGGTAAGGTTACTCTGTGATAAGTTCGTGTAAAACTTCAAAATGAACCAGGGTAAGGTTACTTTGAGATAAGTTTGTGTAAAACCTCAGGAGGAACCTGGGTAAGGTTACTTTGTGATAAGTTCGTGTAAAACTTCAGGAGGAACCTGGGTAAGGTTACTTTGTGATAAGTTCGTGTAAAACTTTATTCAGAAATATATGAGAAAGGACCCGTGTAAGATTTTTCAGTATAAACCTGTGTGAAGCTGCATTTAGGAGAGACATGTGTAAGATTTCTTCGTGACGAACCCGTGTAAAGCTGCATTTGATCGTGCAGATAATTACTCTGTTTAGTTTCCGGAGTTAATCTTGAACTTGCTAGAAGTTTTTGATGATAACCATATTTCCTGAAAAGGTACATGATTAATCGTATATGATGCATGACATGCATTGTATGATGATGTTCTCAAAATAAATGAAATTATGTTGTATGCAATATGTATGCGCACATCATGAAATGCTATTGTGGTACGTCAGAGTTTGGGAAAATAAATCCCTGACTGTTGTTGGAGAATAAAGAGTTTCGCTCGCTGGAGATAACGACCAAAGATGATTGGGAGAATAATCCTGCAGGAGAGAATAACTCCGCTGGGGAATGGACTGACGAGGAAATGACTCTGTGGGGAGTATATACTCTGCTAGAAGATCTGCTGATTTGGAGAAATAAAACTCAGTTGGGGATGAATTACTATTGCTGGTGACAGTGAACCCTGTTGGGGATTGAATTTCTGTCTGTGAAAGGACTGAACTCCGCTGGGGATGATTTTCCAATGGTGACTTCACTGGGGATAATCTTTTAGACTCTACTGGGGATAATCTTCCAGACTCCACTGGGAATAATCTTCCAGTGCTGGTGATAGATAAAATCTGCTTGGGGTGAATCTTACCGACCCATTCGTGGTTGCGAGCCTCAGTTGGGGAGAATTAACACCACTGTCCTTTTCTTACTCTGCAGGGAGTGTAGATGTTACTGGGATGCGGGCTAAGGATATGACCGTGACTTTGCATCGAGACTTTTCTGCCCCTGTATCTGCGGGAGAAGGTGCATATGGAAGCCTTGTAGATCGAGTATTATTCCAACCTATGAGGTGCTTGGTAATTGTCGATTGAAATGACAAATCTTCTTCTGGTAGGCAAGTGACAAGATGACGGGACATAGTCGTACGTTTTAATCCCTAACTTTTTCCTGGACTGTCTTTTCAGATTTTCAGTCCACTGGGATACCCTTTTTTGCCCAAGCCGCCTTTTCAGGTTTTCGACTTGCCGGATGTACAAATCTTTTTGTTTTTATCCCTAATTTTTCCCGAACCTTTTTGGTTCGCCAGGATGCCCTTATTTTTACCTAGGTGTGTCAACCTAGCGGGTCTTTGTTCATGCGCAGTATTTTCTGACCATGTCCACGCTCTCAGAGCGTAGGGAGTTGTCACTGTCGCTAGTGTCGTGTTGTCATACTACCAGAAGATGTTCGTTTGATCATGAAAGATTCGTTGCGGGAATCCATGTCTAATGCCCCAAGTGACTAAGATGGAGATTTGCCCCTGGCTATTTGACATCTTTGAGAGATTCTCTGAATCTTGACTTGACTGCCCCAGATGATAGACAATGCTCATGTCGTGCCCCTTGGTTGGAAGTGTTTTTTCCACTTGAGGTGACCCTTTTTATTGAAAAGGTTTTTGTTCACTAGATATTCGTCGTGCGAATTTCTCTGCTGTTGAACAAATAGTCATATGCAAACAATGTTATTTTAAGAATGCAAAGCTTATGTCTGTCTTGAAGTTTTTGAAAATGCATTTTTTTGATAAAACAAGCGAATTTTTGTAAAATGTGATGTCAACTCAGGATTTACAGCAAGTCCTACAGGAGTCAAGATACCTTTTGTAACAGTATGCTTTCGAACTAACCCATGCTTCAGCTAGGACTTTTAAGGGTTATAACGTGGCCTGGTTCACGGTTTAAGAAACAAAGGATAAAGGCTCAAATTTTTTTTGTACCCACCCGCTCTTCGTGATGTTCTTTAGTCCTAAACTCAGTTAATTGTGCATTTAGATCCCGTTTGAGTCTTTGCTCTGATATTCCAGTGATGGTTAGGATATTGACAGTTCGTTTTGAATAGGCAGTCATTTTTGTTGAGAGTTTGTATGACCTCTTTCTTTCTTTTTTATTATCCCTGTCTTTTTCCTGAACTGTTTCTTTTTGTGATTACAGTCAGCGGGATGCCCCAGTTTTTTTCTTAAGTCTCCTTCACAGGTTTTGACTTAATGGGCTTTTATTTTTGAGAGATAATGACTATCTGTCCTTACGATTATACGGAACCATCATCGTCTCTTGTTTCAGAAGGACTTCTTTGATGCCATTCATTGTGCACCTGGATTAACTGAGAAAACTACCCTGCCCCGGGTTATAATTAAGGGTTTTAATTTGCGAAAAGAAAAACTCCAACTTCTTTGGCTCAAAGGGGTTGACTAGGGATTATCTTCCTTATAACTCCACTGTTTAGGATTTGAAACAATGCCTGTACATCGTCAGCGGGGTCTGTTAAAAAGTATACTGTAGAGATTTTGATATCATTTCGTCATCCTCCTTCTAAAGGATTAGAGTTTTTTAATCGAGAGTTAAACATCACAAAAAGGAAATATGAAGCAATTTAAGCATAGTGAAAACAATTAATTCAAAACAGACACGTGTAATGCATTAATGAAATAAAAAAGTTTGACATGACAATAATTGTTTGAATAAGCAAAGAAAAATACAACTTCAGAATTCAAATGAACAAAAGTGCTTTCAATCCTAGCCATATTTTGGCAAGGGAGCAGTGATCACATTGGGAGTATCAGGAGGGTCGAATTCGATCTCCTTAGCGTCAATCATATTCTGAATCTTGTATTTTAGCGCCCAACAATCGTTAGTATCGTGCCCCGGGCTACTGGAATGATAAGCACACCTTGCATCTGGGTTGTAGTTAGGAGAAGAAGTCTTAGGGTTCGGATGAGGGTTTATCACCGTAATCAGAATCATCTTCAACATGTGTTGCAATGCTTGTGACAATGGCATGTTGATTTGGGTGAACTGCCTTTGAAGTATTTCCTCCTTTGGCTGATTATTTCATTATTGTGGTCGTTGTGTGCGTGCCGAATTAGAGATCAACACTGCCCTCACAGATTGGTGGTGGTCTGCCTGGCTACGCCTCTTCTGGCCGTGCACAGCATTGGATTCCCTCTTGCCACCAAATGACTTTTTCTCTATACTCGAAGAGGTATCTTTCTGGATCTTACCACTCAGGATCCCAGCTTCTACTCTTTCTCCAGTCAGAATCAGTTCGGTGAAACCCACTGACGAGCTGCCGATCAAATGATTGAAATAGGGACCAGACAAAGTCCCAAGAAACATATCCACCAACTCCCTATCAGACAGAGGGGGTTGGACTCTTCCAGAAAGATCTCTCCACTTCTGAGCGTAGTCCTTAAAGCCTTCGCATGTACCCATAGACATACCCTGAAGCTGAGTACGCGTGGGAGCAAGGTCGGCATTATACTGGTATTTCTTGTAAAAAGCAGTAGCAAGGTCCTCCTAGTTGCGGACGTTAGCTCCTTCCAGTTGACAGAACCATTCAAGTTGAGTCCCTAACAAACTATCTTGAAATAAATAAACCCAGAGATTTCTATCAGCAGTATAGGGTTGAATCTTTATGACGTATGAGCGGAGGTGTAGCTTCCGGCAGGATACCCCATCATACTGAGCAAAGACAGGAGCTTTAAACTTGTGAGGGATCACCCCCTCAGATGCCAAGCCCAGATCTCCAAGGTCCAACCCAGGTATCTTCTGAATTTCCATTGCACTGAGCCGGTCTTTAAGTTGCTTATATCTATCCTCAGCAGGAGGATACTGGTCTTCATCAAAGTCTGTGTCATTGTCAGAAACCACAGGGCTAGGACCTATTCTTTCCTCTTGATTCTCTCCCCCTCCAGATGAATGGGACAAATCAGTCTCCTGTCGCAAATTATTCCCGAATCTGCGACCCATATTCAAGAGGACCACCTTCTTCTTCTTCTTCTTATTCTTGTCCTTCAAGATAAGAGTCTTCAAATGTTTTTGACTCTTGCCCAAGTTCAAGAACATTTCCTGAAACTGAGCGTTCTGAGCTTGAAGAGCCTTGATGGCTTGATCAGTAGGTGTTTCAGAAGACATGATTGCTGAAATAAACAGCGAAGAAGATGAGAAACCTGTAATGGTACCTGTAATGCAATGATATGTATGATATATGTATGCAATGTTTTCAAGGATCTCCTGGGGTAAACAAGAAACTGTTAGAATTTGATTGAAGAAACTTTGCGTTTGTTGAGAGTCCTTCTTCAAGAGTCAAGCTCACCATATCGAGTGGGTCATAGCCACCGACTCAAATTATCGTGTTTTGATCTCTAGATGACATTGGCTAGAGGAAATTAAATCCCCTTTGCCCCTTGCTAGACGTTTGATTTACCATAACCTGCATCACAAACCTTTGAGATCTTTGAAATGGTTAAGGAAATGTTAAGGCATGATGTTATAATGTGTATGTTATGCGTTTAAGCAAAAGTACGAGGTAATGTAAATAAGTAAATCTGGAAAGAAATCCAAGGTATTGGATAAGGACTGTAAACAAAACCTGCAAGGAACTCAAGTTGTTAGATAACAAACATGTGCAAGTAGTTCAAGTTTGAAAGCACACAAGTCACACAATAGCCCTTAAGTTTCAGGCTGGCATGGAGTTTAGGTATTACCCTCTTTCAGTTTAGTTGGTTCAACCTGTCCTAGTAATAGTAACCGGGTTCTAGAGGTTCTCAATATCACTGACCATCCTCGATCGGTCATAATTCCAGTTTAGCAACCTTTTCTTGCGGCCGAAATCATCGCAAGAGTATGGTC
This sequence comes from Vicia faba, assembly GCA_948472305.1. Taxonomy (NCBI): domain Eukaryota; kingdom Viridiplantae; phylum Streptophyta; class Magnoliopsida; order Fabales; family Fabaceae; genus Vicia; species Vicia faba. The sequence goes on from OX451741.1 coordinate 258,363,772, forward strand.
TCAATGAGTGTAGCATACTGCTACTTTTCTATGGCCAAGTTGGTCAATTATAGGTTCTAAGGTTAGTTGATGCTTAATGACCCATTAGCAACCCCATACTCTCCTTTTTCCTCCACAAGGGATATCGATACCAACTAATACGTCACACCAATGTAGCTACTGCTTCAACCGTATCGGTCTATGTCGTACAGTTCCCTCACAGTCTATTGCTACTTACTTAAAAGGTATCCCCCAGATCCGAGTTAGGATCTATAGTAACTCTGATACAAAGCCCAAAAAATAAAGCAAACAAATCAAACAATTGAAAACAGTATGATGAACTATTCCTAAGGTACACCCCACTTATTAACTCCCCAACAGAGTCGCCAATTCTGTGATACGGTGGCCAGAACCGGGCTCGTGGTTTCCTTATTTCGTTAAGGAAATTTTGCTGGTTTGCGTTTTGCGTTTGTGTTTGCAAAATGTCGCGGTAAGCAAGAGTCTCCACTGTCTTTTATTTTATCCAACAAGGAAAGGAAAAAAGCATAGAAAAATTCCTTTTTCGAGATATTTCTGAGTACGAGGGGTAGATTATAGAAAGGGAAGGTATTAGCACCCTTTCTATCCGTAGTTATCTACGGGCTCTTAGGTACTTGCTCATCATTTTCAAAATTGTTTTCTTTGTGTTTATGAGCTTTGAAAAGTTTTTGTTTTAACTTCGATTTAACTCTTGCTTCTGTCTTCAAGAGTGTAATGAAGTGTTTTTGAAAACTTTGTTTGTAAAGGAGTGTAAGTGTGAGAAAAAGTTTGTTTGGAATGAGCAAGTACTTAATAACTAATCTACCTACTCGAAAAAAGAATCGTTTTATGCTTGTTTTCTTTAGACAATGCTATCCCACTATTAGTGAGTAGGTAGAACCGTCGTTGGAGTTTGAGGGTCAATTCGAAAGGGACGTACGGTCACTAAAGCAATGCTAGGACGTCTTAGTAGTAACCCTAATATCTTAGATCATTTATCCGAGGCAACAATATCCGAGGCAACCTTCCCGAGGAAACTATGATCTTTAGACAAAAGGATGACCACTAAAACATCCTATACTCAATGACTGTTTACCGAAGGCAACCAAGTGGGAGTGTACCCTAGGAGTGCGCATGTGTGAATGATTCGATTTCAGATTATCTTTATCTTTGCACATTTAGGGTGATCTAACTGTTTTAAGATTAAACATACATTCTTGTCATGCAAACCCTAATTATTCACATATCTAGCAGTTAATAATGTGCGGAATTTAAAGTGCGGAATTTAAACTAAACTATTACAAGGCTTCGGGTATTTACATAGCCAAAAACAAACCCTTTGAAAATTAAAAGCGGTAACGTAAATAAATGTCCTAATTAAAATTATTACAAACTGTGAGCAAATACAATAATTGGTTAAAAATAATAATGTGCGCGATGACAAATTAGATCGAATGCGAAAATAGGGTTTTGACCCTTCTATCCTAATTTAAAAGAAAAAAATGTTTTTTGTTGTTTTTAATATTTTTTTAAGAAAAGAATTAAGTTTTTCTAAATTAAATACTAAATTAGTTAGTTAATAAATTAATTAACGAAAATAATTAAATGACATATTTTTGGGTTTTTGTTATTTTAGGAAAGAAATAAAATAATTAAGTTAGTAGTAAAAACCTATTTATTCTAATTAATTTTAATTATTTGCAAAAGAATTAAAATTGTCTACATTAATAAACCTAATTAAATAAATTAATAAAAATAATTACAAGACCTATTTTTGGTTTTTTTGGTTATTTTAGGAAAAATAAAATATAATTAAGTTAGTAATAAACCCTATATATTCTAATTATTTTTAAGTTATTTACAAAAAGAAATTAAAGTTTTACCTAAAATTTAAATTTAGTTAAGAAAAAAAATCCTAAATCTATTTTTATGTGATTTTTATATTAGTTTATTGATAAAAAAATAAAAGGGATTAAAAGAAATAAATAAAATGAATAAAACATGAAAATAAAGATGGGCCTAGTAGCAAAAGTAAACAGGGGGTGCAATCATCAGAAATCCCTATGCCCAAATCTTCGAAAGCTTCATGCTCTAACTATGGTGTTTTTTTTATTCTTGCGTGGAACCTATGATTCAACCATCCATAACTGTTCTATATAAACTCAAACAAACGTTAGCATACCATAAAATGTGATTAAAATTAGAGATTCAAAGTTTAAAATTTTACCAAACCGGTGTTGTCAAATGCGGGGTGTGCTAGGCGTGTGATGGATTGCTCTTGGGTCTTGTAAGACTCTTGAGGGCTTCAAGAGGATGGTTTGAGGCTTGATGTCAATTGAGAGAGACCGGAACCTCGAGATATGACTTGCACCAATTATTTGATTTCTTGAGAGCTTTTTGAAGAGCTTTTAGAGAGCTTTTTGAAGAGCTTTTTGAGAGCTTTTTAGAGAGGATTTTTTTCGTGAGCTTTTTAGAGAAGATTTTCGTCCCTTTCAAACTTGTATGGCTCTATATTTATAGAGGAGAATGAGGAGACAAGAAAGCATGGAAAGAATCTCCCTCATAATGTTGTGTTTTAAGACCATGATCAAGATTTGAAAAAAATGCCATATTTGATAAGTTTATGCCATTTTCACATGTGGATGAACCTGGATATATTTGAAAAGTTATTAAACGAAATCAATTGACATAAACCAGCATAAAACTTTCCCAAAATGGATTCACATCAAAATTTACTTTATTTCCATTATTTATTTATTTAATTCTGAATTTTAATGAATAAAATATCAAAATAAATAGCATAAATAGTAGAAAAATGTATGGGTGGGCTTAAAGGTCGTGGACCACGTTAGGAATGAGTTTCAAACTTGAAAAGGTAGGCTCATTTGGAAAAAATCCAAGTTTGGTCAATATTTGCTTCATGCATTTTTTCAAAAATTGTCCAATTTTGACAATGCATATCTCTCTCAATTTTAACTTTATGAGGGTGTTCTTGGACTTTTTAGAAAGCTTGAGAGGTCCTATAATCAACAATTTTGGTCTCACCTCAATTTGATATTCCATGCTCATGTATGAAGCTTTGACAAAAAGGGTGTTTTTGTTGACTTTTCAAAATGACCTATAATGTCTAAATTCATAACTTCTTGTGAGTGCATATTTTGAACTTGGGAGCTGAAGATGGATTGTATGGAATTTCATCCTCTTCAAAATGAGCTTTGGATGGGTCATTTCTCATAAAGTATGAGAAAGTTATGCTTGGTCAAAGTTGAGTTGACGTTTCCTACAAAACCCTAATTTAGCAACTTTTGGTTCTTGAGGAATTATGAGAAATCCTTGATGAATCATGATCAACCCTTGATAAAATGATGAAATATATTTCAAAATTATTATGTTGACCAAAAATCTTGAAGTTTGACTGTATGTAGGCCACAATTGACTTTTGCCCTAGCAAAGTCGATTTTTAGGCTTTTGAGCAATTGACTGAGCAAATTTCCTTTGTAGGGCTTGAAACTTGACATAGATGATCTTGAGAACATATCAGGACAATGTTGAGCATTTGGGGTCCCTTGGACTCAAGCATCTTGATGCAACATGAAACCCTAATTTGAGGTAGACTGCCTTAAGAGAGAGCTTGTCTGGCCAAACCTTGGACTACCTTGAGCAACTTCAGGATCTTTCTTGAAATATTTTTAGAAATATGGGAGGGAAAATTTTAGGGTACAACAGAAGCCCTATTGTTGGATGTGAAGGGTAAGACGAGGGTCATCGTACAATCATCGAAGGCAACTGGTAAGGACACTTTAGCAATTTTCGTTAAGGGACTAAATCATTTCCGAAAGGTAGCGTCGAAAGGTCATTGAGGGACTATGATCTTTGTATCTAAGGACTTTGCTAAAGCGTCCCCACGTTCGAGGGACATGATTCTTTTCTGAAAGGTAACAAGGGAGGTTACCCTAGAGGTGTGGGTGTGCAAGTGATTTATTTTAAGTAATTTTAATCTTTGCGTTAGGGTTAGTGTAATACAGTGGGAGAACTGACTTTTGGTTTTGAGTTTTATCACAAATGTTGCAGATAGTAAGAGTCACCACATACTTTTCTTTTATCCAATAAGGAAAGGGTGAAAAGAACAGGAAAGACCTTTGAGAATGTTTCTGAGTAAGGGGGTAGGTTATGAAAAGGGAAGGTAGTACCCTTTTCATCTATAGTTATCTATGGGCTCTTAAACGCTAGCTCACTTTTGAAAATGCTTGGTGAATGTGTAAGTTTGAAAAAAATTTGAAAATGCCTAAGTTCGGCAACTTTGTAATGATTCTCGTATCAGTTGAGAATGCATACAAAGTGTTTATTTTGAAAATATTTCAGAAAAGTGTTTATGTGAAAAGAGATGTTTTTTGTGAGCAAGTGATTAAAATCTATCTACCTACTCAAAAGTCTTTTGTTCTTTTCCTTTTTCTTTAGATAGTGCTATCCTACCATTAGTTATTAAGAAGCCCTATCGTTCGATGTTTGAGGGACAAGCGTGGGTCATCGTACAGTCATAAAAGCAACTTGTAGGACGCTTTAGCAATTTTATTGTAAGGGACTAATATCCTTTACCGAGGCAACATCGAAGGGTCATCGAGGGACTAGGATCTTTTTAACCGGGGGTCTTTTTCTAAAGCATCCCACATTCGAGGGACATAACAATTTTATCCGAAGCAGCAAGTGAGGTCACCCTAGAGGTGTATGTGTGAATAGTGTTCTATTTTCAGTTAATTTATCTTTGATTAGGGTTAGCTTCTTGTTTGATTTTAGTATTCCATACAAGCCTATTAGCATTCATCTAGCAGAGTTATAAGGAAAGCGGTAAAGACAGAAAATAAATTTCCTACGCTATTACAAAGCTTCGGGGAGGGCATACAAACCATAAAAATGTGCGAAAAGAAAAGCAGATAAAAACCCTAATAGATCTATGAAAATCTTTAGCAGTTACAATATTATGAAAAATTAATGCGAAAATGAGAAAAGCGCGAAGATTGCAAGGAGAGACGGGGAGTTTATTTGAGGGAAAATAATTGATGATTAATTGATTTTTTGTTTCTTTTTGAGAAAAGGGAATTAAAACCTAATAAAACTTAAGTTATTTTTGAAGAAAAGTTTAATTAAGTTAATTAATTTGATTAATTTATTTACAAAAAGTTAATTTGATTTAATTAAATAAATAAAAAACTAAAAAAAAATCAAATTGATTTAAACTTAAATGTAAATTATATTTAATTAATTAATTAGAAAAAATTTAATTAAATTTTTTAAAAAATAATTTGTAAAATAAAAATAAATCGGCCTGCAGAAGTAAACCCAGGGGGGTGTGAGAAAGAATTCGCTTGGGCCCAAAACAAGGAAACCCGGATTGCTTGTTCTGGATCTGGTGAGGTTGGCTCTTAGAGGTTCATGATGGAAATACAAATTTGGGACGCTGGACATGGCAGTGTAAAGGTCTGATGGTCATGAGTTGACGGTGCAGGGTGAGCGTGTGGACCTGGCTTGCATTGGATCTGAAACAGAAAAATATGTAAAAATAAAATACCAGGGGAAGGGATCAAACATATGCCCTGGTACACTAACAACCTAACATGCACGCTTATACCGTTGGGGAGGCTTTACACCCGTTCATATACATCAATCCATAAAAATAAATATGAAACATGATTATATTGGTTGGAGAAGCGTCGAAGCCCTTGCTCCAGTCGTCTTCTCCGGTGGACTGCTTTCAAAAAACCTGCGAAATATAAAGCATTAGTGATCTAAAAATTTCCTATCCCCCTAAGTCAAGGGTTGCAATTTCAATAATAGTGTTATTTTTGTCTAAATCATCTTATATTATGAGATCTGAAGTAATGTGTTCTTGATGCCCTAACAATGGTATTCATTGATCCTGATGTTAAAGCTTGCATCTAATGGTCTTAACCTGTCTAAAGCCTTATCACAAACACATATGAACACACAAGATCAGTTAGATATGCGTAGATTTACATTTTAAGTTTCAAAATTATACCTATGAGCGGTGTGCTTAGAGAAGTGCTTCTGGACGTGGATAGCTTCATTCCTGGACCTAGAGAGACCTCTGAGAGTTCCAAGAACACGTTTGGAGGCCTAGTTTTGATTGGGAGTGGCTGGATTGTATGCTATAAGTTTGCACTTTTCTTGAGAATTTTGTGAATTTTAGAGGTGTGTTTGAGGCAATGTTTTTGTGTCCTATGCTTCTGATCATGTATGTATATATAGAGGAAGAAGTGAGGGTGAACCAATATGGAAGAAACTTGCAATCAAGGCCATGCTTAGACAATAATAAAACATATTAAAAAACTTCCATTTTTGAGATAATTCTTGCCTTCTTGAGCTTACACGGTTTTGGTATGGCTATCATGGGTTGTCATGAGTTGTCTATGGCCTCTATGATTGAAACACAAAGCCCACGTGCCTTGGCCCAATGATTTTGTATTTCATTTGATTTAATTGCATTTAAATGAATAAAAATTCAAATAAAAGAAATAAAAATCATGAAACATATGTGCATGGATTTAGAGGTCCTCTAACACATTATGAACATGTTTAAACATCAAAAATTAGGTCCACTAATTCAAAATTTCAAGTTTGTTCACTTTGCATTTCATGCATTTCCTCAAATTTTCCTAAATTGCACTGGTCATAAATCTCTCAGATTTCATCTTTTGAAGGTGATATAGGACTTTTTGGGAAGCTCAAGATATCCCCTTCAATTTCACTTTTTATCATTTTTGCATTTGGAGACTTTATCTTGATGTAATTTGCCTTGGCAAAAAGTGTCTTTTTGTTGACTTTTGAAATGACTTGTAATGTATTGGCTCATATCTCTCAAATGAAGCATTTTTTGGAGTTGAGAATACATAAAAAGTTGTAGAGAATTGAATTTCCTTCAAAATAGGATTTGGTTGGGGAAAAGTTGATGAAGCATGTGAAAGTTATGCTTGGTCAAAGTTCAATTGAATTCTCCAAAGGAAACCCTAATTTGGCATTTTTGTCTTTTGATGATTTGAGGGCTTTCCTTGAGGAATCATGATCAAACCTTGATCAAATGATGAATATAACTTCAAAATTTGGATGTTGACCAAAATTCCAAAAGTTTGATTGTATGTTGACCATAGTTGACTTTTTACTCAATATAGTTGATTTTCAATCATCTGAGCCATTGGCTGAGCAAACTTGAGATGCAAGACTAAAAATTCTAATTAATTTTAATTAAAAATAAATAAATTAAATTAAAAAACATAAAACCTAATTTGATTAGGGTTTTTTAAAAAAAGGGTTTTGAAAACATTAGGTTTGTAAAAAAAGGTTTATGGTTTTGTGAATTTAGTGTTTTTAAGGGAAAATTGATGAAAATAGGAAAAAACCATAGAATTTCTAGGGGTGGATGTTGAACCCACACCCTTAACTCCTTTACCTAACACGTTCACCACTATGTCGGTGCTGCTTTTGTGATCGAGAATGAGAATCAACGCGTTGTGTATGTTTATCCTGTAAAACATGAAAAATGTGAAATAAAATCCCAAAAGGCAGGGATCGAACTTGTGCCCTGGTATAGTAATGCCTTAGCGCGCGCATTTTAACCACTGGGGTGGTGATACATCCATTATTATCAGCGAAACAAAATAATTGTAAGATAAAATCAATTCACTAGACCGGAGCGGCGACGGAGCCCTAGCTTCGATCGCCTTCTCCAGTGGCTTCTTTTTCGTTCCTGCAAAAATAGACATTGTTAGAGATCTAAGGGTGCCCTACCCACCTAAATCAAGGCCTGTGAATTCAATGGGACCATTATCTTAGGCTAAAATGTGTTGGTTTAGAAGATATATCAAAATTATCATGGATCGGTATGAGCATGGTGGTTCACGATTCCGGTAGCATGGATGCCATGTGATTGGTATAACCTGTACCTTAAGATCTCAGAAGCATGTTAAACAAGTTAGTACACATTAAAACATAATGAAAGTAAATATATGAAAATCACGCAATGATGAAACTAGTGATGCATATACGAGCGTTTCATGCTCTTTGGATCTTCAAAGACCCTCCATTCTTACCCTACAGTGTTGTTGGAAGTGAATGGACATGTTTATTTGCTTTGGAAACTACTGCAATTAGGGTCCTAAGGTTGCCCTAATTTTGACCTTTTTGTGATTCTTAGGATAGTGTTTCTTGCAAATATTTCTTGTCAGGGTTTTTATGATTGAAGAGAAAATATAAGGCCTGAAATTAGGTCAAAGGTTGTTGGCTTGGACCTTGTAAGAAAAGTCCTTATTTTCACTTTTTAATTTTGACCTTAAATTAATAAAATAAAAAATAAATAGGAAAAAAATCGATAGGGTGTATGAAGTGATTCAGAGGTTCATTATAAGCTGCAAGACACGTTTGGACCTTGAATCACAAGCCCAATAGCCCAAAATTCCAAGTTTGATCACTTTTGGTTTCAAGCATTTGCTCAAAATTTCCCAACTTGTACCAATCATAACTCTCTCAATTTTTATCATTTGAAGGTAATCTAGGACTTTTTGGAAAGCTCAAGATATCCTCTATAATCCCAATTTTTATGATTTTGGCATTTGAAGAATCTATCTTGATGTAAGTTGCCTCGATAAAAAATATCTTTTTGTTGACTATTGAAATGACCTATAAGGCATTGACCCATATCTCTCAAATGAAGCATTTTTTAGACTTGAGCTTAGAGAGGCAAAGTTGTAGATAATTAAATTTCCTTCAAAATGAGCTTTGGTTGACGAAAATTTGATGAAGCATGTGAAAGTTATGCTTGGTCAAAGTTTAATTGACTTCTCCTAAAGAAAATCCTAATTTGGCAACTTTTGACTTTTTATGATTTGAGAGTTTTCTTGACGAGTCATGATCAACCCTTGATCAAATGATGAACATGACTTCAAAATCCTGATGATGACCAAAAAACTTGATGTTTGACTGTATGTTGACCATAATTGACTTTTTGTCCAATACAGTTAATTTTTAGTCATCTGAGCAATTGACTGAGCAAACTTGTGATGCAAGGCATGAATCTTGGTATGAGCATTCTTGAAGACATTTAAGAAAACATGAAATCCACTTAAGGTCTTATAAACCTAATCTCCCTTGAGAAAAATGAAACCATAGTTGTAGACCCATTGCTTAGGAGTAGAATTTATTTGATAAATTCTTGAGCAACCTTGAACATTTGAGAACCCTAGGAGAATGTTTTGAAGAAAATGGGAGGGGGAATTTTGGGATACAACACCAGGGACCAACAGTCAATATTGTTATTTCTGTCGATGCATTATGTTGTACCCCGAAATTTTCCCTGCCATTTTCACACAAGACATACTCCTAGAGGTCCTCAATGGCTAAAGTTGACTAAGGATTGACCAGACAAATCCTCCTCTTAAGACAATAAGACTCAAACTAGGGTTTCACTCTTCATCAATATGTTTGAGTTCCAAGGGTCCCAAATGGTCTCCATTTCCCTAATATGTCCTCAAGATCATCCACGCCAAGTTTCATGCCTTGCACAACAAGTTTTCTCAATCAACTGCTAAAATGCATGAAAATCAACTCTATTAGGTCAAAAGTCAACGGTGGCCCAAATACATCCAAACTTCAAGATTTTTGGTCAATATCAACATTTTGAAGTGACATCCATCATTTTATCAAGGTTTGATCATGATTCCTCAAGAAATGCTTCTAACTCATCAAAAGTCAAAAGTTGCTAAATTAGGGTTTCTACAAGAAAAGTCAACCAAACCTTGACCAGGCATAACTTTCTCATACTTTATCATAAATTTCTCATCCAAGGCTAATTTTGAAGAGAATCCAATTCTCTACAATTAATCTTCAGCCCTCAAGTTCAATAAATGCACTCATGAAAAGATATAAAATCAGACATTATAGGTCATTTTCAAAAGCCAACAAAAACACCTTTTGGGTCAAAGCTTCTTACATGAACATGGAAGATCCAATTGATATGAAACCAAAGAGGTTGCTTAGGAGACATCCTAAGCTTTCTAAAAAGTCCAAGAACACCCTCTTAGGTTTAAAATTGAGAGAGAGAGAGAGATACATTGTTACAGTTGGACATTTTTGGAAATTTGCACAAAGTCAACCATGTCCAAAAATGCATTTTTCTTCAAATGGGCCTAACTTTTTATGCTTGCAACACACTCCTAATATGGTCCACGACCCATGAAACACCCCATGCATCATTCACTTATTTATTTAATTTATTTTGATTTTATTTATTTAAAATTCTAATTAAATCAAATTAAATCAAAAATAAATCAAATAAATGGGATAAGATTTGTTTTGGCATTGATTGAATATCTCTGAGCTGTCAAATGAAGAAAATAATCGTGCAAGCTCAAAACAAGAGGAAATCTTCAAATGTGGAAAAATTGGTATCAAAAATTCATGACCATTATATCTTGGATTCTTTCTAATTCTAATGACCTAGAGTGATTCTACTACATATAACAAAGAATTTGCAACCCTAAGGACAACATTAAATGCGCATCCTGCCTCACACAAAGGAAGAAGACATTTCAAATTTTGTCAAAAAGTGTTAATCACATATCCCTCTAAAGTCCATTTCAAGCAATTCCAAGGACACAACAACACTCCTGAACATTCACTGAAGCTATCCCACTCATTCCCAAGCCTCAAAGCATCAAGAATCAAGCATAATAATAATTACGGTTTTCTCCTTTTTAAAAAGTCATTTTCCTTAATTCTGGCATTATCAACATGTTTTAATCATTTATTCATGCTTATTATCATGTTTGCAATATGTTTGGATGATTTGATTTGAGTGTATGCGCAGGAATCGTGAAACCCCATTCTTAGGGTTTCAAAGCATGTTTTAGGGCTTTTTGATTTAGGTTAAATTAGGCCAAACCAAGGAAGGGTATATTCAGGCTCAGTGGGTAATTTCCAATCGACCCATGCATTTGGTTGGAATTTATCATGCCTATGCTGCATTTGGGAAATGTCACAGGTTATAGTTATGGACTTTGTCCATAGGTATAAGTCCAATACCTAAAACGACGGTTCTGGGAGGAAGATGATCACGTGGTAGCCACACACTGGCTCATTTGAATTTCACGCTATTTTTCTGGACAAAGCACTTTTCTTATGTTATATTTTATTTGTATATTATATTAACAATTAAACAGGTTAGCTCAGATGGTCAAGCGTGCGTTTGAAAGTGGAGAGGACCTGAGTTTGATCCCAGGTCCAGACATTTTCATATTTCCTGAGTTTCTTGTTTCAGATCCAGCGCATCTCACGACCAGGCATCCATCATGCGCCTCCAGATCCAGCCATTGGATCTTCTTTCAATCCAGATCCAACGTTCAGCAAGCAAAGAACTTGGTGAACCCCCAAATGAGGGCTCCATTGGATCACGTGCAGGCAATTGGGCCATCACACTTGGGCCTTGGAAATTTCAATCAGCACCCCCAACTGAAGCTTGTACAGGCCCATTTTTTATTCTTATTGTTTTTTTATTTCATTTTATTTATTTTGTTTTGTTTATTTCTAAAAACCTTTTTTTAATTAAAACAAAAAATCAATAAAATCACAAAAAAGGTAGGAATTAGATATTTTGCAAAAAAATAATTTTGTTAATTAAATAATTAGTATTAATTAGGGTAATTGGTTTATTTTTTTTCTATAATTATAACCCATTAGGATATTAGTTTTAATTCTTAAATATTTTTTCCTCAAATAAAAAATGCAAAAAAAACATTAGGTTTGTTTTAGAATTAATTTCAAATTTTCTTTTCTTTTTATTAATTAAATTTAATTAAATATTTTTTCCAAATAAACAAAAAAACAAAAAAAAAATTCTTTTACTTAGAGCATTTTAGATTTTTAGACGTCATTTCCAAGTCACGTGTGTTAGCTACTTTCGTATTATTATTATTGTTGTACCCCAAAATTTTCCCTCTCAATTCTCAAGACATCTCTCACGATGATTTTCAAAATTCAAGCTTGCATAAGTACATTGGGATTTTCCAGCACCAGAATTAAAAAGGAAACTGTCAAAAAGAGAGAAAACAGATAAAAATAACATTTTGACAAATTTGGAGGAAAATAGGCGTCCTTCGATTCAGCCCCCTTTGACTGGACTTTGCACCTCCTTCGACTGCTCAAAAGTTGTTGGCATGCCTCTTTGGTCTGGGCATGTGACTTCAAAAAGGCTTCCTTCGACTCAGAAAGAATGATCTTCATACAAGCTTCAATTGAGTTTTTGTTTCCCTCTGAAGCAATGTCTTTCGACTCAGGAATGTCCTTCGACTCAGGAAGTAAAGGCCTCCTTTTGGTTTTCTTCAATTCAAAAAGTCAATAATCTTATGAAAGCTTCCTTCCATTCAGAAGATAATAACCTTCTGAAAAGTGTCATTCGACTGCACCATTTGCCCCTCACTTGTTTGCCTTGGATTCATAAGTTTTCGATTGGATGAATGGCCACCTTCCTGTGACTTTCAAATTCATCTCCATGTATGATTCGAATGTGCCTTCATATCACTTTTCAAATCCATCTGTAAACGCTTCGACACGCCATAGTCCTGCATTAGGACACAACTGGTGAAAATGAATGTTGTGTTGTTCTAGTCTGGTCAAAAGGTGTAGAAAGATGGAGGATTCGACTCAAAAGATCAAGTTGAACATTTAGACCCATAGGCTAGGCTACGTGTTTTCCCTTTTCAGGCCTCAAACCTATGACTCACCCTATACTTAATTGCTTATGCAAGCTAAAATAGGCCTTTACCCATTTGTTGTCCAAGACCACTTGCACTTAACAGCATAATACTACCTTTTAGAAAAGTTTGTCTTGAGCCTTGCGCCTGTTTTCCTTCAGAAGGAAGCAACCCCATCTGAACCATTCATTTTGCTTTTAAGGCACAAGTGGGCACTCACTTTCCAGCAGAGCCTTATTTTATTATATTTGCTCACCAAGCTTCCCGAAATCCTTTCTCTATAAATAGAGAGTTCATTTTCACAAAGAAGGGGGGGTCTTTTGGGACCAGAGGAACAAATCCCCCAAATTCTCTCAAACACAACAAAAAACTCTCAAGTTCCTCAACACTTGTGAAATCAAAAACCAGAATCATCATTACCTCCTTCAAACAACACATTCCAGTTTCCTTTGACTCAAAGAGCATCCCATTTGTTCTTTCCTTTGAATCCAGCAAAGAAGGATATTTCACTTGTTTTGCTCTTTCAAATCAAGTGTCGAAGGCCTACCCTGGGTCTTCTCCTTCGAATCCAGAGGCATTCAAAGCAACCACTTCAAAGTCCAGAACACGCTCCAACCTCCAGCAAGGTAAGTCATTTTTAACCTTTGTCCCTTCGTTTCCAGCATAGCATGTAAACAAGTTTTCTTTTTCATTTAAAACATGTACATACTATTTTCTTCTTTTTGTTTTGTTTTCACTCTCTTAATATGTGTCATGGTTAACAATCTTCTTGGCTTTTGCTCTTGGTATATTTAAATACGCTTTAAAGAACTAATCTAGTCTTAAGGTGATGTGGGCATGGCCTTGGGCCATATTGCTATTTAAACTCAAATGAAAGAAACAGGAGACATAAGAGTTAGAAACGAAGCCTCTGGCTTCCATACTAACCTTCAGGCCAAATGAAAGAGGCAGTCGAAAGGCACAACATGTTGGCTTCCAGGTCCCAATCAAAAGCCACAATACGCTGGCTTCTAGGCCCAGTCAAAACTCATTCTTTCACCTCTTTTCAGGTAAGGTCGAAGAAGGCCAAAAATGGCAGAATCGAAGGGTTGCTGCCCTAAGTCGAAAGATCCATTTTCCTTGCTTTTACCTTATTTTTGCCTTTATATTTTCATGCAATTCAATATGGTTGTAATAATGTAGGATTATTTCTTGCACTCTTTTATTACCTTCACATAAATGTTAGTAATTAGGTGTATGGCAAGATAAAATCAACAAATAGACAACCCAAAAATCAAAGACAAAATGCATGCAATCAAACACACTTGCACACATGCACCCTTAAGGAAATTCAACTTGTTGCCTTACAAAAATGGCCATGTTATGCATGTTGGATGTCTTAGCACAAACAAATCGAAAAAGATCATAGTCCCTCGATAACGCTATCAAAGTTGCCTTTCAAAATGATCTTAGTCCCTACAGAAAAGTGATAAGTCATTTCACAACATTGCTATCATGACTATACGATGACCCAACGTCTGTCCCTTTACATCCAACGATGGGGCTTCTTATCAAATCAATGGTAAGGTAGCAACATCTAAAAGAGGAGGAAAAACACATCTAAAACCTTTTGAGTAGGTAGATTACTTTTAGTTACTTGCTCAATTTCAAAACAAACATCCTTGCTATTTTTAAAACAATCACATATCCTTTCAAAACACTTTCCAAAACATTGAAATATTTTCAAAAGCACAAACACTTTGCATACATTCTTACGAACGGGAATCATTGCAAAGTTCGCCTAAATGATGACACCTTTTTAAAATACTTTCAAAACCATACAAAAGCATAATTTTCAAACAAAAGCAAGTGATCTAACAAGTAACTAAGAGCCCATGGAAAACCATGGATGGAAAGGGTGCTAATACCTTCCCTTTTCATAATCTACCCCCCGAACTCATGAAAACATCTCGAAAGGTCTTTCCTGTGCTTTTTCACCTTTCCTTATTGGATAAAAGAAATGTCGGTGGCGACTCTTGCTAAACTGCAACATTTTGCGAACACAAACGCAAAACCCCAAGTCAGTTCTCCCACCGTATCACAGAATTGGCGACTCTACTGGGGAATTTCTTAAATGTGGGGTTACCTTAGGGTTAGATCACATTTACTTGCTTACATTGTTTGATTTGCTTGCTTTATATTTTGGTTCCTTGTTTGGGTTACTGTTAAAAAAAATCCTACACCCAGATTTGGGGGATACCTTTTAGGTAACTAGCAATAAACTGTGAGGGAGTTATGCGGGGTATACCGACACGGTTGAAGCAATAGCTACGTTGATGTGGCACTTTTTTTGGTATCGGTAACCCTTGAGTCAATCAAGGAGAGTACGGGGCCGCCGCGTGGTGTCATAAAGCATCAACTGGCCTTAGAACCTTACTTGACCAACTTGGCCATTAGGACGTAGCGAGATGACCGGATTTGGTGCATTCCGAATTTGGTTGATATTCGATGCTACACTTGTTGAGGTTGGACTCTTGAGTTTTGTTTGGTTGCGAGTCAATCACTTATCGAGCGAAACTTGGGGGAAAGATCAGTGATATTGAGATCCCTTAGAACCCAACTACTTTTGACTAGGACAGGTTGAGCCAACTAAAACTTCAAGAGGGTACTTACCGGAAACCCCATGCAAGCCCAAACCGAGGACTTGTTTGCTTTATATATGCACTCGTACATAAACATCATAAACATCATAAACATCATAAACATCATAAACATCATAAAAATCATAAACATCATAAACATCACTAACCATTTCAAGAATTTTTTTTGGATTTATCTTTGTTTTGTTTTGTAGGACATGGCCTCCGCTCGTAGGAACACTATCCAAGTCAGTCTTGTGAGGGTACCTCCACAACTCAAGGATTTGGTATCAAGGGTCCCTGAAGATTCCCCGTTCACCAAAAGACATGGACGACTCCTTAGTTTGGTTACCTCAAGTATTGAAGAAGATATGATAAAGGTGCTTGTCCAATTCTTAGACCCTTTGCATCATTGCTTCACTTTTCCTGATTACCAACTTGTGCCCATTTTGGAAGAATTTTCTCAACTCACGGGGATCCCTATTCTTAATCAGTTACCTTTCAACGGTATCGAAAGAGACCCTAAACCTGAGGAAATTTCCCGACCTCTACATTTGCAACCATCTGACATAGTAGAAAATTGGGTAACAAGGAGTGGTGTTAAAGGGTTACTAGCAAAGTTTTTGTTGGAGAAGGCTCAAGAGTGTTGGAATATTTTGGATCTACAAGCCTTTGAGGAAGTTCTGGCTCTTCTCATCTATGGATTGGTACTATTTCCAAATCCTGACCAATTTATAGATGTGAATGTGATTAAGGTTTTCATATCTCGTAATCCGGTGCCTACGTTGCTTGGAGACATTTTGCATTCTCTTCACTCTCGTACTTTGAAGAAAAGGGGGACTTTGATGTGTTTCACTCCTCTGTTGGCTAGGTGGTTTATTTCGCACCTACCTCGATCCTTGGTGAAGAATGAACAAGGTATGAGATGGTCTAAAAGATTGATGTCACTTTCGCATGCTGATATCCGTTGGTATTATCGCTCCTCGGAAGACATTACCATCATTGACTACTGTGGGGAATTACCTAATGTCCCTCTACTTGGCATTAAGGGAGGCATTACTTATAACCCTTGTTTAGCCTTGCGATAATTTTGGTACGCTAGAAGAGATGGCCCTCATGAGGTACTCATCTAAGGAATTGCATTTGACTATGAAAGCGACACCCAGGGTTACCGCCAAAGATTTATACGAGCTTGGGGTATGGTTAAAAAAGTTGATAGCAAGACATTAGGGCGTAAGAATTCCATTCCTTTGGAACCTTATCTTAAATGGGTAAGGGCTCGCGCTCAAAGTCTCAAGATGCCTTATGAAGCCGTCTTACCTGTTATCATGGAGCCAGTAGTCGAGGGAGACATTCCCCATACGATCCTCTATCCTGACATGCCTACTTCTCTTGAAGATTTGCAAAATGCTTGGATTCAGTTGAAAGGAGAGCGAGACACCTTCGAAGCTAAGTTCTATGAAAGCGAGAAGAAGATATTGGAGCTTACAAGGGAACTTCATGAAGAAAGGAGCTTAAACACCTACATTGCGTCAAAGAGGATGCGCACAACTTTTCTGTCTTAAGAGTTTACTTTATGCTTATTTCTGTTGTTGTAAGCCCAAGAGGCATGTTTGTATTCAAATCAAGGATATTTAATGCAAGTTAACGTTTGTTCACTTTTTTTCTATACAAAGTTAAATCCTTTAAATCCTTGAAATCATTTGCATATTGCATGTTCATGCATCATGACATGACAAGTGTCCGCATAACAGGTTTCCTCATCTCTCCACTGTTTATTTAAGCAAGCAAGATGGATCTAGAGAAAACCGTGACGGAACTCCAGGCTCAAAACTCTCAATTTCAGGAAGCTTTACTCGCCCTGGCCAAGGGGCAGCAGGATATGATGGCCTTGTTGGTCGCTAAGAAAAAGCCAAAGAAGAAAGCTCTACTCAACATGGGTAGAAGGTTCAAAGAGACTATCCGTCAAATTCCAATAGAGGAAGATTCATCCGAAGAGGACGAGAACCAAATTGGTGAAGTCAAGAGTACTCAGGCCGACTGTATCAATGACCAAGAATCTGATGATGATTATTTCAATGAACAATATCCACCCGCAAATATCAGATACAAGCAACTAGAAGACAGATTTAAAGCAGTTGAAATCCAAGTTATTCCCGGTTTGAATTTTGACGATCTGGGCTTAATCTCTGGGGTAGTCATTCCCCACAAGTTCAAAATACCAACCTTTGCAAAATACGATGGGGTTTCTTGCCCAAAGCTCCATTTGAAGTCCTATATGCGCAAGATACAATCGCACACTGCTGATAAAAAACTCTGGATTCACTTTTTCCAAGAGAGTCTGGTTGGAACACAACTTGAATGGTTTTACCAGTTGGATAGCTCTCACATCAATACTTGGGAGGGACTAGCTACTGCCTTCTACCATCAATATCAGTACAACGCCGACTTGGCACCGATGAGGGTTCAATTGTAAGGTATGACCATGGGGAAAGATGAGGGATTTAAGGAGTATGCGCAGAAGTTGAGAGACCTTGCAAGTAGGGTCCAACCTCCCTTGACTGATAGGGAACACATTGACATGTTCATGAGCACATTATTTGGTCCTTTCTTTAATCTGTTGGTTGGCTGCTCTTCTTCTGGTTTCACCGAATTAATCTTAACTGGTGAAAGAGTAAAAAGTGGCATTAAGAGTGGAAAGATCTTTATGGCGTCTACTTCCACTCCCAATCCTGCCAAGAAACCTCTTACCGCGAAGAAAGAAGTTAATGTTGTGTATAGAGTAAAGGCCCGTACCAAAATGAATAATCATCCGTCTATCAATGTTGTCCCAATCTCCAATCCGACTGCTACTCAAAGACCATCTGCCAATCATCAACGGGTTGAAGCTCCAAGAAGACAGTTCACAAGGTTAGGCATTTCATTATCCCAAGCCCTTCAGCATCTGCTCAGGATCAATTTGGTGACATTACGGGATCCTCCTGCTAACCCTAACACCTCATCACCGAGATATAATCCAAATGCAAAATGTGCTTATCATTCAAACAGCCCAGGGCATGAGACTGATCAGTGTTGGGCTCTGAAGAACAAAATACAGGATTTAATCGACAACAAGACTATTGAATTTGATCCTCCTCCAACTCCGAATGTAATTACCGCTCCGATGCTGAAACACGACAAAGGTGTTAATGCCATCGAAGATACAACTTTTATTGCCACTATCAAAGGGTTAACTACTCCGTTAAATGTAATCAAGAGCAATCTGTTGAAAGCTGGGACTTTCCCCGGCTGTGAAAAAGACTGTGTGGGATGTATGAGACAATCTGATGTGTGTGAAAAACTGAGGAAAGGTATACAATGCCTAATGGATAGTCGCGAAATTCTATTCGAAAAGAATCCTGCCATCAAAAATCCAGTCGACAAAGCTGAAGACTTGGCCATCATAACAATTTCAAACAAACCTCTTAGGATCTCTTCCAAAGGTCCTATAAGGATTTCAAACGAACCAATCATTCCTCCTCTCATAATCAGTGCTGCCGGACCCGTTCCATACACCTCTGATAAAGCGGTTCCATGGAATTATGGTGTCGAGGTTTATTACCATGGGGTAAAACAAGATTCTTGGATTGGTGATAATGAAGCAGGTGTTACTAATATCACTGGTTCTAGTAAATTAACAAGAACAGGAAGAGTCTTTTCCCATGATATCTCACAACCAACCACTACTGCAGTTCCAATCCGCATAACCAACGACAATGCTGGTGCCAGTACTAGAGGGAAAGGGAAAGAAAGTGAGCCTGCCAGGGAAGAAGCACTTGCTAGAAATACTGTTATGGAAGAACCATCCACTCAAGAGATGGAGGAGATTCTGAAAATCATCATGAAAAGCGACTTCAAAATAGTAGAGCAGTTGGGACAAACCCCTTCTAAAATATCAACGTTGTCCCTATTACTATGTTCCGACGCCCATGCACAAGCTTTGATTAAGTTCTTGAAAAAGCCTCACGTGCCTCAAGAAACCACAGCCGACCAGTTTGAGAATTGTGTAGCAAGTCTGACAGCCGACAATGGTCTGGGATTCTCCGACGTAGATTTAACCCCCATAGGAAAGAATCACAATAAAGCCTTGCATATTTATGTTGAATGTAAGGGGACCACTCTGGCACATGTTTTAGTAGACACAGGCTCATATTTAAACGTGTTACCTAAAGGCGCTTTAGATCGGCTAGATTGTGAAGGTTTGGTTTTGAAGCCAAGTGACATTATTGTAAGGGCATTCGATGGGTTGAAAAGGATGGTTCATGGAGAGGTGGATCTCCCGATTAAGGTTGGTTCACAGATTTTCAACTCCACATTCTACATAATGGACATAAGATATGCGTACTCTTGTTTGCTTGGGCACCCATGGATCCATGGGGCAGGTGCGGTCACTTCTACTCTCCACCAAAAGTTAAAATACCCAGTTCAAGGGAAGGTTGTCACTGTTTGCGGTGAAGAAGAATTTATGGTAAGCCACCTCACTTCTTTCAAGTACGTGGAAATGGAGGGAGAATTCATAGAAACTCCTTTCCAGACATTTGAAGTTGTGGCCACCACCAAAATCTCCTCCGAAACTCCAAAAGCCGATAAAGTTATTCCCAAGATGGTTTCTCTTAAGGATACCCGTGCGGTAGTAGAAGAAGGAAACAGTGAGATGTGGGGTAAGCTCCCCGACATCCCGTTCAAGGCAGATAATTTTGGGATAGGTTTCACCTCCAAAGCTCAAAAAGAAATTAGAGATGCTCGTACTAGAAAGCCGTCTCTCCACCTCAAGAATCATGAAGTAAACGCCGCAGAGGATTCTGATGATGAGTGTGCCTTCGAAGACTGGATCTACCCAACAACCAAGGGGAAGCCCAACAATTGGCATGCAAAGGACTTTGTTCCCATCTCCTCCATTGAGGAGTAATCTACTTGTTTTTGCTTTTATTCAATTCAAGAACTCTTTGTCTGTAATATTTTGATATTGACTTTTAAGCCATGTGCCTAGCATGGGGAACTTTGTTTCTTTTGTCAAATGGTCTTATATTTTGTTCATCTAATCATATGATCATTCAGTACATTGGACTCTTCTGCATTCAAATATTTGCGTTCATTGTCTTTCTTTTCTTTTAAATACATTTCAAAAAGATAGCCATGTATCTTACATGCATACACACACACACTCTTGCAGGTCTACATCCACTCTGGATCCTATTGCCAACAACTCTATTATTACCAACTATGACTTTGAATGTCCTGTCAACCAAGCCAAAGACGAAAGCGAAGAAGATTGTGACGTACCAGGAGAACTAGCCAGACTTCTGTTACAAGAGGAAAAGGCTATTCAACCCCATGAAGAGTCAATTGAGGTTATCAACCTGGGTACTGAGTCAGATAAGAAGGAAATCAGGATCGGTGCTAATTTGGAACGCAGTGTCAAAAGCCGTTTGGTTCAGATGTTGCATGATTATGTGGAAGTATTCACTTAGTCGTATGAAGATATGCCTGGGTTGGATACCGAAATTGTGGTTCATCGTCTTCCAACTAAAAAAGACTGCCCTCCTGTTAAACAAAAAGTTCGTCGCATGAGGCCTGACATGTCTGAAAAGATCAAAGTCGAAGTAATGAAACAGTTTGATGCAGGATTCCTAGCTGTAACATCCTATCCTCAATGGGTGGCTAATATAGTGCCAGTGCCAAAGAAAGACGCGAAGGTTCGCATGTGCGTAGACTATAGGGATCTGAATAGGGCAAGCCCCAAGGATGATTTCCCTCTACCATACATTGACGTCTTAGTCGACAACACCGCTCAGCATAAAGTCTTCTCATTCATGGACGGCTTCTCGGGCTATAATCAAATAAAGATGGCTCCTGAAGATATGGAAAAAACTACTTTCGTTACACAATGGAGCACTTTCTGCTACAAGGTCATGTTGTTCGGATTAAAGAATGCAGGGGCAACATATCAAAGGGCTATGGTGGCTTTATTTCATGACATGATTCATCATAAGATAGAGGTATATATGGATGATATGATCGCCAGATCACAAATCTAAGACGAACATTTCGGTCACCTGCACAAACTATTTGAGAGACTGAAGAAATATAAATTGAGGTTAAACCCTAACAAGTGCACATTCGGGGTACGCTCTGGAAAGCTTCTAGGATTCGTTGTCAGCAATAAAGGCATTGAAGTAGATCCCGCCAAGATAAAGGCCATCCAAGAAATGCCAATCCCTCGTCCTGAAAAAGAAATCAGAGGATTCTTGGGTCGTCTCAATTACATTTCCCGTTTCATATCACACTTAACTGCTACCTGTGAGCCACTCTTCAAACTCTTGAAGAAAGATCAGGTGGTCAAATGGAACGATGAATTCCAGAATGCCTTTGATAGGATCAAGGAATACCTGTAAGAACCTCATATTCTCATGCCTCTGGTTGAAGGAAGACTGTTCATCATGTACTTGACAGTACTAGAGAATTCTATGGGGTGTGTTTTGGGCCAACATGACGAGTCTGGCCGAAAAGAGCATGCAATTTACTACCTAAGCAAAAAGTTTACCGACTGTGAAACTAGATATTCACTGCTCGAGAAAACTTGTTGTGCTTTAGCGTGGGCTGCTCGCTGGCTAAGGCAGTACATGTTGACTCATACCACTTTGTTGATTTCTAAGATGGATCCGATTAAGTACATCTTCGAAAAACTTGCCCTTTCCGGACGAATAGCCAGATGGAAAATGATTTTGACTGAGTACGACATTCAATACATAAATAAAAAATCCATCAAAGGAAGTGTACTAGCAGATCATTTGGCCCATCAAGCCGTGGATGATTATCAGTCAATGAACTTCGACTTCCCTGACGAGAATATTATGCTGGTAACCGATTGTGCAAAACCTAGACCGTATGACGGACCTAAACAAGGATCCCGATGGACTATGGTGTTCGATGGGGCTTCCAACGCCTTGGGTAACAGAATTGGTGCTGTGATCATCTCTCCTGAAGGTTGCCACACTCCTTTTACTGCCAGACTATGCTTCGACTGTACAAATAATATGGCCGAGTATGAAGCATGCATCTTAGGTCTAAGAGCTGCTACCGACTTAAGGATCAAGCATTTTGACGTGTTTGGAGATTCCGCTTTGGTGATCAGCCAAGTAAAAGGAGATTGGGACACTAAACACCTTAATATTATCCCTTACAAGGAACTTATGCTATCCCTAATTCCTCACTTGGAAGAGATCACTTTTGAACATTTCCCTAGGGAAGAAAACCAGTTGGCTGACGCTCTGGCAACCATGTTCTCAATGTTCAAAGTCAAATGGGACAACGAAGCCCCTATGATTACTGAAAGATTTGATGAACCTGCACATTGCTATGAGCTTGACACTGATACGAAAAATTCGTGGTACCATGAGGTAATGAGATACCTTGAAACACAAGGGTATCCAGAGGGAGCATCTATCAATGATAGAAAGTTCTTACGAAGATTTGCAGCCAAATTCTTCCTAAGCAACAAGATATTGTACAAACGCAAACATGATTCGACTCTACTCTAATGTGTGGATAAGAGGGAGGAAGAGGAAATCATGGAAGACATGCACGATGGCCTTTTTGGTACTCACTCAAGTGGACATACAATGGCTAAGAAAATCTTAAGAGTTGGCTACTATTGGTCAACGATGGAGACTGATTGCCATCAACATTCAAGAACTTGCCACAAATGTCAAATCTATGCTGACAAGGTCCATGTACCTCCAATCCTTCTGAATGTCATGACCTCTCTATGGCCATTTGCACTGTGGGGTATTAACATGATCAGAGAGATCAAGCCCACAGCTTCCAACGGACACCGCTTCATTCTTGTTGCTATCGACTATTTCACCAAATGGGTCGAAGCCGCCTCATTTGCCTCAGTCACCAAGAACGTGGTAGCCAGATTCATCAGACACAATATCATCTGTCATTATGGTATCCCCGAAAGGATCATCACCGACAATGGGACTAACCTCAAAAATGCCATGATCAGAGAATTGTGCACTCAATTTAAGATCAGGCATCATAATTCTTCTCCGTATAGACCGAAGATGAATGGCGCAGTCGAAGCAGCCAACAAAAATATCAAGAAGATTGTGCAGAAAATGGTAGTGACCTATAAAGATTGGCATGAGATGCTACCATTTTCTCTACATGGTTATCGTACTTCAGCTAGAACATCAACTGGGGCAACTCCTTTCTCTCTAGTTTACGGCATGGAAGCCGTTTTGCCAGTGGAAGTTCAAATCCCTTCGCCGAGGATTATGACTGAGGCAGGCTTAAGTAAAGACGAATGGATTCAAACAAGATTGGATCAGTTGAACTTGATCGATGAAAAACGATTAGCTGCTATCTGCCATGGTCAGACGTATCAAAAACGGATGATCAAAGCTTTCAACAAAAAGGTCAAGCCTCGAGTATATCAAGTTGGTGACCTGGTGATAAAATGCATCATTTTACCACGAGGTGACCCCAGAGGAAAATGGACCCCCACCTATGAAGGGCCGTTTGTTGTCAAAAGAATTTTCTCTGGTGGTGCCATGATA
Source organism: Vicia faba (assembly GCA_948472305.1). NCBI lineage: Eukaryota > Viridiplantae > Streptophyta > Magnoliopsida > Fabales > Fabaceae > Vicia > Vicia faba. Next base: position 258,387,745 of record OX451741.1, read on the forward strand.
CTGACCACCATAGATGGTGAAGATTTCCCACATCCTATAAACGCAAACATAGTCGAAAAATACTATGCATAAGAGACCCGTTAGGTTGACACACCTAAGCAAAATCAGGGCATCCCGGCAAACCAAAAGGTTTGGGAAAAAATTAGGGATATATATAAAAGATTGTACACCCGACAAGTTGAAAACCCGAAAGGGAGACTTGGGTAAAAAAGGATATCCTGGTGGACCGAAAACCCGAAAGGGAGGTTCAGGCAAAAATTAAGGATTAAAAGCGTACGACTATGTCCCGTGAAATCAACACGGTCAATACTATCACCAAGGTCCAAGTTCAAATGGTCCAGGATCAATCCAATCAACTTCGATCAACGGCAAAGGACGTTCAAAGACATTGGGGCAATAGTAGAGCTGAAAGGCAATGAGATCATTTCACATGGCTATTTGTTTTTCATTCTCAATTTCGTTTTCTTTTCGGCGATTTCCTCTTACTAGGATTTTCGCCTCTATGTACAAAAAACGCCTATTCATGGGCAAAATATCAATACAAATACACTTTGAAGTGCAAAATTGTCTATCTTTGTTTTGAATGCAAATTTGTCCAATGACTAAAATTGAATGAACATATGTATATGAATATAAGTAAAGCTATTTGGCTCATGTGTCCTGCCAAGCAGCAACCTCAACAAGGCATCAGTGCACAACAACAGTAAGCATCCCTTTAATTAATCTGAATTAGCCCCACAGAGTTACCTCGCCATCATTATCCATACCAGGGAATTGGCAATAAACCTTTCCCCAAAGGAGTTTCCCACAAAATATCCTTGCAACAGGATGATCCTTGGCTAGAGCCTCAATCCCTTGACAACTTTTTTCCATCTAAAGCCTAGAAGATCTCTTCTTAAAAGGAATCTATCTCCTCAGCAGATTTTATTCCCCAGAGTTATCTAGTCATCATTATCCCTATCGAAACAACCCTAATGCAACCTTTCCCCAGCGGATTTGCCTACAAAAATTTATTCACAAAGGATAAACCCCATGTCAGAGCCTCAATCTCTCGACAACTTCTACAAAATTGAAGCCTAGAGGTCTCTATCTAAGAGAAATTCACCTCCTCAGCAGGGTTTATTTCCCCAACAAGGTTATTTCCCCGGGCCAAGTGCAAATTTCCTCAATATACAAAACCCCCCGATTTCCCCAGTCAAGTAAGCATTCCCCAGTTAGTCCAAAATTGCCTAGATAATCCCATCATTCCCAGTGGAGTATATCTTCCAACCAGGGTCTTCTGTCCCCAGTGGAGTTTATCTCTGAACCGAAGTTTTCATTCCCAGTAGAGTATATCTCCAACCAGGGTTTCCTGTCCCTAGTAGAGCATATCTTCCAACCAAGAGTTTATTCTCCAAGCTGAGTCCATCCTCCCAGTTGAATAAACACTCCAAACTGAGTCCATCTTCCCCCAGCGGAGTACAACTTCCAACCAAGATTATATTCCCCTAGCAGAGTACAAATCCCTCAACGGAACCCAAATTCCCCATTTGAGTCCGAATCGCCCAGTTGAGTACATCTTCTCCCACCAAGGCTATTTTCTCCAAACAGAATCTATCCTCCCCAGATGAGTCCATCATCCCCAGCTGAGTACATTCTCACCAAGCTGAGTCTACCTTGCCTGACTGAGTCTATACTCTCCAGTTAGAATTTCCCCTTCAAGAGACTGTAAATCACAGGGCCATAACCCCTAATCCCTAGTAAAGTCTTCAACAAATCCTTTATTATTACCAAGAAATGCTATGAAGCCTGGATCCGACCAGATATTAGCACAATTTTCAAGTTATACTGAAGCCTGGACTCGACCAGATAACAGTTTGACCTCTTGAGTTACTGAAGCCTGGACCCGACCAGATAACAGTTGATCTCATTTCTCAAAGAGCTATGAAAACCTGGACACGACCTGCCCAACTCTTCCAAGATATAGAAGAATCTAAACTTAATCCAACCAAGGTTTTAACTACTGGTTCCCAGTACAGTTGCCTTTTTATTCCCCAGTGAAGTCGCCAGATATCATTCCTCACTTCCATCTTTTCAAGAAAGTCATTGTGAAGCCTGGATCCGACCAGATAGCAATCATCCTTGAAGATTCGTTGTGAAGCCTGGAGCCGACCAGATAACCACCAAATCCCCAAGCAGTTCATTGTGAAGCCTGGACCCGACCAGATAACAATTAACTTCATGAGAAATCTGAAAAGCCTGGACCCGACCAGATAACAGTTTTCAACCAGTTCATTGTGAAGCCTGGACCCGACCAGATAATAATTAACCTCATCAGAAATCTGCAAAGCCTGGACCCGACCAGATAATAGTTTTTCAAGCAGTTTATTGTGAAACCTGGACTCGACCATATAACAATTGACCGCATCAACCTCAGAAATTTGCGAAGCCTGGACACGACCAGATAACAGTTTTTCCCGCAGTTTATTGTGAAACCTGGACCCGACCAGATAACAATTAACTATGATCCCCAGAAAGACACTATGAAGCTTGGAGTCGACCAGATAATAGTACAGCTTTCCAAAAAAACCATGAAGCCTGGATCCGACCAGATAGTAGTTGCCATTCCAAGTTACTGTGAAGCCTGGGCCCGACCAGATAACATTTAACTTTTGTATCCCCAGTAAGTTGCCGTGAAACCTGGACCCGACCAGATAGCAACCGACTACTTCATCCTCAGCAACTGTGAAGCCTGGATCCGACCAGATAACAGCTGATTCTTGAGTAATGCTCCCCAGTAGAAGCTTCTCTTCAATAGAATTTGAAGATATGCATATTCTTCATTTTCAACAGGCAATCAAGGATTCAACCTCCGAAGATTTCCTCAGCAGTAGTCTGGGATTTATTTTCCCGGACAAAAACACACATTTCGCATTCATACATCATAGCACATACATAACAATGCATTTAGCATGATACCATATCTGGTAAACATCATACAAGCATATGCATCTTTCTAAACCCCTTTCTCATAGGTAAAACATCATGTTTAGTATGGACCAACAGGAAATTTGTGCTGATACTTCTTCCAGAGTTTACCAACATTCCTCCAAATGGCATTGTGATACGGTGGGAGAACTGACTAGAGGTTTTGCGTTTTGTTCGCACTTGTGCGGTTAGCAAGAGTCGCCACCGAATTTTCTTTTATCCAAAAGGAAAGGTAAAAAAGCACAGGAAAGACCTTTCGAGAATTTTCTCGGGTTCGGGGGGTAGATTATGAAAAGGGAAGGTATTAGCACCCTTTTCATCCATGGTTTTCCATGGGCTCTTAGTTACTCATTTTAGAACACTTGCTTTTGTTTGTGTGCTTGTGGTGTGGATTTTGAAAGTATTTTGGAAAGTTTCTTTGTAATGGTTCTCGTCTCTATAAGAACATATACAAAGTTTTGTTTCGAAAAATAGTTCAAAGAGGTGTTTGTGAATCGTGTTTCGAAAAGTGTTTTGAAAAGAGATTTTGCCATGGTTCTCGTCTCTATAAGAACATATGAAAAACGTTTTTTCTTTTGAAAGTGTTTTGAAATGGAGGTGTAGGTGTGAAATTTTTTGTCGTAAGCAAGCGAGTAACTAAGGGCGAATCTATCTACTCGAAAAAGTCTTAAGTTGTTCTTTTCTTCTTCCTTTTAATGGTGCTATCTTACCATTGATTTGATAAGAATCCCCATCATTGGATGTGAAGGGACAGGCGCGGGTCAATTTTACAATCATTGAAAGCAACTTGTGAGACGCTCTAGCAATTTTGTAAGGGACGAGATCATTTTATCGAAGGAAACATCGAGGGTCATCGAGGGACTACGATCTTTGTTTATCGAAGGGTCATTTGCTAGAGTGTCTCATATTCGAGGGACATGATTGTATTTCCGAGGCAACGAGCGGGGTTACCCTAGAGGTGCGCGTGTGAAAAAAGTGTGTTGGTTTCAAGTTATTTATTCTTGGATTAGGTCATCTAGCGATTGATTTTTGAATCTTGCCATACACGCCTAGTTACTATACAATATATAGAAGGCAATAAATTGTGGGAATTGAAATTCTAAACTATTACAGAATGTTCGGGAATGGGGGTACAATTGTTACAAATGGGGATGAATCAAATAAAAATAGCAATGTCCAAATATCAAATAATACAACCAAATCGAATTATTGTGCGATTCAATATAAAGCTATGACAATTTATGAAATAAAGTCAACAAAATATGAAATGTATGTATTTACTTGAAAAATAAAAATAAAACCTATTCTAAAAAGAAATTGATTTAAATTAAAATCTTATTATTATTTTTGTATTTTTATTAATTATGTAAATAAAGAAAGAAAATAAACTAATTTAAATGTTTTTTGTGTTTTTATTAAATGTAAAAAATTAATAAACATAAATTAAAAGAAAAAAGAAAATGATAAAAAATTAACTTCAAGATTTAAATTAATTTAATAATAAAAAATGTATTTTGGTTTTCTTTAGCATTTTTTAAAATTAATAAAAACAAATAAAAAAAGAAATGGGCTTAAGAAGTTCTAGGAATGTTGGGCCCAAAGAAAAGGGATGTTTGTTGTTAACAAAAACAAATCAGATGGGGGGTGTGGGCTAGCAACCGTGTGGGCCTAAAGGGATTTGGAAAAGAATTGGCCCATGTTCTAAATTGTTTTAATGTTTGATTAGGGATGCAAACAACAAAATTAGGGTTTGACCCCTTTGTACAGAGCGGCGTCGTTGTCTCCTTCACCCCTCTCTTCCAAATTTGTTCATCTTTCTCATTAACCATCCCTATTCTCTTCCTAATTTCATGAATAAAACGCTTTTTTGGCCTCTTGGTCTCATTCTGATTTGCTCTTTTTTCTGGAAATCCCTAAGTTTGAAACGAACTTATCTAAAGGGTTTGAAATGTTTCGATATGATCTTCCTCTCACCTTTGTTACCGGAGCACTCTCTCTCTCTCACATCCTCACGATTTTCAGTGGTTTTGCTTTGAAAAGGTATAGTTCTGTTTTTTGGCTTAACAGTTTCATTGGTTTTGCATATTTTATTCATGTTTTTTCTATTGACCTATTGTGATATGCTTTGAGATGCAGGAAGTGTTATGAGGGAGATAAAGTAATCATACCTGTGGAATGAAAAGGGAAGGTGAGGTGGAACGTAGCACTCCCTGGTGGCCGGAGGCGTGAGGTGGAAGAGATGATGGTTGAATGCGCACTTCTGGTAACATTTTCTTTTCTATCTTCTTTGTTGTATGATGATGATGTTGATGCTTCTGGGACTTTGTGGTTTTTGTGTTACTTGATCAGCTTGAAACTTTGTTGGTTTTCTTTTTTGATTTGTTGGGTATCTGGGATGATGTTACTGAGTTTTTGCTTGTTGGAAAATGGTTTGTAACAGTTTTGATGGTTTTTGTATGTTGGATAGTTTTTGATCAGTTTCTGGTTATTGGTATTTGAAGGTTGATGGAAGTGGTTATGCAGGTTTGGGTGGTTATGTAGGTTGTGTTTGAGTATATTTTTCTGTTTCTACTTTGTTTTGGATAGCTTGCTTGGTATGTTTTGTGATTTTGTTGATGGTTTGCAAGTTATGGATTTTTGGTTTGAAATTGTTTTACAGCTTTGGATACTTGAACCGAGTTACAAGTTTTGTTGTGTTTGATGGAAGATGGTAGTTTTAGTTTGCAGGTTTGGGATTTCTTGTGGTTTGTTGTTACAGTTTCTAGGCTTTGTGAGTTTGACAGTATTTTTTGAAGGTTGGTTTGAGGTTTCTGGCTGTTTGTTGAGTTAACAGGTTGGGATATATTTTGGAGGTTTGGTGGCAGTTGTGTTTGATAATTTATGTCCTCTCTCTTGAGATTTCTCTATTGTTATATTCATGTGGTTTCTTGTTTGACAGCTTATTCAAAATGGTGGGAAAACCACCAAATTTTGAATACTTTGGGCATGTTCTCCTTATGCTCTTTTCCTCTCTCTCTCTCTCTCTCAATGACCCTAAGCCAAATGCTTTTTTCTGAAAAGTTTGCAATTTATTTGGAAAATGATGAATATGGCTTATTGAACAAGCCTCTTGCTTGTTGACTTAGTTTACCATATGTTATATTTTCTTCTTGCCGATGCTGTTTGTTTGCTACTGCTATGCTGTTGTTGCTTGTACTTTGTTTGCATTTTGTTTTTGCTGATGCTGCTGTTTGCACATGATGCGCTGCTGTCTAGTTTGGCTCTGTTTTGAATATTTGTTTGGCCATGCTGCTATTTGCTTTTGGACAATTTGCGCTGCATGTTTGGCCCTGTTTTGCGCCTTATTTGGACAGCCTAGTTGTTTGTTAGTTTGATGATGCGCTGCAAATTTTGTTTGGACGACCTTGTTGCACTTGGACAAATTGCTTGCATTCTTTATTTGGATAGCTTTGCTTGCATTTTTATTTTTCTTTTTGTGAACCAAGAAGAATAATCTTCTTGTGATTTGCAAATAGAAAAATAAAAATGTGACGAATTAAAAATAGCCCTCTGATTCCAAATTGCAAACTTTAATGATGAACACTTTTTTCTTTTGAAAATTCTTACTCATGTCCAATTAACTATACTAACTATTTTTCTGTCTTTTGTTTTCATGTGAGCGCAAACTGGATGGTGGCAAAGCTGAGGAAGCAAGAGATTCTTTGGCAAGCATGGAAGCAGTGGAAACTCAGTCATCCTTAGGCATAGATTTTTCTTTGTAATTTAGAGAGAAATACTCAAACAATTGTATTAATTTATTTTTCAAATACAATAAGTTGTAAAACTTAAAGCATTTAAATAATAAATTGTTTTGTATCAACTTTTGGAATAAATGAAAAAAATCTTATGAGGTATTCTGATGTCCATTAAAATCCTTTACTGTCAATAACTCGCAATTTTCTCTTCGTGTCTTCACTAATTCCTTAAGATTCCTGATTAAGATAATTAAAACTGCATTCCAATAATTTCAATCAAGATAAATTAATTTCCAATTAATCCAATAATTCTGTAATCTTGCAACTGCGTTCCAATCAGAACACGCACTGTCTATTCCATAAACAAGCAAATATTTATTCCATAAACAAGCAAATTTTTATTCCATAAACAAGCAAATGTTTATTCCATAAACAAGCAAATGTTTTAAAAGACGCAAATTAACTAGTTAATCTGGATCAAACAAAACGTGAATGTTCCAAATGACAGTCTTAGATCCCATCTCTTGTCCCAAATGAACATGCCTTGAGAACAAACAGTAACCTTTCAGTAAACTTGAAAAAAGCATGAAAACGTGTGAAAGCCAATTGGATCTTTGAGAATTCATTTCTTGTGAGAATTGCAAGAAAAACCCTAATTGCTGGTTTACTGCCAAAGGAGAAAATCTGTCTAATCGATTTCCGAGCCAGCTTGAACATCTAAGAAACCCTAGGGTTGTGTTTTTTCTATGAAAAATGGGAGGGAAAATTTTGGGGTACAACAGCTGCCTCTGTTCAATCTTCTTGAACCTGAAGAGTTAGATCGGCGAGTTTTTCTGTTCGTGACTCGAAGGTAAAAGATGATTGGACACTAGAGTGCCGATAAATTTACGCTATACAAAAGTGTAATTGAGGGAATTGGCTTAAAGATGCCATTCATAGAGATATTATAATCTTGTTGGAGATGGGCTTGTAGATTCCATCCAAGAATGTTTGGTTATAACTCGACAGAATAAGCATCAGAATGGTGTTCGTATTTGGAACGTATCTGAACTATATTTGAGCTTAGAATCTGAATAAGCGACAGAAAGGCATCCGTGTCTGGAGCATCTCTGGGCTGGGGAAAAGTCAGAATAAGTGACAGAATGACCGCTGTGTATGGAGTGTATCTGGACTGTGTCTGAAGTTGAGATCTGTATGAGTAGCAAAATGACTTCCGTGTCTGGAGTGTATCTGAATTGTATCTGAAATCTTTGAAAATTTGTTAAAGATAGCTGTTAATCTTATCCTGAAAAGGGTAAAATGTTAGCTGAAACACATAGCTATGTTGCATGCAATGCATGATGCAATAAATGTGCTTTATCAATGTTCATGATATGTGAATGTAATGTTTGCGCATGTAAGATGATTTGCTGTATTACTGAGGAAGATAAATTCTCGATAGCTGGGGATAATGAGATCCTTGACTGTTACCGGGGAAAATAAATCCTTGACCGCTGCTGGAAATTCAAAATCTTTGACAACTTCTGTGGGGATCTGAGAATCCTTCATGTCTTAAAGTTGGAGTATTGACAAAAATTCTGCTTGGGGAAGTAATGCCATGTACTGCCTGAGAAATATGCTTGGGATATCCAGAGAACTTTGAAGACTTCCACTGAGGTTTAAATAACGGGAATCCTTACTCGGCTGGGGAATAGGGAAAATTCTGGTGATTTTACTGGGGAATCAAGAATGAGAATCTTCGATCTGCAGGGGATTAAAAATTCTGACAAATTCATGTTGGGGAGTAATGAAGACTCTGGCAACTTCATTGGGGAATCAAGAATGAGAATCTTCATTCTGTTGGGGAGTAAAAAATCTGTGGGGAGTGATGAAGACTCTGGAAATTTCAATGGGGAATCAAGAATGAGAGTCTTCGATCTATTGGGGAGTAAAAACTATGTGGGGAGTAGCTATACTGCTGGGGAGATCAGGAGTTCGGGTTGTATGCCAATCTACTGGGAGTCAAGAATGAGAATCTTCATTTTGTTGGGGATATCAGGAGTTTGGGTTGTATGCCAATCTACTGGGGAGTCAAGAATGAGAATCTTCATTCTGTCGAGGATATCAGGAGTTTGGGTGTATGCCAATCTACTGGGGAGTCAAGAATGAGAATCTTCATTCTGTCAGGGATATCAGGAGTTTGGGTGTATGCCAATCTACTAGGGAGTCAAGAATGAGAATCTTCATTCTGTCGGGGATATCAGGAGTTTGGGTGTATGCCAATCTACCGGGGAGTCAAGAATGAGAATCTTCATTCTTGTCGGGGATATCAGGAGTTTGGGTGTATGCCAATCTACTGGGATGTCAAGAATGAGAATCTTCATTCTTGTCAGGGATATCAGGAGTTTGGGTGTATGTCAATCTACTGGGGAGTCAAGAATGAGAATCTTCATTCTTTTCGGGGATATTAGGAGTTTGGGTGTATGCCAATCTACTGGGGAACTATCCAAGGTTGGGGATAAAAGAAAAGTTAACTGTTATCTGGTTGATTCTTAGATTTTAAGACAACTTGCTGGGGAATTTGGCGAAAACTGGATGGTTTCTACTGGGGATTGATAGTTGGAAATTTGACTTGACAGGGGAAGAAGGTTTCATCTCCGCCGAGGGTCTGTAATTCAAAGTTTTTACTCCGCTGGGGATATGCATTTCAAGGTTTTAGCTCCACTAGAGACCTAGATGATGTGTTGATTCGATTGTGTATGGAAATGGGCTTAAAGATGCCATTTGGAGAAACAGAGGAGAATCGTCGGAGATGGGCTTGTAAATGCCATCCAAAGGTGATTGTTGACGGAAAGTTGAACTGGATCTGAAAAGAGAATGAATCAGAATAAATTGTTGAGAGATTTATCTGTTGAGAGATTTTATCTGAATTAGTAAAAATCTGGAGACGAATCAGAATAAACCGTTGGGAGATTTATCTGAACCAGTAAAAATATGGAAATGAATCAGAATAAACCGTTGAGAGATTTATCTGAACCAGTAAAAATCTGGAAATGAATCAGAATAAATCGTTGAGAGATTTATCTGAACCAGTGAAATCTGGAATATCTTCAACTGGGATAAGAATCAGGGAGATCTTAGGGTCGATCTGACTGAACCAGAGAAGGTCTTAAATTAACTTTGACTGGATAAGAATCAGAAAAATCTTAGAATTGATTTAACTGAACCAGACGAAAGTCTTTGCGAAATCTTCAACAGATGCCGGGGAAAATAAATCTTGGACTGCTGTTGAAGAGTATGTGTGTCTTTAAACTTTACTTAGAATGTTTCCAATAGGGAATCCTGTTTCGTTGTTTGAGGAGGATTCAGCTGGGAAATGTTGATTTTTTTTTTAGAGAAATAGAATTTTTAGGAGCTTCAGTCGTCCGTTATTCTACTGGGGTACCATCTCTGTCTAATTTTAGGAACTTCGGTCGTTCGTTATTCTTCTAATGAATCATCTTTGTTAAATTTTGGGAACTTTGATCGTCTGTTATTCTATTGAGGAATCATCTTTGTTGAATTTTGGGAACTTTGATCGTCCGTTATTCTACTGAGGAATCATCTCTGTTGAATTTTGGGAACTTCGGTCGTCCGTTATTCTATTCAGGAATCATCTCTATTGAATTTTGGGAACTACGGTCGTTCGTTATTCTATTGAGGAATCATCTCTGTTGAAGAGGAAAGTTGGATGAACTACTATCTGGTCGTGGTCCAGGCTTCATAGCTTGAATTTCGTGAGAATTTGATTGCATCTTTCCTGAAAGGTAAAGATTAGTTGCATGACATATATCAAACAATGATGTTCTCAAAATAAATGAGATTGCGTTGTATGATGTCCTGATGTACGGATGTGTAATGTTTTCAAGATGATATCTCGCTGGGGAAAATAAATCCTGAATTGGCGTTGGAGAAAAGAGTTGAATTCTGGCGACTTCAATTGGAAAAATCCTCAGGGATTCTTGAGGTCGACTTAGCTGGGAAGAGGTTATCAAAGATTGAAACTCTGGCTGGGAGTCCTCTTGTGAGAAGGATTTTGGGGAGATTTGTCAATGCCCATAGCAGCGAGTGTTTATGGCTTTTTCCAGGAAATGTTTGACTGTATGCAACCCTTTGTTGGAATTGACATTCAATGCCTCCAAGTGACGGGGATGGAGACTTGCCCCTGGTTACTCTGCACTTTGAGAGATTTCTTGAAATCTTGACTGGACTGCCCCAGGTGTACTGGACAATGACATGTCATGCCCCCTTGTTGATAGGAGATTTTTGCAGCGGAAGTGTCATCCCGCTTGAAGTGACTCTGTTCACTGAGAGAGCTTTTCGTTCATTGGATATTCATTGTGTGAATTTCTTCACTGTCAAACAAATAGCCATATGCAAACAACGATATTCAAATAATGCAAAGTTTATGCTTGTCTAGAAATTTTGAAAATGTGTTTTTTAGCAGAAAACTTTTGTAAGAAAAATTCAACTCAAGATTTAGAGCAAAGCCTTACAGGAGTCAGGATACCTTTTGTAACAGTATGCTTTTGAACTAACCCATGCTTCAATTAGGACTTTTGAAGGGTTGTAGCGTGGCTTGGTTCGCGGTTTAAGAAACAAAGGATAAAGGCTCAAAATATATTTGTACCCACCCGCTCTTCGTGATGTTCTTCAGTCCTAAACTCAGTTAATTGTGCGTTTGAACTCCAAATGAATCTGGAATGACATTTTAGTGATGGTTCAAACAAGTTAAATTTGTTGGAAGGCAGTCATTTTCGCAACATTATTTTTGCTGAGGATTTGTAGTGACCTCTTTCTTTCGATTTATTATCCCTAATTTTTGCCTGACTGTTCCTGTTTTTGAGATTACAGTCAGCGGGATGCCCCAGTTTTCTTAAGCCTCCTTTGTAGGTTTCGACTCAGTGGGCTTTTCTTTTTGAGAGATAATGACTGTCTATGTGATAGGGAACCATCACTGTCTTTTGATCCCAAAGGAAAGTTTTTGATGTCATTCATTATATTACAAGATGAGAGTTTGCGACTTTAACGTGCGTTTGAATTAACTGAGAGACTACCCTGCCCCAGGTTTTGATTAAAGGTTTCAATTTGTGTTAAAATAGAAAACTTCTACTTCTTTGGCTCGAAGAGGTTGACTAGGGATTATCTTCCTTATAACTCCAGTGTTTAGGATTTGAAAGAAACACCTGTACATCGTCAGCAAGGTCTGTCCAAGAGCATACTGTATGAGATTATGGCATTGTTTTCGTCATCCTCCCTCTAAAGGTTCGTGTCATAAGAAAAATAAAAAACATAGTTTAAATATAGTGAAAATGAAAAAGACGAATTCAAGACAAACATATGTAATGCATTAATGAAACAGAGTTTGACATTAATAGATAATTGTTTGAATAACAAAATAAATTACAATTGGAAATTCAAAATGAACAGAAGCCTCTTTGTTCGAACTTGTCATTTCAGGTGGAGAGCCCTCAGCGGAAGATTTTCATCTGGCCATCTTGTGTGAACTTCAGCGTTGTTTCTTTAATCAGATCTTGAAATTTGTTTCTCAATGCCCAACAGCTATCGGTGTCATGTTCAGGACTGTTGGAGTGATACGCACATCTTGCATTTGGATCGTACCATGGAGAGGCTGTGTTGAGACTCCAGGGGGGTTCTTTAATACAATCAGCTTGACTTCCAACAACTGTTGCAGCACTTGAGATAATGACATGCTAATCTCAGAGAAGCGCTTTTCAGATGTATTTCGCTTATGCTGATTACCCTGTTGACGTTGGTGAGGTTGTTTTTGGGCTTGTGACCCTGAAGCAAACTGAGGAGGTTTTCTTTCGGCTTCTTGTCTCAAGGGAGGCTGAATGATGACTTGATCCTCAACCCTATTAGTTTTCCCCATTTGGTTACATCCATCCCGATGCAGTTTGTTGATGAGGACCCTTAGTTCTTCTTGTCCTTGTGCCAAGTTTTGGACGAGAGCCATCTGGCCCACCAGTTGTCCCATCATCTGGATTTTCATTATGGCTATCTCAGTTCGTAGCAGCTCCAACTGATCATCTTTGTTGCCCTCGGGATTCCCCATGATCATGCCCTAGTGAGGAGAGATTTCACTTCTTGCTGCCCCCTGGATAGGTTCAAGAACATCTCTTGAAGTTGAGCATTTTGAGCCTGGATGTCCTTGATAGTCTTCTCTAGAGCCATCTCTACTGAAATAAACAGTAGGAAGATAAGGAGACCTGAAAGGGAGAAACCTGTCGTGATATGATGCATGATATGTGGATGCATGTTTTCAAGGATCTTGCGGGGTAAACACAAGAAAAATGTTAAAAGTTGAATTTCGATCAACATCTTTGATTGGAGAACTTCGTATCGGTGGATGTCTTTCCACGAGAATCAAGCTCACCATGTCAAGTGGGTCATAGCCCTTGACTCAAGTCGTTGTACTTGATCTTTGACGGTGTTTGTTTAGAGGAAAATAAATCCTCTTGCCCTTTGATATACGTCTGGTTCAACGTGACCCTGCATCAAAGACCCTCGAGATCCTTGAAATGGTTATTGAAAATTCTATGGCATGATGTTAGGATGTTATGTACAGATATGCGAGGTAAGCAAGTTTATATACAAATAATCATATTTACACAAAGCAGACAAGTCCTTAGGTTTAGGCTTGCATGGAATTTGTAGGTAAATACCCTCTTGAAGTCTAGTTGGCTCAACCTGTCCTAGAAATAAAGATCGGGTTCTAAAAGATCTCAATATCACCGACCTTTCTTTTAGGCATTGTCTCAGCACAATCAATCTTTTCTTGCGGCCGAGATATCCCAAAAGTCTAGTCTCAATGAGCGCAGTATCGAGTGTCAACCAATTTTCAGCTTTACACCGAAACTGATTACCTCACTACGTCCTAATGGCCAAGTTGGTTCAATTAGGGTTCTAAGGTTAATTAGTGCTTCGCGATGCCACTCAGCGGCCCCGTATTCTCCTCGATTCACCACGAGGGATACTGGTACCCACAAATGCGTCACACTAACATAGCCATTGTTTCAACCATATCGGTCTATGTTGTACAGTCTCCACAATCTATTGCTATTTACCTAAAAAGGGTGCCCCAAATCCGGGTAGAGGATTCAAACCCAAACAATAAAACCAAAAGATAAAGCATACAAGTCAAGCAAGATAAGCATGTAAAGGTGATCTAAAACCCTAAGGTAACCCCACATTCTTAATTCCCTAGCAGAGTCGCCAGTTATGTGATATGGTGGGAGAATTGACTAGAGGTTTTGCGTTTCGTTCGCACTTGTACGGTTAGCAAGAGTCGCCACCGACTTTTATTTTATCCAAAAGGAAAGTTAAAAAAGCACAGGAAATACCTTTCGAGAATTTTCTCGGGTTCGGGGGGTAGATTATGAAAAGGGAAGGTATTAGCACCCTTTTCATCCATGGTTTTCCATGGGCTCTTAGTTACTCGTTTTAGATCACTTGCTTTTGTTTGTGTGCTTGTGGTGTGGGTTTTGAAAGTATTTTGGAAAGTTTCGTTGTAATGGTTCTCGTCTCTATAAGAACATATACAAAGTTTTGTTTCGAAAAATAGTTCAAAGAGGTGTTTGTGAATTGTGTTTCGAAAAGTGTTTTGAAAAGAGGTTTTTCCATGGTTCTCGTCTCTATAAGAACGTATGCAAAACATTTTGTATTTTGAAAGTGTTTTGAAATTGAGGTGTAGGTGTGAAATTTTTTGTCGTAAGCAAGCGAGTAACTAAGGGCGAATCTATCTACTCGAAAAAGTCTTAAGTTGTTCTTTTCTTCTTCCTTTTAATGGTGCTATCTTACTATTGATTTGGTAAGAAGCCCCATCATTGAATGTGAAGGGACAGGCGTGGGTCAATTTTACAATCATTGAAAGCAACTTGTGAGATGCTCTAGCAATTTTGTAAGGGACGAGATCGTTTTATCGAAGGCAACATCGAGGGTCATCGAGGGACTAGGATCTTTGTTTATCGAAGGGTCATTTGCTAGGGTGTCTCATATTCGAGGGACATGATTGTATTTCTGAGGCAACGAGCGGGGTTACCCTAGAGGTGCGCGTGTGAAAAAAGTGTGTTGGTTTCAAGTTATTTATTCTTGGATTAGGTCATCTAGCGATTGATTTTTGAATCTTGCCATACACGCCTAGTTACTATACAGTATATAGAAAGCAATAAATTGCGGGAATTGAAATTCTAAACTATTACAGAATGTTCGGGAATGGTACAATTGTTACAAATGGGGATGAATCAAATAAAAATAGCAATGTCCAAATATCAAATAATACAACCAAATCGAATTATTGTGCGATTCAATATAAAGCTATGATAATTTATGAAATAAAGTCAACAAAATATGAAATGTATGTATTTACTTGAAAAAGAAAAATAAAACCTATTCTAAAAGGAAATTGATTTAAATTAAAATCTTATTATTATTTTTGTATTTTTATTAATCATGTAAGTAAAGAAAGAAAATAAACTAATTTAAATGTTTTTGGTGTTTTTATTAAATGTAAAAAATTAATAAAGATAAATTAAAAGAAAAAAGAAAATGATAAAAAATTAACTTCAAGATTTAAATTAATTTAATAATAAAAAAATGTATTTTGGTTTTCTTTAGCATTTTTTAAAATAAATAAAAACAAATAAAAAAAGAAATGGGCTTAAGAAGTTCTAGGAATGTTGGGCCCAAAGAAAAGGGATGTTTGCTGTTAACAAAAACAAATCAGATGGGGGGGGGGGGGGGGGGGGGGGGCTAGCAACCGTATGGGCCTAAAGGGATTTGGAAAAGAATTGGCCCATGTTCTAAATTGTTTTAACGTTTGATTAAGGATGCAAATAACAAAATTAGGGTTTGACCCCTTTGTACAGAGCGGCGCCGTTGTCTCCTTCATCCCTCTCTTCCAAATTCGTTCATCTTTCTCGTTAACCATCCCTATTATCTTCCTAATTTCATGAATAAAACGCTTTTTCGTCCTCTTGGTCTCATTCTGATTTGCGCTTTTTTTCTGGAAATCCCTAAGATTGAAACGAACTTATCTAAAGGGTTTGAAATGTTTCGATCTGATCTTCCTCTCACCTTC
Organism: Vicia faba; assembly: GCA_948472305.1. NCBI lineage: Eukaryota > Viridiplantae > Streptophyta > Magnoliopsida > Fabales > Fabaceae > Vicia > Vicia faba. The sequence continues at coordinate 258,403,564 of OX451741.1, forward strand.
GTTACCGGAGCACTCTCTCTCTCTCACATCCTCACGATTTTCAGTGGTTTTGCTTTGAAAAGGTATAGTTCTGTTTTTTGGCTTAACAGTTTCATTGGTTTTGCATATTTTGTTCATGTTTTTAATATTGACCTATTGTGCTATGCTTTGAGATGCAGGAAGTGTTATGAGGGATATAAAGTAATCATACCTACATAATGAAAAGGGAAGGTGAGGTGGAACGTAGCGCTCCCTGGTGGCCGGAGGCGTGAGGTGGAAGAGATGATGGTTGAATGCGCACTTCTGGTAACCTTTTCTTTTCTATCTTCTTTGTTGTATGATGATGATGCTGATGCTTCTGGGACTTTGTGGTTTTTGTGTTGCTTGATCAGCTTGAAACTTTGTTGGTTTTCTTTTTTGATTTGTTGGGTATCTGGGATGATGTTACTGAGTTTTTGCTTGTTTGAAAATGGTTTGTAACCGTTTTGATGGTTTTTGTATGTTGGACAGTTTTTGATCAGTTTCTGGTTATTGGTATTTGAAGGTTTATGGCAGTGGTTATGCAGGTTTGGGTGGTTATGCAGGTTGTGTTTGAGTATATTTTTCTGTTTCTACTTTGTTTTGCTTAGCTTGTTTGGTATGTTTTGTGATTTTGTTGATGGTTTGCAAGTTGTGGATTTTTGGTTTGAAATGGTTTTACAGCTTTGGATACTTGAACTGAGTTACAGGTTTTGTTGTGTTTGATGGAAGATGGAAGTTTTAGTTTGCAGGTTTGGGATTTCTTGTGGTTTGTTGTTACAGTTTCTAGGCTTTGTGAGTTTGACAGTATTTTTAGAAGTTGGTTTGAGGGTTCTGGTTGTTTGTTGAGTTAAAAGGTTGGGATATATTTTGGAGGTTTGGTGGAAATTGTGTTTGATAATTTCTGTCCTCTCTCTTGAGCTTTCTCTACTATTATATTCATGTGGTTTCTTGTTTGACAGCTTATTCAAAATGGTGGGAAAACCACCAAATTTTGAATACTTTGGGCATGTTCTCCTTATGCTCTTTTCCTTGCAGTTTTGTTTTCTAGCAATTCTGGTGCAATTGTGACAGCAGGGCAGCATCCCTAGGTGACTTCTTTCCTCTCTCTCTCAATGACCCTAAGCCAAATGCTTTTTTCTGAAAAGTTTGCAATTTATTTGGAAAATGATGATTATGGCTTATTGAACAAGCCTCTTGCTTGTTGACTTAGTTTACCGTATATTATATTTTCTTCTTGCTGATGTTGTTTGTTTGCTACTACTATGCTGTTGTTGCTTGTACTTTGTTTGCATTTTGTTTTTGCTGATGCTGCTGTTTGCACATGATGCGCTGCTGTCTAGTTTGGCTCTGTTTTGAATATTTGTTTGGCCATGCTGCTTTTTGCTTTTCGACAATTTGCGCTGCTTGTTTGGCCCTGTTTTGCACCTTGTTTAGACAGCCTAGTTGTTTGTTAGTTTGATGATGCGCTGCAAATTTTGTTTGGACAGCCTTGTTGCACTTGGACAAATTGCTTGCATTCTTTATTTGGACAGCTTTGCTTGCATTTTTATTTTTCTTTTTGTGAACCAAGAAGAATAATCTTCTTGTGATTTGCAAATAGAAAAATAAAAACGCGATGAATTAAAAATAGCCCTCTGATTCCAAATTGCAAACTTTAATGATGAACACTTTTTTTCTTTTGAAAATTCTTACTCATGTCCAATTAACTGCACTAACTATTTTTCTGTCTTTTGTTTTCATGTGAGCGCAAACTGGATGGTGGAAAAGCAGAGGAAGCAAGAGATTCTTTGGCAAGCATGGAAGCAATGGAAACTCAGTCATCCTTAGGCATAGATTTTTCTTTGTAATTTAGAGAGAAATACTCAAACAATTGTATTAATTTATTTTTCAAATACAATAAGTTGTAAAACTTAAAGTATTTAAATAATAAATTGTTTTGTAACAACTTTTGGAATAAATGAAAAAATCTTATGAGGTATTCTGATGTCCATTAAAATCCTTTACTGTCAATAACTCGCAATTTTCTCTTCGCATCTTCACTAATTCTTTAAGATTCCTGATTAAGATAATTGAAACTGCATTCCAATAATTCCAATCAAGATAACTTAATTTCCAATTAATCCAATAATTCTGTAATCTTGCAACTGCGTTCCAATCAGAACACGCACTGTCTATTCCATAAACAAGCAAATATTTATTCCATAAACAAGAAAATGTTTATTCCATAAACAAGCAAATGTTTATTCCATAAACAAGTAAATGTTTTAAAAGACGCAAATTAACTGGTTAATCTGGATCAAACAAAACGTGAATGTTCCAAATGACAGTCTTAGATCCCATCTCTTGTCCCAAATGAACATGCCTTGAGAACAAACATTAACCTTTCAGTAAACTTGAAAAAAGCATGAAAACATGTGAAAGCCAATTGGATATTTGAGAATTCATTTCTTGTGAGAATTGCAAGAAAAACCCTAATTGTTGGTTTACTGCCAAAGGAGAAAATTTGTCTGATCGATTCCTGAGCCAGCTTGAACATCTGATAAACCCTAGGGTTATGTTTTTTCTATGAAAAATGGGAGGGCAAATTTTGGGGTACAACAGGCATCTATAAGCCCATTCACCTCCCATCTTCGAGTGCAAATTTTTAGGCACTCTAGTGTTCAAACATCTTTCACCATCAAGTCACGGATGCCGGATCCGCCAATCTAACTCTTCGGGTTCAAGAAGTTTGAACAGGGGCAGTTGTTGTACTCCAAAATTTTCCCTCTCAATTCTCAAGACATCTCTCACGATGATTCTCAAAATTCAAGCTTGCATAAGTACATTGGGATTTTCCAGCACTAGAATTAAAAAGGAAACTGTCAAAAAGAGAGAAAATAGATAAAAATAACATTTTGACAAATTTGGAGGAAAATAGGCGTCCTTCGATTCAGCCCCCTTCGACTGGACTTTGCACCTCCTTCGACTTCTCAAAATTTGTTGCTAGCATGCCTCTTTCGTCTGGGCATGTGACTTCAAAAAGGCTTCCTTTGACTCAGAAGGAAATGATCTTCATACAAGCTTCAATTGAGTTTTTGTTTCCCTCTAAAGCAGTGTCTTTCGACTCAGGAATGTCCTTCGACTCGGGAAGTAAAGGCTTCCTTTTGGTTTTCTTCAATTCAAAAAGTCAATAATCTTATGAAAGCTTCCTTCAATTCAGAAGTTAAAAACCTTCTGAAAAGTGTCATTCGACTGCACCATTCGCCCCTCACCTGTTTTCCTTGGATTCATAAGTTTTCGATTGGATGAATGGCCACCTTCCTGTGACTTTCAAATTCATCTCCATGTATGGTTCTAATGCGCCTTCATATCACTTTTCAAATCCATATGTAAACCCTTCGACACGCCATAGTCCTGCATTAGGACACAACTGGTGAAAACGAATGATGTGTTGTTCTAGTCTGGTCGAAAGGTGTAGGAAGATGGATGATTCGACTCAAAAGATCAAGTTGAACATTTATACCCATGGGCTAGGCTACGTGTTTTCCCTTTTCAGGCCTCAAACCTATGACTCACCCTATACTTAATTGTTTATGCAAGCTAAAATAGGCCTTTACCCATTTGTTGTCCAAGACCACTTGCACTTAATAGCATAATACTACCTTTTAGAAAAGTCTGTCTTGAGCCTTGCGCCTGTTTTCCTTCAGAAGGAAGCAACCCCATCTGAACCATTCATTTTGCTTTTATGGCACAAGTGGGCACTCACTTTCCAGCGAAGCCTTATTTTATTATAGTTGCTCACCAAGATTCCCAAAAGCCTTTATCCATAAATAGAGAGTTAATTTGCACAAAGAAGGGGGATCTTTTGGGACAAGAGGAACGAATCCCCCAAATTCTCTCAAACACAACAAAAAACTCTAAAGTTCCTCAACACTTGTGAAATTAAAAACCAGAATCATCGTTACCTCCTTCAAACAACACATTACAGTTTCCTTCGACTCAAAGAGCATCCTGTTGTACCCCAAAATTTTCCCTCCCATGTTTCTCAAAACATTTCAAGAAAGACCTCCAAGTTGCTCAAGGTAGTCCAAGGGTTGGCCAGACAAGCTCTCTCCTAAGGCAGTCTACCTCAAATTAGGGTTTCATGCTGCATCAAGATACTTGAGTCCAAGTGGTCCCAAATGCTCAACATTGTCCTAATATGTTCTCAAGATCATCCATGTTAAGTTTCAAGCCTTGCAGAGGAAGTTTGCTCAGTCTATTGCTCAAAAGGTCCAAAAATCGACTTGGCTAGGGCAAAAGTCAACTGTGGCCCACATACAGTCAAACTTCAAGATTTTTTGTCAACATTCTCATTTTGAAGGATATTTAATCATTTGATCAAGGGCTGATCATGATTCATCAAGGATTGCTCATGATTCATCAAGACTCAAAAGTTGCTAAATTAGGGTTTTTAGGAAAAGTCAACTCAACTTTGACCTAGCATAACTTTCTCATAATTTATGAGAAATGACCCATCCAAAGCTCATTTTTAAGAGGATGCAATTCCCTACAATCCATCTTCATCCCCCAAGTTCAAAATATGCACTCACAAGAAGTTATGAATTTGGACATTATAGGTCATTTTGAAAAGTCAACAAAAACACCTTTCTTGTCAAAGCTTCATACATGAGAATGTAACATCAAATTGAGATGAGACCAAACATTTTGATTAGAGGACATCTCAAGCTTTCTAAAAAGCCCAAGAACACCTCCAAAGAGTTAAAATTGAGGAAGTTATGCATTGTTAAAGTTGACCTTTTTTGCAAAATTGCCAAAAGTCAACTATCCCTAAAACTTCAAATTTTGCCAAATGGGCCCATTCTTTTTAACTTGTTTTGAATTGGAAACATATCCCACGTGCTCTAGCCTTTTCCACTTGTCCATATCTTATTTTTATTTTTTATTTTTATTTTTATTTGAATTAATTCAATTTAAATCAAAATAAATCAAATAAAATCCAAAAACATTGAAACCAAGGATTTTGTGATTATTTCAGGTCTTATTACACAGCTAGGATCAATCAAACTCGTATCAAGGCATATGTGTACAAAGATATTGGATTTGATCCAATTTTGGAAAGCTTTAAAGAAGAATCAAATCAAAAATCAAAAGGATTGAAGAAGGAAGATTTGGACACAATGATCAACCCTAATGCATTGTTTGATACATAAAGAGGCGAGGCAGACCTAGAAACAGGTTCGAAGAAAGCGTGAGAGCAAGAACAAAAACTGAAAAATCAAGGAAAAAGGGTGAGATCAAAATCCCACTTAGAGGCATTCTCAAGGCTCGTGACCGATTCCAATCGTTTTCTGGCACTCTCAGGAACCTAAAGCAATCGAAACCAAGCGTTTTCAAGCCCTCCCACGCACTGTAAGTCTGTAACGGTATCACCATATTCTTGAATTCGATTAGCATCATTCTTGCATGTATAGCGTAAAATAATGGCATATTCTTGATCACCATATTGTTTGCAAACTTTCTACAATAGCCAATTGCATTTTAATGGACTGAATTGTGAATCACCATTGTTAGGGTTTCAGACTTGGTTTTAGGGTCTTTATTTTCAGGGAAAATTGGCCTTCGTGAGTGATACCATTGTGATCAGGAAGACAAGACGGGTCTAACCATGGTGTTAGATATCATTTACATGGCCCATGGACGATTTTGGAAACATGCAGACCTGTAGCAACAGACGTTGTCTGTGGGTATAGGTCCTTGAGCTTTTAGCCATGGAGAGATGAAGGAGATGATGCGTTGTCACTCCCCTACTGGCCTGTTTGAATTTCGCGCCAGATCTTCACTAACGCTTTGTTTTTATATATTATTATTATTGCATGTTTTATGTACAGCAAATACACAATGGCGTAGTGGTTACCAGGTGGTTGCTTAAGGCACTAGGAGGCTGGAGGTTAGGGGTTCGATCCCTGCCTCCAGCATTTGCCATTTTCTTGTTTTATTTCAGGAGATCCAATGCATGCGCAGTCAAGAGATCCACCATGAGTCCTCATCATCCAATGCGCCAGATGGCCAGATGGCCAGATCTGGTGGCCACCATTGGGAGTGCACCACAAGCTAGTCAAACGCAACGCATAGGATCAAAAAAGTCAATGTGGATCAGCATCATTAGGCCTAGATTCTTGCTATGCACACCCCTCCAATTTCAGGCCCATCACTCTTTTTTATTTTTTGTTTATATTTTCATTTAATTATTTATTTATTTTACTTACTAACCAAAAACAATTTTATTTTTATCAAAAAATCACCAAAAATATTTTTATGCCTAATTAAAATCAGAATTTTTATTTTTCATCAATAAATATTAATTAAATTAATTAGGTTAATTTTTTAGATAACTTTAATTTATTTTGCAAATAATTAAAATTAATTAGAATCAATAGGGTTTATTACTAATTTAATCATTTTATTTCTTTCCTAAAATAACAAAAAAACCAAAAATATGACATTTAATTATTTTTCATCAATTAACTTAATTGACCAATTAATTTTGCATTTTAATTTTAAGACTTAATTTCTTTTCTTAAAAAATATTAAAAACAACAAAAACATTTTCTTTTAATTAGGAGGGTCAAAACCCTAGTTTTCGCATTCGATTTAATTTTCTCGCGCGTTTTATTTTTATCCAATTATTGTACTTGCTCCCGGTTTGTAATATTTAATTAGGACATTTATTTATTTTTTCAGCTTTTAATTTCAAAGGGTTTGTTTTTGGCGATGTAAATACCCGACTCCTTGTAATAGTTTAGTTTAAATTCCGCACTTTAATTTCTGGAAATATTCAACTGCTAGATGTTTGATAATAGGGTTTGAATGACAAGAATGAATGACTAAACTTAAAACAGCTAGATCACCCTAAACATGTGCAAAGATAAAATAAACTGAAACTGAATCACTCGCACATGCGCACTCCTAGGGTACACTTCCACTTGGTTTCCTTCGTTAAAACGGTCATTGAGCATAGGTTGTTTTAGAGGTCGTCCTCTTGTCTAAAAGATCATAGTTGCCTCGGACATTGCTGCCTCAGATAAATGATCTAAGAGATTAAGGTTACCATTAAGGCGTCCTAACGTTGCTTTAGTGACTGTACGTCCCTTTCGAATTGACCCTCAAAACTCCAACGACGGTGCTACCTACTCACTAATAGTGGGATAACATTGTCTAAAGGAAACAAACATAGAACGATTCCTTTTTTGAGTAGGTATATTAGTTCTTAAGTACTTTCTCAATCAAAACAACCTTTTTCACACTTACACTCCTTTGCAAACAAAGTTTTCAAAAACACTTCATTACACTCTTGAAGAAAGAAGCAAGAGTTAAATCGAAGTTAAAACAAAAACTCTTCAAAACCTACAAACACAAAGAAAACAATTTTTGAAAACAATGAGCTAGTACCTAAGAGCCCGTAGATAACTACGCATAGAAAGGGTGCTAATATCTTCCCTTTCTATAATCTACCCCCCGTACTCAGAAATATCTCGAAAAAGGAATTTTTCTGTACTTTTTTCCTTTCCTTGTTGGATAAAATAAAAGACGGTGGTGACTCTTGCTTACTGCGACATTTTGCAAACACAAACGCAAAACGCAAACCAGTATTTCAAAATAGTCTGGTTCTGGCCACCGTATCACAGAACTGGAGACTCTGCTGGGAAAAAATAAGTGGGGTGTACCTTAGGATTAGTTCATCATGTTGTTTTATATTGTTTGATTTGATTGCTTTATTTTTTTGGGCTTTCTATCGGAGTTACTATAGATCCTAACCCGGATTTGGGGGATACCTTTTAGGTAAGTAGCAATAGATTGTGAGGGAACTGTACGACATAGACCGATATGGTTGAAGCAGTAGCTACGTTGATGTGGCACATTAGTTGGTACCGATATCCCTTGTGGAGAAACAAGGAGAGTATGGGGCTGCTAATGGGTCATTAAGCATCAACTGACCTTAGAACCTATAATTGACCAACTTGGCCATAGAAAAGTAGCAGTATGCTACACTCATTGAGACCAAACTCTCGCGATAAACCTCTAGAACCCGGTTACTATTACTAGGACAGGTTGAACCAACTAAACTGAAAGAGGGTAATACCTAAACTCAATGCCAGCCTGAAATTTAAGGGCTATTGTGTTACTTGTTTTCCCCTACCATTTTTGCTATCTGTGATACCTGTTGTGTGTTTTATCTGACCACTTGAGTTCTTTGTAGGTTTTGTTTACAGTCCTTATCCAACAACTTGAATTTCTTGCCAGATTTACTTGTTTACATAACCTCGCATTTTTTCTTAAACGCGTAGCATACATATTGTTGCACCCCAAAATTTGCCCTCCCATATTCTTCAAGAAATTGCCAAGCCAAGTCACAAAATTCCCCAAGGGTTGTGCAGTCCAACTGTCTCCTATACAGTCAAAACTAGGGTTTGTGTTCTGATCAAAAGAATGAAGTTTTCAAAGGCCCAATCAAGTCTCATATGCTTACAAATATGGTCAAGTATCCTCATATCAAGTTTCAAGGCATTCAGCTCAAAATTGCACAGTCAAAACCCTAGATTGCACTACAGTCAACTATAGGGGCAAAATGGTCATTTGACAGTCAAAAGTTCAAATTTTTGGTCAACATATCATTTTGAAGCCACAAACATCATTTGATAAATGCTTGATCATGATTCTCAAAATTTGGCTCAGAAATCATCAAAGATGCAAAAGTTTCCTTATTTGGACAGCTGAAAAAGTCAACTGAAATTGACCAGGGCATAACTTTCACATGGATTATCATAAAAATCCCATCCAAAGCTCATTTTGAAGAGAAAGACATTTCCTACAACTCATCTTCATATTTCAAGTCCAAGAAATGCTCTCACAAAAAGTTATCAATTTCAACATTATAGGTCATTTTCAAAAGTCAACAAAAAGGGACTTTAAGTCAAAGGCCATAACTTGAGATTGGTAACTCAAAATGACATGGGACCAAAGACATTGGTTAGAGGACTCAAAGAACTTTCCAAAATGTCCAAGAACATGAGAAAAGATTAAAAATTGAGCAAGTTATGCCTTGTGGAAGTTGGGAAATTTTTGGATATTTTGAAAAGTCAACTTTGATCCAAATGACCTAAAATTGCTAATGGGCCCATTTTTCTTCCATGACTCATCATTCCAAGCATATACACGACCACTTGGCCCAAAGGGAAGTATTTTCTCATTTTTTATTTATTTATTTGAATTATTATTAATATTAATTCATTTAAATCATTTAAATATGTGGAAAATATATAGCTTGACCTAAAAAATCTTTTCATGCATGTTTTGCCATCAAGATTTCGTGCATAGGCTAATTAGGAAAGAATTGGACTGATTTGAGCATAATTGATACAAAATACACTTGAAAAAGATATGAAAAGATCTTAAGAAAATCAAATATGCAAAACCATTATTGCATTGGATTTTATTGAGTTTTGTTAACCTAATGCCTTCACTACATAAGCATGATCACAAACCTAACCCTAATAGACGAAAAGCTGCGCTAAAGAGCCATTGAAAGACTTGAAAAAATTGTCAAAAAACACAAAACTGAAATCATTGATAGAGGTTGATTCAAGGCACGAAATTCATTCCAAAAGCTTCCTTGTGGTCCCCTGAACGCATTCCACAAAAACAACAACCAAAGCTCCAAGAATCGGTACCTATGACTCGAACTGTAAAGAGAAAAAGTCATAATCGTGCATACCAATTCATGCATTTTTTATAAATTTTGATATGTGTTTTGCATTCCTCATGATGTTCTGAAGCTAACCCATGCCTTTAATTTGATTATTATGTTGTGTATGCAATTTCGCCATTGTTGCTTTTCTAGGGTTTACGAAGCTCAAAATTAGGGATTCTTAAAAGAGGTAAAATTAGCCCTCAAGACCACCATGGTTGCATTCAGCAAGCTTGGACGAAGAAGACTCAATATTCGCGCTCAATTTATGGAGCCCTGAGACCCAATCGCTATTTTTCCAAAAGCCTTCTAATGAAACGTGTCCAAAACCGTTGCTTTTGTGTTTTTTGTTTCAGGGATAGTGGAGACGATGAAGCGTGGCAAACTATGATTCGTTGATTTGAATTTTCGCGCGTGGATCCATTAATGTTGATTGTTTTCTTTATATTATTTGTTTGTTTATTATATAACAAACGCGTTAACATGGCTCAGCTGGCAGACGCTCATTGCATTGACGTCCAAGACCTGGGTTCGAGTCCCAGGTCTGCATAATATTTCATGTTATTTTTCAATTCAAACTCCTATGCAGCGTTAGTATTGAGGATGCATCATATGCCTCAAAATCCAAAGGTCCACGCGTCCAAGGGATGCAGATCAAGGGCTCAGAATTGAAGAACACCATGAGGACTAGTCAACACGCGCATACGTGGCCTGGAAAAGTCAAACAATCTCAAGTTTAATGGGCCAGAATTTCACACTAAGACCTCCACTTTGGGGCCTGAACCCCCCCTGGTTTGCTTTCTCTATATTTTTCTTATTTTATTTTTAATTGTTATTTTATTTTCTTTATTTGTTTAAATTAATTATTATTTTTTACCAAATATAAAAACTTCATAAAAAAATCAGAAAAAGATAAAAAATGCAATAAATATTTTTATTTTAACATTTTCTTGTAAATAAATTGTATATAATAAATTTAGTTTCAAATTAGGTTTAACTTAAATTCTTTTCATAACAAAAATCCAAAAATATAGAATTAAGTTTAATAAGCGTTTTATCTTTTTTTCTTTTTCACAATAATATTATTATTTTATTTATTTTCATAATTAAAATTGTATGTAAAAATTAGGTTTAATTTAGATTAAAAAATTCAATATTTTCTTAATAACTTAAAAATAATTAGAACTAGGTTTAACATTTCATTTTAGTTTTTTTAATTAATTCTTTTTCTACTAAATCCTGAAAAACATAAAAATACCAAAAACATTGTCTTTTAATTTTTAATTTAATTTTGCAAAAGGGTCCAACGCCCATGTTCTTAAATTTATTTAATTTCGTACATTTATTTTATTTCGCTTAATTAATCATGTATCTCTCCCAAAGCTTTGTAACATTTACTTTTCGCACTCTTATTTACTTTGCTTTATTTACTTTTCTGTCAAATCGGGTCCGGTTTAATTTTGGCGATGTGGACCCGCGCCATTTGTAATAGCTTTAGATTTACTTTTCCTGCAAATATTAACTGTTAAAAAAGCATGCAAGAATGAATGGCCCTAATTAAAATCAAGCGTAGATCACAATGAACATGACAAGACAAAATGCAAATGAACATGACACACAAATCACACACCACCCCTAGGGTACGCCTCACTGTTGCCTTGCCTCGAAAGGTGATCGTCGAGTAGAGGATGTCTTAGTAAGTCCTCATGATCCGGGAACCTGGCATGAGGGTAGCTTCTAAGGTGTCTTCCCATTGCTCTGGTGATCACCACGTCCCGAACCTCGAATTGACCCGAACACCTCCAACAGTGGTGCTACCTACCTCTCAATGGTGGGATGGCACTACTTTAAAGGACATTTACACAGACGAATTCCTTAGGGTAGGTAGGTTCTCGTAGATACTTGCTCTCTTCAAAAACAAATAAAAATCTTTTCACACCAACACATTTTCAAAAGCTTTCAAAGCAATTTTTTCAAACACTCTGACGTACGAGTCGAACTGAAATTTTTCAAAGAAACTTTTTAAAACCCACATTGAAAAGCAAACAAACCTTTTTGAAAACACAAGTGAGCAAGTATCTAAGAGCCCATGGATAACCATGGATAGAAAGGGTGCTAACACCTTCCCTTTCTATAACCTACCTCCCGAACCGAGAGCAATCTCTTTAAGGAATTTTTCTGTGCTTTTGTCCTTTCCATTTGGAGAAAATAAAAGACGGTGGCGACTCTTGCTTACCGCGACATTTCGCGAACCAGCGTTAAACAGTCAGTTCCAGATCCACCGATCACACACATCATAACATCATGCCTTAACATTTCCTTAACCATTTCAAGGATCTCAAGGGTTTGTGATGCAGATTATGATAAATCAAACGTCCAGCAAGGGGAAAAGGGGATTTATTTTCCTCTAGCCAATGTCGTCTAGAGATCAAAACACGATAACTTGAGTCAGTGGCTATGACCCACTCGATATGGTGAGCCTAACTCTTGAAGAAGGATTCTTAATGACATGAAGTTTCTTCAAACAAATTCAAACAGTTTCTTGTTTACCCAGCGAGATCTTTGAAAACATTGCATACATACCATACATATCTTTGCATAACAGGTCTTCCATTACCGGTCTCTCATGTCCTCGCTGTTTATTTCAGCAATGGCTCTCAAACAAGACAACCAAGATCTTCATACTCAAGAAGCACAAATCAAGGAAATCTTCCTAAACCTATCCAAGGGGCGGGAAGAGTTGAAAACACTCCTTGTTGGGAACTTAGTCAAGAAAAGTCCTGAAGACAATAAGGACGAGTGGCTGGAACAACTGCAAGCTGAGGTAGATGCAATAAGAACCCAAATGTTGGGGTAGATGGCTCTAATCTAAGACCTAGCCCAGGGACAAGAGGAGTTGAGAACCATTATCAACCAGCTTCATCAAGACAGATACAACAGTATGAAGCAAACAGTCAAGGCCGGGGACCAAGTCATTGATCAGCCTCTAAAAAGACAAGAGTTTGGTTTGGTGAAGAATGGACCTCTCCAAGTTGTTACTGCCTCACGGGTCCAACAACAACCTCGCCATAAACAACCGGTTAATCAGAGTAAGCCAGATAGGCCCAAGAGGAAGTTTACCAAGCTCAACATGCCGTTGTCCCGAGCTTTATAACACCTGTTGAGATTGAACCTGGTGACGTTGGTAGGACCTCATCCGAATCCTAAGACTTCTTCGCCTAACTACAATCCTGATGCAATATGTGCATATCACTCCAACAGTCTGGGGCATGATACTGACGACTGTTGGAAGTTGAAGTACAAAATTAAAAACCTGATTGACGAAGGAGCATTGGAATTCACACAAGATGGTCAGGCTGAGTTCTTCTACCATCCCTCCAAGGCACGTCCTCTGAAGTGACAAGATCAAATGAGAAGACTTTTTGTTCATTAGAATTTTCAATTTGTAATTTTCTTTTGATTGTTCAAACATTTATTCATGTCAAACTTTGTTACTTTATCAATGCATTGCATATGTCTGTTTTGAATCAATCCATTCGTATTCACTATATTCAAATTGCTTTCATTTTTGTGATGTTCAACTCTCGATTAAAAAATTCTGAGCCTTTAGAGGGAGGATGAAGAAAATGATATCAAAATCTCTACAATATGCTTTTGAATAAACCCCGCTGACGATGTACAGGCGTTGTTTCAAATCCTAAACAGTGGAGTTATAAGGAAGATAATCCCTAGTCAACCCCTTTGAGCCAAAGAAGTTGGAGATTTTCTTTTCACACAAATTAAAACCCTAAATCACAACCTGGGGCAGGGTAGTTTCTCAGTTAATTTGGGTGCACAATGAATGGCATCAAAGAGGCCCTTCCAAAATAAAATATGGTGATGGTTCCTTATAATCGTCAGGACAGGCAGTCATTATCTCTCAGAAATAAAATCCCATTAAGTCAAAACCTATGAAGGAGACTTACAAAACTGGGGCATCCCGCTGACTATAATCACAAAAGAAACAGTTCAGGAAAAAGGCAGGGATAATAAAATCAAAAAGAAAGAGATCCTATAAACTCTCAACAAAAATGACTACCTGTTCAAAATAAACTGTCAGTATCCGAACCATCACTGGAATATCAGAGCAAAGACTCAAACAAGATCTAAATACACAATTAGATGAGTTTAGGATCGAAGAACATCACGAAGAATGGGTGGGTACAAATAAAATTTGAGCCTTTATCCTTTGTTTCTTGAACCGTGAACCAGGCCACGTTATAACCCTTAAAAGTCCTAGCTGAAGCATGGGTTAGTTCGAAAGCATACTGTTACAAAAGGTATCCTGACTCTTGTAGGACTTGCTGTAAATTCTGAGTTGACATCACACTATTACAAAAAAAACTTGTTTTACTAAAAAGTGAATTTCCAAACTTCAAGACAGACATAAGCTTTGCATTCTTAAAATAACATTGTTTGCATATGACTATTTGTTCAACAGCAGAGAAATTCGCACGACGAATATCTAGTGAACAAAAGCCTTCTCAATAAAAAAGATCACATCAAGTGGAAAAACACTTCCAACCAAGGGGCACTGCAGGATCATTGTCCATCATTTGGGGCAGTCAATTCAAGATTCAAGGAATCTCTCAAAGATGCCAAATAGCCATGGGCAGATCTCCATCTGAATCACTTGGGGCATTAGACATGGATTCCCGCAACGAATCTTGCATGATAAACCGAACATCTTCTGGTAGTATGGCAACACAACACTACCGACAGTGACAACTCCCTACACTCTGGGAGCATGGACATAGTCAGAAAATACTGCGCATGAACAAAGACCCGCTAGGTTGACACACCTAGGCAAAACAAGGGCGTCCCGACGAACCAAAAGGTTCGGGTAAAAATTAGGGATAAAAACAAAAATTTGTACACCCGGAAAGTCGAAAACCCGAAAGGGCAGCTTGGGCAAAAAAGGGTATCCCGGTGGACTGAAAATCTGAAAAGACGGTCTAGGCAAAAGTTAGGGATTAAAGCGTTCAACTATGTCCCGTCATCTCGTCACTTTCCTACCAGAAGAAGATTTGTCATTTCAATAGGAAATTACCAAGCGCCTCATAGGTTGGAATAATACTCGATTCACAAGGCCTCCGCAGGCACCTTCTCCCGCAGATACAGGGGCAGAAAAGTCTCGATGCAAAGTCATTGTCATATCCTCAGCCCGCGTCCCAGTAACATATACATTCCTCGCAGAGTAAGAAAAGGACAGTGGTGTTAATTCTCCCCAGCCGAGGCTCGCAACCACGAATGGGTCGGTAAGATTCTCCCCAAGCAGAGTTTATCTATCACCAGCACTGGAAGATTATCCCCAGTGGAGTATATAAAAATTATCCCCAGTGGAGTTTGAAGAATTATCCCCAGTAGACTATGGAAGAATATCCCCAAAAGAGTCTACAAGGTTACTCCCCATGAAGTCGCAACTGGAAAATCATCCCCATCGGAGTTCATTCCTTTAACCAACAGAAACTCAATCCCCAACAAGTTTCATTATCGTCAGCAACGGTAATTCATCCCCAGCTGAATTTCTCAGCGGAATCCTCAGCAGATCATCTCTTCCCCACAGAGTAATCTCCTCATCAGTTTATTCCCCAACAAAGTTATCCTCTCCTGCAGGTTTATTCTCACAAGTCATCTTCATTCACTATCTCCAGCAGAAATGAAGAACTCAACTCTTTTCTTCAGCAGTGATCCGGGATTTATTTTCCCTAGATAAAAACATCCCATTTTCATACATCATGACATGCATATGCATCACACAACATAATCTCATTTATTTTGAGAACATCATCGCTTGATACATATCATGCATCACATACAACTAACCTTTGCCTTTCAGGAAGAATATGATTAAATTCTCACAAAATTCAAGCTATGAAGCTTTTACCTCAGTTGAATTACGAACAAGTTCCTAAATCTCGACAGAGCTGTTTCCTCAGTTGAATTACAGATGAGTTCCTAAATCTCAGCAGAGATGTTTCCTCATTTGAATTACAGACGAGTTCCTAAATCTCGACAGAGATGTTTTCCTTAATTGAATTATGGACGAGCTCCTAAATCTCGACAGAGATGTTTTCTCGGTTGAATTACGGACGAGTTCCTAAATCTCAGCAAAAATATTTCCTTAGTTGAATTACGGAAGAACTCCTAAATCTCAGCAGAGATGTTTCTTCAATTGAATTACAGACGAGTTCCTAAATCTCAGCAAAAATATTTCCTCAGTTGAATTACGGACTAGTTCCTAAATCTCAGCAAAAATATTTCCTCAGTTGAATTACGGACGAGTTCCTAAATCTCAGCAAAAATATTTCCTCAGTTGAATTACGGACGAGTTCCTAAATCTCAGCAGAGATGTTTCCTCAGTTGAATTACGGACGAGTTCCTAAATCTCAGCAGAGATGTTTCCTTAGTTGAATTACGGACGAGTTCCTAAATCTCGACAGAGATGTTTCTCTCAGTTGAATTACGGACGAGCTCCTAAATCTCAGCAAAAATATTTCCTCAGTTGAATTACGGACGAGTTCCTAAATCTCAGCAAAAATATTTCCTCAGTTGAATTACGGACGAGTTCTTAAATCTCAGCAAAGATGTTTCCTCAGTTGAATTATGGACGAGTTCCTAAATCTTGACAGAGATGTTTCCTCAGTTGAATTACGGACGGGTTCCTATATCTCAGCAGAGATGTTTCCTCATTTGAATTACAGAAGAGTTCCTAAATCTCAGCAGAGATGTTTCTTCAGTTGAATTACGGACGAGTTCCTAAATCTTAGCAGAGATGTTTCCTCAGTTGAATTATGGACGAGCTCCTAAAACTCAGCAGAGATGTTTTCTTAGTTGAATTACGGACGAGCTCCTAAATCTCAGCAAAGTTGTTTCCTCGGTTGAGTACGGACGATATAAGTTCCTAAATATCAACAGAGACGACTCACCAGCAGAATAACGGATGACGAAGCTCCTAAATTCTATTTTCTCTCAACAAAGATCAACCTTCCCCAATAGAATCTTCCTCAACAATAGGTATGCAAGCTCTCGCTAAGGAATCCCTTACCCGATCGATACTCCTTCGGATGGCATCTTTAAGCCCATCTCCCGTAAACAATCTCCAAATGGCATCTGTAAGCCCATTCCCGACATCACAATATAATTATCACTTCATGCGAGTGCAAATTTCTGGGCACTCTAGTGTTCAATCATCTTCCACCTTCAGATCACGAAAGGCACGAAAGCCAATCTACATCCTCAGGTTTAAGAAGATTGAACAGGGTCAGCTGTTGTACCCCAAAATTTTCCCTCCCATGTTTCTCAAAACATTTCAAGAAAGACCTCCAAGTTGCTCAAGGTAGTCCAAGGGTTGGCCAGACAAGCTCTCTCCTAAGGCAGTCTACCTCAAATTAGGGTTTCATGTTGCATCAAGATACTTGATTCCAAGTGGTCCCAAATTCTCAACATTGTCCTAATATGTTCTCAAGATCATCCATGTCAAGTTTCAAGCCTTGCAGAGGAAGTTTGCTCAGTCAATTGCTCAAAAGGTCCAAAAATCGACTATGCTAGGGAAAAAGTCAATTGTGGCCCACATACAGTCAAACTTCAAGATTTTTTGTCAACATTCTCATTTGGAAGGATATTTTATCATTTGATCAAGGTTTGATCATGATTCATCAAGGATTGCTCATAATTCATCAAGACTCAAAAGTTGCTAAATTAGGGTTTTGTAGGAAAAGTCAATTCAACTTTGACCAAGCATAACTTTCTCATACTTTATGAGAAATTACCCATCCAAAGCTCATTTTGAATAGGATGCAATTACCTATAATCCATATTCATTCCCAAAGTTAAAAATATGCACTCACAAGAAGTTGTGAATTTGGACATTATAGGTCATTTTGAAAAGTCAAGAAAAACACCTTTTTTTCAAAGCTTCATACATGAGCATGTAACATCAAATTGAGATGAGACCAAAAGGGTTTATTAGAGGACATCTCAAGATTTCTAAAAATTCCAAGAACACCTACAAAGAGTCAAAATTGAGGAAGTTATGCATTGTTGAAGTTGACCTTTTTTGCAAAATTGCCAAAAGTTAACTATCCCTAAAACTTCAAATTTTGCCAAATGGGCCCATTCTTTTTCACTTGTTTTGAATTGGTAACATAGACCACGTGCTTTAGCCTTTGCCACTTGTCCATATCTTATTTTTATTATTTATTTTGATTTTTATTTGAATTAATTCAATTTAAATCAAAATAAATCAAATAAATTCCAAAAACATTGAAACCAAGGATTTTGTGATTATTTCAGGTCTTATTACACAGCTAGGATCAATCAAACTCGTATCAAGGCATATGTGTACAAAGATATTGGATTTGATCCAATTTTGGAAAGCTTTAAAGAATAATCAAATCAAAAATCAAAAGGATTGAAGAAGGAAGATTTGGACACAATGATCAACCCTAATGCATTGTTTGATACATAAGGAGGCGAGGCAGACCTAGAAACAGGTTCGAACCAAGCGTGAGAGCAAGAACAAAAACTGAAAAATCAAGGAAAAAGGGTGAGATCAAAATCCCAATTAGAGGCATTCTCAAGGCTCGTGACCGATTCCAATCGTTTCCTGGAACTCTCAGGAACCTAAAGCAATCAAAACCAAGCATTTTCAAGCCCTCCCACGCACTGTAAGTCCGTAACGGTATCACCATATTCTTGAATTCGATTAACATCATTCTTGCGCGTATAGCGTAAAATAATGGCATATTCTTGATCACCATATTGTTTGCAAACTTTCTTCAATAGCCAATTGCATTTTAATGGACTGAATTGTGAATCACCATTGTTAGGGTTTCAGACTTGGTTTTAGGGTTTTTATTTTCAGGGAAAATTGGCCTTCGGGAGTGACACCATTGTGATCAGGAAGACAAGACGAGTCTAACCATGGTGTTAGATATCATTTACATGGCCCATGGAAGATTTTGGAAACATGCAGACCTGTAGCAACAGACGTTGTCCGTGGGTATAGGTCCTTGAGCTTTTAGCCATGGAGAGAGGAAGGAGATGATGCGTTGTCACTCCCCTACTGGCCTGTTTGAATTTCGCGCCAGATCTCCACTAACGCTTTGTTTTTATATATTATTATTATTGCATGTTTTATGTACAGAAAATACACAATGGCGTAGTGGTTACCAGGTGGATGCTTAAGGCACTAGGAGGCTGGAGGTCAGGGGTTCGATCCCTGCCTCCAGCATTTGCCATTTTCTAGTTTTATTTCAGGAGATCTAATGCATGTGCAGTCAAGAGATCCACCATGAGTCCTCATCATCCAACGCGCCAGATGCCAAGATTTGGTGGCCACCATTTGGAGTGCACCACAAGCCAGTCAAACGTAACGCATAGGATCAAAAAAGTCAATGTGGATCAGCATCATTGGGCCTAGATTCTTGCTATGCACACCCCTCCAATTTCAGGCCCATCTCTCTTTTTTATTTTGGTTTTTATTTTCATTTAATTATTTATTTATTTTATTTACTAACCAAAAACAATTTTCTTTTTATCAAAAAATCACCAAAAATATTTTAATGCCCAATTAAAATCAGAATTTTTATTTTTCATCAATAAATATTAATTAAATTAATTAGGTTAATTTTTTAGATAACTTTAATTTATTTTGCAAATAATTAAAATTAATTAGAACCAATAGGTTTTATTACTAATTTAATCATATTATTTCTTTCCTAAAATAACAAAAAAACCAAAAATATGACATTTAATTATTTTTCATCAATTAACTTAATTCACCAATTAATTTTGCATTTTAATTTTAAGACTTAATTTCTTTTCTTAAAAAATATTAAAAACAACAAAAACATTTTCTTTTAATTAGGAGGGTCAAAACCCTAGTTTTCGCATTAGATTTAATTTTCTCGCGTGTTTTATTTTTATCCAATTATTGTACCTGCTCCCGGTTTGTAATATTTTATTAGGACATTTATTTTATTTTTCCGCTTTTAATTTCAAAGGGTTTGTTTTTGGCGATGTAAATACCCGACGCCTTGTAATAGTTTAGTTTAAATTCCGCACTTTAATTTCTGCAAATATTCAACTGCTAGATGTTTGATAATAGGGTTTGCATGACAAGAATGAATGACTAAACTTAAAACAGTTAGATCACCTTAAACATGTGCAAAGATAAAATAAACTAAAACTGAATCACTCGCACATGTGCACTCCTAGGGTACACTCCCACTTGGTTGCCTTTGTTAAAACGGTCATTGAGCATAGGTTGTTTTAGAGGTCGTCCTCTTGTCTAAAAGATCATAGTTGCCTCGGAAAGGTTGCCTTGGACATTGCTGCCTAAGATAAATGATCTAAGACATTAGGGTTACCATTAAGACGTCCTAACGTCGCTTTAGTGACTGTACGTCCCTTTCGAATTGACCCTCAAAATTCCAACGACGGTGCTACCTACTCACTAATAGTGGGATAGCATTGTCTAAAGGAAACAAACATAGAACGATTCCTTTTTCGAGTAGGTAGATTAGTTCTTAAGTACTTGCTCAATCAAAACAACCTTTTTCACACTTACACTCCTTTACAAACAAAGTTTTCAAAAACACTTCATTACACTCTTTAAGACAGAAGCAAGAGTTAAATCGAAGTTAAAACAAAAACTTTTCAAAACCCACAAACACAAAGAAAACAATTTTTCAAAACAATGAGCAAGTACCTAAGAGCCCGTAGATAACTACGGATAGAAAGGGTGCTAATACCTTCCCTTTCTATAATCTACCCCCCGTACTCAGAAATATCTCGAAAAAGGAATTTTTCTGTGCTTTTTTCCTTTCTTTGTTGGATAAAATAAAAGACGGTGGCGACTCTTGCTTACCGCGACATTTTGTGAACACAAACGCAAAACACAAACCAGCATTTCAAAACAGTCGGGTTCTGGCCACCGTATCACACATCCCATTTGTTCTTTCCTTTGGATCCAGCAAAGAAGGATATTTCAGTTGTTTTGCTCTTTCGAATCAAGTGTCGAAGGCCTACCCTGGGTCTTCTCCTTTGAATCCAGAGGCATTCAAAACAACCGCTTCAAAGTCCAGAACACGCTCCAACCTCCAGCAAGGTAAGTCATTTTTAACCTTTGTCCCTTTGTTTCTAGCATAGCATGTAAACAAGTTTTCTTTTTCATTTAAAACATGTACATATTATTTTCTTCTTTTTGTTTTGTTTTCACTCTCTTAATATGTGTCATGGTTAACAATCTTCTTGGCTTTTTCTCTTGGTATATTTAAATACGCTTTAAAGAACTAATCTAGTATTAAGGTGATGTGGGCATGGCCTTGGGCCATATTGCTATTTAAACTCAAATGAAAGAAACAGGAGACAGAAGAGTTAGAAACGAAGCCTCTGGCTTCCATACCAACCTTCAGGCCAAATGAAAGAGGCAGTCGAAAGGCACAACATGCTGGCTTCCAGGTCCCAATCGAAAGCCACAATACGCTGGCTTCTAGGCCCAGTCGAAACTCATTCTTTCACCCCTTTTCAGGTAAGGTCGAAGAAGGCCAAAAATGGCAGAATCGAAGTGTTGCTGCCCTAAGTCGAAAGATCCATTTTCCTTGCTTTTACCTTATTTTTGCCTTTATATTTTCATGCAATTCAATATGGTTGTAATAATGTAGGATTTATTTCTTGCACTCTTTTATTACCTTCACATAAATGTTAGTAATTAGGTGTATGGCAAGATAAAATCAACAAATAGACAACCCAAAAATCAAAGACAAAATGCATGCAATCAAACACACTTGCACACATGCACCCTTAAGGAAATTCCACTTGTTGCCTTACAAAAATGGCCATGTTATGCATGTGGGATGTCTTAGCACAAACAAATTGAAAAAGATCATAATCCTTCAATGACGCTATCAAAGTTGCCTTTCAAAATGATCTTAGTCCCTACAGAAAAGTGCTAAGTCATTTCACAACATTGTTATCATGATTATACAATGACCCAACGTCCGTCACTTTACATCCAACGATGGGGGTTCTTATCAAATCAATGGTAAGGTAGCAACATCTAAAGGAGGAGGAAAAACACATCTAAAACCTTTTGAGTAGGTAGATTACTTTTAGTTACTTGCTCAATTTCAAAACAAACATCCATGCTATTTTTAAAACAATCACATATCCTTTCAAAACACTTTTCAAAACATTGAAATATTTTCAAAAGCATAAACACTTTGCATACATTCTTACGAACGGAAATCATTGCAAAGTTCGCCTAAACGATGGCACCTTTTCAAAATACTTTCAAAACCACACAAAAGCATAATTTTCAAACAAAAGCAAGTGATCTAACAAGTAACTAAGAGCCCATGGAAAACCATGGATGGAAAGGGTGCTAATACCTTCCCTTTTCATAATCTACCCCCCGAACTCATGAAAACATCTCGAAATGTCTTTCCTGTGCTTTTTCACCTTTCCTTATTGGATAAAAGAAAAGTCGATGGTGACTCTTGCTAAACCGCAACATTTTGCAAACACAAACGCAAAACCCCAAGTCAGTTCTTCCACCGTATCACAATTATCATTTATTATTATTGTATCTGATTAAGAGTTGTAATAGCTTTTAATTAGGTTTAGTTTTACTATTTTATTTACTGTTTAAATTCCCAAATTTTTGGTTATGTAACCCCCTCCCCCGAAGCCCTGTAATAGCGTAGATCTTCTTTTCCGCTTTTAATTTTTGCAATTGTTTAAACTGTTTAGATGTATGGATAATAGGATTGTATGCAAAAGATAAATCAAATGTTTAGAACAGTAGAACACCCTAACTGTGCAAAATAAATAAACTGAAATCAAACACTTGCACATGCCCACCCCTAGGGTATCTCCCACTTCGGTTGCCTCGGAAATACGGTCACTATTCTCGAAAGTGAGAATTCTTAGTGACTGTCCTCTAATTCAGAGATTGCAAGTCCCTTTCAAAGGTTGCCTCGGTAAAAAAAATGCGATCTTAGAACTTTAGGACAGTTACCAAGAGATCTTGCCCTGTTGCCTTAAGTGATCGTAATCGTCCCTTTCGATTGTCCCTTAAACTCCAACGATGGAGCTACCTACTCCTTAATAGTAGGATAGCACTATCTAAAGGAAATAAGAAAACGAACAGTCTTTTCGAGTAGGTAGAAACTTTTAAGTACTTGCTCAAAACAACCAGTTTTTTCACACTTGCCTTTTTCGAACAAAGTTTTCAAAAACGCTTTATAACACTCTTGAGGACTGACACAAGGGTTACGATAAAGTGAAACGCCGCACTAAGGCATTTTCAAAGCTTTTCAAAACACACACAAAAGCAACTTCAAAATGAGCAAGTACCTAAGAGCCTATGGAAAACCATGGATATAAAGGGTGCTAACACCTTCCCTTTCTATAATCTACCCCCCGTACTCAGAAACATCTCGAAAAAGGTTTTTTCTGTTCTTTTTCCCTTTTCCTTTGTTGGATAAAATAAAAGACAGTGGTGAATCTTACTTACCCTACATTTGTGAACAAAAAGCACAAAACCAGTAGTAACAAAAAAACAGTCAGTTCTGCCACTGTATCACACACTATATAGACTAAGGCACTCTAAACTTAATTATTATGTATTACCCAAATTTTTCTACAACTCCCATTCCCAGTATTTCGAAGAATCATAAGAATCCCATAAATCTGACCTTGAAATAATGATGGAAGATCTCAATGCTTCGCTAATAAACTCTCACTCAAATTACCTCTACAACTACCAATACCAACATTTTGAGGGGTCGCAAGAATCCCAAAATTCCACTCTCGACACATTAATGGAGGATCTCACAGCAACACTAACTCACTCTAGGCTATAAACCATGATGAAGGAAAGACAAGCCTCTGTTGGGGTAATGTCCAAGATAGGATCCAAAGCATCGCCAACTCAAGGGAGTAAAGGATAATGGTGACCGACAAATGACTGCGAACTATCCAATCTTTGAGGGGATAGCAAAAAAAGTAACATCGACCCATAGAGAGAGATGGTAAGATAACACTAGTAAATCTAAAGAAGTATCCAATATTCATAATTGTGAACAAGTGAACTTCCATTGGAGTAACAGAATATCGATGACAAACTACCTTCCATAATGGCAAGGCTACCATCCATCAGAATAAAAATCCCAATAATAGACTACCTTCCATAATGACAAGGCTACCATCCGTTGGAGTCAAATATTCACAACGAACTACCTTCCATAATGACAAGGCTACCATTCATTGGAGCAAAATCTTCATAACGAACTACCTTCCATAATGACAAGGCTACCATTCATTGAAGCAAAATCTTCACAGCAAACTACCTTCCATAATGACAAGGCTACCATTCATTGAAGCAAAATCTTCACAACAAACTACCTTCCATAATGATAAGGCTACCATTCATTGAAGAAAAAATCTATCTTCATAACAAACTACCTTCCATAATGACAAGGCTACCATTCATTAGAATAAAATCTTCACAACGAACTACCTTCCATAATGACAAGGCTACCATTCATTGGAGAAAAATATTCACAACGAACTACCTTCCATAACGACAAAGCTACCATTCATTGGAGAAAAATCTTCACAATGATTTACCTTCCATAACGACAAGGCTACCATTCATTGGAGCAAAAATATTCACAACGAACTACCTTCCATAATGACAAAGCTACCATTCATTGGAGCAAAAATATTCACAATGAACTACCTTCCATAATGACAAGGCTACCATTCATTGGAGAAAAATCTTCATAACGGACTACCTTCCATAATGACAAGGCTACCATTCATTTGAGCAAAATATGAATCTTCTCTGGGAGTTATCAGATCCATTGGTGGAAGTACGAGTTTCTCAAATAAAGAGACCTACCACTTGCTGCTATGAGGAGGAAATGCAATAAATACTTTCCTGAAGGAGGAAATATGGATTCCTAGGGGAAAAGATGGAATTTCCTGGAGAAAAGCCAATAAATTCTTGCTGAGGGGATAAACTCTTCTTGTGCAAAATAAATACACATTCTTAAACTAAAGCTCACAGCTTGCCAATATCCAAATAATAATGTTGCTAAGGATATCCATTCCAACCAGAAATAAACCAGAATGAAGCAGTCAACCAAAACACATCTCTTGAGAAATAAACTCAAGAAGGAAAACCATTTCGTCCAGACAACGAGCTGAAAAGAAGGCTGAAACAAAAATTCTCCCACGAGGGATAACTCAGTGGGGAAGTTGAAGGAATATACGTTAACACTCTATTTGAGAGAGATTATCATAACCCAAAAAAACATGATAATATACCAACAAGATAAAAAAATGCAAATGAGCAATTATTATGCATGATGTTGATATGAAGGTATGAATGTTATCATGTGTATGCTGACAAAATAGTCATATAACACTGGGGATACATACAAGAAAAAAAATGGGTACAATCAATACTCGGCTAAATCACAAACATGGTGGAAATTACGTAAGATAGTAAGCACCAACCAAGGAAACAAATCCTTATTCCATAGCTAAACTTCACTGGGGAGGCACAAGATCAAACAAAACAGAAATGTAACATCTTCCTCTGAGCTTCTACTGGGAAACCATACAAACTTCAGGGGGAACAAAATGTTTGAAGTTCATACTTATGACAGGGTTGACTTCATTGGGGAAAAACAATATCACCTTATTGAGACATCAGTTGGGGATGACATATTGACTTCATTGGGAAGGATAATACTATACTGGCGAAGAATACTTCAAGATACATTCTCCATAATGAGATTGATAATTGCACCAACTTCTCTGGGGAGGAAGTACAAAAACCTCACGAGGCAATAATTTCATAAAAATATCTTGTCTCAGCATCACTTGGGGAAATTCAATCACTAAAGCAAGAAAAACTTATGGGAATTTTAAATACAATCCAGCAGTCGGCGGTAGAAAACCCAAAAAGTTGATAACCATCTCAACACTTCTTCAATAAAATGCTACCCTTTCCTGGCTATCAAGCAGATAAACAAAAGACAATGCTACCGAAAGGAGATGCTTCGCAAATGAGTCCAATCTCAGCATGTACGGAGAGACAAGAATTTCCCCCAAATGAGTGAAACCTTCATTGGGGAAACTTGGATAGAGTCTTCATTTTACGTAAACCTTTGAGTTTCATCCGTCCTTGAGATCACTAATTTTGTCCTCCTTGTACCATAAAATTTAAAGCAATTTGTAAATTCTTTTCAAAAATAATTTTGTTATTTAATCTATTTTCTTTGATCATTACTATCAATAAAAATGAAATCTCTATAAGCTGAATAAAATAAGAATTGCAAAGAATTGGGTAAAAGGCTCAAATTTTATTAATAGAATGGTAGCCTGCAAATGGCAAGACTCCATGGATGATTACAAAGTTTGGATCATGGTAATATATATTGGAAAAGATACATTGAATTACAATGACCACCATTCTCTCTAGCAACTTTTAATTCCTGAGCCGAAACTTTGGTTGAAGAGTAGCAAGATTCGAGCAGATTGTTTCCCCATTGATCAAGTATTGTCTAATGTAGTTACTTTCCAGAAAATCCCTAATTTCCTAGGTTTCCCTTGCGGGTTTTCAACCTATCGGGAAAATTTTATTCTATTTATGTCTCTAATTTTTGCCTAGACTGCCCTTTCGGGTTTTCGGCCTACCGAGACGTTCCTTTTTGCCTAAGCCGCCCTTTCAGGTTTTCGTCCTAGCGAGCCATTCTTTTGTTTTTCTAGGTGAAGTATTTCTTGACTGCATCATCATTCACAGGACGTGGAAACTCCTCACCATCCATTGTTTCAAGAATCAATGCACCTCCAGAGAAGGCTTTCTTGACAACATATGGGCCTTCAAAATTGGGAGTCCACTTTCCCCTAGAATCAGTGTTAAAAGACATGATATTTCTGAGTACGAGGTCTCCTTCTATGAATTCACGAGGTTTGACCTTATTATCAAAAGCTTTCTTCATTCTGTTTTGGTATAATTGCCCATGACACAAGGCCGTCATGCTTTTTTCTTCTATTAAATTCAGCTGGTCAACCCTATTCTGGACCCATTCATCCTCCGACAGCTTGGCTTCCATTATTACTCACAAAGAGGGAATCTCAACTTCAATGGGGAGAACTGCTTCCATGCCATATACAAGAGAGAACGGAGTGGCCCCTATTGAAGTGCGTACAGATGTTTGGTACCCATGCAGAGCAAAAGAAAGCATCTCATGCCAGTCTTTATAAGTAACCACCATTTTTTGGATGATTTTCTTGATGTTCTTATTGGCCGCTTCAACAGCTCCATTCATCTTTGGCCTGTAGGGAGATGAATCATGATGGACAATTTTAAATTCTTCGCAAAGTTCAGACATCATTTTGTTATTCAGATTTGAGCCATTGTCGGTGATAATCTTGCTTGGCACACTATACCGACATATGAAGTTGTTCTTGATAAAATGCACCATTACATGTTTAGTGACATTAGCGTATGAAGTTGCCTCCACCCATTTGTTAAAGTAGTCAATTTCCACTAAGATAAAACGATGCCCATTTGACGCATTTGGTTCAATCATTCCGATCATATCCATACCCTACATAGAAAAAGGCCATGGGGAAGAAATAACATTGAGAAGTGTCAGAGGCACATGAATTTTATTAGCATAAATTTGGCACTTATGGAACTTCTTAGCAAATTTGTAACAGTTAGATTCCATTATCAGCCAATAGTAACCTTCCCTTAGCATATTTTTCGCCATTGAATGTCCATTGTCATGGGTACCAAATGAACCTTCATGAACTTCATGCATTAACATGTCTGCTTTGTGTCTATCCATGCATCTGAGCAAGACCATGTCATAATTTCTCTTGTACATCACATTTTCACTGAGGAGAAATCTGCCAGCTAATCTTCTTAATATCTTTCTATCTTTATTCGATGCACCAATCAGATATTCCTGATTCTGGAAAAATGCTTGATATCATGATACCAAGGTTTCTCATCTACTACTTCCTCTGTTGTAAACACATGAGCGGGCCTATCCAGTCGCCGAACTGTAATCCGAGGTATATCATTCCAAGTATTCACTTGATACATAGAAGCCAAAATTTCCAGAGCATCCGCCATTTGATTTTCATCTCTGGGGATGTGATGGAATTCAACTTTATTAAATAAGGGTAGAAATCTTCGATCATAATCTTTGTAAGGGATCAAGCCGGGGTGACGAGTATCCCATTCTCCTTTAATATGATTTACTACCAAAGCTGAATCGCCATACACATCTAGAATTTTAATTCTGAGATCAAGAGCTTCTTCGAGACCTATGATGCAATCCTCATACTCCACCGTGTTATTGGTGCGATCAAATGTCAACCTTGCAGTAAAAGGTATATGTTATCCATGAGGAGTGACAATCACAACACCGATTCCTTTACCATAAGCATTCTCAGCTCCGTAGAATATCATGCTCCAGCGAGATGCAGGATCAGGACCTTCCACAGGAAATGGTTCATCACAATCTTTTACTTTTAAAAACATCACATCCTCATCAGGGAAATCATACTTCACAGACTGATAATCATTAACTGGTTGGTGAGCAAGATAATATGTCAGCACACTTCTTTTAATTACCTTTTGAGTGTGGTATCAAATGTCATATTCAGATAACAACATCTGCCAATGGGAAATTCTCCCCGTGGGAGAAGGCTTTTCAAAAATGTACTTGATTGAATCCATTTTGGAGATCAACCAAGTGGTGTGATTCAACATATATTGCCGTAAACATTTTGCCGCCCAGGCCAGAGCACAACATGTCTTTTCCAGCATGGAATACCGCGACTCACAATCAGTAAAAAATTTACTGAGATAATAAATGGCATATTCTTTCTTCCCTGTTTCATCTTGTTGTCCCAGAATACAACCCATAGAATTATCTAACACTATCAGATACATAATCAATTGTCTTCCTTCAACAGGAGGGAGCAAGATAGAAGGTTCAAGTAGATATTCTTTGATACTTTCAAATGCCCTTCGGCAGTCATCTGTCCATACACAACCTTGATCTTTCTTTAACAACTTAATGATCGGTTCACACATTGCAGTCATGTGGGAAATAAATTTGGAGATATAATTCAAACGCCCAAGGAAACCTCTGACTTACTTTTCAGTTCTTAGTGCTGGAATTTCTTAAATTTCTTTGACTTTATTAGGTTCAACTTCAATCCCTCTTTGGATGACAATGAAACCCAACAATTTCCATGATCGAACACCGAAGGTACATTTATTTGGATTCAGACGAAGACGATACTTCCTCAAACACTGAAACAACTTCAATAAATCTTCTACATGTCCTTCTTCAGTCTGGGATTTAGAAATCATAATCATCAAAATATACCTCAATTTCCTTGTGCATCAGATCATGGAATAGGGTTGTCATAGCCCTCTGGTATGTTGCACCACCGTTCTTCAACCCGAAGGGCATCACTATGCAACAGAATGTTCCCCAGGGTGTGATAAACGTTATTTTTTCCATGTCCTCATGAATCATCCTTATTTGATTATATCCGGAAAATACATGCATGAACAAGAATACTTTAAATTTTGTTGTGCTATCAACCAACATATCAATATGCAGCAATGGGAAATCATCTTTTGGACTAGCTTTATTTAGATCTCTGTAATCTACGCACGTGCGAACTTTTCCATCTTTCTTCGGTATTAGGACAATATTGGCAATCCACTGAAGATACACTGATGTCACAAGAAAACTGGCATTTATATATTTTAAGACCTCTTCTTTGATCTTAACTGCCATGTCAGGATGAGTTCTTCTCAACTTTTGCTTGATGGGCGGGCACTCTGACTTCAAAGGAAAATGATGCTCCACAATATCGGTATCTAGACCTGGAATATCTTGGTAAGACTAAGAAAATATGTCTACATATTCCCTCAACAGTCCATTCAACCTGCTCTTCATGTTAGGATGCAATAATGCTCCAATGATAACCTCTTTTGGCTCTTCTTCTGAACTCAGATTGATTGTTTCTAGTGATTCTTTATGTGGCTGAATGACATTTTCCTCGTGCTCGAGCAACCGTGAGATCTCTTCTGGAATCTCATCATACTCTTCTTTTCCTGCCCCTAACATAAGATATTCATAGTTGGGAGAGGGTGCAGGGTCATTGTATTCAACGGGTT
Organism: Vicia faba; assembly: GCA_948472305.1. NCBI lineage: Eukaryota > Viridiplantae > Streptophyta > Magnoliopsida > Fabales > Fabaceae > Vicia > Vicia faba. The sequence continues at coordinate 258,433,566 of OX451741.1, forward strand.
TATTAATTGATCTGCACATATGATTTGTGATTGCTTTTAGAAACTAACACATATATCAAATGATTATGCAGATTTATTTTCAATTATTATTATATTCAAAAGGGTTTTTATTATTACCATTTTCCATGAAAAAAACATAAACATAAAAGACATAATTTTGAGAATTAAAGACAACTTTTATTTATGATTTTAATGATCAAAGAAAACAGATAAGCCCATACAATATTAACTTTCATTTTGGGCAGAATGAAAGCTTTTTGAAAAGAAAAAACAAATTACTTTGAGACATGAATGCAAGAGGGAACATCATAAGTGACCCAGTTTTGGACTCTGGCTTCAAGAGTCACATAACTCGGCATTTCCTGATCTTCTTCACCCTTCTCAATAGCATTAACTCCAGAGACAGTTGGATGGCGGTAGGCTCCACTGTGAAAAACATCATGATAACTGCTCATAGTAGACTTCAGCTTCAAACTTTCATTCTTTCCCTTCTTTGCAGAGAATCCTAAACCAGCGTTGTTCTTGTTTACTAGAGGATCAACGTCTTGTCCTCATACTTTACTTGGACCACTGCGCACAACCTACTGAGCATATTTTAATGAAACCATAGAGTTCTCATTCTCTCTTACATTATCAACAGATAGAGCCTGTAAGTGTGCCCCCACAACAGCCTCATCTGCTTCAATAACACTGAAAGATGATAGGTGAGATATCAGCAATGCTTTCTCCCCGGTTATAATAACGACTTTGCCTTCACGCACGAACTTCAATTTTTGGTGTAGAGTGGAAGTGACAGCCCCTGATTCGTGTATCCATGGTATTCCCAGTAGACAACTATATGCGGTTACAATATCCATGACTTGGAAAGTGATCTGGAATAGATGCGGGCCTATGTGAATAGGCAGATCAACCTCCCCAATAACCGACTTCCTTGACCCATCGAAAGCTTTAACAATAATACCACTTGGGTGCATAGGAGCCCCTTGATATTTTAACTTCATCAGTGTACTTCTCGGTATCACATTCAATGCGGATCCATTATTAATCAGTACATTGGATAATGAATCATTCTTACAGTTTATAGAGATGTGGAGGGATAAATTGTTGTTCCTCCCTTTGTCAGGCAGTTCATCATCACAAAAGCTTAGGTTATTACATGAAGTAATATTACCTACCACACTGCTGAATTGATCTAACGGCATATCATACTCCACGAAGGCTTTGTCTAACACCCTCATTAAGGATTCTCTATGAGCAGCAGAGTTCAACAATAAAGCCAAGATGGATATTTTTGAAGGAGTCTGCAGTAACTGATCCATAATTTAGTAGTCACTCATCTTGATTATCTTCAAAATATCATCCACCTCTTTCTCTAGAGTAGCACCACTAGATTCCCTTGTAGCCTTATTTTCTTTAACATTTTCCACAACTTTCTTTCCAGTACTAACATCCCCATGAACAACCGGTTCAAAAATATGACCACTGCGGGTCATTCTTCCAGTCTAAAAAATATTCTGAACATTAGACATTGGTTGTATGAGAACTTCCACACCATCCTCTAAAATTATAGCATTATACTTGTACGACATTACTTTGTTAGATTTGTAAGGAACGGGCCCTGGTAAGTAAATCACCACAGGGGAAACAATTGGCTTACTATAGTATTCAATTTCAACAGGGTCAAAATCATTGAAACACGACACAATCACATTCACACCTTCTTCAGTCATCAAAGAATCATCACCAGAGAACAAACCCTCATCTGAGGAAAAGAATTCATTTACGGAAGTATACTCATCATCATTTGATTCTTCCTCAACCTTAATCTCGTTAAATTCATAGTAATTATCTCTTTTCCCTGAAACCTTGATGGTCCAATTAATTAACAACAATTGAATACCTTTTCTCATAATTGAACATCCTCGGGAGTTTCGACAGCAAATTCAGAAAGATCCATATTGATGTTCTACCTGACCATTCATGTGGCAGAAAATAGAATGTATTTGTACGAGATCATCATTCACGTGTGCCACATCAAATGTTTTGAACTCTCCAGGACATCCAGAAACCATATTTACTTCTTCTTCATACTCTGCCCTAGGCCTGATTATGTGGATGAGGCCCTCATCCATCATATCTTGCAAATCAACCTTTATCTTATCGCAACCTTATATATTAGTGCTACAGGTACCACAACCAACATGGTTGTTGTACCCAAAAATTTACCCTCCCATTTTTACTCAAAACATGCTCCTAGGGATCCTCAATTGCTCAAGGGGTACCAAGAATTGACCAGACAAATTCTCCTCCTAAGCAATGAACCCCTAACTAGGGTTTCACTTCTCATCAAGATATGTGAGCTCCAAAGGTCCCAAATGTTTTCCATGGTCCTATTATGCCTTCAATATTGTTCATGAAAAAGTCATGCCTTCCATTACAAGTTTTCTCAATCAATTGCTCAAACGCTTGGAAATCAACTATACTAGGTCAAAAGTCAACTGTGGCCCAAATACAGTCAAACTTCAAGATTTTTGGTCAACATCATCATTTTGAAGTGATACCCATCATTTTAGCAAGGGTTGATGATGATTCCTCAAGAAATGCTCCTAATTCATCAAAAGTCAAAAATTGCTAAATTAGGGTTTCTATAGGAAAAGTCAACTGAACTTTGACCAGGCATAACTTTCACATACTTCATCCATTTTTCCCAACGAAAGCTCATATTGAAGAGAATATCATTCCCTACAACTTCTCTTCAGCCCTCAAGTCCAAGAAATGCGCCATTTGAAAGATACAAGCTCATACTTTACAGGTCCTTTTTAGAAAGTCAACAAAAGGCACTTTTTGTCAAGACCATTTACATCAAGATAAAGTCTTCAAATGCAAAATTGATAAAAATAGGGATTGAAGTAGACATATTGGGCTTTCCAAAAGGTCCTAGATCATCATCATGAGATTAAAATGGAGCAAGTTATGGCTTGCCTAAGTTGGGAAAGTTTGGGAAATTTCAAGAAAAGTGCATTGAGCAAATTTGAAGTTTTAAGGCAAGGGCTCAATTTCATGGACTTCAAGTATCTTCCTAAGCTTATAGAGGACCTATAAAATCATCATTACCATGCCTTACATTTTCTACCTATTTTGTACATATTTATTTTATTTTATTCAAATAAATATGAAATAAAATGTATGAAATAATTGGAAATGGGCTTTGAGCATTTGGGCAAGTGTTTTTGACAGCCTAGGCCCATGAATTTCATGCAAGCAATGTTTAGATGCATTCAAATTTCAAAAAGGACAAGATTCCATGATTTTGGACAAGGTTACAAAACACCATTCATGGCCTTGAAACACAAACTTAATGGTTGTGTAAACATTTATTATCTTGTCTCCTCACTCCTCTCTATATAAACAAGACATTAGCAAGCATTTTAGGATGGAGACACAACCCCAAAAAGTCACACGAAATTGCAAATTATTCAAAGTTGGTGAAATTCAAAAGCATGGTTCCAGCTTTCCTTAATCCAAACAAAGGATCCCAATACACTCCTGGAGGTTTCCTGAAGGTATTCCAATCTATTCTAGGACTTGTAGCTTCGTGAAACACTCTCCCCATGTCACGGTTTACACTTAATATTTTCAAATTCGTTTTCCTCCATTCACTCATTATTAATTCAATTTGCTTGCATATTTTGATTTGTGGTGATGTATAGAATGTTTCTGGATGCATTATTTTGAGTTTGAGTGCAGGTATAAGGATCCACCATTATTAGGGTTTTGAGCTCCCAATTTGGGGAACCCTAGCTAGAGGAAAAATTGGATGGAATTAAGGGCACCATCATGCTCAGGAGGGTGAGGCCAATTGATACATGGCCTCACATTTGATTTAGGTTGCGTATTCTGGTTTTTTGAGTTGCAAGTGCTATAGTGACAGACCAAAATTGTCACAATAGGTCTTAATATCTAAAATGACAGAGGGAGGAAGAGGACTAAGCGTGGCATTGTCCCATTGGTCTATTCAAATTAGGCGCATTTTTTTAAATTCTCAGACATTGACATTTTTTTTTGTATATTATATTTTTGTTTTATATTATGCATGAATGAAGAGGTGGCTCAGCTGGAAAAGGGGCGTGTGTGTGAGGGAAAGGACCTGGGTTCGAATCCCAGGTCTAACATTTTCTTATTTCTTAACATTTTCCTACAGATTCAGTGTTATTCATGGTCAGGCACACATGTCACACCATCGGTCCACACCATCAGATGTCCATCTGATCAGATCTAACGCATCCCATCAGGAGACCCACCATGCACCCTCAAGGCCTCATCTCATCAGATCCAAAAGAAAGTCTGGGCTTCAACTCTGGGCCAAACATTTTTTAAACAACACCCCCCAATTGTTATTATCTTGGCCCATTGCATTTTTTTTGCTTTATTTATTTTTTCTAATTCATTTTCTTCATTTATTTGATTGATCAAATTTAATAATAAAATCACAAAAATAATAGGTTAGTTTCTATTTTTAATTAAACTAATTTTCGAAATTAATTATTAATTCAACTTTAATTTTTCTTTAATTTAAAAATGAGATAGAATTTAGGATTTAACTTATGTTTTAATCATTTTATTTTCATAATAAAAACCAAAAAGTACTTAGACTATATTCCTTAATTAAATTTATTTTTCTAATTAAATTTTAGGATAGTTTAATTATTTTCTTAAATAAAACAAATACAAAAAAATGTTAGGTTTTTGTTTAGAATTTAACTCCGATCAATAACTTTCTTTTATTTTAATTAATTAAATCTAGGTTTAATTTAATTTAATATGTTCCTAAATAAACAAAAACAATCAAATAGATTTTTCACTTAGCATTTTCTTAGTTTTCTTTTAGACTTAATATTTATTTCGCGCGTATTATTTTTGTTCTCGCATTTTTTATAATGTAATTGTATACGGGTATGTAATAGACTAAGTAGGACTTTTTAATCGCTTTCTTTATTTTATTCCCCCAATTTTTCTACATTGTAAATCCCATCCTCGAAGACATATAATAGTGTAGGTTTATACTTCCGCATTTTATTTCCTGGAAAATGTTACTGCTAGTAACTAGGATTGCACGATAAGACTGAAAAACATAAAACGCTAGCAAACCTAATAACGCAAGATAAATAACTGAATTGAACACAATTGCACATGCGCAACTCTAGGGTACCCCACTTCGGGTGCCTTTGGAAAACAATCATAATTCTCGAAACGTGAGAAGTTTTAGTGACTATCCTCCAGTTTAAAGATCACTAGTCCCCCGATGACCCTCTCGATGTTTCCTCACTTAAAAGTGATCTTAGAACTTTAGGGTCATTACTAAAGCTTCTTGCCAAGTTGCCTTCGTGACTGTAACGTCCCTTCGATCGTCCCTCATACATCCAACGATGGGGGCACTTACTCATTAATAGTAGGATAGCGCTGTCTAAGGGATAGGAGGAAAAGAACTACCTTCTCGAGTACAAAGCAGATAGCTGTTAGAAGTTAGCTCAAAACCATTTTTGCACTTACACAAATATTACTTTTCAAAAACAATTTTCAAAAGCATTTGCTATGTTAACACTATTGAGGACTGATACAAGAGTTAAACGCAAAGCAAATCTCCACACTAAGGCATTTGAAAACATTTTTTTTAAACACACAAAGCACAAAGTACTTTCAAAATGAGCAAACCTCTAAGAGCCCGTAGATAACTACGGATGGAAAGGGTGCTAACACCTTCCCTTTCCATAATCTACCCCCTTACTTAGAAAAATATCGAAAAGGTCTTTTTCTTTTCTTTTCACCCTTTCCTTAATTGGATAAAAGAAAAGTCGGTGGAGACTCTTGCTTACCGCAACATTTGTGAATACAAATGCAAAACCAGTATAAACAGTTGGTTCTGCCACCATATCACAGAACTGGCGACTCTGCTGGGGGAAAATAAAAAGTGGGGTTACCTTAGAGTTAGTTCATTTTAAAACTATTGCATTTTCTTGCTTTGTGTGATTTATCTTTGGAGGGTTGTTTGGGTTATTACTATAGATCCTACACCCGGATCCGTGGGCATCTTTTAGGTAAACAACAATAGATTGTGGCGATTGTAAGGTGTAGACCGATATGGTTGAAGTGATAGTTGTGCTGGTGTGATACTTTCGTTGGTACCGATATCCCTTGTATTGAATCGAGGAGAATACGGGGCCGTCACATGGTGTCGTGAAGCACTAACGGACCTTAGAACCTTAGTTGAACAAACTTGGCCATTAGAAAGTAGTGAGATATCCAACCTCGGTGTAAAGCAAAGGATTTGTTGATACTCGATGCTACAATCATTGAGATTAGACTTTCGAGATGTTTCGGCCACAAGAAAATATTGCTAAGCTGAAATAATGCTCGATAACGAAAGATCATTGATATTGAGACTCCTTAGAACCCGATTACTTTTCTAAGACAGGTTGAACCAACTAAACTTCAAGAGGGTACTTACCTGCAAACCTCATGCAAGCCTAAACCTAAGGCTGCTTGCGTGACTTGTTTGCCTTCATTATCTAACAACCTGATTTCCTTGCAAGATTTATTTACAATAATTATCTAATAACCTGGATTCCATGATAGTTCTTAGAAAAGATACCTAGGAAATCAAGACTATCAGAAACTTGATCAAACATCAGGTGCACCAGACTAGCCCCAGAGGCAAACAGACTGCCATATATGAAAGGACACATGAAATCACATAAACATCTTCTGGCAGTGTGACAACACTTGCTACTATAGACAGTGACAATCCTTTGCACCCTTTGAGTTAGAGGCTATGACCCACTAGATATGGTGAGCCTGATTCTCGTAGAAGGACATTCAATGATACGAAGTTCTTCAATCAAACTGCAAAATTCAACTTCTGACGTTTTCTTGTTTAAACCCGCGAGATCCTTGAAAACATTTGCATATCATACATATCATTGCATAAACAGGTTTCAGGGCAGGTTTCTTATCTTCTTTGCTGCTTATTTCAGTAAGAAGAAATGGATTTTGAATATACAGTAAAGGATCTCCAAACTCAAGATGCTCGATTCAGAGAAATGTTCCTAAGTCTAACCAATGGGAAAGAAGAATTGAAAACATTCCTCGTCGGGAATCTGACCCAGAAACATCCAGACAACGACAAGGATGAACAGTTGGAACAAATGCAAGATGAGGTAGAAGCAATGAGAATCCATATGCTGGGGCAAATAGCTCTTATACAAGGCCTAGCCTGGGGACAAGAAGAGCTAAGAGGCGTTGTCAACAAGCGTCATCAAGACGAATGAAACCATATGAGGAAAACAGTCGAGGCTGGGGATCAAGTCATTCATCAACCCCTGATGGGATAAAAAATTAGCTTGGAGAGTAGGCCTTTCCAGACGGCTGTTACGCCAAGGGTCCAACAACGACCTCGCCAACTAGAATAGGGTAATCAGCAAAAGCAAGACAAGCCCAAGAGGAAATTCACCAAAATCAACATGTCCTTGACTCGAGCATTGCATCAGGTATTGGGGGCCAAGCTGGTTACGTTAAAGGATCCTCCTCAGAATCCCAAAATTGCCTCCCCAAGGTACAATCCAAATGCAAGGTGTTAGCACCACTCCAACAGTCATGGACATGACACTAATAGATGTTGGGTGTTGAAGAACAAAATTCAAGACCTGATTGATGAAGGAGCGTTGGAATTTGCACAAGATGGTCAACTGGAATTTTTCTGTAATCCCTCCAAGGCATATCATCTGAAGTGATAAAGTTTAGGCAGAGAAATTTTTGTTCATTCAAATTTTCAATTTTAATTTCTTTGTTTGGCTTAAACACTTACCTTTATATCAAACTTTGTCATTTCATCAATGTCTTGCATATGTTTGTTTTGAATTTTTTCATTCGTATTTACTATATTCAAACTATGTTTTTACTTCCTTTTGGTGATATTCAACTCTCGATTAAAAGCTCTAAGACTTTAGAGGGAGGATGACAAAAATGATACCATAGTATGTACAGTATGCTTTTGAATAGACCTTGCTGACGATGTACAGGCGTTCTTTCGAATCCTAAACAATGGAGTTATAAGGAAGATAATCCCTAGTAAACCCCTTTGAGCCTATGAAGTAGGAGTTTTTCTTTTCACACAAATTAAAATCCTTAATCATAACCTGGGGTAGGGTAGTTTCTCAGTATATTCAGATGTGCATTCAATCGCAAGCTCTACCTTCATACACGACAAATAGTGTATAAGAGGCTCTCCAAAAGATGGTGATGGTTCCACATAATCAATAAAGAAGGCAGTCATTTTTCAAAAGAAAAACCCGCTACGTCAAAACCTATGAAAGAGACTTAAGAAAAACTGGGGCATCCCGCTGGATGTAGCCACAAAAGAAACAGCTCATGCAAAAGCTAGGGATAACGAAAAAAAAAAAAAGAGGTTACTCCAAATCCTCAAAAAAAAAATATTAAAAAAATGATGATGACTGCCTTCTCAAGAACATTTTCAGTATCTTAACCATCACCGAAATATCAGGGAAAACATTTCCAGACAAAATTGGAATTTAGACGCACAATTAACTGAGTATAGGACTGAAGAACATCACGAAGAACGGGTTGGGTACAAATAAATTTTGAGCCTTTATCCTTTGTTTCTTAAACCGTGAACTAGGCCATGTTACAACCCTTAAAAGTCCTAGCTGAAGCATGGGTTAGTTCGAAAGCATACTGTTATAAAAGGTATCCTGACTCCTATAAGGTTTGCTATAAATTCTGAGTTGATATCACACTCTTACAAAATTTGTTTGTTTTACTAAAAAATTAATTTTCAAACTTCAAGACAGACATAAGCTTTGCATTTTTTAAATGGCATTGTTTGCATGTGGCTAATTGTTCAAACAACAGAGAAATTCGCACGACGGATATTCGATGAACAAAGATCCTCTCAGTGGACAGAATCACCTCAGATGGAAAGACATTCCAGTAATAGGCTTTTCATAATCAAGGGGCATGACATGGTGTCTAGTTAATCTGAGGCAGTCAAGCCAATACGCAGAGAATCTTTCAAAAGTGCTGACTAGCCATGGGCATATCTCCATTTGAATCACTCGGGGCCTATTACATTGATCGGGGATTCCGGCAAAAATCACTATGAAATTTGAACCTTTAGTACCATCTAATTGCTTGTCTATGCCAGTAGTATCATATGGTGTCAGTATCATGTCTTCGAATTCTTCCATGACAGTTCTTAGAAAAGATACCTAGGAAATCAAGACTATCAGAAACTTGATCAAACATCAGGTGCACCAGACTATCCTCTGAGGCAAACAGACTGCCATATATGAAAGGAAACATGAAATCACATAAACATCTTCTGGCAGTGTGACAACACTTGCTATTATAGACAGTGATAATCCTCTGCACCCCAGATAAAGTTCAGATACGCTCCAAATACAGATTCCATTCTGATACTCATTCAATAAATTTTCCAGATACAGTTCAGATACACTTTAGATACGGATGCCATTCTGATACTCATTCAATACAGCTTCCAGATACAGTTCAGATACGCTCCAGATACGAATGCCATTCTGATACTCACTCAATACAATTGTCAGATACAATTTAGATATGCTCCAGATACATATGTCATTCTGATACTCATTCAGACTCTGCTTTCAGATACAATTTAGATATGCTCCAGATACGGATGCCATTCTGATACTCATTCAGATTCAACTTTCAGATACAATTCAGATACACTCCAAATACGGATGCCATTCTGATACTCATTCAAATTCAGCTCTCTTTCAGTTCATATACACTCCAGATACAGATTCCTTTCTGATACTCGTTCAATACAGCTTCCAGATATAGTTCAGATACGCTCCAGATACGGATTCCATTATGATACTCATTCAATAAAGCTTCCAGATACAGTTCAGATATGCTTCAGATACGGAATCCATTCTAATACTCATTCAATACAGCTGTCAGATACAGTTCAGATACGCTCCATATACGGATGCCATTCTGATACTCATTCAGATTTAGCTCTCTTTCAGTTCAGATACGCTCCAGATACAGCTGCCTTTCTGATACTCATTCAATACAGCTTCTAGATACAGTTCAGATACGCTCCAGATAAGGATGCCATTCTGATACTCATTCAATACAGCTTCCAGATACATTTCAGATACACTCCAGATATGCATGTCATTCTGATACTCATTTAAATTCAGCTTTCAGATACAATTCAGATACGCTCTAAATACGGATGTCATTCTGATACTCATTCAAATTCAGCTTTCAGATACAATAAAGATACGCTCCAGATATGGATGCCATTTTGATACTCGTTCAGTACATCTTTTTATTCAGATACAACATAGATTCATTGTGACACTCCCTTGCACAGTTGCTAGATGCATTCAGACACGAGTTCATTCTAGTATACTTCTCATTCCATGAGGTACAGAAACATGGGCATTTTCCTGTCACGTCCTCAAGCAGAAGTCGAAGATCCCCAACAGAGTTTTTTCAAAATCTCAAGTAGATTATAAAGCCTCATCCCCGACAGTGCAAAAATCTCCAATTACTGCTCCAAATTCCCCAATGAAGTCACAAAGCAGGTTATGGAGTTCACCTTCCGCAACAGATTTTTATAAATCTCAAGTAGTTTATAAAGCCTTATCCCAAGTAGAGTTTATTTCTCTAGCTACGGAAGTTGATCCCCCAGCGGAGTTTGTTCTCCAGTTGGTGAAGTATCCCAACAGAACTCATCCCCACAGCAAAATCATTCTCAGACAAAAGTCAAAGATCCTCGGCAGAAAAATGGAATCACCAACAAAACTATCTCCATTCATTATCCCCAATGGAAATTGAAGAATCACTTTCTTCACTCACCAACAGCAGTCCGGGATTCAGCTTCCCGGTACTCTCCAGCAACAATCAGGGATTCATTTTCCCTAGTTCAACAATACAACAATGGAATGGCTGACACGTTCATACATTGCATTCATACATCATTTTACAAATTTCATAGCATAGGCAGCACGAATGCATATATTACAAATCTCATTCATTTTAAGAACCTCATTTGCACTTCTTGCATCATGACATTGCATGCAACTAAATCTTTATCTTTTCAGGTAAAATCTATACACAGAAGAACGTCTCATTATCCATTGAGGTAGCAATCGTCAAATATTCCTTCATTATCTATTGAGGTATAAATTGTCAAAAATTACTTCACTACACGTTGAGGTAGCAATCGTCAAAGGTTCCTTCACTATATGTTCAGGTAGCAATCGTTAAAGATTCCTTCATCATCCATTGAGGTAGCAATCGCCAAATATTCCTTCATATAACCCTCCAGAGGCAGTCCAACATGGACTCATCCTGGAACATCCATACACTGGCTCTTGCTAATACATTTCTAGACAACGGTCAATTCCATTATCCCCAGAAAATCACTAGAAACCTGGAATTCAACCAGAATACAGTAAATTGTCATCTCTCCAGAGATAACTCTTCAGCATAGCCTTGGACAACTGAAGTTCCTAGACTTTGTTCCCCACAGATTTTTCCTCAAATAGGAGAACAACAAAAACCCACATTCCCCAACGGACTCCTCCTCAGACAGCAGGAACAGGAACCACCAAAGGGACCATGTGTGAAATCAGCATCTACTTTGGATGGCATCTTTATGACCATCTCTAACAACTCTCTGTCATCTCCTCTAAATGGAATTTTTAAGCCCATTCCCTACACCATCAATCATCAGTGTTATTTCATGTGAGTGCAAATTTCTGGGAACTCTAGTGTTCAATCATCTTCCACCATCAAATCACGAAATGCAGACAAGCCAATCTAAATCCCTAGGTTTAAGAGGATTGAACAGGGGCAGTTGTTGTACCCTAAAATTAACCCTCCCATTTTTATACAAAACATGCTCCTAGAGATCCTCAATTGCTAAAGGGTGACCAAGAATTGACCAGACAAATTCTCCTCCTAAGCAATGAACCCCTAACTAGGGTTTCACTTATCATTAAGATATGTGAGCTCCAAAGGTCCCATATCTTTTACATGGTCCTATTATGCCTTCAATATTGTTCATGACAAATTTCATGCCTTCCACTACAAGTTTGCTCAGTCAATTGCTCAAACGCTTGGAAATCAACTATATTAGGTCAAAAGTCAACTGTGGCCCAAATACAATCAAACTTCAAGATTTTTGGTCAACATCAACATTTTGAAGTGATATCCATCATTTTATCAAGGTTTGATCATGATTCCTCAAGAAATGCTCCTAATTCATCAAAATTCAAAAATTGCTAAATTAGGGTTTCTATAGGAAAAGTCGACTGAACTTTGACCAAGCATAACATTCACATACTTCATCCATTTTACCCCAACCAACTTCTCTTTATACCTTAAGTCCAAGAAATGCGCCATTTGAAAGATACAAGCTCATACTTTACAGGTCATCTTTAGAAAGTCAACAAAAGGCACTTTTTGTTAGGACCATTTACATCAAGATAAATTCTTCAAAAAGTCCAATATCATCATCATGAGATCAAAATTGAGCAAGTTATAGCTTGCCCAAGTTGGGAAAATTTGGGAAATTTCAAGAAAAGTGCATTAAGCAAATTTGAAGTTTTAAGGCAAGGGCTCAATTTCTTAGACTTCAAGAATCTTCCTAAACTTATAGAGGACCTATAAAATCATCCTTACCATGCCTTAAATTTTCTCACTATTTTGTACATATTTATTATATTTTATTCAAATAAATATGAAATAAAATGTATAAAATAATTGGAAATGGGCTTTGAGCATTTTGGCAAGTGTTTTGGACAACCTAGACCCATAAATTTCGTGCAAGCAATGTCTAGATGCATTCAAATTTCAAAAAGGACAAGATTCCATGATTTTGGCCAAGGTTACAAAACACCAATTTAATGGCTGTTTAAACCTTTGTTATCTTGTCTCCTCACTCCTCTCTATATAAACAAGACATTAGTAAGCATTTGAGGACGAAGACACTGCCCCAAAAGGTCACACGAAATTGCAAATTTGTCAAAGTTGGTGAAATTCAAAAGCACGGTTCTAACTTTCCTTAATCCAAACAAAGGATCCCAATACACTCCTGGAGGTTCCCTGAAGGTATTCCAATCAATTTCAGAACTTGTAGCTTCGTGAAACACTCTCCCCAAGTCACGGTTTATACTTAATTTTTTCAAATTCGTTTTCCTCCATTCACTCATTATTAATTCAATTTGCTTGATTATTTTGATTGTGATGCATAGACTGTTTCTGGATGCATTATTTTGAGTTTGAGTGCAGGTATAAGAATCCACCATTATTAGGGTTCTGAACTCACAATTTGGGTAACCCTAGCTAGAGGCAAAATTTGACGGAATTAAGGGCACCATCATGCTCAAGAGGGTGAGGCCAATTGATCCATGGCCTCACATTTGATTTAGGTTGCGTATTATGGTTTTTTGAGTTGCAGGTGCTATAGTGACATAGCAAAACTGTCACTATAGGTCTTAATATCTAAAACGACAGAGGGAGGAAGAGGACGAAACGTGGCATTGTCCCATTGGTCTTTTCAAACTACACGCATTTTTTTAAATTCTTAGACATTAATTTTTTTTTGTATATTAGAATTTTGTTTATATTATGCATGAATGAAAGGATGGCTCAACTGGTAAAGGCACGTGTGTGCAAGGGAGAGGACCTGGGTTCGAATCCCAAGTCCAGCATTTTCTTATTTCTTAATATTTTTTGACAGATTCAGTGATATTCATGGCCAGGCACACATGGTACACCATCAGTCTACACCGCCAGATGTCCACCTGATCAGATCTAATGCATTCGATCTGTAGACCCACCATGCACCCTTAAGGCCTCATCTTATCAGATCCAAAAACAAGTCTGGGCTTCAACTCTGGGCCAAACTTTTTTTAAACAACACCCCCCAATTGCTATTATCTTGGCCCATTTGCATTTTTTTTGCTTTATTTATTTTTTCTAATTCATTTTCTTCATTTATTTGATTGATCAAATTTAATAATAAAATCACAAAAATAATAGGTTAGTTTCTTTGTTTAATTAAACTAATTTTCGCTATTAATTATTAATTCAATTTTAATTTTTTCTTTATTTTTAAAAATGAGATAGAATTTAGGATTTAACTTATGTTTTAATCATTTTCTTTTCATAATAAAAATCAAAAGTAACTTAGACTATATTTCTTAATTAAATTTATTTTTCTAATTAAATTTTAGGATAGTTTAATTATTTTCTTAAATAAAACAAATACAAAAAAATGTTAGGTTTTTGTTTAGAATTTAACTTTGATCAATAACTTTCTTTTATTTTAATTAATTAAATCTAGGTTTAATTTAATTTAGTATTTTCCTAAATAAACAAATACAATAAAAAAGATTTTTCACTTAGCATTTTCTTAGTTTTCTTTTAAACGTAATATTTATTTCGCGCGTATTATTTTTGTTCTCGTATTTTTTATAATGTAACTGTATGCTGGTATGTAATAGACTAAGTAGGCTTTTTTTATCGCTTTCTTTATTTTATTCCACCAATTTTTGTTCATTGTAAATCCCCTCCCCAAAGACATGTAATAGTGTAGGTTTATACTTCCGCACTTTATTTCCTGCAAAATGTTACTGCTAGTAACTAGGATTGCACGATAAGACTAAAAAACATAAAACGCTAGTAAACCTAATAGTGCAAGATAAATAACTGAATTGAACACAATTGCACATGCGCACCTCTAGGGTACCCCACTTCGGTTGCTTTCGGAAAACGGTCACAATTCTCGAAACGTGAGAAGTTTTATTGACTATCCTCCAGTTTAAGGATCACTAGTCCCTCGATGACCCTCTCGATGTTGCCTCGGTTAAAAGTGATGTTATAATTTTAGGGTGGTTACTAAAGCTTCTTGCCAAGTTGCCTTCGTAATTGTAACGTCCCTCCGATTGTCCCTCATACATCCAACGATAGGGCTACCTACTCATTAATAGTAGGATAGCGCTGTCTAAGGGATAGAAGGAAAAGAAATACCTTTTCGAGTATAAAGTAGATAGCTGTTAGAAGTTTGCTCAAAAACATTTTTGCACTTACACAAATACTACTTTTCAAAAACAATTTTCAAAAGTATTTGCTTTGTTAACACTCTTGAGGACTGATACAAGAGTTAAACGCAAAGCAAATCTCCGCATTAAGGCATTTCAAAACAATTTTTTTAAACACACAAAGCACAAAGTACTTTCAAAATGAGAAAACCTCTAAGAGTCCGTAGATAACTACGGATGGAAATGGTGCTAACACCTTCCCTTTCCATAATCTACCCCCTTACTCATAAAAATCTCGAAAAGGTCTTTTTCTGTTCTTTTCACTCTTTCCTTAATTAGATACAAGAAAAGTCGGTGGCGACTCTTGCTTACCGCAACATTTGCGAATACAAATGCAAAACCAGTATAAATAGTAAATTCTGCCACCATATCACAATGGTCATGAGTGTAGTAACTAAACTCGTAAAGGTCTGCATGCATCTTTACCAAGTCCTGTCTTACTAGGTTAATATCATAAATGCGGAAGTCCCCTGGATAGCCAGCAACCATGTTAACAACATTCACTCCTCCATGCTTTGGGAGAGGATTATCTTTTACATTCGGACTGACATCTTTGAAGGAAAAAAGGCCAGATCTAACCATTTTCTGTACCTCAGATTTCAAAGGATAAAAGTTTTCCACATTATGTCCCGGTGCACCCTGCTGGAAAGCGCACGTCTGATCTGCCTTATAGTACCAAGGTAAAGGGGATGGTACAACAGGAGGTGGCCTAGTCTGGACCAACTTCTTATGCATCAGCGCTGGAAGTAGTTCTGCATAACTCATAGGGATAGAGTCAAAAGGTTCTCTTCTCTGATTCTGCCCTTGACTTCACTGAGGGGATGGTCTTTGATAAGCAATTGTAGTGGGAGTTGTATTCACAACTAGAGTTAGAGAGGCAACCTGTTGATGGCGCTGATGATTTCTTCTAGAAGTATTAACCATTCTCTCTTGACTAACAGTATTTGTTTCCCCTTCTTTGTTCTTAACTAATCCAAAAGATGGCTTCTTCACATTACTAGAACTTTCATTCTTTGTGAGACGCCCTTCTCTCACACCTCTTCCAAATGAACGCACATTCCCACCATTTCAGTAAAATCACTGGGTGCACTCGCAACCATTCTCTCATAATAGAATGCACCTAGTGTCTTCAATAAAATCTTTGTCATTTATTTTTCTTCCATTGGAGGAATCACCTAGGCGGATACCTCACGCCCTCTCTGGGCATATTCCTTGAATGATTCCTTATCCTTCTTGACCATGGCCCTGAGTTGATCACGGTCAGGCGCCATGTCCACGTTGTATTTGTATTATCTGATAAACGCTTTACCTAAGTCGTTAAAAGAATGAATATTGGCACTGTCCAAGCTCATATACCATTTTAACGCTGCACCGGTTAAACTGTCTTAAAAGAAATAGATCAACACACACTGATCATCTATATGAGTAGACATTCTTCTTACATACATCACCAAGTGATCACGAGGGCAGGTGTTTCCCTTGTACTTTTCGAACTCCGGTAGTTTAAACTTCGCTGGTATCTTGACATTGGAAGCCAGACACATGTCATTCACATTCTGCCCAAATAGCCATTTTCCCCTGAGGGCCTTCAATTCTTTCTACATTTTGTGAAACTGGTCTTGAAAATCATCCATTCCTTCACAGAAGCCCAAGCTTTCACTTGTTGGAGGTATAGGACGATACACATCATCATTAGCAAATGAGATCACATTCACCGAGGGTGGTGCAGTATACTAAATCTCGTTTCTAGCGGTAGGGGTAACATGCACCACAGGAGGTGCGGGAGCAGTAGCATTCTGAGTAAGTGGAGCAATCTAAGGTTCCTGGTTAAAACCTTCTGGCATAAAGTTTTCTGGAATCCCCCAAGGATATCCTGGAGGCATACGATTCTGAATAATAGTTGGAGCAGCAGACACGGGGACAGTCGGAGCTTCAGTAGTAACCATCGTCTGTTGAGGCTAAACACTCGGTGGCTGATTCTGAGCAGCCACCATAGATTCCATCAGAGCAGTGAGATTGGCCATGTCGGCCTTCAGAGCAGAAACTTCCTCGTGCAACTCGTGATTCTCTTATTCTAAGTTGTCCATCTTCCTTCTGAAAATAGCTCGAGTATTGTACTGGTGAGACATCTTGCTGAACGAAGTAAAGAAGCTTGGTAAGACACCTGGATATGCATAAAAAATGCAAGAAGTATGTACAATATGATGCATGATGTGCAATGCACATGATTTATTTTATGATTAATATTTCAAGGGACTTAAAGATTTATAGACAACATTGTAAATATCAAAGTAATAACACATTTGAAATACTGGAAAGTTTATTATAACTTCAAAATATATTACAAGTTTCAATAACCCCAAGTACAAGATGAAAGTAAAGTCTAAAATCCTAAAAATCAAAGTTGATGAAGATCACTCTATGCGCTGACGCTTCCCGGTAAGTCTTGTGATCTGAGCCTTTAACCTCTAGTTTTCTTCTGCATATCTGGTGGCAAACTCCTTCCAATCATCTGAATCAGGAAGTGAGCAACTAGTAATTGACTGAGGCTTAGGGGAAAATAAATCCCCTTACCTTTCCATCGTCTCTACAGCCTGACTCTCAAGAATCTCAATCAAGTCGTCTTTCTCCTTCAAGTCTTCTCGGTAGGAAATTTCTAGAGTTTGGCACTTATTCTTCCAAGCTTCCTTTTCCCGCTGCATCCTGACTAAAGCAAGTTGTAACTCTTCTACATCATCCAATAAGGGAGGAGTGGTCTTCACAAACAAATCCGGCATAGGTGCTTCCCGAGAATACGAAATCTTCAACTGAATAGCTCTCGCTTGTACCCACTGAAGATAAGGCTCCAAAGAAACATCCCCCTTAGGTCCCAATTCTTTCCTACTCTTCCTGTGAATATGGTGCCAAGCCTTCTCAATCTGCTCCCTAGCTTCCTTATGGTCTTCTCCCTATTTTAGGAAGAAACTACTCAAATGAATATTATTTGGTTTACCCCTCATCGAATATCCGAGTTGTCGTCGCGCAAGAATAAGGTTGTAGTTAATTCCTCCATTTGTACCAAGAAGAGGTACATTGGGGAAACAACCACAACTGTCAACAATCTCTACATCATGATAAGCCTGATGATACAAAACAATATATGAGTGAGTAAGCGCCATGATCTTAGGAGCCCAACAGGGTTCCTTCCTGACATCCCAAAAAGCATCAGACTGAGGTAAATGAGAAGTAAACCACCGATATAACAGCGGCGTGCAACAGATAATCATCCCCCCCATGATAAGAATCCCGAAGATGAGTAGAGTAATAAGCATCGCCCAACAATGTAGGAACTGGGTTTCCAATCATGAAGATCCTGATGGCATTAGTGTCAACAAATTTGTCCACATTAGGAAACAAGAACAACCCGTAAGCAAGTAGGGCAAAGATAGCTTCAAAAGCGACTATACTCCTCATCCTGGAAAATTAACGAGCTTTCTCTAATAAGAACTGAGCTGGTAATCTTATAATCCCTCCTTTAGTAGTCAGGTGGGCTTTAACCTCGGACTTCCCCAGATGGATCAAAGCAGCAATCTCATGTGGTTTTGGCTCACCCTCCAAACCAGTAAAAGGAACACGGTCGGTAATATGCAAATCTAGCAGATAAGAATATTCCTCTAGTGTAGGCATCAACTGATAGTCAGGGAAAGTAAAACATTGATACATCAAATCATAGAACTGGACCAAGGTCGAGAGAATATCCTCCTTCATCCTAAGCTTCATGAGAGAAATGATGGACCCATACTTCCTTCAAAAATCTGCAGAGCACTCAATCTCGGGAATCAGACACATCAGCTCATCTATCTTGGGATCTTTGATATTATACTTTCCGGTATTTCTTTTTTCAGAATCCATAGTCAAAAAGTACCCGAGATATTCACACATGGTCAACTTTTAAGTCCCTTGAAATAAAATCTCTTCAAAAGATGCTTATGAATGCATGGATGCATGATGCAACAATCACACACAAGATCACAAACATAGGGTTCATAGGTTCAACTTCACGAGCATGAGGTCGAAGGTACTACTCATAAAGTGTAGTCTAAGAGTTATCATCTGGAAAACAAGGTTCTAGAAGTTCCTAGAGTCTACATCTTTCCTTCGGATATTACCAACTTCATGATTAACTCGATAATTAGTAATATTCTCAAGAAAAACTCATCCAAGCGTAGTATCGCGTGACAACTATTTTCGGATTACTCCATCATAGCTTCTGCACTACACCTAAAAGGCCAAGATGGGTTAGGTATTCTACGGTCCTCAGCTTCAGCAGTCTCCTAGGTCGAAAGCAGCATGTCTTCTCGATTACTCGGTAAATGACACTACAGTCAAAGGGGCTTCCACTGAGTGGGGGATCTCATGCCTCCTTTTTTTAGATTACTCCCTCAAAGTTAACATGACTATACCACCCGTCCTATCTTAAGTTTTCCCAAGTCCGAGTATAGGACTCATGAGTAATCACCAAGAAACCTAAAAACCAGGAAAATCCAGACAAACGTATATACAACATATAACATATAACACATAATAGCACATATACAAATATAAACAAAGATAGGTTCAACCCACTTAGGGATGGACTAGCAAGAGGTCAATATTTCCCCAGTGAAGTCGCCATTTTTTTCTGTAGCGGTAGAAATGTTTAAGACTAATCCATTGGATTGACTTGACTCGTACAGATCAAAATAAAAATGTCCACCACGCTTTATTATTTCCAAAGGAATGGGAAAAGAGTGAATAACCCAAAAAGAGGGGGAAAGATTTAAGGTAAGGGGGTTGGTTATGCAAAGGGGAGGTATTAGCATCTTAAACATCTCCGTTACTCTGCAAGAACATCTTTGTAAACTATGTATATGTTTGCTATAAAATGTTGTATAAAAATAGATGGTGGAGATGAGAAAAGAAATATTTTTTATGATTTTTGCATCCGCCGCGGTTGCGAACCTTTAGTGCCTACGTACCACCTCCTGTGCAATAAGGGATCAAGGTATACGTAGTTCCTCTTTTAAAAATTTTAAAACAAGTGTGTTGGTTAATTTTATGAGATAAGACATCATCGTCATTGTCCGTATGGAAAACATACTTACTACCCACAATCATGAGAAATGAGTATTTGCATCATCTCAAAGTGGAGGATATGGCTTGGATTTTAAAATCAACAATGCCTCACTCAACACCCAAGTGGAAAATATATCACTTCACTATATATTGTATAAGTATAGTTGTTTGCATCACTACAAGGATTGACAAGAGTTTAATCTTTTGAGAATATTTTTAAAGGTAAAATGCCAAAGTGGCAAAATGATTTTAATAAGATTGATTGAATTTTAGTCTTCTCACAAAAATGTCAAGGTATGATTAAGTTGATTGAAGTTTATTTCTGAAAATGTTTTGAAAATGCATGGACCTAAGCCCAAGTTTATTATGAAAGTGATTCTAGTTTAGAAACAACAAGAGTTTTCAAAAGGAGGGAGAAGATTTTTTAAATTAAAGGAGATGGGAGGAGATGAAGGGACTATCCTAAAGCATAAGGTTAAAGCTAAGGAGAAGAACCGTCTAACCAATAAGAAGCCAACACTTGACATTATGAGTCAAGATAGGATTCCCATTCTTTGGATTGAAACCAAGCAAGCAAAGATATTAGACCTCTTGAGAAGACCAAACTTCAAGTGTATTAAGTCTTCGAAAAAATTAGGCAGAGTAACGATGTATACAGATGAATTCCAGATTACAGACAAAGTATGTAATCACAATAACCTGCACATAAAACAAACAAACAACCCAATGTCTTGAGGTAAACCTCAAGAGCTCTAGACAAAATATCAATTAAGGTCACAAGGTCTCCAACATAGGTCAAGGTATCTAATCCTAAGTCCAAGAAGTTCAATACTCCATAATGCCAAGTATAGTAACAAAATAGTCTAAGTATCATTAATGTTTTTTATGGTTCATGTTGATTATTAAGTATCTTCAAAAGACAAGAAAAGCTCAAGTGAGAAAAATAAAAATGACATAAAAGTAAATGATCAAGTGAGCAAAAATGAAAATAGCATGAAATGTAAATGTTAAAGTAAATGGTACATAAAGTAAAAGCATAAAAATAAAAGCATAAAATAAAGTCAATTGCTAGAAGTTAATGGTTAGTTGGATGACCATCTTGAAACTTGCATTTGGAACTCATTAGAAGATTGGTAGAACCAAAGCCTCTCAACAACAAGTTACATTTGCTTTTTGTCAAGTATATCATCCAGTTAATAATCCTCAAGGCAACATTTAATGATCAATGATGTTTAAGCGATCCGTGTTGACCAAAATTGATCAAGATTCATTGGAGGATTGGTAGAACCAAAGCCTCCTAACCATGAATCTCAAAGTTATTGGATCAAAGGGTCCAAATTAACATACTCGGGCTTGCAAACATAGGTTTGGGCCATGAATAATCATTTTATCGAATCAGGATAAACTTTAGTGCTATGTTAAGCAATCGTAAGTGGACTTATGTAGAAGTCGCACCTATTTTGAGGTTGGTCAATAGCAATCTATGTACTTCATGTTTGGATAATTTGGATCACTACCTAAAATTTCTTTCATCTTTAAATTAAATCACTCATCTAGATGGATTAAAGTACTAAACATATCATTATTCCAAAGCACTAAAAACAAATTAAATAATTCACTCTTTGGTAGATTTGAATTAATGAACATTTATCCAACTTCATATACACCCAAAGTCCATTGAATTTAAAGAGAAATTGGACATTTAAAATTGCAATCCAAATCAATAATCAAAATGAGTGAGTAGAAAAAGATAGATAGATCAAACAGCCCCAAAACAAGGTAGAAAAATCATTTTGGCACTGTTACAATCGATTGCGCTCAGACAGCAATCGATTGCATCAGTACATTTTTTCAACAAAAAAACGCAAAATACTTCTATGACAATCGATTGCACTGTTACAGCAATCGATTGCACCCTGTTAAAATCAGAAAAATAGACTTTTAAAAGGCCAAACTCTTGTTCAAACTTTCCATCAAACACCTTATGATCATGGATCCAATTGAGCACGAAAATTTCATCAAATTATGAGAAAATAACACCAATAGAATCACAAAACAATGCTCAATAAATCAAACCCAAAGATCAGCAAGAGATCACATTGTGAAAGATGAAAAATCCAACATACCAAAGGTAGATCTAGAGAATTATCAAAACAACTTAAAGAATTTGCTTCAATTCAACCCCAAGAATCAATTACCCAATCTTGGATGTAGAGAATTGGTGAAGAAAAAGTGTTTGGATGAAGGTTTAGCTCAAAGATTAGTAAGCTTCAATGCAAAGCTTACTAACTTTTTTTGAAAATGGAGCTTTGAGTGAATTTTGTAGATGGAGAGAATTGAGATATTTTTTAGCAAAATGCGTTTGGATATCAAAAGCTTGTGATTTGAATGAAATGAGGGCTCTATTTATAGAGTTTAGGCTTGGGATTAGTGGTGGTTTGGAGTTTGGTTTGGGAAATGAAATTAGGCTTGGTAGTTAATTCTTTGAGCCAAAATTTCAATTAATGATATATCTTTCAAAAATTGGAGCCAAAATTTGAATTAATGAATATTTTTCAAAAAAAGAAATATTGGAGCCAAATTTTGAATTAATGATATATCTTTCAAAAAATGAAGAAAAATTGGAGCCAAAATTGACAAGCTTGAAATTGTTGTTTTTTCAAATTTTCACTTTGTGCAATTGATTTCACTACGAGCTCAATCGATTGCATCAGTGTATTTTTTCAATAATGGCACAAAATACACTTTGTGAAATCGATTGCACTGTAAGAGCAATCGATTGCATTAGTGAAAAAAGTGAATTTTTTTTTACTATTTTTTTTTTGCAAATAGAGATTTTAGGAAAATAATACGGGAAAACCTTATTTGTCAGATGCTTTGACTCGGTACCTACAAAACACAAATATACAAAGACAAAGACAAATATTTTTTATATTTTGATTATAAGTTAGTCAACAACACATATACAAAATATACCACCAAGGTTCTTGGAGATCCCTCAAGAGCAAACTTAAAAATACGAGATAAAAAAAGAGGAAGAACCAACCCTAATGTGATTTTGTTTCATTGAATTGATATGATGTGATGAAGGAATCTTAGGGGCAAAAATTGGGGTACAAAACCTTATAATTTAGAGACACCTGATATCCCTTAGCTTATGATTTCTTCTCATGAGCTTCAGCCTCTTGAAGAGCTACTCTCCACTTCGGCATTTTCCCTTCTTTTTGATATACTGGATCCACCTTTTTTTCTTGTGGGATGTCCGACGGAGGACGAAAGGTCTTCTGTCGAGGTTGCTGAAATTGCCTCTTATATTCCTTATTTCATCGAGGGATCCCTTCTTTGTTGAAAAAAAACCTTGGTATTGGAGGTTTCTTCTTTTTGAAAGCCTCTTTTGCTGTAGCTTCGTATCTTTCAGTCGCTTTTCCGTCATACACAACATACACCTTGGACATAATCTATCTTCCGACCCGTTCAATTTGCATTTTTTTTCTGAAAATCAACCAAACTTTCCTCAGGCTGAAGATAAATCGTTGGCCACTCATTTTCCTTATTCTTCTTATAGCTTTCAATAGTTTCGACCATCATGGCTTCACCTCCAAAACCTTCAATAGCTATGACCATCATGCATTCGTAAGGTTCTACATACAAAGCATCTTCGACTTTCAATAGATCAATATCCACCCGCATCTTCGGCTTTTCGCCAAATTGAAGTTTATCCTCCTTTAAAGCTTTCTGCATAAAATCCTTGAAAAGAACACATTGAGATGTTTTATGACCAAGGAAATTATGAAACTTGCAGAATCCCCTTTTCTTTTTTTATTCTAGTGGGGGATATTTTAGACCCTGAGGTACAATAATTTAACGATCAGACACTAACAAATCAAATATCTCCTCACATTTGGTTATATTGAAAGTATAAGTTTTTGTAATGACTTTTCCACTTTTCTCGGTCTCAATGGGATTTTTCCCGTTCGAGGACCTTAATGGTTTGTAGGCATACAAAGGCCTAGGCTGGAGTTCAACCACAGTAACCTCAATTTCTCCGATTGACTCGTTGTCGTATGAAGAATAATCTTCGGTGGTACATACGCATCCTTCCCTTTTCTTTTGATACTTGATAACTTTGGCTTTCTCTTGATACTTGCAAACTTTGGCTTTCTAAGATTTCAAGCATTCAATGTGTCGAACCCAAATAGCTGAACGAGCCATATCTCTCAGGTATTGAACATCCAACTTCTTTCTGATTGAATAGTTCAGGCCATTCACAGCCATCTCGACTAGTTCGTGTTTAGGGACTTGAGTAAAGCATCTTGCTTTCAAAAGTATGAACCTATTCAGATATTAGTCAATTGACTCAACAACCTTTCATTTAACACCGGCAAGTTCCGTTGGGCTTATTTTCGATTTCCCCATGTAAAACTGTTCATGGAACAATTTCTCTAGCTCATTCCATGTGTGAATCGACTGGGGAGGTAGCATCGTGAACCAAGTAAACGGATTCTTAGACAGGGATCTTGGGAAATATTTCAACTTAAGATCCTCATTGTTGGCTATATTACCAGCTTCATTTTGATACCTGGCGAATTTCCCAACAATGGACTCCTTTGTATCCCCTGCGAACTTAGTGAATTTGGGGACTTTCCAACCCCAAGGTAATTCTGTTTGTAAAACAAAATCTAGTAATGGAGAAGAATATGTATGTCTCTGAGAACTATTATTAATCCCATTTCGAATCATAATCCGTTCGACAATGTCCTCTAGGTTTTTCTCCCCAGCCATTGCATCTCGTTGAACGTGCCCGACAACCTGATCGACATTTTGGTTTTGATTCACTATCATTACTGAAGGTTGTTCAAACACCCTAGGTATATGATTGAAACATTGGGAAATTGGTGGTTCTTGGTCAATTGTGTCGTCGACCTCATCAACCACCTCTTCATACTGCAATGGTTCTTTGCGTGGATGTGGTGCAACATGTCGAACTGGCACTCTCAGGGCACCAAGAAAGTCTCTGATACAAGTCATTTGAGTTGCCAAAATTTTGTAACTCTGCACTGAATTATCGATTAACAATTTCAATATGATACTCATTTGTTGAGTAAGCATATTGACCATTTCATGATTTGTTTCATCCATGTGTTGCCTCATGATTACAATAGGACTTGGGGTGAAAGTAGTCAATGCCTTGGTGGGATAAACCCAATCCATTCGAACGACCAAATTGACTTCCAATAGGCCCTGAGGCATGATAAGGGGAAAACGCTGATGCAAAATTTTCACTGAACGTCGAACTGCTATTATGAAATCCTGTCATTATTGCTATTGGCATTCCATACACATGTTCCCCATTGTGAGTAGGTATTACAAAACTAGGCACATATTGCCCAGAAGTATTGATCACACTTTGTCTTACAGTTACTGGTTGAGTCGTGGTAACTGTTATGTATGGGGCCATCGAAGACACAACCACAGAACTTGAGCCCACACTCACCGCCTCACTGGTATTTCCTCCCAGGGCCTGATCCCTCTCTGGAGTTCTAGGATCTATCATTTTTCTTCCACTTCTCAATCTCATGCACGAATTGAGACGAACTTAACACGAATCAGGTCCCGTCAGGTGTGCCAATTTTTTCGCGGAATAATCTCTAGCTTCTTAATTAAAGGTTACTTGCAGGACTGGCTACAAATATCCTAGACCTCGTGTTAAGTTTGATAGTGATTTGTTGTTTGAAATGATGAAAGTGCAGAAAACGTAATAAGAATGAAAGGGTAAAAGACAAAGACAAATAAATGATAGATAAATTGCAAGGATGAATGATAAACAAGACATGAAATAAAACTGCTTTGAATTTAAAGGTGGGCGCAATCGCATATTTCTCAGAATTGACTCGTTTCTCTAAACGTTGGTACTTTGAGTGCTCTCTTACAATGTTACAAAATGTGACCGCGAAAATTTAATTGTCGACGTTTACTTTGAACCACTCACATTTAGAGTTTGTGTGGTGTTGATTTCAAACTTCCCACGCTTTTCTAATGCTCGTAGTTGATAACCGCTTTTGCCTCCACTTGCTCTTGCTCTTAACCCGCCTGGCCTTCGTTGACCTAGCTTTTGCTTCTAGTATTGTCTCGACTGACAAGCCTCTGAATATGTATAATTTATGAAAACATGTCGACGGGCTTCGACTCGTCATTTATAGAATAATTGACACTCCCTTTTGACAAAGAATACCATCTAACTTATGGTCTAATTCTTGAGTCGAAAATTGCTTGTCAATAATAGGTAAATGAAAAGTTATTATCTAATTCTTTGAAATACTCAAGTAAAAGATCAAAAACATCGATTTTTAGATAAAACCAAGAGAATGTATTAATTATAAATTACAAAAAATAAAAATAAAAACCTCATATAACACCATATTTTGATAATTCATTTAAATTATCTATCCCGTCAATTTTTAAAAACAATGAGGGTAAATAATTCATTAATAATTAAAAATAATATAAATAATACATAAAAAAGATATTTAAAAATATTGATGTAAAAGATTGAACCCCTCAGTTGGACATTCTAATCGAGGATAATACAAATAAAAAAAATATAAAAAACAAAAAAAGAGAAAGGAAAAAGGCGCCATATAACCGTAAACCTATTAAAAATAAAAAGTAAATATAAAATGAAGAAAATGAGATTTGAAGCAAACTCTCTCGTATATATATTATCTTACTTCGGTAATAACGGATGGTATAAGTTTTTTATATTTAAAAAATAATATTAATGATGTTACACAGACATATCTCGATTATTGATGGATCGAGATGAAAGTTTCATCATAATAGTATTATTTTTACTAGTGAGAAACTATATAATAAATTATTATTTTATTCTCTTTCAAAAATACTTGATAAGTTTTTGAGATACTATATAATAAATAATTGTTATATTATCCTCAAGGATGCTTGATAAGTTCTTATGTAATTATATAATAAATTTTTATTTTGTTATCCTTCAAGGAATGATTTTTCAAAATAAACTAAAATAGGGAGACCAAATTAACTGTAATTTAACTTAAAAAATATAATAATGTATACATTTTATGCCATCAAAAAATTCTAATATCAATAGAATACTCGAACTCTAATTTACATAATTGTAAATCTCAAATACATTGAACAAAATTAAATTATATTAATAATAACATATCAGTTTATAATAATTATTAATTAGTTTTTATAAAATAAAAATAAATTTAATTATTTTATTAATTAAAATTTGTACAACTATATCCACAATAAATGAATTTTTTTTGGAATAACTAGGTATTAAAAAAAATCACAAATAACCATGTTTCAGAGAAAATTACGCAAATAACTATGTTTCAGAAAACCCCATAAGTGAGGAGCCAACCCAGTTGGCGCATACACCTTATTTTAAAGAGGAGGCGCCATCTCACTTGGCGCCTTAGTGCAAAAGTGCAAATAACCATGTTTCAGAGAAAATTACGTAAATAACCATATTTCAGAAAACCCCAAAAGGGAGGAGCCAACCCAGTTGGCGCATACACCTTCTTTTAAAGGGGAGGCGCCATTTTATTTGGCGCCTATGTGTAAAAGGCTTGCCCTAAGCCAAGTGAGATGGCGCCTTAGTGCAAAAGGCAGGCAATTTTTTGCGTTTTTTTATTTTAAATACGGTATGTTACGTAAACGATATAGGATCAAGAAAATTGACTTTTATTTACACAATATGATTACACACATAATGATTACATAAAAAATATAGATTAATTAGTGGTCCCCCGGAACCCGGTAATGACCCCCAGTTCCGCATCCCCGTCCTCGCCTTTCCTGTGCTAGTTTTCATCGTGTTTCCTGTTGTGGCAGGGTCGATGGCCCAACGAAGTCAATGCATTACAGATCCATGAAATCGGTTAGATCTCCATATCTAGAAGATCATCTTTGGTACAGTCAGTTTCCCATACCCTTAAAGTTTGGTTGTGTTGGTGGTGGGTGGGGTTCCATGGTTAGTCTGTAGCACTGGTCGTTTGAGTACGGGGAGTAGAAAGGAAATGGATCTTAGGGTGTTTGGTATTGGGAATATTGGGTGCTTTGGTGATGTGGTGGTTGATGGTAAGTTGGGTCAGTTGGTTCATAATCTTCAGAAAATCCCAGATCAGGGCTAAGGTTAGATGTTGAGGGGCCCATATTGGGATATGTAGAAGACTGGAATTGTGTGTGGGGTATGCGAGTGTATTGGTATTGTGATTGAAATTGTGGTTGGGTGTGAGGCATATGGGGGTATTGGTACTGAGGTGGTTATTGTGGTTGGTTGTGGGGCATGTGGGTGTAATCGTATTGTGGTGGTGATTGCGGTTGGGTGTTTGTAGTTCTGTTTGGTCAGGGGGATTGGTGGGAGGTTGATGTGTGTTAGGTTTGTTGTTGGGGAAATGAGGGTTGTACCCATTGTGTTCGTGGGTCAACCAAATACCTTGGATGATACACGTGCATTTCTGGGGTACTAAACAATTTATACCAAGCTAAATAATGATTCGTGTGTCGCATATTACCATGGTTGAGGAAAACTGGGAATTGAAAGACATGTCGGTGACGCCTCTGCCACATCTTACACCATTCTGGAGAAAAATATTTTCAGTTGGTAAGACCCTATTGGGCGTCGACCCTTTTGAGATGCCACAGGGTCAAACAAGTTGGATCGCAGGGTATCTCTTGATGCATTCCAAACTACATCTTGACACGGTCGCTGTGGTGCATCTCCACAACATTGAACCGTATGATTGTAGTCTTTGCGCTCCAAATTACTGCATCCTCGGAGTTTGATTCATGGTCCAAACCCAAATATGGTCTCTAGATAAACTACGGATAAAATTAAATCAGCTTAATGAAAACGTAATAAATAAATAATTTAAAAGTAGAAAAGTTGAAAGGTATGATGAACATCATCCGGGCCAAGGTGATCCAATAGATTACGGTATAGAGCGACATTGAATCTTGGATTCTTTCCGTAATCCATACCCCTCACGCAGTACCTAAAGGAATTGAAAAATATTTTATTTTTATCATATATTTGGTGAAGAGATGAATAGTAATAAATGATATAAGTTGATGACTTACTTTGTTGCATATGGGAAAACGAATGCGTTGTTGTTGACGGGGTTTAGGGACTCCATTCTCCACCAACCCTAGGCTTGAAGTAAAAAAGCGCAGCCATAAAGTGTACATTTTTCCTTGATTGCATTTTTACACAAGGAACTGTATAGATGGTTTAACACAGCAAAACCCCAACTATACTTTCTAGTTTTTTCGAAGTCTCTAAGTAAATTTAAATACATAAAATTTACACTATTTCTCGTACTTTCGGGAAATAAAAAGGTTCCAAATAGTATCATTACATAATTTCTAGCTTTTATTACCTTAGCTAGCTCGGAGGAATTTCCGTTCAATTCCAGAGTCGCATAATGATTTTTTTAGCTCAGTAAGTAGTATACCCTGACCTCTCGCACCACCACCTTCAACCATATCCTGGCCCAACAATTCTTCACATAGAGAATTGGGTTATTGAACCGACCCATTAACCACCTTACCGTCGACAGGGAGACCCAATAACATGTACATGTCCTCTAGTGTGACAGTACATTCACCTATTGGTAGATGAAATGTATGGGTCTCTGGTCTCCACCTTTCCAACATTGCAAGTATGAACTTTGAATCAATCGTGCAGTTGGAGATCTTTATAATGTTTCTGAAACCTGTGTATTCGAGATAGGGTATGATCAACGGGTCGGGTGCAAGGTAGTTGTGTGACCGGATTCTGAATCTTTTAGTATCCTAAGTTAAGAATGTAAAAAGTGTAAGAGTCGATAAGATGAATAAAGCATTAATAGAAGTATGAAAAATATATAAGTATACAAGAAACTTAAAAACGCTGCAATATTGTCCCTTGTGCCTCTGTGAGAAGATCCATTGTTGAAATTGTCTGAGATTATGAAAGAGTTTGAAATTGCATGATATTATGAAAGAGTTTGTAGCAGAGAGAGAGAGGCAATTGTGGATGCAATAGAAGTATGTAAGGCTCTGTATTTATAGGAAATTTTTTATCACAGAGTAAGTGAGGTGGTTGGTGGGTGCATGCATGCATGATAAGTGTCACTCTTGCAGTGTAGGTGCAGGCTGGGTTACAACCTTGGGGAAGGAATCTCTGCATGCATGTAACACGATCGGAAGTGAAGGGAGGCGCCATTGGACTTGGTGAATGAGTATAAAAATGAAAGGTGTCGCCATCCCTGTTGGCGAATAAGAGGTGGCATGGGTTGTAGTATAGGTGCAGGCTAGGTGACAACCTTGGGGAATGCATCTTTGCATGCATGTAACATGATTGGACGTGAAGGGAAGCGCCATTGGACTTGGTGAATGAGTACAAAAATGAAAGGTGTCGCAATTCCTATTGGCGAATAAGAGGTGGCATGGGTTGCAGTGTAGGTGCAGGCTTGGTGACAGTCTTGGGGAAGGCATCTCGGCATGCATGTAACACGATTGGACGTGAAGCGAGGCGCCATAGGACTTGGCGAATGAGTACATAAATGAAAGGTGTCGCCATCCCTGTTGGCGAATAAGAGGTGGCATGGGTTGCAGTGTAAGTGCAGGCTAGGTGACAGCCTTGGAGAAGGCATCTCTGCATGGATGTAACAACCTTGATGGGACTTGGTTGTATGGGAAATACAAAGGCACGCTACTGATGGCAGATGCACAAGATGTCAACAACAACATTTTCCCAATTGCCTTTTCCCTAGTCGAGGGAGAGACTGGTGGTGCTTGGAGCTTCTTTCTCAAGAATCTCTGAACACACGTGGCTCCTCAACCAGATCTCTGATAGACATGCATCTATTGAAAGTGCATACAACAATCCTGCAAACGGTTGCCATGACCCTCCTTATACGCATGTCTATTGCATTAGACATATCGTCCAAAATTTCACGAGGGAGATCAAAGACAAAGCTCTTAGGAAAGCAGTTATGAATGCAGGATATGCATTGACACAACCTACGTTCAAATATTATCGCAACGAGATCTGTTTGTCAAATTCGGACGCCGGTAGGTGGATCGATAATATTCCGGTAGAAAAATGGACTAGGTCATACGACAATGAACAAAGATGGGGCCACATGACAAAAAATCTAATTGAATCCATGAACGGGGTATTCAAAGGCATATGAAACCTCCCAGTAACTGCTTTGGTTAAATCAACATATTTTAGGATGGCTTCGTTGTTTGCCAAAAGAGGTGAAATGTGGAATGCTGTGTTGCAATCTGGACAACTATGGAGTTAAAGATGCATGAAGTATATTAAGGCAGAAAGTGCCAAAGCCAACACCCATCTGGTTATACGGTTCGACCGACACAGCCACAACTTCATTGTCAAAGAGACAATCGACCACAACGAGGGCCTGCCAAGACAAGAGTATAGGGTTATATTAACTTCTCGTTGGGTGCGATTGTGACAAGTTTCAAGCCTTTCGTATGCCTTGCTCTCATGTTATTGGTTGCGTGTGCCTATACTCATCAAGACGCGCTACAACTTCTGTCTCCCATTTACAAATCTGAAACCTTGCTCAACGTATACAACAACAACTTCCCTTTGGTAGCAAAACCTGATTATTGGCCTGCATACGATGGCAAAATAGTATGGCACAATGACCAAATTCGAAGGAATAAAAAGGGTCGTCCCAAAAGTAAGCGCATCAAAACTAAAATGGACTCCCTTGACAAGCTGAAAAGAAAGTGTGGTTTATGTCGTCAGGTCGGACACAATCGCAAAAGTTATCTGAATCGGGCTATTGGCTCAACCACATAAAAATTGTATTACAAAACATCTTTACTTTTTAAAGTTGTAAACATTAGGGTTTTTCATTAACAACATTTGTTACAATAAACCTTGCGCGAACAAGAAATAAAACACGATAAACCGTCTACAAAATTACAACCGTTAAAACAATTTCATCTGACCCATGCATCATCAACATTACGTCGCTGTCTATTTTGACTTCCTCCAATCAAAAATTAGGTCTTCCTGTCGCAAGTGAGGTTGTTGTTCGTCTTCGCTGGATCCTTCTAATTTGTTCCCCATCCTCGATGTCTCCCTCTAGCCATCGCATCAACTCCCTCTTCAGACGCTCCATGGAGTGAATGTGCCAGAATTTCATTTTCATCGAAGATTTTGTGGCAGAGAAAATAACGTAACCATCTCTAATAAAAATCATGGGCGATGTCATGACGCAAATAACAGAGAAAAAAATAAGAGAACAGTGCGAGAAATTGTGAGGAATGACGGAGAAACGGACAAATTATTTATAAAAAATGTATTTTGCCCTAGGAGTCAAGTGAGATGGCGCCTCCTCTCACTTTTAAAGTGCATGCGCCATCTCACTTGGCTAAAAGAGAGAGCATGCGCCAAGTGGGATGGCGCCTAGGACAAAATGCTCAGTGCATGCGCCAACTGGGTTGGCTCCTCCATTGTGAGGTTTTCTGAAACATGATTATTTGCGTAATTTTCTCCGAAACATTGTTATTTGTGAATTTTTTTTAATACCTAGTTATTTCAAAAAAAATTCAAATAAATGAGTTGCAATCATACAAATTAAAAATTTATTATATTTATTTAAAATAGAAAATATATATATATATATATATATATATATATATATATATATATATATATATATTATATATATATATATATATATATATATATATAATATATATATATATATATATATATATATATATATATATATATATATATATATATATATATATATAGTTGGTTCTCCCAAACTTAATACATATGCAAGTAGCATGATAATAAGTAATACTCCATAATTTTTTACATTAATACGTAACCTAATTTTTTAGTCTTTGTGAAATCAAATAAACAATAATTATAACTAAATTATCGTACACCATCAAAAAATAAGAGATAATTAATATTTCAAGCTTTTAATTCCACCGTTGAACACATAGCGGAACTGATTCAAATATTCATGGTTGTTTAGAGACGTGAGCTAAATATGTACATAAAAATGACAGTGATTGAAAGAATTAGAAAAATAATATCTTACTGAGTCAGAAAAATAATTCTTATAAAATTAACACGTTATGTATGAATGTAGATCGACTAAGACAGAAAGTCACAAATACATATACCAAGTCAATTAAATATTTGATATTTTTTACCTGACTTTCTTTTCCACATACTAGAAGTATTCGGTGGATATATATATATATAAGATCATTTAATATTGGGGATTTTACTCTGTTATTTGATACAACCCCTTTAAGCGAAGGTCCAATTCAAATCACAGATGAGCTGATCAACAGTAGTAAGAAACCTACCTTGAAAAAAGATTACCACTACTAAATAAGAGTATCAGCATAATATATTTTTATTTTTTACATTTTTCTTCTATCATTTTCATTCCGTAAATTAGACAAACTACTACTATTTTCATTCCATAAATTAGAAAACTTATTATGCTAGTATTATACTATAGGGCTTGTTCGGGAGAATTGTTATTCAGAGACAGAATTATAAAAAGGATATCATT
Source organism: Vicia faba (assembly GCA_948472305.1). Classification (NCBI taxonomy): domain Eukaryota; kingdom Viridiplantae; phylum Streptophyta; class Magnoliopsida; order Fabales; family Fabaceae; genus Vicia; species Vicia faba. Next base: position 258,467,455 of record OX451741.1, read on the forward strand.
CCTTTTCCAAATTCTCTTTTCTTTTCTTCCTTTAATTCTTGCGGAGTTGACACTCACTCGAAGAGTGCTAAAACATGTGATCATTCTGTATTAGAGTGTATCATTGGTGCAATACTAGCGTAATTAGTTGCCTAAATTTTTGGAATTAAAGCATATATTCCTACTAATACTCTTATTTAGTAGTTGTAATCTTTCATCTAGGAAGGTTTCTTAATTTGTCTCCTCCCGTGTTTTATCATTATTATTATTAATCTAAAGATTAAGATAAATTTCTTTTAAAAAACGTATGTGTTAGTTTTTAAGTGAATATATTTTAATTTTTAAACTAATAATAATAATAAACGATTAGGATTTAGTGTCATGACACTATGGTGGTATATATATATATATATATATATATATATATATATATATATATATATATATATATATATATATATATATATATATATATATATATATATATATATATATATATATATATATATATATATATATATTAAATAGGAGAACTTTTTATAATGAGAGATAAGAGGAACAAATATTAACCAATGAATTAATAGCCATATTAATATTTTAATAAATAATTATTGATTAATTAATATATTAATTTTTTATTAATTCAAAGGCTCAAAGAGTTAAAACTCAAATCAATTTTAATCTATTTCAAATGATCCAAAGTATAAAGTCAAATGACACGAAATACAAGGTAGACTTTCTAATCTCAATTTTTCACTACACTAATCTTTTATATTAAAATCGACTTTGCCGAATAATGGAGGTTGTTACCTCCAAAACTGCGCCAAAAGTCTCCGATTAACCTTCTGATTCCACATCACCTCAATTATCCATCATCAACATGATGCATACCGTAATAACTTCAAAGGTACGACGGATTCGTAACCACTTACAACGTAAATCCGCTACCAGATTATCTTTTCCATGTGGCAATGAATCTCCATATGATAAGTGGAGATTATATTGCATTAGAATTCTTAGATCGCGACAAAGTAAACTGAACTCTGAACACATAGTTACCAATGATACTCTGTTGTGGCACGAAGTGTTAGATATTCTGATTTTACTCTACTCCATCTTAATATTACCATTGAAATCCACAATATTGTTGTATTCAACAATGTTTCATCATTTGAACACATATTCCATTAGGAAATTTGATACTAAGTCAACTTCAGAGCATTATGGAGAACAAATTGTGTTTCAAAGACGAGGGACAAAAATATGTTATTCAGCAAATCTTCTAGAAGGGACAATCATGGGTGAATGTTAGGAGAAAACAAAAATCCACAGTCCTTCTCAAACAATATCTATGAAGACGTCAACCATCCCATGACGTCTTTCAATTAAAAGTATGCGGGAAAAATCTATGGTGGAGAGGCTCCCCTACCGAATGAAAAGGAGGAAGATCACATCAATTGACAATATGGATAATTCGAGAATAAGTAAAGAAAGAGGAGAGCACAATAACCTTATGATTTTCCTGACGAGTTATGTATTATGTAAATATTTTACACAATTTCAATCATTAATCTACTAACTATGAGACATTGCGACAACGAAATGTCTTGTAATTCCATGCAGGATGGCTTAAGCCAATCTACTAAGACGAACTCCACACTTAATGAGAAATTTTTCCAATTTAGTTGGTGAATCCTCTCTCACAAACAAGTCACTCCAAGAGCATAGACGGTGGAACCCAGAGATGTCCACCCTAAACCAGGTCAACCCTGGAGGCAGGGACAAGATACTTACCTTTGATCGGAGATGGTTTTTAGCGACATTGAAGAATCACAATAACTTTTTTCAATCGAAACTAGTAACAAAGAAACTTCAATTGAGACTATATACTTCAACAAACACATCATGCACCAACAATGCCCACGAGACAAATAAAATTTAAATTGCAGGAACATATGCAAGTTTGAGTGCAATAACAACTTGATGGTTAATCCAAGCCGAGGAAACTATCACCAAAGAGGTTAACTAAACAATTACAAAGAAGAAATAATAGTATACCAAGTATGTAAAGCTAAATGAAGGCACAAAGCATTGAGGTATATATATATATATATATATATATATATATATATATATATATATATATATATATATATATATATATATATATATATATATATATATATATATATATATATATATATATATATATATATATATATATATATATATATATATATATATATATATATATATATATATATATATATATATATATATATATATATATATATATCATTTTAAAGCACAACCAACATTACACAAAGGAGAATAATCAAGCATATGCACTCTCAGACGTTGCACTCTAGTCGTTTGCCAAAGCCCCATCCGGAGCAGCTTTAAAATGATCAAGTAATTCAATGGGGATTTGAACGCCACGATAGAACTCCTTAGCCTAATCTACAGCCTGTCCGGGAGCTCCGTACATATTCTGCACTGTTTTCTGGAGAGACTCCCAAACTTTCTCCTTTAGAATAACCACCTCGTTCTTGTTGGTGCAAGGTAATGGAAGGAGAGATAAAGAATGAACAATGAATGATAACAAAGAGGACTACTTCTTAATATTCAAATAGAGGAATGAATTTGGGATACAATATTGATAGCCTAGATAGCATATTTATACTAGAAATTGAAAATGCCAAAAGGCCCTAATAAAGAGTAAGTATTGGGAATTGTGGATATTAAATAAATTACATTTCCAATACCATCCCTTAATTTAGATAATCTATCAGAAGCTAACAACAACAATTTCATCTCTTAAGCAAAGAAATTGATTTGTTTTAACTGCCTTCGTCAGAAGATCTGCAAGCTGTTTCTGAGTGCTACAGTGCAGAACTTCTAACACTCCTTTCTGAACTTGATTTCTGAGGAAGTGATACTTCGTCTCAATGTGCTTGCTTCTTCCATGTAGCACTGGATTCTTGGCAAGATCAATTCCATACTTATTATCAATCACCAGCTTCAGAGGTTCCTCAACCTCAACCTTTAAATCATGCAGGAGATTCAGAAGCCAAACTGCTTGACAAGCAGCTACAACACATGCGATATGCTCAGCTTCACATGTTGACAGAGCTACAACAGGATGTTTCTTGGAACTCCAGGAAATGGGACCTCCCAGAAATTTAAACAAGTATCCAGAGGTACTTCTCATGTCCACTCTGTCTCCGCACCAGTCAGAATCAGAATAACTTACTAATTCTGACTTTGTCTTTCTTTCAGAAGGAAACAACACTCCATATTTCAGAGTTCCCTTAATATATCTCAGAATTCTGACAGCAGCCTGGAAATGAGACCACTTGGGATTACTCATGAATCTGCTGACCAATCCAACTGCATAACAAATGGCAGGTCTAGTATTACATAAATACCTTAGAGAGTCAACCAGCTGTTTGAAGGTTGTAGAATCAACAGAATCACCATCAGAGTCAGAATCCAATTTTTGATTTGTTTCTGATGGTGTCACAGCAACTTTGCAGTTCTGCAGCTTAAATCTCTTCAGAAGTTCTTGTTCATATTTTAACTGGTGCAGAATGATACCCTTCTTCGAGTACATAATCTCCATTCCTAGGAAATATGTCATTTTTCCTAGATCTGTCATCTCGAACTCATTCATCAGAACTTCCTTGAACTTCTTTATATCTTCTGGGCAGCTACCTGTTAGCAAGATGTCATCAACATAGAGACATACCAAAATCATATTGCTATCAGAGTGTTGTACATAAACTCCATATTCCATCTCACACTTCTGAAACCTCTGCTTCTTGAAAAATGAATCAATTTTCAGATTCCAGGCTCTAGGCGCTTGCTTCAGTCCATATAGAGCCTTATTTAACCTGTATACCATCCCTTCCTGATTCTTTTTCACAAATCCAAGAGGTTGTGACACGTAAACTTCTTCCTGTAATGGACCATTCAGAAATGCTGACTTCACATCCAGGTGCATTAAAGGCCAGTTTCTGTTTACAGCTAAAGCAATCACCAGTCTGATTGTTTCATGCCTAGCTACAGGTGCAAACATCTCAAAATAATCTAGCCCAGGTTTCTGAAGAAAACCTCTAGCTACTAGTCTAGCTTTGTGCTTGCCAATGGAACCATCTGGCTTAAGTTTCAACTTAAAAACCCATCTGACGCTGATGGCTTTTTTCTTATCTGGAAGTTTAGTCAATTTCCAAGTTTTGTTCCTTTCTATTGCCTCAAGTTATTCTTTCATGGCATTAAGCCATTCTTTCTTCTTGAGAGCTTCTTCAATGCCCACTGGTTCATAATCTACTAACATGGCACACTGAACGACTTCTCCTTCAGAGTCAACGTCATTATCCTACAGCATGTCAAAATCTGCAAACCTTCTGGGTTTTTGTCTGATTCTCTGTGGTCTTTGAGCTTGTTCTGAAGCTGCACCAGAACTACTACTTTCAGAGTTACCACCTTCAGAGTTTTCCCTTCCAGAACTATGATTACCACCAGATTCTGGATCATCATCAGTATCTGGATCATCTTCTTCTAACTCATCTTCAGAATCCTCAGGATCTTCAGAGTCATATTCATCTTCTGATCTTTCTAAAACATCTTCAGAGGATAACTCTGGTGTTGGCACTACACCAGAATCAGATTGAGATTTGTTCCAATCCCATGCTTCAGACTCTTTCACCACAACGTCTCTGCTGACTTCAACTTTATTAGTTTATGGGCAAAAAGCTTATACGCACTTGTACTGTGGTACCCCACCAGCAACATTATTTTGCTTCTATCATCCAGTTTTTGTCTTCTAGCTTCTGGAACGTGTTTGTAACAGACAGAGCCAAACACCTTCAGATGACTGACACTCTGCTTATCTCCAGTCCATTTCTCTAAAGGAACAACTTCCTTCAGTTTCTTCGTTGGACACCTGTTCAGAATGTATGTTGATGTGGCAACAACTTCTCCCCATAGCACGTGAGGTAGCTTTTTCTCTTTCAGTATGCTTCTGGTTATATCAAGCAGAGTTCTGTTTCTTCTTTCAGCAAGACCGTTGTGTTGAGGAGTATATGGAGCAGTAACCTCATGTTCTATTCCACTTTCCTCACAAAACTTCTGAAACACTGTAGAGTTATACTCACCTCCACCATCTATTCTCAGAATTTTTAACTTCTGACCACTCTGCTTCTCAGCCTTCACCTTGAATTTCTGGAATTCAGTAAGCACTTCATGCTTGAACTTGATCAGTGTTACCCATGTCATTCTTGTGAACTCATCCACAAAAGACACAAAGTAATTGTTTCCTCCAAGTGAAGGTACTGGAAATGGTCCACACACATCAGAATGTACTACTCCCAGAGCATGTTTCGCTCTGGGGGCTACTTCTGATGTAAATGGCAATCTAGGTTGCTTACCTTTCATGCATATCTCACATGACTTCTCAGGCTTCACAATTTTCGAAATACCACGTACGAGCTTCTTAGAACATAGATGCCCTAAGCTTCTATAGTTTAAGTGCCCTAACCTCTTATGCCACAACTTACTGTTACTTTCAGCACCTTCTGCACTAAGGCACGTTGCTTCAGTTGTTTCTACATTCACCTTGAATATTCTGTTGCCTCCTTGTTCAGATTTCATAATTAACTTCTGATTGGAATCATACAACGTCAGAAGATTGTTTTTCATAACAACTGAAAAACCTTTTTCAATCAGCTGACCTACGCTCATCAGATTTCTTCTAATACCAGGAACATACCAGACGTCTTTGATCAGAATGTCTTTCCCATTCTTCACTCTAATTCTGACATCTCCCATACCTTCTGCATTAAGATACTTATCGTCAGCACATCTGATCTTTGTACTCCATCTGGAGTCAAAGTCTGTCAGCCATTGTTTGTTTCCAGTTAAATGATTTGAGCAGCCAGTGTCCATATACCACCAATCTTCTGAGCATTTTCCATCATAGTCAGAGGCCATTAGTAGTACAGGTTCATCATCAGAGTTTCTCTTAGCCATATATTCTTCTTCTGATTTCCTATCCCTGTTTGACCTACAATCTCTGGAAAAATGGCCCAATTGTTTACAGGAGTAACATTGAACCTTCCTTTTGTCATACCTCTCTTTTACTTTATGATACTTCTTATCATCAGAGGTTGAGGCTTCTGACTTCTGGAATCTATCACCACGTCTATTCTGCTTCTGGTCTTTCTTGACAAAAGAAGCCTTCAGAGCTTGCTCAGCTTCTCTCTCAGAAGTTCTCTCAGACAAATGTAACTCCTGTGCTTCTAAGCTGCTTTGTAATTCTTCTATTTTCATGGTTTCCAGATTTTTAGAATGTTCAATAGAAACAACAATGTAATCAAACTGAGGAGTGAGCGACCTCAGAATCTTCTCTATGATTACCTGTTCAGTCAGAGTTTCTCCACACGCCTTCATCTCGTTAGTGATCAGAATCACTCTGGAGATATATTCAGAAACTTTCTCACTTCTCTTCATGTTCAGGTTCTCATATTGCTTTCGTAGGGATTGAAGCTTCACCTTCTTTACTTATGCGTCACCACTGTAACATCTCGTCAGTAAATCCCACGCCCCTTTAGACGTTGTTGAATTAGCAATCTTCTCGAACACATTTTCATCCACACACTGATGGATATAGAACAGAGCTTTCTGGTCCCTCTTTCTCATCAACTTCTCAGTAGTTCTCTGTTCTTCAGTTGCATCAGCTGCAGCTGGTACATAACCATCTGTAACCAGATCCAGAACATCTTGTGCACCGAACAGTACACGCATTTGTATCATCCATCTGTTCCAGTTTTTGCCATTAAAAACTGGAATTTTAGTGTTCAAACTACCGTCTCCACTCATTTTAAACCTTGCACGGATTTTCAGATCTTAAACACACTGTTTCCCAACCCGCAGAATCAAAATTCTGTTCAGAATTTTGTTCAAGATTTCAACAGAAAATCAAAGAACAAAACTCAAACACACAACTCACAACCACTTGTGTTTCCCAGGAAAAACAGAACCAAAAGCTCTTATACGAATTTATTGGTGCAAGGTAATGGAAGGAGAGATAAAGAATGAACAATGAATGATAACAAAGAGGACTACTTCTTAATATTCAAATAGAGGAATGAATTTGGGATACAATATTGATAGCCTAGGTAACATATTTATACTAGAAATTGAAAATGCCAAAAGGCCCTAATAAAGAGTAAGTATTGGGGATTGTGGACATTAAATAAATTACATTTCCAATAGTTCTCATGAGTCTTTTGATCCTTAGCGCGAGACTCTTTTTCTTGTCTAAGATTTTTCTGAACCTCCTTAGTATGAAAATCTTCCTCAACAACAACTTTGGGTCTCTGCTTTTTCTACCTTTACCCAACCTCGAGGGAAGATTACAACTCAAGGATCTGAGTAGCTAGGGTGGAAGGAGAATCGTTTGTAAAGCCTCAACAAGCTTATTCTTCTTCAGTAGATCAACCAACTCCTCCTGGAAGGCAGAGCACTTCTTCTCCATGTATTCACATCTTCCCTTCCATGTTTTCCTCGCCATTGATGGATTAGCAACGGCCAATACATCACCTCTTCCAGCATCGTCTATAGAGAATACATAAGCAGTCATGTAGGTCTGGAAGGTAAACTCGGGAAGAAACTTTATCTTCTTTTCCTTAGAAAGATTCTTGAAAAAGGAAAGATACTTCATAGACACAATAACATCAACTTCCTTGGGAGTGTGAGTAATCTGAAAAGGGAAATGACGGGCAAGCAAAGTGGGAGTAACCGACTCCGAAGCAACATCCTCGGACAAACGATCCCGTTTAGGGGAGTTCTTCTCTGGAGGAGAATATTTTTCCTAGTCCCGAACTCTCTTTAATGGAACAGGAGAAGGCTTCGGAAGACCTTCCACATACATAGTGGCATCAATGGTTGTGAGTTGATCAACCTCGGGGGCTGTTGCAATTGCTTCGGTAGCATAAGAGGGTGCAGAAGTTGTAGGTTGGGTGGAGTAGAAGCTCGTCCAACATAACTAAGTTTTATGCCTTGGGCGGAGCCAAGAGAGTAAATCATTTTAAACTTGTCCATGTTATCTGCAAGGTATAGGAACATATGTTAAAAACCACTCTAGGACTTCTCCCTCACCAAAGATCTCCTTCTTTTCTGTACAATCAGCCTCACTTATGATAATGTGGGTATCGATTTGTTTCTTCCTCTGAAAGAAGGAAGATACTTTGTTGAGTCATAATCCTTCAGCACATCCGAGGCTCTAGTGTAGAGACTAAATTTCCCATATTATAACCATTTTAGTGGTGAGGAAACCTAGTTTGATTTGGTAAGAATGAGTTGTTAAACGAAAATGAGGCCAAGAACAATACTTTAAAAATCTACTCTTTCAAAAGCAAGAAAACTCGATCAGGTTATAGAAAAAAGCAACATGAGCCTCCAGAGTAAGGAGTATCACCAGTATGAAGCGCCTCAAGAAATATCCAAAGTCGTTAGTGAAATATTTGAACCAAGCACAATCCAGATGAAGTTCGATAAGCCCCTGGTCATGAATTACATTCTTAGAGGTGCACATAATTAAGAACATATTGAATAAATATATATAGAAGGCTTCCAAGACTTGTACTCGACGTAAAACTAGAACACCTTCATATAGGCCCAGGATCCCTTGATGAATCTGAGAGGGGACAACTTTCAAGTGCTTTAGAACAACCACCTCAAATTTGGACAAGGGAAGCCACAAACATATCATGGTAAATAGAAACTAATATAAATGAACCAAACACCTATCAAAGGAGTTGTATATCCTATTTTGAGTCCACAAGAAGGACTTACCAATTTAATGGATCATTGACCTTGATGTCGGTCGCGCATATGACTGTCTCAATATTTAAAATGGGCGGGATCTCCACCACTTATGAAACCACACAACTATACTTAATTGTGTTGCTCGGATCCATAAATTGCACCCTTTTCAAAAACAACTCATCAACTTTAAAATACCCATCGGGCTTGAGCTAAGAAATTACGCATGGTCTACCCATATACTCAATGTGGGTCTTAATTTTAGCATTGTTAGTGTTGTACCCCAAAATTTGCCCTCCCATATTCTTCAAGAAATTGCCAAGCCAAGTCACAAAATTCCCCCAAGGGTGGTGCAGTCCAACTGTCTCCTATACAGTCAAAACTAGGGTTTGTGTTCTGATCAAGAATTGAAAGTTTTCAAAGGCCCAATCAAGTCTCATATGCCTACAAAGATGGTCAAGTATCCTCATATCAAGTTTCAAGGCATTCAGCTCAAAATTGCACAGTCAAAACCCTAAATTGCACTACAGTCAACTGTAGGGGCAAAATGGTCATTTGACAGTCAAAAGTTCAAATTTTTGGTCAACATATCATTTTGAAGCCACAAACATCATTTGATCAATGCTTGATCATGATTCTCAAAATTTGGCTCAGAAATCATCAAAATGCAAAAGTTTCTTTATTTGGACAGTTGAAAAAGTCAACTGAAATTGACCAGTGCATAACTTTCACATGGATTATCAGAAAAATTCCATCCAAAGCTCATTTTGAAGAGAAAGACATTTCCTACAACTCATCCTCATACTTCAAGTCCAAGAAATGCTCTCACAAAAAGTTATCAATTTCAACATTATAGGTCATTTTCAAAAGTCAACAAAAAGGGACTTTAAGTCAAAGGCCATAACTTGAGATTGGTAAATCAAAATGACATGGAACCAAAGGCATTGGTTAGAGGACTCAAATACCTTTCCAAAATGTCCAAGAACATGAGAAGAGCTTAAAAATTGAGCAAGTTATGCCTTGTGGAAGTTGGGAAATTTTTGGGAATTTTGAAAAGTCAACTTTGATTCAAATGGTCTAAAATTGCTAATGGGCCTATTTTTCTTCCATGATTCATCATTCCAAGCCTATGCACGACCACTTGGCCCAAAGGGAAGTATTTTCTCATTTTTTATTTATTTATTTGAATTATTATTTATATTAATTCATTTAAATTACTTAAATATATGAAAAATATCTACTTTGACCTAATAAATCTTTTCATGCATGCTTTAGCCTCTATAATTCGTGCAGATCCCAACATGGAAAGATTTGGTTCAATTTGAGCATGATTGAGCAAAATACACATGGAAAAGATATGGAAGATCCTTAAGGAAATCAAATATTCAAAACAATAAATTCCAAGAGATTTGATCCATGTTTTTGACCTAATTGCCTCACTACAAAGGCCTGATCACAAACCTAATTGCATTGGACAAAAAGCTGCGCTCAAGAATACATTACAAACTTGAAAAATTATCAAAAAAAGGCAATTCTGAAATCATTGTTTCAGGTGGATTCAAGGCATAATACTGATCCCATTAGCTTCCTTGGGTAACATAGAACGCATTCCAATCAATAACAACAACCAAAGCTCCAAGAATCGGTAACATGAACTCAAATTGTATAACAAAAAATTCATAATCGTATATCATCTTTTAAGCATTTTTACAGCATTCTATTCATGGCATCATGTTTGTTTTGAGCTTCTGAAACTAACCATTGTGTTTGATTGAATTTTTGCAAGCCATACGTGATTATGCCATAACTGCTTTTTAGGGTTTACAGAGTTTGAAAATTGGGGTTTCCCAAACCAAGTAAAATTAGGATTCCAGACCCATGCCATTCAAATCAGTACATCAAGACAAAGAGACCTTGACCCTCGCGATCAATTTATTGATGCCATAGCACTAGTCGCTATTTTCTTGAAGCCGGTCTAAGAAAACGCTAAGAAACCGTTGCTTATAACATTCATGTTTCAGGAAAACAAAACTGGGCGAGGAAGATGATGTGTTGGCAAGCATTGGTTGGGTCTTTTAAAATTACGCGTGTTTTTTCAGATAACTAACCAATTTTCTTTTATATTGATTAATAGCTATTATATATTAAAAGAAGTTGAAGTGGTTCAGTGGCGCAGGAAGTGGTTAGCAATGCTAGTGACCTGGGTTCGAGTCCCAGGTCTTGATATTTTCCATGTTATTTTCCAATTCATGTTCACCTATGCTTCCAGGCTGCAGACGCACCATATTCCATCATCATCAAGCCAGCCACGCGTCCTGGGAGATCAATCAAAGGGTTCGGATTCAATGCATATGGTAAACGCTGGTCAACTTGGCCACACGCTACGCAAAAAGTCAATGGACCCATGTCTTATTGGGCCAGGATTTCACCGTCCATACCTCACAATTTGGGACTACACCCCCAACCTGGTTTGCAAGTTTTTTTTTATTTTTCTCATATCTTTTTTAATTATTATTTTTATTTGTTTTATTGTTTTAAATTAATTCATTATTTTTACAATACATAAGAAATACAAAAAAAATCAGAAAAAGATGAAAATATAATAAATTATTTTATTTTAATATTTTCATAAATAAATTAATATGTAATTATTAGTTTTAATTAGGTTACAATTTTAATTTCTTTTAATAACAAAAAATAAAAAAATATAGAATTTAGGTTTAATTGTTGATTTTATTCCTTTTAATTTCCTTTTTTACAATAATAATATTTATTTTATTTATTTTCATAAATTAAAAAAAAATGCATATAAGTTAACTTAGGTTTAAATTAGTTAAAATTTTAATATTTTCATAATAAATCTAAAAAACACTAGAATTAGGGTTTACATTTCAAATTTCATTCTAATAAATTCTTCTTGTTTTAAATCTTAAAAAACATAAAATACTAAAAAACATTTTCTTTTAAATTTTAATTTCAACCCTTCATTAACTTTAAATTTTTTGCAAAAAGGGTCCAACGCCCATGTTCGTAATTTATTTAATTTCGCGCATTTATTTTATGTCGTTTATTATAATTATGTAATTCTCCCAAAGCGTTGTAACGATTTTATTTCTCGCACTTTTCTTTTATTTCGCTTTATTTATTTTTCAGTCAAATCGGGTCCGGTTTAATTTGGCGATGTGGACCCGCGCCATTTGTAATAGTTTAGATTTATTTCCCTCGCGAATATTAACTGTTAAATAAGCATGAAAGAATGAATGGCCTTAAATAAAATCAAGCCTAGATCACCAATAACATGACAAGATAAAATATCTGAATCTGACACACAAATCACACACCACCCCTAGGGTACGCCTCACTGTTGCCTTGCCTCGAAAGGTGATCGTCGAGTAGAGGATGTCTTAGTAAGTCCTCATGATCCGGGAACCTGGCATGAGGGTAGCTTCTAAGGTATCTTCCCATTTCTCCGGTGATCACCATGTCCCGAACCTCGAATTGACCCGAACACCTCCAACGGTGGTGCTACCTACCTCTCAATGGTGGGATGGCATTACTTTAAAGGACATTTACACAGACGAATTCCTTAGGGTAGGTAGACGACTCTAGATACTTGCTCTAATTTCAAAAACAAATCAAAAATACTTTTCACACCGACACCTTTTCAAAAAGCTTTCGAAAGCAACTTTTCAAACACTCTTGAGGACCGATACAAGAGTCGAACTGAAATTTTCAAAAGAAACTTTTTTAAAACCCACAGTTGAAAAGCAAACAAACCATTTTTGAAAACACAAGTGAGCAAGTATCTAAGAGCCCATGGATAACCATGGATAGAAAGGGTGCTAACACCTTCCCTTTCTATAACCTACCTCCCGAACCGAGAGCGATCTCTTTAAGGAATTTTTCTGTGCTTTTGTCCTTTCCATTTGGAGAAAATAAAAGACGGTGGCGACTCTTGCTTACCGCGACATTTCGCGAATCAGCGTTAAACAGTCAGTTCCAGATCCACCGATCACAGAACTGGCGACTCTGCTGGGGACTAAACTTAAAGTGGGGTGTACCTTAGGGCTAGGTCATAACTATGTTTTCAATTGTCTTCTTTGCTTGCTTTATTATTATGGACTGTCTCGGGAGTTCTATAGATCCTAACCCGGATCTGGGGGATACCTTCTTAGAAAGTAGCAACAAGGCTGTGAGGGAACTGTGCGGGGTATACCGACATGGTTGAAACAGTCTGCTACGTTGATGTGGCACTTTGGTGTGTACCGGTAACCCTTGAGTTCAGTCAAGGAGAGTACGGGGCCTCCGCGTGGTGTCGTGAAGCATCAACAGACCTTAGGAACCTTAATTGAACTATCTTGGCCTCTTTAGGGTAGTGAGATAACTGACTTTGGTGCAGTCCGAGGTTGGTTGATACTCGATACTACACTCAATTGAGGGTTGCTTTCCTGGAATATTTCGGTCGCCAGTTCAGTGGCTAAATCGAAACGATGAACAATGAAAGCAATCCCGTGATATTGGGAACCTTAGAACCCGGTTACTTTGATTAGGACAGGTTGAACCCACCAACTCCAAGAGGGTACTACCCAGACCTCATGCTGGCCTTAAACCTTAAGGGCTTGTCTTGTGTGCCTTGTGTGCCTTACATGTTTGTCTTTGTAAATATCTGTGGTGTGTTTAATCATAGCATCATGACATCATCCAGCATCATATGCATTGACTAACCATTTCAGGGGTTCGAATTTTCATCTTTGTTCTTGTTTTGTAGGTCATGGAAACTGTTCGTAGAAAGACAATTCAGGTCAATCTTGTAAGGATCCCTCCTCAGCTTAAGGAGCTTATATCCAGGATTCCCGAGAACTCTTCATTCAGTGAAAGACATGGAAGCCTCATCAGCTTGGTCAACACCAACATTGAGGGAGATATGATAAAGGTCCTGTTCCAATTCTTTGACCCTCTGCATCACTGTTTTACCTTCTTGGACTATCAGTTGGTACCTACATTGGAGGAGTTCTCCCGGCTCCTGAAGATCCCTATCCTTGATCAGCTACCCTTCAACGGTACAGAAAAGGAACCTAAGCTTGAAGAGATTGCTAAAGCCTTGCACCTACAGTCATCTGACCTCAAGGGACATTGGGAAGTTAGAAGTGGTATCAAAGGGTTCTTAGCCAGGTTTCTGTTTGAGAAGGCCCTTGAATGTTGGAACTCCCTTGACTTACAAGCTTTTGAAGAGGTTGTGGCCCTCCTTGTTTATGGTTTGGTGTTGTTCCCTAACCCAGATCAGCTCATTGATATCAGTGGTGTCCAGATCTTTATGTCCAGAAATCCTATACCTACGTTGCTGGGGGACATCCTTCACTCATGTTACACTCGAACCATGAGAAAAAGAGGTGTCCTTATGTGTTGCACTCCTCTCCTGGGAAGGTGGTTTATTTCGCACCTTCCGCAATCAGTCTTGAAGAATGAGCGGGGTTTGAGATGGTCACAACGGTTGATGACTCTTACGCATGCAGATATACATTGGTGTCCTAGGTTCAGAGGAGATGTCACTATCATTGATCGTTGCGGGGAGTACCCTAATGTTCCTTTACTTGGAATCAAAGGAGGTATTACTTATAGCCCATGCCTGGCTTGGAGACAGTTTGGTTACGCTCGGAGGGATGGTCCTCATGACATGTTAATTCCTGACATAGTTTTTGACTTCGACAACGATACTCAAGGACTTCGCCAGAGATTTATCAGAGCTTGGAGGATGCCCATTAGGATAGACAGCAAGACACTGGGGCATAGGAATTCCATCCCTTTGGAACCCTATCTCAAGTGGGTACGAGCCTGCTCCCAGAAGTTAGTGATGCCTTATCCCCATATGCTCCCAGTGATCAAAGAACCAGTCTTGGAAGGGGAAGTGTCTCATGTTATTCAGCACCCTGATATGCCCACATCCTGGGAAGAGATGCAGAAGAGCTGGATCCAGCTTAAGGAGGAAAGGAATTCTCTTGAGACTAGTCTACATGCCAGTGAAAAGAAGGTCTTGGAGCTCACCCGCCTGTTGCATGAGGAGAGGAATCTCAACACCTACATAGCTCCGAAGAGGATGCGCAGTGTATTCTGGGATTGACTTGACTTTTGTACTTTTGCCCATGAGGCCTTAATGTATTAAACAATGATTTCCTTAATGATAACGTGTGTTCCTTTTTGTCTACAACAAATTTGAACTTTCGAACCCTTGAATGCATTGCATACACATTTCATACATCATGTGCATAGCAGGTTTTCCACTTTTCAGGTTGCTTACAGTTCTTCGCTGTTTATTTCAGCATCATGAATCCCGAATCTGCATCAACCGAGACATCAATCAAGGCTCTCCAGGCGCAGAATGCGCAATTCCAAGAACTAATCAAGGGGCTGGCTAAAGGCCAAGAAGAACTGAAGGCCATGCTCCTGAAGAAGGAGAAGAAGAAGAAGAGAAGAACTGTTCTGTTCAACTCGGGCCGAAGGTTTGGCAATACTCTGCAACATGAAGAGGCTGGTTCTTCTGTTGGCAAGAGTCCTTCTCAGGCAGAAGTAAAGGTTCCTAGTCCGGTCGTCTCCGACAACGAGACAGATTTTGATGAAGAGCAGTACCCTCCTGCAGATGACAGGTACAAACAACTGGAGGACAGGTTGAAGGCTATGGAGGTTCAACAGGCACCTGGGCTGGATTTCGGAGATCTGGGTTTGTCGACTGGTGTGATTATCCCGCATAAATTCAAAGCACCATCCTTCTCCAAATATGACGGGGCGTCTTGTCCCAAGCTGCATTTGAGGTCCTATGTTCGGAAAATTCAGCCGTACTCTGCGGATAAGAACCTATGGATCCACTTCTTCCAGGAGAGTCTTTCAGGGACTCATCTCGAATGGTTCTATCAGCTGGATGGGACCAAAGTTCGTAACTGGGAGGAGTTGGCTACTGCTTTCTATAAGCAGTATCAATACAATGCCGACCTTGCCCCCACACGTACCCAACTCCAGGGTATGGCGTTAGGTGCAAGCGAAGGTTTTAAGGAGTACGCTCAGAAGTGGAGAGACCTGGCTGGCAGGATGCAGCCACCATTGACTGATCGGGAGTTGGTTGACATGTTCTTGGGGACCCTATCTGGGCCATTTTTCAACCATCTCATTGGGAACTCTTCTGCTGGTTTCACTGATTTGATCTTGACTGGAGAGAGGATTGAAGCTGGGTTGAAGTCTGGGAAGATTGCGAAGGGTGCATCATCTAGTTCGGAAAAGAAACCATTCAAAAAGGAGTCTAGTGCCGTGTATGGTTCTAGAAAATCAGAGAGACCTGAGCACCGCCAATCTGTCAGCGCGGTGATGATTGCTAAGCCTGCTGTCGCTCCTCGGTCGAATAATTCTCAAAGGGCTGAAAGACCCCGGAGGGAATTTACCCGGTTAAGCATGACCCTATCACAGATTCTGCCACAGTTGCTAGCCACCAACTTAGTGACTGTCAGGGAAGCCCCGAAGTTCCCCAATACAACATCTCCCAAGTACAACCCGAATGCTCGTTGTGCTTACCATTCAGAAAGCTCGGGGCACTCTACCGATGACTGTTGGGCACTAAAGAACAAGCTGCAGGACCTCATTGACGCTAAGGAGGTACAGTTTGAGGCATCTGACAAGCCTAACGTAGTGACAGCTCCCCTGCCTGCTCATGGAGTTAATGCTATTGGGGATGAAGAGGAAGTTGATGAAGCTGAGTTTGATAGCTGGATTTACCCGGCAACTGACGGTGGACTTAACAATTGGAGCGCAAAGGACAATCTCCCTGTTTCTTTTGTTACTAAGTAATGAATTCCTATGTTTTGTTATTTTGTAATAAACAATGATAAACTCTATGGCCCGGTGTCTTACCCGAGGCACCGTGGTTCTATTTGTGAGGGCATACAAACTGTCATTTCATATATCATGAATGAAAATCTTGGACGTTTTTCGCATTGCAAATATTGTGTTCCTTTTCTGTCTTTTCCTTTACATAATTTTCAAAGCAGCTGTATTTACACACACACTCACTCATACAGGTTCCAATCCACTCTGGATCTCACTGATAACAACTCTGCTACTGCCAATTATGACTTCGAAAATCCGATCAACTTGGCCGAAGACGAAGGTGAAGATGATTGCGAAGTGCCTGGCGAGCTTGCAAGACTGTTGCTTCAGGAAGAGAGGGCAATTCAACCCCATGAAGAGCCAGTGGAAACCATAAACTTGGGTACTGAGGCAGACAGGAGAGAGGTAAAGATTGGTGCCAACCTAGAGCTCAGCGTGAAGCAACGGTTAACCAAGATGCTGCATGATTATATGGAGATCTTTGCTTGGTCCTACGAAGACATGCCCGGGTTGGATACCGACATTGTGGTCCATCACTTGCCAACTAAGGAAGACTGCCCTCCAGTTAATAAAAAGGTCCGTCGGATGCGTCCAGAGATGTCTGAGAAGATTAAGGCCGAGGTCATGAAACAGTTTGATGTCGGGTTCCTTGCAGTAACTTCTTACCCTCAGTGGGTTGCTAATGTGGTGCCGGTGCCTAAGAAGGACGGTAAGGTCAGAATGTGTGTCGATTATAGGGATCTGAACAGGGCCAGCCCCAAGGATGACTTCCCCTTACCTCACATTGATGTCCTTGTTGATAATACGGCTCAGCACAAAGTGTTCTCTTTCATGGATGGCTTTTCAGGTTACAATCAGATCAAGATGGCACCTGAAGACATGGAAAAGACTACATTCGTTACTCAGTGGGGCACCTTCTGTTACAAGGTCATGCCGTTCGGGTTGAAGAATGCTGGGGCAACCTACCAACGTGCCATGGTTGCCTTATTTCATGATATGATCCATCATGAGATAGAAGTGTATGTGGACGACATGATCGCAAGGTCCCAGACTGAGGAAGAGCATCTAAATCATCTGCAGAAGTTGTTTGACCGGTTGAAACTATACAAGTTGAGATTGAACCCGAACAAGTGCACCTTCGGGGTAAGATCAGGAAAGTTGCTAGGCTTCGTGGTCAGTGATAAAGGTATTCAAGTGGACCCTGCTAAGGTCAAAGCTATTCAAGAGATGCCAGTCCCTAAGACAGAGAAGGAAGTCAGAGGCTTTTTAGGACGCCTGAATTACATCGCTCGATTCATCTCACATCTGACTGCTACCTGTGAGCCAATCTTCAAGCTACTGAAGAAAGATCAGGTAGTGCGTTGGAACGATGAATGTCAGGCTGCTTTTGACAAAATCAAGGAGTATCTCCAAGAACCACCTATCCTTATGCCACCGGTTGAAGGGAGACCTCTGATACTATACCTGACAGTGCTCGACAACTCAATGGGGTGTGTGCTGGGGCAGCATGACGAGTCTGGCCGAAAAGAGCATGCCATTTATTACCTTAGCAAAAAGTTTACCGACTGTGAGACCCGATACTCACTGCTTGAGAAAACTTGCTGCGCTTTGGTATGGGCTGCTCGCCGGCTGAGACAGTATATGCTGACTCACACTACCTTGTTGATCTCGAAAATGGATCCTATAAAGTACATATTCGAAAAGCCCGCTCTGTCTGGGAGAATTGCAAGATGGCAAATGATCTTGACAGAATACAACATTCAGTGCACGACCCAGAAAGCCATCAAGGGGAGTGTATTGGCAGACCACTTAGCTCATCAAGCTGTAGATGACTATCATTCCATGAACTTCGAGTTTCCGGATGAAAGCATTATGATTGTAACTGATTGTGAAGTACCTGGACCGGATGAAGGACCTGAGCCAGGATCCCGATGGTCTATGCACTTTGACGGAGCTTCCAACGCTTTGGGAAATGGTATCGGCGCCATAATCATATCACCTCAAGGTACTCATACTCCACTCACTGCCCGACTGTGTTTCAACTGTACCAACAACATGGCAGAGTATGAGGCGTGTATCATGGGTCTTCAAGCTGCGATCGACCTAAGGATCAAATTTCTAAGTGTTTTCGGAGATTCCGCTCTTGTGATCAATCAGATCAAAGGAGAGTGGGATACGAAACATCCAAACTTGATTCCTTACAGAGAATGTGTGTTGACCCTGATTCCCCACTTCACAGAGATAACCTTTGAGCACTATCCAAGAGAAGAGAATCAGTTAGCGGACGCGTTAGCTACAATGTCTTCAATGTTCAAGGTCAAATGGGATAATGAGGCTCCCCGGATCATCATCTGGAAACTGGACGAACCGGCATACTATTGTGATCTCGAAACTGAATTGGTAACTGAGAAGCCTTGGTACCATGAAGTGAAGAGATATCTGGAAGCTCAGGAATACCCTGAAGGTGCCTCTGTCAATGATAAGAAATTCCTGAGGAGGTTTGCAGCCAAGTTCTTCCTAAGCAACGGCATCTTGTACAAGCGAAACCATGATTCAACCTTACTGCGTTGTGTGGATAAGACCGAAGCAGAACGAATCATGGAAGAGCTACATGAAGGGACCTTTGGTACGCATTCCAGTGGACACACTATGGCTAAGAAAATCCTACGGGCAGGATACTACTGGTCCACAATGGAAGCTGACTGTTACCAACATTCCAGGACATGCCACAAGTGTCAGATTTATGCAGACAAGGTGCATGTTCCTCCGGTTCCCCTGAATGTTCTGACCGCGCCTTGGCCGTTTGCAATGTGGGGCATAGACATGATCGGCGAGATAAAACCTACGGCATCTAATGGACATCGCTTCATCCTAGTGGCGATTGATTATTTTACGAAGTGGGTTGAGGCAGCATCCTATGCTACGGTAACCAAGACTGTTGTGGCACGGTTTATTCGGCACAACCTGATCTGTCGGTACGGCGTCCCTGAGCGGATCATTACAGACAACGGTACCAACCTGAACAACAAGATGATCGCTGAGCTCTGCGAACAGTTCAAAATACAGCACCACAATTCCTCTCCTTACAGACCGAAGATGAATGGGGCTGTAGAAGCAGCAAATAAGAACATCAAGAAAATCGTGCAGAAAATGACAGTGACTTATAAAGATTGGCACGAGATGTTACCGTTCGCTCTACATGGGTACCGTACCTCAGCTAGGACGTCAACCGGGGCAACTCCTTTCTCTCTGGTTTATGGCATGGAGGCAGTCTTGCCGATTGAAGTGCAAATACCCTCTCTCCGGATAATGAAGGATGCAAACCTGAACGAAGATGATTGGATCCAGACACGACTTGATCAACTCAACCTCATTGACGAAAAAAGACTTGCTGCTATCTGTCATGGTCAAACGTATCAGAAACGAATGATCAGGGCATTTAACAAAAAGGTCAGACCACAGGAATATCAAGTTGGGGATCTGGTAATCCAGCGAATCATCCTTCCTCAGAGTGACCCAAGGGGCAAATGGACCCCTACGTACGAAGGGCCATTTGTGGTTAAGCATGTGTTCTCAGGAGGAGCAATGATCTTAACCAACATGGATGGTGACGACCTTCCTCACCCCGCCAATGCAGACATAGTTAAAAAATACTACGCATAAAAAAAGACCCGCTAGGCTGACATGCCTAGGCAAAAATTAGGGCTTCCCGTCGAACCAAAAGGGTTCGAGCAAAATGAAGGGATGAAAATGAAAAATCTGTACACCCGGCAAGTCGAAAACCTGAAAAGGCGGCTTGGGCAAAAATAGGTATCCCGGTGGACTGAAAACCCGAAAGGGCGGTCCAGGCAAAAATTGGGGATAAAAGCGTAATACTATGTCTCATTGGATCACTTTGCATCCAGAATCCGGTATCTACATCAAGTTCAGACGGCATCGATCAGTCAGCTTCACCTTCAACCAAGGTCATCAAGTGATGAGACGCTCAGAGTCATAAAGACAATAGCAGAGTTGAAACCCAGTGGATCATTCATATTTCACACAGCTGTTTTATTCTCTTTTGTACAAAACTTGTATAAACTCTCTTGTTCGGCGGCGTTCTCTTACTAGGACGTCAGCCTCTTGTACACAAAACGCCTATTCGGGCCATTCAAAATCAATACAAATATATTTTCAGTTAAAACGTGCCAAGTGTTTTTCTTTTCTGTTTTGTTTTGCGAAGAACGTCCAAGGTTCAATTTGTGATATATGCATTGACAATAATTTGCTAACTCATAAATATTTGCATACGAAACAAAGGAATTAATTGCAGGTGACACTAGAAACAGGGGCAATAAAGAGTTGTCTAAACAATCCAATTGCTCTATCCTCCAAGGTACCAAGGTAGGTTCAGCTAAAGAACATAACCAGATACCTTAATTCCCCAGAGAGTGGTTCAGTAAAACAATACATTCTTCTCCAAGCTATTATCAGATTATCAAGGAAATTGAGTGTCCTCCTGTAGATCTCAATACTTCCCCAGCAGCAGCGTATATTCTTAACAAGCATCCCCGGCAGTCTTGGCCTAAAGATTGTTCCCCGGCGGTATCTCAATATTCAAAGGAGTCACTGCCCCAGCAATTCAAAACTCCCCAGGAGAGTCCAATCCGGTTTCCCCAGGAAGGTTGGAATCCACATATCCCCAAGCAATAAGCTTACCCCCAGTAGATTCTGGAAGCTTATCCCCTCATAGAGCACGAACGCGTCGTCTGGCTTGAGTTAAAGAGTTATTTCCTCAATAGGATATAACTGGGTTATCCTCAGCCAAAAGTCCCGGAAAGAACGTCGTCGACAAAATCTTCCTATCTCCAGCGAAGTCCATTCACACTTCATACAACAAAGATATCCTCAGCAAGTCATTATCTACACTTAGCAAAGCATCTCCCCACAGAGTATCACTCCTCAGCATGGTCGCTAGAGTATCTTTTCTCCCCGCAGAATTATTAATTGGCCAAGTTTATTCCGCAACGGAGTCATCTTCTCCTACCGGTATTCTTGCAGCTATCATCCCCAGCGTTAAACAGTCAGTTCCAGATCCACCGATCACAGTTAGGGTCGTAATTGTAGGTTCTCTGGTAAACCCGAATGAAATCCCAAATGAATTCTATCCTTATCTTAGCAACATGCATTTCCAAAAAGGATAAAACACGGGTAGTCAAAGTTCTTATCATTCAAGAAGAAGAGGGAATGAAAACAGCTACATAACTCTTCTTGGTGTCTTCATTTGACAAGAGGGCATCGAAAGAATAATTCCTAGAGGAACCTATCTCATCTTGGGAGTCCCCAGATACCCTTTCTAAATTTGAATAATTGGTTAAGGATATAAATTAATGACCCATGCGACCATAGACAAAGAAAGAGGAGTTTCAACCAAGAGATACTTTTGTTTTCGCAACAGAAGATGTGTCACTCTTCGAATCTCTAGATATTCAAATAAGACTATTATTCATTTGATCAAAGTGTAGAAACATTGAAGGTAATAACTTGGTGTGAGAAGGGTACCTGGTAGGATGAAACAATCAAAAAGAAAGTGTGGTAAAGAGAGATGGAAGCTTGAACAAGGAGTTGCAACCACTTTGGCAAATGCTCGCAGGAAGGAAGTGAGAAAAACACTTGTGAATTGAAACTGAATTTTCAAGGATTGCGGAAAGTTTCCTCTTCACTCAATAACCCATATACATATAGGAAAAGGTGAGCAACATACCATATCAACTACAGCGAGAAGTTATAAAATCAATGGTTAGATTTTTCCTTGGAAACATAAACAAACTCGAGTGCATTATAAGCACCATGATACCCTAGTTGGTCACTTTAATCCAGGCGTAAAAAAGAAGCACTGAAATATTTCAATGATGAAAATGAATTTAATGTGTTTTCCCCACTACTTTTTCAACTGAATTTAAGCATTTCCACTTTTAACTCAAAGCGAACAACATTCTTAGAGGTCGGCCAAGAACACTTAAGACTTACTCAGCTCAGTGATGCTTGGCAAGCCTGGGTGGCAACTATTTTGGGTGGCTAACATCCAAAAGAGATAACACCCAAATTAATACCAATTCATTCCAAATGGCCCAAGGTATAAAGTTATATCACGAGAAATGCAAGGTACACTTTATGATAGCCACTTTTCATTACACTCATCTTGAAACTTGAACTAACTTGTACCTTGAAGTGCTAACCTTGTAAATCCACCCATATGACGTCATAACAGAGATATGCATAACTTATTTAGGATTTCTCATCACCAGCATACACCTAATTCTGGTTCTAAAATGAAACTATATAAATATATAAAATATATAAGGCGGCCCAAGAAAAGGATTTAGGCCTCAAAATTTTGGGATGAAAAAAGACCTCAAAAACATTTCAGTTTATTTATAAGTATATAAAATAGAATTTACTAATTTATATTAATTCTACTAGTTAAGTGAATAAAAGGAAGGTCTTGTACAATTTTGATCTTTGGTTCAACTCTTTACAACCATAAAAATAATTCTTTTAATATATTTTAAAGGTCTCACTTTAGAAGTGGCTTTAGGTCTTAGAGTTTAGAACCACAAAAAAACAAAAATATGACGTCACTTAACTTGAGAAGTGTCATAATGACTACCTAAAAAACAAAAACAAAAAACTAAAAATCTATAAAGGTAACAAAACAAGATATCAGGTCGGAGAAACCCCAAAGATGAAAGCCCAAGAAGCTAAAAACTCACTCCATTAGGATATAGGCTAGAGCTAAAACCACCAAAATCACCACCAATATATCAGAACCCATCAAGAGAGCAACAAAATTGTAAGCTAATACCAAACTTATAACCAAGGAAAACACCTAATGACACTCGGTATTTACGTAATATTTGCGAGTATTTTTGGCCAAATCGGTGGAATTATGAGCAAAACCCAAGCCAAAATGTTGAAGAAGTGAGAAAAAATCTCCAGAGGTGAAGGAAGTTGGGATTTAGAAAAATTAAGAAGAAAACAAAGAAAAGAGAAGGTTTTGCCATTGTTATTTCACGCGGTCGTAATTCTGTCATCGTTGGCTCGTTAATGACATATCACGACCATGATACAGGAGAACATGGTTGCAATAACAAAATCTTCTAACAATATTTTTCACACTTTAAATAGAAAAAGGTGGAGACGTTTTTAGGGATATGGATTTTAGAGAGAAAGTGACAGCCAGGAGCTGTTGTGAGTGAATTTGGAGAGAAATAGAGCCATTGGGGAGCTTATTTTCCATTGATTTTGATTAATACTTCTTATCAACTCTTGGTAATTGTTAATTTCACCATGAGTAAGTAAGTTATCTTACATTAGGTCTTTAGAAATGAACCTAATTGTACTATGTTGGATCATATGAATGTTTGAGATTTTATGAATACTTTTATGTTATAATTATTATTCATTTGTTCTTGTTTTTATTGCTCTTTGTGTGATGACGAGTGCACGAAGTGATTTTAGACAAGTAGGGATTATTGACCATAAGTCTACCGATCTGAATTAGGGCAATTGTTCAACTTAATAAATAACTAGGAATATGTAATTATATGTTGTGGCTTTAGAATTAATGAACTTAGAAACACCTAGTTTAACTTTGAATTGGTCTAATAAATTTGGGAATTATCATTTAAATTAGTGAATTGCACACCAAGGA
Organism: Vicia faba; assembly: GCA_948472305.1. Classification (NCBI taxonomy): domain Eukaryota; kingdom Viridiplantae; phylum Streptophyta; class Magnoliopsida; order Fabales; family Fabaceae; genus Vicia; species Vicia faba. The sequence continues at coordinate 258,491,822 of OX451741.1, forward strand.
ATTGGATGCAGTGGTCTTATTAATTCACCGTATAATTATTTCATAAATTTTATTCATCCGATACACATTCATCAACAGGTATAATTAGGGGTTTTGATCAAAAGATCTAATAGCTTATCCTTATTAAACTTTACTCTGAAACTTTTCTTGTTCTGTTTTCGTACAAAATCATTATTGACCCCCCCCCCCCCCTCGATTATTTATTTTAAATTGCATTATTATTAACTTGTTTTAATTTTCATTTCATGTGGAGCTAAATTATTTTATTACTTCAACGAGACTAGTACACTTGCTTGTTTGTCATCATGTTTTTGGCGTCGTTTCAAGGGATTGTTAATAATTTCAACAAGGCAATATTTATGCGAAATTTTTAAATTTGAATTTGAATATAATTTTTGTTAGTTATTTTAAGTATAAGTTTTAATTTTAACTTTTTACTATTATTGTGTTCAGTTTGGTGCATTGCTACTATGGTATTGCTTGTTTGTTTATGCGAGGTTAGTATTATTGTAGGAAAACTGATGTTGGACAAATATCCTTAGGATTTCAACCAGCTAATCTTGTGACTTTATATATTAAGAATTTTGTACTTTCATATTTGAAGGATAACCCATTCAGCGAGCAAGCAATCAGAGATTCTTGGGAGTATCTTGCTAAATTTTACAAGACACGTTAAGGATTAGTTGCAATGCATACCGAATGGTACTATTCAGACCTGAAAAGAACTAGAAGACCAATTTAGAGGGGTATTACTCAAACTCTAAATTTTTGGAAAGAAAAGTTGCAATTTCCAACTTTGATTAGGACAAGTCTGACTCATTGTTTGATGCATGGGAGAGGTTCAAGTTGGTACTCCATCAGTGTCTGAATCATAATATGAGTACTATGAAACAAATGGCACACTTTATTAGCAGTCTGAAAACACCAATTAAAATGCTTCTCGATGCCTCAGCTAAAAGTACATTAGAAAAAAGAATGAAGATGAGCTAAAGACACTGATTGAAAAATGTACCATAATGAGTATCGCTCAAGTAATCAAACGGTAAAAGAAAAGGGTATTCTTATAGTTGATTCGAGTACAACATTATTAGCCTAGATAAAGGTAATTTCGAAATAGTTAGATGCATCCCAACTAGAAAAAGAAAATATGAGTCAAATTCAGACACTAAAGTGTGATTTTTCTGGAGAGGGACATGCAAATTGAAACTATACACCCGAGGTTGAGAGTGTTGAAGCTCAATATGCAAAATTTCAGAAAAATAATCCTTATTCCAACACCTACAATCCTGGTTGAAAAGATCATACAAATTTCAAGTGGAGCCACGATCAAGCCTTGAATGCTAATCAAGCAGTCCAAGAGGTTTCTAAAGCACATTAACGAAAACCATCACCTCTAGGGGAAAATTTTTCCAACTTCATGAAAGCAACTCAGCCAAGTTTTGAACATGTTAGTGAAAATCAAGAATACGTGTTTAAAATACAGCGGAAGATGGCCCAAAATTAAATCACCTAGAAAAAAAACACTGAAGCCTCTATAAAAAATGGGAGATGCAAATGAGGGATTTATTGGTAACACTATAGATAACCCAAAAAATGAAAGTTACAAAGCCATTGAGTTGATAATTATAGTGGTACCTTCAATACCAAAAGAGAATTAGGAAAATAAATAATTGAACGAGGTTAAGGAAAAGAGTGGAAAGTAAGTGGTAGTTGAAGAGGAGGTTGAGAAAAATTGTGAGAGAGAAAAAGTGAGGTAATGGTTGAGGAAGAAGTTAAATTATACTACCTTAACCAATTAATATATATAAAAACTCACCCTTTATAAGAACCAAGAAACAAATCTTAAATGAACCAAATCCTAAACTCCCTGATTACATCAAACCACCTTACCTTATTCTAACGAAGAATCCTATGATAGAGAAGGAAGTGGCCCAGTTTAAAAAATTCATGCATATGTTGAACAAAATACGAGTTAACATTCCATTTTTTGAAGCTCTCGAACAAATGTATGTTTAAGATAAATGCATGAAAGATCTCTTGTTTTGAAAGAGTTAATTGAAGCATGACGAAAATATTGCTTTGGTAGAAGGGTTCATCGTAATCATTCAAAGAAAAATTCCACCCAAATTCAAGGATCCAAGTAGCTTTACTATTCCTTGTTCCATTGGTTCACTAAGTATTGGTCTTTTTATGTGATTTAGGACATATCATGAATATAATGTTGTTAGTTGTTACAGCGGTAAAGCGCTAAGCAAAACGTAAAGTATTATTTTACCGGGTGATATTTAGGTTATTTCATATTCGACAAATCTTTCGTTAATGAGTTTGGGGGATTTGAATGGAAAGGGTAAAAGTTATCAACAGAAAATAAATGTAAATAAAAATAAAAGAAAAAGGAATAACTTATCAAGAGTGCATATATACTACTTCTCACAGACTAAAACCTATCGACTAGTTATACTAAACCTACAATACTCGTCAATGTCACGACATATCACTCACAACCTAAGTCATTTATAACCTAGATTGATAGGCCTAGTGTTGACAAACCAATGATAATACTTATTCACACAATTATTCGAACTCTTTTGTTTTTCTTTTTCAAAGCTTTTTCTATTTTTTTGATCTTTTTCTTTTCCTTATTTTTCACACATTTTTTTCTTTTCTTTTCATTTTCTCTTTCACGTCCTCATAGAAATCACAACATAAATGAGCAAACAATTCTCTCCCCCAACTTGAATTCAACCAACATTAAAGTGAATACTCCCTACTTTTAAAGGAAAAGTAAAAATTAAAATAAAAATAAAAGTTGAGGGCTCAAGAAAACAAAGAGTCAACATCCATCAAAAAGGAAAACCAAACACTCACAGATAAGCTTTTAGTTCACAACAACACGAACATTGATAAAAAGGCTCAAAAGGGATACAAATTATCAAACACTCACAAGGTGAAATGACTATTTAGCTAGGTAGTTGTTCTCAAAATGAAATAAAATGGCTTGATCACTTTCAGGCTTTCATACAATCAACACAAACAAAAGACTAAACATAATAAAATCTTGTTAAAACAAGAATTGTGACCTCTAACATATATGAACAATGGAAAGCTTCTTCACAATTGGGGTGAAAATGTAACTAAAGTGATTCAAGTCATGAGCAATTAATGTAAAAGGAATGAATAACATGGTAATTATACAAATGAAATTTTCCTAAACATGTTATGCTATAGAAAGCGATAAACAAGTTCCTGGCGTGTACTGACTTCAAAAACTATCATTACCATACATCCACAAGTTGAAACACTCAAATTTGGATAATTACCAAAAGCAACCTCAAGCTATCGAACCAAAATTGGAGTCTAAACAACAACAAAAGAATTAACACAACTAAATAACCAGATGAAAATGAATAAACAAGTTAAAAAGTGAAGATTTGAGAGTTTTAAACATGATATTTCAACTTGTTTAAAAAGATATCACCCCACTACCTAAAATAAAACAATGAAAAATAATAAAACATGCTTGTTTTACATTATAAGCTCGACGCCTATTATTTAAGAATGTTCCTCTAAGTTTCTTCCACCCATTTATTCCTAACCAACACACAAGAAAACGTGAAAGGAAACAAACAATGGTATAACAAATTCATAAGTATAGAAAACATGTACAAGTGAGGTAAATCGGCATGCAAAATGTAAAGTATTATTTTACTGAGTGATATTTAGGTTATATTGTATCGTGTTCAGAGAGATTGGTTACCGATTCACTGTTCGACAAATCATTCGTTAAGGAGTTTGGGGGTTTGAATGCAAAGGGTAAAAGTTATCAACAGAAAATAAATGTAAACAGAAATAAAAGAAAAAGGAATAACCTATCAAGAGTGCATATATACTACTTCTGACATACTTAAACCTATCGACCAATTATAGTAAACCTACAATACTCGTCAATGTCATCACGTATCACTCATAACCTAAGTCATTTCTAATCCAAATTAAGAGGCCTGTTGTATCATCTCGGTAGCGATCTCTCAACAACCTTAACAACACATTAGAACTGTGCTAATCGCATCGACGATCACTCAGAGCAACACAACCAACACAGAGGCATTAATCACTGACACCCAAGTGGATAATAACTCTAAATTTATCTCTTGAATCTATACTCTATTAGATAATCTTCCTAGATAAGAATTAGAACAAAATATGTCTATAACAACCCAAATCCCAAGCAAAGAGCAAAAATCTAGGACAATAATTGACAAATATTTGTAAAACAAGTTTTATACAACACCATGGGCGAAAAATATACATGAGTTCAAAGTAAATACATATATAAACTCAAATAAAAGAGAATACACAAGGAAGAAGAGAAATGAACCACAAATCTATCGGTTTGTCAGCACCGATCAAAGAGCAATCCACCCTGGATCATCCGTATACAAGCTCCATAGTTTATATCTAAGTTAATCCACTAAAAAAATGAGGTTGATGGAGTTGATAGATCAAAAACCACACACAATACCATAACCCAACAAAATTTAATGAAAATTAAATATAAAGAAAATAAGATCCATACGCGTCTCCCGACGCTCCTAAAAGCGTCACCCAGCGACAACCCTTAAATACAATGTCCAGGTTGCACCATGAACGCAACTGACCAAAAATATCTTCCGTCATCCGGATAAGGAAAGCTTCGTCTGACGACACCCTTATTTCTGGCCTGGCGACACAGCAGCGAAGTAAGGCAGACCCAATTGAAAAATTGACTTCATCTCAATACTCCACCGTCACCTGGCAACGTAGACGCATGCCCCCTCGCTTGGTGATGCACACCAGTCCACCAACTTTTGTTTCTTTCTTTTCAAAACTTCAAATGACTCTCTCTTCTTGGTCTTATTCCTTTATTTATCGAACAATGCATATAGTTGCTTTTATTCCTCTTTCTCCATCAATGCTTAAATACATACAGAACGAATACAAAACTATTAAACAATACACTATGTATATAAAAACACACTATACACAAACTAAACAAATTTACACACAAAGTCGGGTTATTCAACTGATATTAACAGCAAAGAGTCGATAAGTGCCACAAAAAGTATATACAAAAATAACTACAATTTACACTTATCAAACTCTCCCCAACTTGAACTTGTTTGTCCTCAAGAAAGTACAAACAAACTTAAAGCAACAAAAATAATCAACCAAAGAATCATGAATAAACAAGTTTGAAAAACGAAAATAAATGTATGGTTCAAACAAAAATGTACAAGCAAGGAAAAACTTACCACAATCCTACAACGACAACATGTAAACGAAACAAATCCTAAGTAAAAAAATCATACAAAATATTCTAAAACAAAACAAGCTTAATCATGAATCACTCCTAGCAAAAATTCATCGGTAGATGAAAAACATACAAAAGTGACTACTTGATACTCATCCATAATCTTGCGTACAATAGAATAAATTATGTATTCATCCAAAAATTCACATTGAACATACAAAGGCAAGAATCACAAGGGATTTTCAAGGTTTTAATGTGTCTTGGTTAACAAACAAGAGATAAGTCCTAAAGCTAATTAAAACAAAAACTTGCCAAAACCTAAGGGAGTGATCAACTTACAAAGACTTAAGCAACACAATTTCAATGAAAAATAATCCTAAATTTCACAAATCAATCACAATACTTATTCGTACAATTATTTGAACTCTTTTAGTTTTTCTTTTTCAAAGCTTTTCTCTTTTTTTGGTATTTTTCTTTTCCTTATTTGTGACACAGTTTTTTCCTTTCTTTTCATTTTCTCTTTCAAAACCTCATAGCAATCACAATATAAGTAAGCAAACAATTGTCTCCCCAACTTGAATTCAACCAACATTAAAGTGAATACTCCCTACTTTATAGGGCAAGGTAAAAATTCAACTAAAAATAATAGTTGAGGGCTCAAGAAAACAAAGAATCAACATCCATTTAAAATGGAAAACCAAACACTCATAGACAACCATTTAGTTCAACGACAACATGGACATTGATAAAAAGGCTCAAAAGGGATACAAATGATCACACACTCACAAGGTAAAATGATTATTTACCTAGGTGGTTGTGCTTAAAATGAAACAAAAATCCTTGATCACTTTCGTGCTTTCATACAATCAACATAAATAAAAGATTATACATAATAAAATCCAGTTAAAAAAGAATTATGGCCTCCAACGTATATGAACAATGCAAAGCTTCCTCACAATTGGGGTGAAAAGGGAACTAAAGTGATTTAAGTCATGGGCAAGTAATGCAAAAATAATAAATGGCATGGTAATTATACAAATGAAAAGTTTCCTAATCATGTTATGCTATAGAAAGTGATAAATAAGTACTTGGCGTCTACCAACTTCAAAAATTATCATTACCATACATCTGCAAGTTGAAACACTCAAATTCGGATAAGCACCAAAAGATACCTCAAGCTATCGAACTAAAATTGGAGTCAAAACAACAACAAAAGAATTAACACAACTAAAAAACCGGATGAAAATGAATAAACAAGTTGAAAAATGAAGATTTGAGAATTTTAAAAATGGTCCAATTTCAACTTTTTTAAACAGATATCACCGTACTACCTAAACTAAAACAATGAAAAACAATAAAAATGCTTGTTTTACTTCAAAAGCTCGACGTATGTTATTTAAAAACGTTCCTCCGAGTTTTTTCCACCTAGTTATTCCTAACCAACAAATAAGCAAATGTGAAAGGAAACAAACAATGATATAATAAATTCATAAGTATAGGAAACATGTACAAGTATGGTAAACATAAATAACCAAATTCACACATCAATATAAACAAGTTCATTTAAAAATTCTATACAACATATACATTAATTACAAAACTCAAAAACAGAGGAATTATCGCGACACAAAACAATAAACCAATCCCCAACAATGGTGCCATTTTGTTGCAGCGGCAAAGCGTCAAGAAAATATTAAAGTATTATTTTACCTGGTTATATTTAGGTTATATCATATCATGTCCACAGAGATTGGTTACCGAGTCGTCGTTCGAAAAATCATTCTTTAATGAGTTTGAGGTGTTTGAATGGAAAGGGTAAAAATTACCAGCAGAAAATAAATGTAAACAAAAATAAAAGAAAAAGGAGTAACTTATCAATAGTGCATAAATACTACTTCTCACAGACTTAAACCTATCGACCAGTTATACTAAACCTACAATAATCGCCAATTTCATGACGTATCACTCACAACCTAAGTCATTTCGAAACCAAATTGAGAGGCCTACTGTATCACCTTGGTAGCGATCACTCAACCACCTCAACAACACAGAAGGTAATCATGCTAATCACATCTACAATCTCTCAGAGAGACACAACCAATACATACGCATTAATCACATACACCTAAGTGAATAATAGCTCTAAATCTATCTCTAGAATCTAGACACTATTGGATAATAATCCTAGATAAGAATTTGAGCAGTATATGTCTATAACAACCAAAATCCTGAGAACAAAGCAAAAATCCAGGACAATAATCAACAAAGATTTCTAAAGAAAGTTTTATACAACGCCATGAGCGACAAATAATCATGAGTTCAAATTAAATACATATATAAACCCAACTAAAAGAGAATACACAAAGAAGAATAAAAATGAACCACAAATCTATCGGGTTGTAAGCGCCGATCAATGAATAATCCACCCTGGATCATTCGTATGAAAGTTCCATAGCTGTAATCTAAGCTAATCCACTAAAAAATGAGGTTGATGGAGTTGAGAGATCAAAAACCACACCCAAAACTATAACCCAACAAAATGATATGAAAATGAAATATAAAGAAAAATATGATCCACACGCGTTGCCTGAAGCTGCTAAAAGCGTCGCCCGGCGACGTCCCTTAAATATAAGGCCCAGTTTATGCCATGCACAAAACTGGCCCTAAATATCTTCCATCGTGCAACGAAGGAAAGCTTCGTCCGATGACACCCTTATTTCTTGCCTAGCGACACAGCAGCGAAGCAAGGTAGACCCAACTGGGAAATTGACTCCATCTCAATGCTCCACCATTGCTCAGTAACACAGACGTGATGCCCCATCGCTCGGCCATCGCCCAATGATGGACACCAATCCAACAACTTTGGTTGCTTTCTCTACACAACTTCACACGTCTCTCTCTTTTTGGCCTTATTCCTTTATTGATCCAACAATGCATCTTGGAGCTTATATTCCTCTTGCTTCATCAATGCTCAAATACCTACAAAATGAATACAAAACTATCAAACGATACACTATGTACACTAAAATGCACTATACACAAACTAAATGAATTTACATATAAAGTCGGGTTATTCAACTGATATTAACAACAAAGAGTCAATAAGTGCAACAAAAAGTATATACAAAAATATCTACAATTTAATATTCCTTGTTTCATTGGTTCACTAACTATTGGTCATGTTTTTTGTGATTTAGGACATATCATCAGTATGAAGTTATTAGCCATGATGAGGAAGTTAAATGTGGAGAACCAAAGCCAACTCGAATGACCTTAAAATTAGAAGATATTTCTTTCACATATACTTATGGAATTCTTGAAGATGTCCTTGTTGGGGTTAACAATTTATTGACCCTAGATGATTTTCTAATTCTTGGCATACTGGAAGATTCTAAAGCACCATTACTATTGGGAAGAATATCCCTAGAAACATGTAAGGCTCCCATTAAGGTCGCTCTATGGGAGTTAATATTAAGGTATAATAATGAAAAGTTGTCTTCAACGTGTTTGAATCAATGAAACACCTAAAATAAAACCCTTAGTGTTACCAGATAAACATGATGAAAGAAAGACCAAAAATTCACCATGAAAAGAAGCTGGAGAGAAGATAATTTCAAGTAGGACAAAAGGATTTCCTATATAAACCTTCGACTAAAGATTTTCTTTGGTAAGTGGAAATCTATATGGTCGGGTCTTTTTTTCGTTAACAAAGTGTGTCAGTTGATGTTATACAAATACAAGATCCATACAATTTGCACACTTTTATAGTAAAAGGTAAAAAGCTAAGACTCAATGCATGAGAGGAGATACCGGCTGAGAAATTGTCTCTGACAACTACAAATCCTTAAAATAAAAGAGACAATAAATGACCTTAATGAAGTGCTTAATGGTAGGTAACATATCCTATTTTATTATTATTTCAATTTAAATTTCTTAAAGTTTAATTTCATTGTTTGATGTTTTTTTTTTGATGCTTTATTATTTTTTAGTATGTTGTTAGAGAAGAAGTTGTGATGAAAAAGGAGAAAAATATTAAGTGAATAAGAGTAAGCATGTAAAAGTAAGGATAAAAAGAGAGGCTACTAGATTCCATACGCTTATGATGGGTCCATTTTGGCCGCATTGATGTTACGTCGCAATCGCGATGTACTCCATTGTGGTGGCGATGAATACATTAGAAAGAGACGTTGGACATGACCATTACAAAGGACCATTGGGAATCGTGATGCACCTCATTATGGTCGCGATATATGCTCTACAAGACCTATAAAGGATATTTTTGACATCTTTTTTGTACACCAATCTCTTCTAGCCTTTTTCTACTTCTAAATCTACCAAAGTTCAATTTTATTTCAATTTTCTTGTATTTTGTTGTTATGCAGAAAATGTCTCCTAAGAAAAGTAAAGTTTCTCCAACATCAACATCATCCACACCTCTTACTCAAGATTCATCGCCTTTTCAAAATTACAAATTATTCTCTGAAGATCACGCATAGAAATATCTCAAGGTTAAAGATTTCAAAGTGGTTAGTGAAAAAGCATTTGATGTTCAATACTTGGAAGGGTATGAAGAGTTGGTGGAAATTTTGGAAGAGAGATGTTGGATGAGGTTTAATGGCTTGATTAAGAAAACCAACAAGTCCATTAGGCAAGAGTTTTACGCCAATACCGCCTTGCATCTGTACAAAGACTACACTTCCTATGTGTGAGGTAAAATTATTGACTATCTCCTTTCTATCATTAATTCTCTTCTTCATATACAACCTCCCAATTAGTGTAGTGTCCAAAATGAAAAATGTGTCTTTCCAATCAAAGGTCGAGTGGATTATGGTAAAGAGTAAACCTTTAAGGCTTAGGACTAGATAGATGCGCCTGATACTAAAGGCATGGGCGTCTTTTGTTGTGAAAATGTTAGAATCCACTTCCAACCAATTTGAGTTCATTGAAAAGCAGTGTCATACCTAGATATCCATTCTAAACCATGAAACCATTGATGTTGGGAAATAATTGATGAAAATATAAAATACATGGCTGACTCAACCACAACGAGCTTGTGGACATTTTTGAGTTATTAATGAGTTGTGTATGTTAGTTGAAGTTCTAAGTCACCCCCACATATCCAAATTAATGAAGGGGGCCAAGACGAAGCACAACAAGAAAATCAAGATCAATTCTACCATCCGGAAATCCATCAATCTAAAGGATCCCATCAACAACAAAAACACTCATCTAACCGCTTGTAGAGATTGTAAGAGTATGCGTTTGGCATGACAAGTGGGGCCTGTGAAATTTCTCCAAACATTTATGCTAAATTCCCAACATTTGGACCGAATTATCACACTTTCTATTATAAGCACACACACACAACACACACACCACACACACGCACACACACACATACACCTACAACCCCCCCCCCCCCCCCCCCCCCCCCCCCACACACACACACACACACACATATATATATATATATATATATATATATATATATATATAATATTATATATATATATATATATATATATATATATTATATATATATATATATATATATATATATATATATATATATATACTATATATATATATATATATATATAATATATATATATATATATATTATATATATATATATATATATATATATATATATTATATATATATATATATATATATATATATATATATATATTCAAAACTTGCAGGAGTGTTTTACCACTGGTGAAGAGATGGAGATGTACTTCACAGAGAAAGATCAAGCCTTAGCTCATAGAAGAGATGAGATGAGGACCACATGAGCAAGACAAAACCAAAATTTTAGATGACAAGAATGATATGAAAAACTACTTCAACTCCGGGTAACATATAACTTAGGAGTTTTCAATTTTAGTTTTAGTTTTTATTTGAGTTATTTCCCTTAATATACTATGATCCAAGGAAGAGAAATATCTAGATCTAAGAATGCTCTTCCATTTTGTACTTTTCTACGCTTTAACTAATGAACAATTTCTTTACTATTTTTCCTTTATATTATAGTTTTTCTACCTTAATAGTTCCAATATTAAAAAGAAAAGAAAATTTCACCAAAAAATAATGAAAAAAAGTGATCAACCTTGAAGTTCTCTTGCAGATTGACATTTGATGAAGAAAAGGAAGCTGACTACTTGTACTCAATCTCCAGATACCTCATCTAGTATGTTTTGAGTCAAATACTTCCATTTTTCACTTTTCTTTCTTATGATAGTATTCGTACATTAGTTATTTTCTAGAATCTGCATTATTTCTATTTAGTCTATTGGTCTGATAACTACACCACTGAATCAATTGTTTGTGAAAACTATGAGCCTTCTAAGCCAACCTATATTAAAATGATTATATCATTTTCCAACCACTTTGAGCCTTATCCATTCTTTTTGTGACATAGCATGTTATATATCCATTTGACTTGAAATATTAAATCTTTCCACGCTTTTTGGAGTTAGGAAGAAGATTTTATTTTTCTTGTTTAATGCAAATGTATAAGTTTGGGGTTGCTCTTGGAAGTTAGCAACGTTTAAGTTTGGGGTTGGGTACTGTAGGAATTGGTCAAAATAAAGAAAAAGAAAAGTATAATAAAAAGTTATAATGGTTTCTTCAAAAAAAATTGTTGTGAAAAAAGAAAAGAATGAGGAATGAGACCAACAAAAAAATGCATCCTCTAGTACCAATTGATTAGGAAAAGTGTAATATGAAATAAATCATGTAACATAAGAAAAATTAGGTACCTAACTCCAAAGGTTTAAGCCTACTATCCCAAAATATACTACTCTGACATAAGTCACGTTACAACCTTGAAAAGACCTCAAAAGCGTGTGTTTAAATATGAGTTCAAATGACTTTTTTAGAAATTTTAGAAACTCACTGTTAAACGATTTTATATGTTGATTGTGTGATTACCCTATTAATTTGACTGAATAAATGTGATATGCAAGACACGTTAAGTAGTTGCGTTGTTGGAAGAAATTTTTAGAGTTATTTGGATTGAAGTAGGGGACGAATAAGTTGATCGGCAAAAAGAAATGTGATGTTCATGATATGGGTAAGTATTTTATTTTTTATAAAATTTTTAATGACATGTTACTTGAGAACAAAGCAACAAATTAAGTCTGGGGGTGTGATAACCCTTATTTATTATGTATTATTTGTGGAGCAATTTTGGCCAAATTGATGGAATTATGAGAAAAAGCCAAGCCAAAATGTTGAAGAAGTGAGAAAAAATCTCCAAATTTGAAAGAAGTTGGGAATTATAAAAAATAAGAAGAAAAAGGAAGAAAATAGAATATTTTGCCACTGTTTTTCACGCAGTCACGATGTTGACATCATGGGCATAGTGATCACATATCGCGATTGCGATGCAAGAGAACATGATCACAGTGATAACTTTTTCTGACACACTTTTCACACTAAAAATATAAAAAGGTGGAGACTTTTTTAGGGATACAAATTTTAGAGAGAAAGTGATGGCCAAGAGTTGTTGTGAGGGAGTTTGGAGAGCATTGGAGAGCTTATTTTCCTTTAATTTTTATGAATACTTCTTATCAAGTCATAGTAATTGTTAATTTCACTACAGGTAGTTAAGTTATTTTAGATCAAGTCTTTAAAGATGAACCTAATAGTACTTTGTTGGATAATCTGAATAGTTTGAGATTTTATGAATACTTTTATGTTATAATTATTATTATTCAATTGTTCTTATTTTGAATTCTCTTTGTGTTTGATGAGCGTACAAAGTGATTTTACATGAGTAGGAATTATAGATTGTAAGTCTGCCGATCTGAATTAGGAACAATTGTTCAATTTAACAACTAACTAGGAATAGGTAATTATAAGTTGTGGTTGTAGAATTTATGAACTTAGAAATGCTTAGTTTGGCTTTGAATTAACATGAGTAAATTAGGGAATAATCGTTTAAATTAGTGAGTTTCACACCAAGGAATTGGGTGCAGTGGTATTGTTAATTCGCCGTATAATTATTGCATAATTGTTTTCATTTGATACACATGCATCAATAGGTATAAATTTGGGGATTTGATAAAAAGATCTTATCGCTTTTCATTATCAAACTTTACTTCGAAATTTTTCTCATCTTGTTTCATACCAAATAATTATTGAAAAACCCCCAATTATTTATTTTAAAATCGCTTTGTTATTACCCTTGTTTAAACTTGCAATCCGTGTGGAGAGAAAGACTAGTAAACTTGCTAGTTTAGTCATTAACACTCGAATATTTATTAGTTAAGATAAATGATAGGGTTATGAAGGGATTAGAGAAAGTACACGACTTCATCCTTACACTACCTAGAAACCATTTTAAGGCCCAAAAAATAGTTTTCTCCTCCACTTTTATCACAATTTAGAAACACCATTAAAAATTGTGCCATTACACGCTCTCCAAATAGACTAGACAAACAATACATGTAACAGTAAAACCACCCCTACCCCTTAAGAATAGAAAAACTCAAATATAAGTCTATGATCACTAGGAAGAACCACCTACCAACCCAACCTCTGAAAGATCCTATACCAAATAGACATAACTAACTCATAAGTGACAAAAAGATGACAGATCGACTCAACCGAATTCCCACATGAGGGACAAGAGATATTAATAGAATCAATAATCACCCCCCATCCCCCCTATCGTTTAAAATGGTTCTCTCTAAAAGGAATTATATCTTGCAAAAGCTGCCAAGAGAAGACCAACACCTTAGGAGGGGACAAGCTAACCTAAATGAGAGGAAAGGTAAAGTTCTCAGTCAAATGAGAAGACAAAAAAGATGAATAAATATACACTTGAACATGGTGAGAAGAAACAACAGAGAAACTACCCTCTTTTATGTGATTTCAGTTCTACTTATATTTATCATAATAGAAAGTAACACCTTGAAAATAGAGAGAGAAAACTATTTATCACATGTATTTCACGAATAAAGAACGATCACCTCCACCAGAGATCCTAAGCAAAATCTTCGTTTTAACAAGGTTAATCTCTCCCACCAATCCATCGGGTTGAATAGAATTGGAAACCTACCAAAGAAATTATCTTTAAGGGAACATGTTCAAACCAATGGTCCTTCCAAAAGGAACTCTAGAGGCCTTGTCTCACTTTCCTTAGGATACCACTAACAAACCAACAAGGGGGGCATCTTATTTAGACCCAATAATAAATATGCATTTCCACCAAGAGAGGAAACTACTGAAGCACCATACATAGCTATAAGAATATAACACTAAACACCTAAAGCAATTGTAAGCAAGCTTCAACTCTATTTGGCCATAAGGGCTAGAATAACCAATCGAAGATCCCTTACTTCTAACTATCATTTACTATAATTTTTACGAATATTATCCCATTTAATCTAATAAATATTAGATTCTCCCTTCACTCATAAAAAAACCTTTTTATAACCTAGCAAGTTTCTCCCAACCCTTTACAAGCATATTAAAAAGAACAAGAAGAAGATTGGAATAACATTAAGAACCAGATTAAGCAGGACCACTCGACTCCCAAGAATAATGTGCTTCCAATAATGGAGCCTCTTGATAAATAATTGTCAAAAAGGTATCAAGTAGTTTTTATCTTAAGATTAGTCCCCATGTGAAAAACAAGACACTTAACATGGGAGCTTTAATTTAATAGTGGAGATATTCACCTGTAGAGATCAAAAAGACATGATATCATACAAATTTATCTTTATAAGCTACTACTCTTAAAGAATATCATCTGCATACTAAAGATGGAGAACATGAATTGGACGATCCCACCTTGAACCTAAATTAGATATTGATATGCTTGCCCTAGAAACCTAAGCCATTAACCCTTGGCCACAATTGAAATAAATAAAGGACTTAAAAGATCGTCTTGTTTCAAACTCCTTTAAATTCTAATCTCTCGAAATGAACACCCATTAACTAGCACAACAATATTATCAATACTACAAAAAAACATTTAACCTTAGACCCGAAGTTGATATAACCTTGGTTACAGAGGCGGGCTAACAAATAGCATCATGATAACTTACCACATAACTCATGGTTTTAGAATAATTGATGGGATAGTTTAAATGGTTGTTGGTTTGATTCCCAACAATAGCTTTTTTATAGGGTTAATACCATTTTACCCCCTTTCCATATAGGTGAATTTTGGTTTACCCCTCTGTAATAATTTTTTTTGTAAAACTAACCTTGCCACTTAAAGATTATGTCGTTTTAAACCTTGTAAAAATTTTGTTTTTAAAACCAACGTTGCCACTTGAAGATTCTGTCATCTTAAACCTTATAATCTTGAAGATCCTATAATTTTAAACCCTCTGGAACATGACTTGGGAATGTTGGTTTTACAAAAAAAAATTTACAGGGTTTAAAATGACAGAATCCTTCAAGTGGCAAGGCTGGTTTTAAAAACAAAATTTTTACAAGGTTTAAAACAACAAAATCTTCAAGTGGCCCGGTTAGTTTTACAAACAAAATAATTTACACGGTGTTGTACCCCAAAATTTACCCTCTTGATTTAGGCTTATGTTTCATCATGAATATCATATTTCATTGCATTCATACATTGTGATGGGTTCAAAGTACTTTGGTTATCAAGTCTTCCTCAAGCTTTGAAGGTTGATTGCATTGACAAGTTGCTCAAGTAGAATCTTATCATCTAAACCACTGGATCTTTCAAGCTCAAAAGTTATTGCATATCTCAAGATATTTTATCATCTCTTTGGATCATCAGAGGATTGAAGTTTGTGTTTGATTATAAGGGGAATCACTCTTTTGATTCACCAGTCAAAATTAGGGTTTTGTTTGATCAAGGCTATTGATGCATGTTCAAGTCTTGATTTGGAAGCTACAACATCTCATTGGTATTTGAAAAGTCTTTGTACATGAAATTGGTCAAGATGCCTAGAGGATTTGAAGTTTGGAAGATGATTCATCAGTCTTCTAAGGTGTTGACCAAAACTAGGGTTTGGGATTTCATCAAGTTTTCATGAGAATTTTGAAGTGGAACTTTGTACATGACCTCTATATATTTGGAAGATCATATGTTTGAAGTCTTGATCATCAATTTTGAAGGGAAGTGGATCAATTGATTCAAAGGGGCAAAATGGTCATTTTGGTCAAAACCAGTCAAAATCAGGAGTTGACCAAGTTGGACTTTTGGTCAACCATCAAATTAAGCATCCTCTTTTCATATTCCATACCCAAATTCATCTTTGAATCATGAGAAATGGTGAATTTGAGTGTAACTTGTTCAAGAAGTAACTTAAAAATTAAAAATATTCTAAGTGTTAAGATGACTTCTCTTGGGCAAGTCACGCACGTAATTTCGTCAAACACTTGGCATGCCATTTTGTGGAATCAATTTCTTATGACTTAAGCCTCAAATTGAAAAATTAAAAAGAGCATTTTGTTGTTTTCCATAAGAGCTTCTCTTTGAGATTTGAATCTTTCAATTTGGCCAAGGATTGAGTGAGTTATGGTGCTTCAAAGTTGGTATCTCAAAGCTGGCTTCATGTACACCATGCAAGCCAGGCTCGCACGCGGACCAGGCAGGCTAAATCACACTTTTGCCTCAAGTTTTCAACATCATTTCTCCATCAAGTCAGCATCAATTTGAAAAATTCAAGGCCCTATGATGTTCTATATTATGAGAGCTCTTGAAAGGCCCCTCGAGCATCCAAAATGCACGAAGGAATTTCAAGTGGCCTAAGCATAAAGTCAGCTAGCCAGACTATTAAGAAACCATGTCCATGTTGTAGATTTTTGCACAAAGCCAGTTTTGATTGATGTCAGGTAGCATTCAACATGTGTTTAGCACGAAGTTTACACTCTTTGTTTGCCAAAATAAGCCAAGCTAAGTCACACCGTGTTCATAACCCCCCCCCCCCCCCCCCCCCCTTATTCATGCTTGGCCAAAATGGCAAGTCCCTCCTCTCTCATTTTTTCCCTCACGTGATCAGCATAGCCAACTCACCAAATGCATATTCTTTGCTCAAAACTCAACTCAACATGACATCACTAAAACGACTTCTAGGCTGGGCATAACAGAAGCAAAACGCATCACCATGATCACTCTCTTCATTTTTTTGTTTTTTGGCAATTCTGCTTCTAACGGTCTTGAGTTCTTCAAAGACATTTTTACCCTCAACAGTCACTCTATATAAGGTATATTTCACTCTCTTTCAAGGGACGAATTCATTCTCTCAAAAGATCAGAAGCTGCTATCTCTCTCTCTCAAAACAATTTCTGCTTCGAAGCTTCTTTATTCTCCATTCCAGAGCTCGATTCATGACAATTTTCACTTCATTGGAGCATTAGAAGCAAGGGACAAGAGTTTTCACTTTGTTTCAGAGGCTATAGTTGAGTTTATTTCTCAACTCGAAAGGTATTTTCAGATCTTGATTCTTCATAATTTTGCTTGTTTAATGTGATTTAAAGCCTATGATCATGTTCATAGCTGGTCAGATCTTACATCTGATGTATAAACTTGTTTGATTTTGAAGCATACACGATTTGGTGAACTTCTGGTTTTTCATGATTTAATGATTTTTTCAATTTTCTTGCTCTGATTTCTACTTCTATGATCGATCATTTTGAATTTTGTGAAAAGCATGATGTAGTTGATAGTTTGAACTTTGATTTGTGATTTGAATCAATAATTTTGGTGGAGGAACGAGGCAGAAATTGCAAGTAGAACATAGGTGTCTGAAACTAAAAAAATGCGTGTTAGGGCTTGTCTTGAGGAAGAAGATGATGGTGTGGCTGGATCTGATTGGTTCATGTGATTCTTAATGCAATTTTTCATATTTTTATTTTAATTCATTTCTTCTGATTTTATTTTATGATCAAAACATTTTTAAAAATCATGAAAAAATTACCATAGGCCAATAATAATTTCTAGTATTTTTAATATTTTTTTTGGAATTTTTTTAAAATGTTTTGATTGGTTTAAAAATTCATAGGGTTAATTAATTGTTTGTTCAAAGATTATTTTTATTTTAATAGTTCCTTTGATCTACAAATTCCACAAAAAATGTTTTGAACTCATAAAATAATGTAGAAATTGATTATGATTTTGGTTTAGCATTTTTTTTCTATTTTTGATTAGAAATTTAATTTGAGAAGTTTATTTTGAATTTTTGCTTCATAATTTTTATTTTAATACATCCTTTAATTCAAAAAAATCCCAAAAAAATCATAAAATTTGTTTTTAATCATAGCATCTGAATATAATTTTGTTTTGACCTTTTTATGACTTTTGGTTAGGGTTTGCATTTTTGTCATTTAATAATAGTTTAATTGTTAATTGTTTGTTTGATTATATTTTTTATATTTCCTTTAATTCAAAAATTCCAAAAAAAATTAGGGATGTGTGTTTTTAATTCTAATATTTGAATATAATTTTGGTTGGATATTTTTCTGACTTTTGATTAAAAGTTTATCTTGAGATGTGATTATTTGTTCAGTTGATTAATTGTTTGAATTTGATTTTATTTTTGACTTTTCTTTAATTCAAAAAATGTCAAAAAAATATATATTCTAATGTTTAGGGTTTCATTGTGATTTGCATGATTTTGGTTTGAATTGTTTGAATTTTGATCTTACCTAATTAATATTTAAGGTTAAAATTCAAACAATTAGGGTTTTGTGGCTTACATTACAAGTTTCATTTTCAAAACCATTATTCCATGGATTTTCAATGAAATTTAGGTATTGATTATGGTTCATGAATGTATTTAGGATCTGAAAACCATTTTTCTTGAAATATTTTACTTGGTTTGATATTTTTCCATAAATTATTTTGAAAACTTGTCTAGTTTTGATAGTTTGGCCAACTAGTTTTGAACTTTGGGCCTCATTTGATCCCCTCCTCAACCATTCATGAACTTAAGAGTTGCTTTCTGACTTCTACACACTTCAAAGATGCTAATAAATTTTTTGTGTGAATTCTTGAAATCCTTTTCTATTTTTGATGTATTTTTGAAGTGAAGGTACCCAATTAATGTTGCATATCTTGGTGCAATTTTCTTGATGGCCAATGAACTTGAGTGAGGCCTATAATTTGGAACCTAATGATTATGTTGGTTCTGTTTATCCATGTAAACTCAAGCCATTTCACTTAATGCCCCATGCTTGAATGATTTGAACCTTTTGATGCATTGTGTGGGATTCCTCTTCTATTATGCTTGTGATCTATGATGAAGTAATTGAGTATAATTGAATTGTGTTTGCTACTAACCTTCATGGTCTTTAATTATATTCTTCTTAAGCTCCCATGATCCTTGATTGATATTCAATTGTCAACTCAACATGGTGAAAGAAAGGAGCAACATTCCTCTAACTTTTGACTAAATTGTGCATATGCCTGTTTCTTTTTGTCTATCATATCTAGTGTTTTGATAGTTGCTATCATATTTCCTCACTTCCTTATGGTGTCATCATCCATCCCTTATGTGAATCATCATTCAATTTATGGAAATACTAACTTGTCTGTTGAATGTGCGAGGTACTTTGAGAAAAGTTTTCCATTTTTGACTTGAGGCTACCGTGTTTCACTTTATTTGTGGAACACAATTTATTATATTGGCACTGCTCTTGTGCTTGGCATATTAGATAGTTTATGCAGGATATGTATATGTGATTATGAATGCCATACATTACCCATGGGATCTGATCATATATGAAAATCTCAATACTTACATCCTGATGACGTAATTTCTGACTTGATTTGTCTGCTAATGCCAGCTAGCTTGAAGTTCTCTGGGTTTCTTTTATTCTTGCTCAGTTGCTACGGATAGTTATTCATTTGGTATTGCACTATTTCCTTTCTTCTATTTTCATTTTTGTATAGTTCTGATTGCATGATGGGACCTATGTTGCTGATGTATGTCAGAAGGCCCTCTGTTTTGTTGGATACATGTGTTGTGTTTGTCTTTAATTTTTTATCGATGTGTCACTCAATTTAGAAATTGAGATCACGACTTCCTCTCAGTGCATGTTCCCTATAGGATGTTTATTGTTTTGTTTCTTTAATTGTTGATCGATGAGTCACTCAATTTAGAAATTGATATCACGACTTCGCTCTCAGTGCATTTTACCTAGAGGATGTTTATTGTTTTGTTTCTTTAATTGTTGATCGATGAGTCACTCAATTTAGAAATTGAGATCACGACTTCGCTCTCATTGCCTGTTCCCTATAGGATAGTTTTGTTAAGCTTCCTTTGACATGTTAATTAAGGTAGGAATCCATGTAGGCTAACACAGGGTAGGATTTTCATTTATCCTCAATCTTAGGATCAATCATTGTATGATAACACTAGGGATAGTGCTAGGCTAGTTTCCCTTAGTTGTTTTTTTTCTTTCTTTGCATTTTGCATCTTAAAACAAAAATTGTTTTCTTGGCAAATCCTAAAACACTTCTA
This sequence comes from Vicia faba, assembly GCA_948472305.1. Classification (NCBI taxonomy): domain Eukaryota; kingdom Viridiplantae; phylum Streptophyta; class Magnoliopsida; order Fabales; family Fabaceae; genus Vicia; species Vicia faba. Next base: position 258,512,567 of record OX451741.1, read on the forward strand.
AAAACTCAAACCCTTCTTCAAGGTAAAAGATACTAACCAATACTTTTTGTTTGTGCGCCTCTTGGCTTTGTTTTTAAACCTGGTTTATTGATGTTTCACCATCTTTGCCATGATATCTCATTATCTTATAGCTGATGTTTCGCCATCGCACATTTGTTTGAAGCCGATATTTCGCCATCGCACATGTTTGTTATCCTACTTTGATTCTCAATATCATTGTTAGGTGTGATGTTTTGTCATTCGTTTTATTGACTTTTCGCCATCTTTGCCATGATATCTCGTTATCTTATAGCCGATGTTTCGCCATCGCACATTTATTTGAAGCCGATATTTCGCTATCGCACATGTTTGTTATCCTACTTTGATTCTCAATATCATTGTTAGGTGTGATATTTTATCATTTGATGTTTCGCCATCTTTGACATGTTACTATGTTACTATTTAGTCGATGTTTTACCATCTCATTTGTTTGTCGTTTTATTTGATGTTTTGCCATCTTGACTGTCTTTGTCGTCTTAACTAAAAAACACAAACCAACCAAAAATATATAAGCCGAACTACGGCTTCTCTGATTCCTTAAAAGGGATACGTAGGCAAAGGGGTAGGGCCCAACCGAGCATAACTTTTATTTTCCCTAAATTGTTTTCTTTTGTTTCTTTCGCATGCATTCCCTTTTCAGCTTTAAGCCATAGAGATAGGATTTGACCACACCCATTAGATTAGACAACAAGAGTGGATACCGTAGAGTACTACGAGCGTGTGGGGTGCTAATAACTTCCCCTCGCGTAATAGTCTCCCTTACCTGATCTCTCGGTCGAAAGACTATGATTCCTCCCTTTCCAGGTTTTCTCGATGTTCACCTTTCCCTTTCGGCAGGATAAAAGACGTTCGGTGGCGACTTCATTGATGTTTCATTACATCCAAATGACAGGTTCGGCCAGGTGGTTTCACAGGGGGATAAACCATAAATCACATATATGGCAAAGGGTAAAATGTCAATAACCCATTTTTATATTTTTAAAACTAGCATCACATACCTCTCGGTTTATCACCAAAACTGAGGGGAAAAATATAATCTTTTTTCAAAAATTAGTTTGTTTACAAACTATTTTTGTTTACAAACTATTTTTGTTTACAAACTATTTTTGTTTACAAATAATACATTATTTACACATAATATTAAAGTAAAAAATATATAACATATTTTGAATCTGATTCATCTTCGTCACTGTCAGTGAAGATCAAATGTTGGATCCTCGTTTCATTGAATCTTGGGGAAAAACAAATGTTAAATATTTCATGCATTTGTTTATGATATAAAGCAAAAAAAGGTTAGATAAATAAAATAAATATTCAGTTATATGACTATTTAAGAACACAAACCTTGAACTCAAATAATTTCCTTCTCTTGCAATCCATCATAGAGAATTTTTCCAAGCTTTTTAAGTTTATAAGTTTTCATTATCAAACATTCATATTCAGAATGTTTTTGTATTATATGTCTTTTAGGTTTCACGTAGATTAATGACAATGTCTTGAGCGTTGATACTCATTAAATGCACGACATAGATTTGTTTAAGAACCCTAAAAAACTCATTAAACACGCTTAGATTTCCCCTCGGTTATGACTCAAAACCGAGGAAAAAAATACCATTAAATAGGTTTCATCCCAAGCACCACATACCTCTCGATTTTTGTTAAAAATCAAGAGGAAATAGATTTTATTTTAATTAAATTAAAATATTTTATTTACACAGAATATTAAAATACAGTGTTTACAACAAATCCAGATTTTGAGAAATCCCATTCATCATCGTCGTTGTTATTCTTGGAGAATAATAAATCTTTGATGTTATCCAAATATTTTCGTATACCCTTTGTGTGCAATCTTTTCAAGTTCAATGGATTACATGCATCAAACTTCTGATAAGTTATTTGCTTTAACCATGGAAAATGTTTTTTTGGCACTTGCAATATATCCCAGAGATTTGTTCCAAGATTTCATCATCTTGGGCAAATATTTTCATGGAAAATACTTTCATTAGAAAGTGAACAAGATATATGGTGTTGGATGTAGAGAATTTCATCTGAATTGATATCTTGACAATATCTTGAGTGTTATTACTTTAAGAATGTAAGACATAGATTCGTTGTTGTAGCTAGATAATAAAACCCCTTGGTAATTTTTAAAATCGAGGGAAAATGTTTTTTTTTTAATTAAATAAAATAAAATAAGGAAACCTCATGGTTTTATAAAAAATCTGAGGTAATATATTACTTGCAAAAAATGTTGAATGGTAAAAAAATTGAAAGTAACATGTCTTGTATCCATTTCATTTATTTATTATTCATCATTTTTTTGTACTACAATTGCTCGCAATTTACAACATGTTTAGGAATAAATTTCTCAATATTGTCAACTGAGGAAAACAATGTTGTTTTCTTTAATTTATAACATAGGAAGATTATTCCGAAAATACAACAACATCAACATCATTATATGAGATAGGTTGCAAGGGTAGAAAAAATGTCTTGTTTAAGATAAAAGAACAACATAGAACACAAAACACTAAGTATTTTCTCTGTCTTGCAATCCATCCAAAAGAATGAGGCGTACAAGTTTGGAGCGCCTACATATAAGTTAGGTTTAGGGTAAAACTTTATTAACGATTGTTTTTTTAGTAAAATCTTATCATCTAATTGTTTGCTGTAAATTCGATGCTCAAGGAGAATAAAATGTCAAGAGGATTTTTGAGAAATACTTGAAGTAAATAAATTGCCTTTGATGACGAGATCAGCTAGCATTTCTATGAAGCATAGAAAATAAGCATTGAAGTGGCGAAATGATACAATGATTGAGACATATAGTTTTTTGGAAATGATTCCAAATGAATTTGACAAGAATAATTTGAAACAAGGCTGATAACTAATTTTGGCCTTATTCGTTCTTTGAAATAAAACTCGTGGAAGCTTGCAAAGGGAAAAGCACATGCAAGATAAAACTTGTCATTTTCTGGCGAAAAGACTTTTTGTTACTGTTACTATCAAAGAGTATAAATAGGAGTCTTCGCATTAGGATTCTATGTGTTCAATATTGTATCAAACTCATATCCACTCGAAGTATATAAATGTTATTGAGAAAGAGTTTTATAAGAACTGTACGTATGAAGCACCATCTTTACATTCAATGTCAATTAATTTTCATTAAAGTCATTTACATTCCCTTTATATTCTAGTAGAAACTTCTTTATCTTCATGTTATTTTCATAAACCATTTTTGTACCACTTTCAAATTCTAAATCATCATCGAAGAAATTATCATTAATAAAACTCAAAAAGTATACACATTCGTCCAAGGATCAATCTAGTCGATCTTGTAAATAACCAAAATCATTTGATTTTAGAAGACTAGCGATTGTTTACCAAAAACAAAGGTAAACAAATTGGCATGCCTAGTGGGACCCTTTTGTCTAGCTTGTGTGTTTTGTAAAAAAACTTGTATCTTTCTGCATACAAATTTTTTTCAAACATTGTTGCATGACAGTAAGTAGTGGTAGAGTAGCCAAAACTAGCGAAGAAATATCAAAAGGAAAGTATGTCAGAATAATGGTTAATCCACCAATAAAAAATGTAAAACAACTCCCTCAAACGACATAGAAGAATGCGACCATAGTGTTTATGACCAAACAAATACCCATTACGATGAGTACAATGACAATACTATTGAACACTCAGAGTGGAATAATAATCTCTTCCCCCAATGCAAACCCAGGGTCAACCGGTGACCCCAAGGCCACCAAGGACTAGTAATTTCAGAAATAACGTGCCTAGATTTACAACGCCAATGAATGGTCGGGAACAACCTTACGACATGCCAACTTCTGTGATGGCATGTTTGCATAATGGTGTATCAACATTGTTGATCCAGTGGTATCTATGTTTTATCCATTGCAAGCATTAAGTTCAACCATTAATAATTTGGGTTGAAACACCCAACCCCCAGGGGTAGGATTCTCTGCCCATTTACCTACTTTTAAAACAAACTCTGCAGCAGTATTAGATAGCAAATGGACGACAATAACCATGAGATGGTTGGTTCGCTTGCCCAACAAATGGGCATAACATTTAACCTTTTAAGATATAATGCTACCCAAGCTAATTAACATAATGCTCAAATGAATCAGCAATTGGAAGCCCAAATAATGTGAATTGCGGATTACTTTGGCGCCCCTCAAGGGCCAAATCAACATCCCCTTCGAGAATGAATTACTTTGGGGGAAGATCCAACAATCAACGAGGCCTAACCATTATCACCCAACGTTGGTGAAGTCAACTAGGGCCTACGAGTCGAACCCCGTCGATTCAAACAAATGATACCAAGGGAGAGGGAAGCCCCAAGAGTGGTGATGGTTAATCGAAACCAATACACAGATGAAGTCATCCGTCATATTTGACAAGACGAAGTTGCAGGAGAGATCAATTTGGCCGCCATGGTCGAATAAATCATGGCTCTAAATAGGGTAAATATAAACCTTCGAAGGCCGAACTATACTTCCCTTTTTGTCTGAGTATGTTTTAAAAACTAAATTACCCAGGGGATGGAATGTCCCAAAGTTCACACAGTTCTCTAGTGATACCAACAAGTCCACTGTCGAACACATAACCAGGTATTTAACTGAGGAAGGGGATATTACGAACAATAAAAACTTGAGAATAAGATATTTCCCTAGTTCCCTCACCAAAAACGCCTTTACTTGGTTTACTACTCTCCCGACGAATTCCATACATGATTGGACTTGTTTGGAGAGGTTGTTCCATAAGCAGTTTTACATGGGACAATCGAAGATAAGTTTGAAGGAATTGGCTAGTATAAAGTGCAAGTTTAGTGAGCCAGTTGATGATTATCTCAATAGATTCAGTTTGTTAAAAGCAAGGTGTTTTACACAAGTGCCTGTACATGAACTATTCGAAATGGTTGCAGGTGGTCTGGATTACTCTATTAGAAAGAAACTAGATACCTAACACCTAAAAGATATGGCCTAGTTAGTAAATAAAGTTCAATGAGTAGAATGTCTAAAGGATGAAAAGGCTAGGGAAAGTAAGAATAATTGAAGAGGAAGGGTAGCGTTTAACGGAATGGATGAGGATGAGCAAGAAGTTTACAGTGACCCTATATAGGTTTTGATGAAAGAAAAGTGGATCTGGCCGAATTGAAACAAGGTCCACTTTATTCATGCAAAGTTCTTGCACCTTCAAATGGGAAAATCATGCTGAACCAAAAAAGAATGATAAATTCCCTAAGAGAACATACACCTTCAACGTGATGAAGTGTGATGAGATCTTTGATTTGTTAGACAAAGATAGCCAAATGATAGTACCCCCTGGTGCTAAAATATCACCGTTAGACCAACGAAAGAAAAAAGGTTTCTACAAATATCATAATTTTTTAGGCCATAAAACCTCACAATGTTTTCTTTTCAGGGATCTTGTGCAAAATGCTATCAAGGACGGAAGGCTGAATTTTGGTGACAAGAACAAGGCCCAAATGAAGATTGATTCAGACCCATTGCAAGTGGCAGATGCCTATTACACCGAGCCAGCAGATGCAAATATGATCGAGGCTATTGAGGGCCTCCATGCTAGGAGCACCGTGAGTGGAACTACTAAAGGTTTCAACCAAGGTTTCGAAATGATTGAGGCTACTGAGGGCCTCAGAGCCAAGTTACAAAAGATTAGGATTTCTAATGGTCCTAATGTCGAAGTTAACATGTTTGAACTGAGCAAAGATGTTGACGTGGGGGAAGAAGAAGAAAGTGACTGACGAAATGAAGATCAAGTCAAGGTTTCTTAGCCTAAGAAGGATAAGAACTTAGTTGAATTTCTCCACCGCTGCCAAAAGAAAAAATCTGAAGTGATGTTGTGCCCAAGGTGTAGTTCGGTCTTCGACAAGAAGGTTGTATAGATCATCGAGAGAGTTTGAATTTCCCATCAAAAGGGAAATTAGAAAGATGTTGAGAACCAGTATTTCTTTGACAAAAGGGGGGTCCTTCGAAGGCAATATTAGGTAGGCCCAAGTCTCCGTGCAAATAGGAAATTTTTGTTCAAACCCACTACAAATGCCCCCTAGAGACAATTGGGTGAGGCCCACTAAGAAATGGGACCAAGGCCATGAGAAATGGAAAAGCTTTGAGGTAGGTAGAGGATCTTCTATACTCTATTGATCAGTGGTTTTTACACATTTACTTACCATTAATTTCAGTTATCTTTTGTTTTTATTGTCGAGTGTTTTATTTCATTTTATAACTTTTTATGTGTTGGTTGTATGTTTTAGTGTTTTCAGGTTCACATAAATAAATCGGGACAAATCATTGCGAAAAAAGTGAAAAATTTAGAGTTTCTAAAAAGTTTCTACCATGCTTCAAAAGGCCTGACACGGCCACCCGTGTCACCTGACACGGCCACCCGTGTTAGCCAATGCGCTGATTGATCAGTTTTCACTAAAAAATTCATAACTGGAGCTACGGGAATAAGATCAACGCGTTCTAATATTCGCTGGAAATCTGAGAGAAGGAGCTACAACTTTCATTATAAAGTCATAAGCTGATTCAGACAGTAGAAGCCTCAAAAAATTCATTAAAGTTGCATACTTTAGAAATTTAGTTGTTTCAGGTCATTTTACGGGCCTGATTTATGTTTCTGACCCAGTTTGAGTTAGAAATGAAAACCCTTATTTAGTTTATAAGACTTTTTGACCTTTTGTTGGAGAGAAGAATAATTTACACGAATGAAGATTGGGGAGATCAAAGTTTTTGGAGAGAGGAAGATTTTCATGAGCATAAGCAATTGAAGATCAAAGTTATCCAATTACTTGTAATGTCTAATTTTTATTTTGTGATCATTTTGAACTATATGAGTACCTAAACCCCATGATGCTAGGGGGTGTCCATAATTTTACTTTGTAAATGATTTTGATTCCTTAATTTCTTTAATACAATAGTCTTCTCTATTAAATTTAGTTGTACAATGTTTTTATGTTTTCCTGATCAGACAAATTTGGATTGATTTACGATTAACAATCAACTGGACCGCGGTTGTTAAGGTTTTTGTATGATTAGGATATAGTTGATAATACCTGGGACAAGGGATACCCTATAGTTACAAGATAACTCTTAATAAAACAAAGGCTTGAATCCATCATAAATCTCTAAAGACTTTGGATTTAGGATGAAGGTTCAAAGGTTTTCCCACTAAGGACTTAGGGGAAGATAGCCTAAAGGGCTGGTAATTGAATGTTATGAACTTGTTAAAGAAATTAGGATTAAAGGTAGTTACAGGGCAAATCATACATCTTTCCTAGCATGTTACTCATATCTGTCAAAAAAGTCATTCGCATCTATTTATTTTATTCGCAATTATTTTATTTTATAAAATCAAACCCAAAATCTAGTTTTTGTTTAATTGAACAACAATTTGAACTCCATATTTATACGCATTCCTTGATATCGACATTTGGGGAAATTTCCTCATTATTATTGCAGAGGAAAAATAGTACACTTTCTATTTTTCCCATCAAGTTTTTGGCGCCGTTGCCGGGGACTGCCAAATTATAGAGTTCAATTTTAGTTCAGTTGAAATTTTGTTACTCGTCAAATAAAATTTTGTTTTAGTTTTTTTTTAATTTGAATTTTATTTTATTATTAAAAAAAAGAAAAAAATGGGTCAGATTATTGTTTGCTTCATGAATTCTTCTATACTTTGCTACTAACCAAGTGTATGAGTGTTGTAGTCATGTATTATCTCGATACATTGTGCACCTATATCTCTTGCATGTTGGTCGCCGAATTTAGGATTAACTTTGGAAGAGGCGACTGAATATATTGGAGAGAGGTAAGATTATGGAGAAAGTTATAGTTGGAAAAAGAAGATGTGAAACCAGAAGAAGAATGCATAACATCAGATGAAAAAGATGCAGTAAGAATTGGAGAATTTAAGGCAAACAAGAATGGTGAGGAAGAAGAAATAAGGAAACTTGAAGATGATCGAGTTTTAGATGAAACTACAAATTTTCCAATATGTGAAGATGTGGACATCCAACCAGAAAATATTCAACAAAAGTGCCCCCCCTAAAAATTATTTTCACAACAAGGTTGATGACAGCTAAGAAATTGATAAAGTATTGGATGTCATTTATGCCTTGTTCAATAAAATCAAGCTGAAAATGATTTGGCAGCAACATCACCAGTACATTAAGTTCATGGGATTTCTACCAAACAAAAGAAAGAAGAAATATGATGTGTTCTTTGTGTCATATATGCCAACCTAAAAAGGGGATGAACCGTCGAGCCATGCGACGTTAAATGAAGGACTTCGTGGGAGGAAACCCACGCTTTTAATAACTTAATTTTTCTTTTTATGTTTGTTTCATTTTGTCTGCAGGTAATAAAAAGGGAGCCTTACTTGTGAAATATATGAGGAAGCAAATGGTGTTGCATTACCCTCTATGAGTCACCTTCCTCGAGTTTGTTCTGAAACATTGTGGTCAATGTTTAGTTCAAGTTTGGGGGGGTTTTACTGCTTTTCTTTTCGAGTTATTTGTTGGTTTTTTGTTAGTTAGTGTGTAAATCCATGAGTTGAAGTCCTTTCCAAATTTTGACCAAAAATATTTGTTTTGGTTTGCACAAGAGCTTGTAATTCAAAGAAATAGGAAAATTATATAGAGATAAAGGGAGGATTGTTTGGACGTAGAAAGTTCAAAATAATGTGATGGTGATACAAGTCTAACTGGTAGATTTGTACCATAGTTCTTGAATCATGAGAAGTACTCCTAAAGTAGTTTATCTTTACAGTCTGGCATAATATAGATTCACATACATGTATGATTAGTGAAGAAATAATTAAATTTTGCACCAAATGATGAAAAGGTAGTAAAAGGCAACTGGCTCTCTAAGTTGGGTAGCCCTTACAAAATTATTCAACCCAGAAGGGGTTGCTCCCCAAATGTCGTCCAAAAGGACAATATATAACTACAAAGTTTGAAAATTTCATCGGTAATAAAAAGTAGCCAATGTTGCTTATTTGGTGCCTAAATAAAAAAATTCTTCATTATTCTTGTGCATGTGATGATCATAATAATTCTCATTGCCTTAATTTGACTGTCCGAATGAAAAAGGACGAAAATCAAAAAGAGACTTAAGTACAAAGCATAGTTAGATAGGTATCCAAAGAGGAAGCTCAAGATTAAAAGGTTCTTACACAAACTCTTTGCGTCATGTGAATATCAGAAAAACTCCCTTTTGATCAATATGAACAGATATATCACGTATGAGTACCAGTATGCTGCAAATTTCATGAGCTCTTGTAACTGTCGCTTGAGGTCAAGCAAAGGTTTAAGTTTGGCAAAGTTTGATCAGTGGTTTTTACACAGTTACCTACCATTAATTTTAGTTATCTTTTCTTTTTATTGTCGAGTGTTTTATTTAATTTTACAACTTTTATGCGTTAGTTGTGTGTTTTAGTGTTTTCAGGTTCACATAAATAAATTGGGAAAATCAGTGCGAAAAAAGTGAAAAATTCAGAGTTTCAGAAAAGTTTCCAGCACGCTTCAAGAGGCCTGACACGGCCACCTGTATCACCTGACACGGGTTGTGTCAGCCAATGCACTAATTGATCAATTTTCACTAAAAAATTCATAACTGGAGCTACGAGAATCTGATCGGCGCATTCTAGTATTCGTTGGAAATATGAGAGAAAGAGCTACAACATTCATTTTGAAGTCAGAAGATGATTCAGAGTGTAGAAGCCTCGAAAAATTCATTAATGTTTTCAGACTTTAGAAATTTAGTTGTTTCGGGTCGTTTTACGGGCCTATTTTATGTTTCGACCCAGTTTGAGTTAGAAGTGAAAACCCTTATTTGGTTTATAAGACTTTTTGACCTTTTTTTTAGAGAAGAACAGTTTACACGACTAAAGATTAGGGAGATCAAGGTTTTTGGAGAGCAGAAGATTCTCATAAGCAGAAGCAATTGAAGATCGAAGCTATCCAATTACTTGTAATGTCTAATTTTTATCTTGTGATTACTTTGAACAATGTGAGTAGCTAAACCCCCCGATGCTAGGGGTGTCCCTGATTTGACTCTGTAAATGATTTTGATTCTTGAAGTTCTCTAATACAATAGTCTTCTCTATTCAATTTAGTTGTACAATGTTTTTATGCTTTCCCAATCAGACAAATTAGGATTGATTTACGGTTAACAATCAAATGGACCGCGTTTGTTAAGGTTTTTGTATGATTGGGCTATAGTAGATATCACCTAGGACTAGGGATGCCCTATAGTTACCAGATAACTCTTGATAAAACAAAGGCTTGACTTCATCAGAAATCTCTAAGGACTTAGGATTTAGGATGAAGGTTCATAGGTTTTCCCACTAAGGACTTATGGGAAGATAACCTAAAGGGCTAGTAATTGAATGTTATGAACTTGTTGAAGAGATCAGGATTCAAGGTAGTTATAGGGAAAATCATACATCTTTCCTAGCATGTTACTCATATCTTCCAAAACAGTCCTTCGCATCTATATATTTTATTCCCAATTATTTTATTTTAGAAAATCAAACCCAAACTCTAGTTTTTGTTTAATTAAACAACAATTCGGACTCCATATTTATACACAGTCCTTGAGATCAACATTCGGGGAACTTTCCTCATTATTACTACAAAGGCAAAATAGTACACTTGCTATTTTTCCCATCACCTATCGAGAGGAGTTCCAAGTGATAAAGAAGCAGATATATGGATCAGGGAATTACAAAGGAAAAAACCCAATGTTAATATTCTAGTGGAGGAGGCAGTAAAGGAGGAAGAAAGTTGAATGAAAAGCGGCTGAAAAAAGCATGTCAGAATCTAGTACCAACCAACCTCAATCTACAAATGTGGTCAAGTACAAAAAGCCAAATGGGAGAAAGCTTTTCTCTCCAAGGGGAGAAACCCAAGGAAGCAATGCCTTAACAGCCACTTGAAGATGATAAGATGCTCACTGATGACTTTGAATCAAGTTCAGAATCATCTTTAGGTATTAACTACAATGTGGTCTTTATGTTACCTCTGGAATATGACCAGGTAATAGAATTCGAAGAGAGCAAAGAGGAAGACAAAGCGGAAATGTCCAAACACATGCCAGTTTGCTATTACGTAATGAATAATGGTGTTGTCAAAGACTAGAATACATTCTTCGAAAGGCCCAACGAAGGAATGAAGAACCACTTAAAACCACTGTTCATTAGGGGAAAGGTGTAGAATATTGGGGTCAATAATATTCTAGTTGATAGAGGAGAGAAAATTAACTTAATGTCGTAGTTCATGTTGAAAATGATTGGGAAGTTTGACACTGACCTTAAACCACATAACATGGTCTTGTCCAAATACGAAGGAAAAATTGGCCATACTTTGGGAGTTATACAGGTTGACCTAACAGTGGGGTTCATCACTAGGCCTACTATTTTTATGGTCATCGCATGAAGGGTCAAATATAATTTGCTCCTAGGACGTGAGTGGATTCATGGCATTAGAGCAGTTCCATCTTCCCTCCATCAGAGGATCACAGTCTGGCGCGAGGATGGCATAGTAGAAAATATTGAGGCTGACTAAAGTTATTATAAGGCTAGAGTTAACCATGTTGAATAGCGACACTTTGACAGAAATCTGGAAAACATCACACCATGCAACCTTGTAGGTCATGCCTATTTGCATCGGATAAAGCCCTTTACTTCCTCAACCTACATCCAACCCATGGTTTCAAATGGGATAGAGAGACTATGAGATAAGAGGATGAAGTCGAAGGGGTACCTGAATATATCCGACGGGCTAGAGGGACGAAGACAATGATTATGTCTGAGTCTAAAGTTTTGGAAAAGATTTCAGCTTACATAGTCGAAAACAAATTAAAAGAGACCTTGGAGGCCGAAGTAAAGTACATGGATGTCGAAGACAAAGAAACTGAAGTTCACCTAAAAGGGCATGGAGTTGATTTCAAACTAAAGCCACCTGATAGGTAACGCGTTGGGATAACCATCCAAAGGTTCGACGCGATCTATGATGATAAGCCTTTGGGCTTCGAAAAGGATCGCGTAGCAACTAACATCAAGATGCAGGCACATGATTCCCTGGAAGAAATAGACTCGACAGATGGAGATAACAAAAGGCCAACCTATATCAACGCCAACCTTAGTCCAAAACTCAAGGTCAAAGTGATCTAACTCTTGAAAGAGTACAAGGACTGCTTTGCATGGTATTACGATGATATGCCTAGATTAAGCAAGGAACTAGTGGAATTAAAGCTTCCCATCAATCTTTGGAGGAAGCCAATCAAACAAACCCCGTGGCATTTTGCACCAAAAATCCCTTCGAAGATCAAAGAAGAAATTGAGAGGCTTCTCAAATGTAAGTTCATCCTTACAATAATGTATGTCGAATGGATTGCAAATATAGTTCATGTAATTAAAAATAATGGAACTTTGAGGGCTTTCATTGACTTCAGAGACTTGAATGTTGCAACCCCAAAGGATGAATACCTTATATCAATGGTAGAAATGCTTTCCGATTCAGCCGCGGGTTTTGAGTATCTTAGTATGCTTGGTGGATATTCCAGATATAATCAAATCTTCATTGCTAACGAAGATGTGCCCAAAATAGAATTTCACTACCTAGGAGCCCTAGGCACCTATGAATGGGTACTCATGCCCTTTGTTTAAAAAAATGTTGGGGCAACATATCAAAGAGCAATTAATTCTGTTTTCATGATTTCATTGAGACTTTTATGTAGATTTATATTGATGACATTATTGTTAAGTCTGTATCAGGGAAAAGTCACATAGACCATCTTCGACAGTCATTCGAAAAGATTAGAAAGCATGGTCTGAAGATGAATTCTCTTAAATGTGCTTTTTGTATGCAAGTAGCGGATTTTCTAGGCTTTGTGGACAATAAGAAGGGGATTGAAATAAATCAAAACAAGACCAAGGCCATAATGGAGGAGAAAACGCCATCAACTAAGAAGGAGTTGTATTCTTTTCTAGGGAAAATTAACTTCTTAAGAAGGTTCATCTAAAATCTAAGTAGCAAGACTCAAGCCTTCTCGCATCTTCTTAGATTAAAATAGGAAGGTTTCGAGTGGGGGAAAATTCAGTCAGGAGCTTTCAAAAAAATCAAAGAATATCTTGTTCGCCCTCCTATTCTATTACCTCCTTGTAAAAGTAAAAGTATGAGGTTGTACATTTATGCATCAGATGCCACTATAGGGAGCACGCTTGCTCAAAAAGATGAGAATGGCATTGAAAGAGCCATTTATTATCTTAGACGATTCCTTAATGATGCAGAAACTAGATATAGTATGGTCGAAAAGTTGTGTCTATACTTGTCTTGTACTAAATTGAAGCATTATATAAAGCTAGTTAAAGTTTACGTTTCGTCTCATTTTGATATAATAAAACTCATGCTTTCTAAACCAATTTTGCATAGTCAAATTGAGAAATGGGCACTAGCTTTAACTGAGTATTCATTGACTTACATGCCCTTAAAAGCTATGAAAGGGCAAGTAGTTGCAGACTTTATAGTCGATCATGCTATGGTCGAAACACCCCAAGACTTTGTCAAACTTGAACCTTGGAAGTTATACTTCGATGGTTCTAGTCATACAGAAGGGTCTAGGATTGGAATTCTAATTATTTCTCCTAACAAAATTCAAATAAGATTCAAGTACCAGATAAATGGTACTCATTCAAACAATGAAGCTGAATATGAAGCTTTGATAGTTGGCCTTGAAATCTTGTTGTGATTAGGGGCAACTAAAATCAAAATACGTGGTCACTTCAAACTGGTTGTCAAGAAAATAATCAGAGAATGTAAATGTTTCAAGGAAAATTTGATCATGTATTTTATTTTAGCAAATAGATTGCAGAAAAATATTGAATATGTGAACATTAAACACATTCCTTGAGTCAAGAATCAGGAGGCTAATGACTTGTCTCAAATTGCATCTGTATATAGGGTATCGAAGGAGAAGTTAGAGGATCTGATTGAAGTTTGTGGAAGAGTGATGGCAACTAGGCTATCTCCATCAGATTAATAAATGGAAAAGTTAGGTTATGTAGATGAGGAAAATTTCGAAATTTTGGCTATTGATAACTCGACAGACATAGATTAAAGAAAGCCAATAGTTGCTTATTTGAAGAATACTACAACATCGGAAAAATGATAAATAAGGTACTGTGCTTTAAGCTACACCCTTATGGGGAACAAATTATTCAAAGCGACACCTGAAAGGATATTTCTCAAGTTCCTTAGTGAAAGGGAGGCATACTTGGCTCTGTCGAATATCCATAGTGGGGCATATGGGGCTCATTAAGTTGACCATAAAATGAAGTGGTTGTTGTTTTTACAAGGAATGTATTGGCCAACAATGTTGAAATATTACGTTGAATTTGCTAAGGGATGTCAAGAATGCCAGATACATGCAGACATTCAATAGGTTCTTGCAAGCGAACTACATTCCATAGTTAAACCGCATACCTTTAAAGGTTGGCCCTTAGATCTAGTTTGTATTCGATCAACATCATCCAAAGGTCAAAGATACATCTTGGTAGGTATTGATTACTTTACTATGAGGATCTAGGCCATTCCATTGGTAAATGTTGATCAAGAAGCAGTGATTGAGTTTATCTAAAGGCACGTAATTTTTAGGTTTGGAATCCCTGAGACCATTACAACTGATTATGGGGTAGTGCTTACTGGTCGAAAGATGCAATAATTTGCTAAAGAAGTAGGGATTAAAATGCACATCTACACCTTATTATTCCCAGGTGAATGTTAAATTCGAAGCAAAAACAAGGTAGTTATTGGTTTAATTAAGAAAAATGTGGGAAAAAGCCAAAGAATTTGCATAAGAGTTTAGATCAAATTATTTGGGCTTGTCGAACATCTCCAAAAGAGGCCACAAATTCTACGCCCTTTCGGTTGACTTATGGGCATGACGTGGTGTTACCAATCAACTAGAGTTCAGAGACAATATGAGATTCCATCTGAATCTTACTAGAATATGATGTTAGTTGAGTTGGTTGATTTAGACGAAGAGATATTAAATGCCTTAAATTTATTAAGGAGGCAGAAGAAGAGAGTAGAAAATCATATAATAAAAAGGTTAAGGTTAAAACTTTTTTGACTGGAGAATTGGTATGGAAAGTAATCTTATATATGGATTAAAAAGATAGAACATTGGGTAAATGATCCCCAAATTGGGAAGGTCCATTCCAAATTATCCAAGTCTTTTCAAATAATGCTTACGAGATCGAAGAGTTAGCAGAAGATCGAAGACTCTTGAGAGTAAATGGGAAATATTTGAAGAAATATAAACCTATAATTCAGGAAGTTAAAATACTTTGACAGAATAAACACTTGTGCAAAATGGAAGCTAAAATGGTAATATAAACTTGCCAAAATGGCTTAGTTATTCGTTACAAAACATCCATAATTTGAATTCATAAAGATTAAAATAAAGATAACATTTCATCAAGTAGAAAAATCAGGTGGGAGATAACCCTTCAATCGCTTATACATTCGACAAGATGAACACCCATTTGATCTCCTCATCAAGTTGTTGACAATCAAGCTGTTTGATCTCTTCCTGACGCTCTCTGGCTTTCTCAATGTTTGTATGCAACACTTTAATTGATTCTTCCCAAGAAAAAATATTAGCGACACGGTTATCGAATTCCTTTTTGTTTTTTGAAAAGGACTTTTCCAGCGCTTCAACCTTACTGGTGGATTCAGTGGTTGCGTCCTACTCTACTGCTTAAGTTTCCAATTTGTTTCCAATCTTGTTCGTAATGTCTTGTTTGCGCAAGAAATCTACAGAGACATGATCTAAGAGAAACCTAAGTTCGATAATGATGTCCTCAACCTTTGGCGAGAGGCTTAAGATATCATCCTATTTCAATATTTATTTAATTCTATAGCATACATTAGTGTTATTCTCGAGCACTTGAATCAAGCCAACATCAAAAACTTTATCTTTGATTTGTTGAAGAAGTTGATAAACATGTTGGGCAGAAGGATGGATAGCATAAGTAGTCAAAGAATTGGAACCCTTTTTAGAAGAACTTGCTCTTGCATTCATCATAGCCTTCGAATTACCAGTAGGATTGTTTTCCTTCAAGTCATTCATTTCTTCTTGGGAAAGGGGAACGATTATGACATTGGAAGAGGGCCAAAAGTCTTTAACTGTCTGGAAAGGCTAGTGAGTGTCACCTTCATTGTCTGGATGGGACTTCTTATTTTGAGGTCCTTTTTCGCTCTAAGGTTTTATATTAATGTTGGACATATGTTTATCCTCATCGATTGGTTCGTCTTCTTCATGATTGAGGATTATTGTTGAAGAATCATCTGGTTGTGGTAGACCCTGATCTTATGTGTCTTGAATTTCTATGTTGATGTGCTATGCATCTTTACTTTCACTTTCAGACTCAGATGATTGAGATGATTAGGGTGAAACATGAGGTGGAATGGTTTGTTGAACTTCACCAAGAAGATTAACTTTTTCGTTTGATCCTTTGTTCGATACTTTGTTAGATATAAGATGAACAGAAGGAGAATTGATGCTTACAGGAAGGTCATATTTGATGCTAGAAGTCTTAGTGCCAGCTTGATCAGCCTGCAAAGAAAAAAAGAATTAGTATCAGTCGAAAATAAAAGGTGTGACGAAAGGAAAAGTAAAGTGAAGTTGAAATACATTGAGTCCCTCAGTCCCAGGGCTAGAATTATCACTCTTAACTTGTTCAGAGTAGCAGTGGTTGGCTTTGTATCAACATTTATTACTCTTTGAGCAGCTAACTTTGTTGGTTTGATTATGGTGGAAATTTTTTTGTTGAGGAGCAGGGTCATAAGTTTTTGAGTTCTTCTTATTTTTGTTGGGTTTTTAAGTATCTGGTGATAGGTCTTCCGACTGGTGTAGGTTGAGGATTATTTAGCTTTCGTTCCTTAAGAGTTGTAGGAGGTTTTCGATTAGCCTGAAAATGGCACAGGTATTGGTAAAATATAAATGATGCATACAAATGGTGAAATACTGAAGTATGAACAAATACCTTATTGTTGCCTTCATAAGAGTAGTCTTTTGCCTTGATCTTCAATTTTGGCTGAAGTAGTAGAAACTTTCGTCGTAGTAGCCTCTCTCGCAGCGGCAGATTTATCTTTTAGACTTTTATTTCGATCAACATCGAAAATGAAGTAGGAAAACCAAATAGTTAAGGTTAGGAAAACATGTAAAAATATTTTTGAAGAACAAATCGAAGGAACCTTCCATTCCACACCTTCATGTATTGGAGAAAGTATTTGAACATGTTCTATATTGACATGAAGGTCCAATTGCCAAGCAAAAATCAGTGCTTAGAAATGGTGGGAACTTTGGTGGTTGAAATTTAAAATCCAATTCATACCTTTTTTCGGGCTTGACGCACGAAATAATTTTTAAGGTAGGGAGTTTCTTTGTGAAACTTCTCTTTTAAAATAAAAGTTGCTTCAAAGATGGTTCGACTAAGGTCATCAAGTATGTATGTAGCTTTAAAGTATTTTTGGAATGCTTTAATTTCTTTGATATGATTTTTTGTACCTTTCTTGAATCGTTCCTATATGGAAGCAAAAGCACGAGTTAGATGTTGAGTAAAAAAAAGTACGTCTAAGATCTCTTTAGTGTAGTATCCTCTCCACCAAGTATCAAACTCTTAAGTGCAATAGAATGATGGTCAAAAAGACATGGGGTAAGTATGGTAACATTAGCATATCGAGAAAGATGTTTGTTACATTCATCCTCAGGAAACCACATGCTATAAAGACATAGATCACCCTTTTTGTCATAAAGTGGTTTAGGAATTATCTGAATGAGGCTAAACTGTCGAGAGACCATATTAGGTCGGTAACTGACCAAAATGATTTGATTCTCTCAAAGGCCCCTGTCTAGTGGCAAGCAACTAAGGAGTAAGAAATGAGACTCATATGGCCATGGACTCTCCTTCTTTATTTGTCGAAGGGGAAGAGAATTCCCTTGTGAACCATTCCAGGTCGTGTGTTCTATGGGCGAAAGAGCCATGGAAGAAGTAAAGATGTAATTTTTGGTGAACATCATCACAAATCCAGTGAAGGAATCTTGTAGATTTGATCCTTCGTCACTTGGGGTTAATTGGACCAACCTTGTCCCTTCGACCCTATTATTTTTTATCTTCTCATCCTCTTCATTGATGATGTTGTGTGTTGGGTGTGAAAGCTCGAAGGTCGCGTTCAACCACAACTGGAGTAACCAAAATGGACCAGCAAATAAAATTTTTGTCCCTAACTTATACGTCTTTAAGATTTCTACATATTCTCCTAAGGACTCATAAAGAAAATCCAATATCATTTTGCTTGGGAATAACTTGCATCCAGCATGTAGTTGGTTCGCCATGGTTAGGAATCTCTTTTCCAATTGGAGAGATATTAAACAAAAGACACAATGCGACAACCATATTGCCAGGAAAACAATGTGCTCTTCGTCAGAAACATCCTTACTTGTTTGTTCATGGTGGTCAGATATATAATGGGTAAAAGTGGCTTTGTTGCCCTCGAATTTGATGGTATCCTCATCTATCTCAAATGAATTAAAAGTTTCTCTAGTTGGTAGAAGGCTAGTAATCATAACGATGTTTAAAAGAATAGGGGTAATCAATCCGCAAGGAAAATAAAAGGTATTGTGAGAGGCGCCCCAGATATATAACAAAGTTACTAACATGCTTTAGTTATAGCCTGGACCGAATTTTGACAATTGGACCATGTCGTAAATCTCCATTTCTTTCCAGAATTAACTTTTCTCCGTCTCGACATTGAAAATCCAAGCTAGGTATGGCTCCAGATCTTTCATCAATGGGAAAGAGAGAAACACTCTAAGAGTGTTTCTCATATCATATAAACTAATAAGGTTGTCTGGTTTCGAATCATCAGTTGAAGACTTCACTTGATCATCTATAGGTTTTATTTGGGTATCAGTTTTGACATTAATTTTGTCATTAGTTTTCTTCTTGCTAGTCAAGGGTTTTGAGCGATTATAAATAGGAAATTTTTTTTACGTTTTTTAGCATCAGTGTTAGGGCCAAGCAAAGGGCCGGTGTACGCATGAGTTTCACCAGATATAGTTAAAGGGATAAGTACCTGGGACTAAGAAATTTTACATTTTTCTTCAAGAAGAGGATGCTCAGGAACATACTTCTAATTTCCTACCAGCAACGGCCTTGCGATCTAGGTAATGGGTGTTGAAGCTTATTTCTTTTTGGCATATTTGTTGATCCTGAGTGCCATTGTTAAAGTTTGGAGGTTGAAGATGAAAAGTTTTGTTTGATTTTTGAGGAAAAGAATATAAAATATTGAAGGTTTGTGAGCTCAAAGATGGGAAAGTTGTAAAAAAGGATTGTGAGCCCCAATTTTTACCTCAAAGGTCTCATGTCATTTTTTGCATCATTGCATCTTTTCTTGGTATTTCCACACCCACCTATCTTTTAGGTTGATTCTTGAGATCACCAGGAATCCTTGTGTTTTATTGATGCTTTATGTTTCGCTAACCTCTAATAAAAATCCAAAAAGTGTATATTTGCTTTGTTTTCCTTTTGTTTTTGTGCAAGACAAGAATTGAATCAAGTAAATCAAGCCAAGGCTCCTCAACCAAAGCTTTTATATACAAGTTCAGAGATTGATTAAATAATTGATTCTCAAAGGTATTCATCAAGACATGACCTATAATTTTAGCCATGATTCTCTCAAGATTCATTTATCATCATTTGATCTTCAAAATCTCAAGTTCGTTGGCTATTACAAGATATGTTCATCATGATGCTTTGAATGCACGAAAAAGTTAAAAGTCAAATTTTTTGGGTTAAAGTCGCTCTTCCTTGTAATCCATGATTTTTATTCAAATTATTGGTTTATTTAGTCATTTTGATTCAATAGTCCAATTAGTTTTGATATTTTTTCTCCAAAACTGATTTAAGTTTCAAGTTATAGCCATATTTGATTTTAATTGAATTTCTAACAAAGATTCGATTTAAAATTGAATTTGGTTGTAATACGGTGGGAGAACTAACTTTTGCATTTTATCACAAATGTGCGGATAGCTAGAGTCACCACTGATTTTTGTTTTATCCAATTAACGAAAGGGTGAAAAGAATAGGAAAGACCTTGAAGATTTTGAGTTCGGGGGGTAAGTTATGAAAAGGGAAGGTGTTAGCACCCTTTTCATCCGTAGTTATCTACGGGCTCTTAGTCGCTTAACTCACTTTTGAAAACTTTCTTTGTGTGTGTGATTTGTTTCAAAATATTTCAAAATTTCCAATGTAAGGCTGAATTTGTAATGATTCTTGTATCAGTCCTCAAGAATGCGTACAAAGTGTTTTTGAAAATATTTGTTTGAAAGTGATGTGTAAACCATGTTTTAAGAAAAGTTGTGAGCAAGCGATTAAGAGTTCTTACCCACTAAAGTATTTATTATTCTTTTCCTTCTCCTTTAGAGATAGTGCCATCCATACCATTAGTTGGTAGGTAGCCCTGTCTATTGGATGTGAAGGGACAATCGAGGGTCATCGTATGGTCATCGTAGGCAACTGATAAGAATACTTTAGCAATTTATTGGAGGGACTAGATCATCTGTTCATAGGCAACATCGAAGGGTCATCGAGGGACTATGATCTTTTATTCAGAAGGACTTTGCTAAAGTATCCCTATTTTCAAGGGACATGACCATCTTCCGGAAGGCAACAAAGAGAGGTTACCCTAAAGGTGTAAGTGTGCAAAGTATGTTTGATTCAGTTATGTTTATCTTGAAATTAGGGTTTTGCTATCGGTTGGTTTTATTCTTGCCATACAAACCCTAATTACTAGCAATTGCATAAATATATAATAGTAGGATGTAAAGACGGAATGGAAACCTGAGACTATTACAAGGCTTTGGGGCAGTTACATGAGTATAAATATAGTAAAATAAACCCTAAGCTATTACATACTCGAAGCAATTACATAATAATGAAAAAGAAAGCGGGAAATAAAGATCTAAACTATTACATAGAAAACGCGTGACCTGTACAATTGATCTATGAAATTTAAATGAGAAAAGGGAAAGTAAAATAGAAAAGAATTAATTAAAAAACGCGTGACCTGTACAATTGATCTATGAAAATATTTTTTTGGGGATTTTGTGAAGAAAATAGTTTATGAAAGTAATTAATTAAAAAACCTAAAATCTAATTAATTTTAAAATAAAAATATGGTTAATGAATTAATTAAAAAAAGTTAATTAAAAACCTAAACCTAAATAAGTAGGGTTTTTAAAAAAGGTTTTTTGTTTAATGATTAATTAAAAACAAATTAGGTTAGCCAAAAAAGAATTAGGGGAAGAAAAATAAATGAAGTAAGGGTTAGAAACCAAAAATAGGAAAAATGCCAGGGGTGGGTGCTGAACCCAAGGCCTTTGCCTTCTCTATTGCATAGCTTGCCACTGCGCCAGGCATGTGCTGGTGTCTGTAAACAGCGCGCTACACAATATATAATAAAACTGTGAAAATTGAAAAATATGGAGAAAAAAAACAACAAAAGGTAGGGATCGAACCCACGCCCTCCTGTATCAATGCCTTAACGCGCGCACTCTTGCCACTGGGGTGGCTGTTTCATCCAGTATGGGAATGGAATCAATTAAATATACAATAAACAAAATTGACTGGGCCGGAGAGGCGCCGGAGCCCTAGCTCCGGTCATCTTCTTTGGCGAGCATGTTTCTTGTTCCTGCAAAATAAGAAATGTTAGTGATCCAAAGGGACCCTACCCCCCCTAATTTGTCCCTTGTGAGTTCAATGGTGGCCTTGGTTTTGGCTAATTCTCCATGTATGATGAGATACGAAGCAAAGATGGTTAATTGGTTCAAACATGGAAATGCATGCTTCGATCGTTATGGGAGCCATGCGATGATTGGAACTTGTACTAATACATCTCAGAAGCACGTTAGCATCGTTATTTTTTATCAAAGCACAATAAAAACGAAAATATAAATTTTATGCAAGAATAGAAACCAATGATGCATGGTTACGAGTTTCAGGCTCTTCAGATCATCAGAGATGATCAAGTCTTACCCTACAATGCCTCAAGGATCGATTGGAATGGCTGACTTGCTTTGAGGAAGGCTGAAAAGAGGGTTTCAAGTTTGCCCTAGTTTGATAATTTTTTAAGTTTTGGAAGGTGATCTCTTGTAAGGGTTTCGTGTCCTCTCTTGTTGTCTGAATGTGTGGAATATATAAGCCATGAATTAGGTTAAAAAAGTGGGCTTGGACCTTATCATGAAAGCCTTTAACTTTATTTAATTTAATTTTGAACTTAAATAAATAAAATAAAAATAAATGGAATAAAAATCAAAAGGGTGTATGAATAGATTGATAGGTTCACTATGAGGCTAAAACACGTTTGGACCTTGATAGATAAGCCCACTAGCCCAAAAAATCAAGTTTGATCAATTTGGGTTTCATGCATTTCTCAAAATTGCCCAACTTGTACCAATCATAACTCTCTCAATTTTTACCATGTGGAGGTGATCTTGTACTTTTTGGAAATATCAAGATGTCCCCTACAATCTCTATGTTAATCACTTTTTCATTTGAAGAATTTATCTTGATGTAAATTGCTTTTACAAAAAGTGTTTTTTTTTTACTTTTGAAATGATCTTATATTGTTTTGGCCCATATCTCTCAAATGAAACATTTTTTGGACTTGAGCTTAGATAAACCAAGTTATAGATAATTGAAATTCCTTAAAAATGAGTTTTGGTTGATAAAAATCTGATGAAGCATGTGAAATTTATGCTTGGTCAAAGTTCAGTTGACTTCTCCTAAAGAAAACCCTAATTTAGCAACTTTTGACTTTTGATGAATCTTGAGTTTCCTTGATAAGCTATGATCAACCCTTGATCAAATGATGAAAGTAACTTCAAAACATTGATGTTGACCAAAAAAATTGAAGTTTGACTGTATGTTGGCCGTAATTGACTTTTTATCTAATACAATTGATTTTCAATCATCTGACTAGTTGATTGAGCAAACTTAGGCTGCAAGGCTTGAAATTTGGCATGAGGATACCTAGAAACATATAGAAACCATGAAGTCCCCTTGAGGCATTAGAAGTCCAATTTCCTTTGAGAAAACCAAAACCCTAATTATAGGCCACTGCTTAGGAGGAAGATCATCTGATCATTCTTGAGTAGTCTTGAATACTTGGTAAGCTTAGGGGCATGAGAAATTCCTTAGAAAAAGAATATTGAAAGCTATACCTGAAAGTTTGAAGACCCATCGGAGGAACTCCGATTCGGTAACTTTGTTTTCTCTTTACTTTTTATTATTTTTGTTGTTGTTTCCATACGTATTTGTTATTGTTATTTATTCCATGAGAAACCGAGTGGAATCGTGAGAGATGAAAACATTTGGGATGAAGATAAGATAAAGAGTGAAACCGCGAACATAAATTGTTGTTGTTGCTTTCACGGTCTTGAATAAGTGATATTGTTGTTGTTTTCGTTGGTTGAGAAACCGAGATAGTGAAATAGACGAAGTATGTAGTCGTTGTTATTTCGATGACGATGATGATGATCAAAGAAAGTGAGAGAACTGTGAATTAGTTAGAATTTTGTTGTTGTTTTTTCAATTAGAAATGTTTTAGGTACCATGGTGTAATACGGTGGGAGAACTGACTTTTTGTTTTATCCCAAATGTTGCGGTTAGCAAGAGTCGCCACCGACTTTTCTTTTATCCAATATTTAGGAAAGGTGAAAAGAACAGGAAATACCTTTGATACATTTTGAGTTCGGGGGGTAAGCTATGAAAAGGGAAGGTGTTAGCACCATTTCCATCTATAGTTATCTACGGGCTCTTAATTGCTTAGCTCACTTTTGAAAAACTTGCTTTGTGTGTGTGATTTTAAAATATTTTGAAATGCCAATGTAAGGCTAACTTTGTAATAATTCTTGTATCAGTCCTCAAGAATGTATACAAAGTGTTTTTGAAAATATTTGTTTGAAAGTGTAGTGTGAAAATGTTTTGAGTTGTGAAAAAGATTGTGAGCAAGCATTTAGGAGTCTTACCCACTAATAAGGTATTTCTTGTTATTTTCCTTCTCCTTTAGAGATAATATTATCCATACCATTAGTTGGTAGTTGATCCTATCTATTGGATGTGAAGGGACAGGCGTAGGGTCGTCGTATGGTCATTGAAGGCAACATGTAAGGATACTTTAAAAATTATATCAAAGGGACTATCATCATTTGTAGGAAACTCGGAGGGTCATCGAGGGACTGTGATCTTTATTCGAAGGGACTATGATGATTTGATCGAGGGTCTTTTGCTAAAGTATCCACATGTTCGAGGGATATGACCAATATTATCGTAAGACAATAAGAGAGTTTACCCTAGAGGTGCAAGTGTGAAGAGTGTTTGTTTTCAGTTATATTTATCTTGAAAATTAGGGTTTTCTAGATTGCTTTTAGTCTTGCCATACAAACCCTAGTTACTAACAGTTAAATATGTACAAAAAGTTAAAGTGCGGAATGTAAAACCTAAGCTATTACATGGCTTTGGGAGAGATACATAGGTATAAAAATTTTCGGGAAAGTAATCCTATGCAATTACATCCTCGGAGCAGATACATAATTAGAAAAAAAATGTGTGAATGTAAATCTAAGTTATTACATTGATAGTGCGACCTAAACAATTGGTCTAAGAAATTAAATAGCAAAAAGTAATAAGAAAAAGAATGTTAAAATGTTAAAATGTTTTTTGTGTTTTTGGGTAGAAGATAACTTAAGTGTTAATAATTAATTAAAACCTAATTGTTTCTAATTAATCTTAATATTAAGAAAAAGGTTAATTAATTAATTAGTTAGTAAATAAAATATATCAAAAAAATTTAATTACTAATTAAAAACCCTAACCCTAACCCTAATTTTTTATAGTTTTGAATAAAGATTAGGTTAGTTAATGATTGACTAAAACATAATTAGTAAAGAAAAGGGAAAATTAGGGTTAGTAGAAAGTAAAAAAAATGTATGGGGTGGGACTTGAACCCACGCCCTTCCCTTCATCAGCATGCCATCCTACCACTACGCCATGTTGTCTTTTGTGTTATGGAATAAGAATGATTCAACACATGATAAGCCTGCGTGTAAATCCTGAAAAAAGAAACAAAATGATTTTTTGACAAAAGGCTGGCTCGAACCCACGCCCTTTACTATACCAGTCATCACTCTTACCACTAGGCCAATTGTTGCTGTGTGTTTATTATTCAATCAGCAAACCATATAAGATAAACAAACAATTAAAATTATAAATTAAATAAATTGCACGCTCAGGTGGGGTCAGATTTTTGAATGGGCTAATCACGTGGTGCCACGCCTAGGTCGCTTGAGTCAATGGGGTCACCGCCATCATGGACGGTGGCTGCAACCTTCTTCTCCGGTGAGGATATTTTGCAAACCTGTGAAATAAGAAAAATTGAAACCCAAGATTAAGCTACGCTCTCTAAATCGACCCCTACGAATATATTGATGGTGTTAGTTTTGCCTGAAATGACCTGGAAGTACTCATAAGAATGGTACAAACGTATTTTTCCCTAGCCATGGCAACTCATCATCCCTGCATCAAAGATTGAAAGTAATGGATCCAAATTGTTCCTAACATTATCATGAAGACATATGTATGCATTAAACTCGTTTAAATTGCATGAATTAAAAGTTTGAAATCTAAGAATTTTACCAAACCGACGATGTTGGGGGTATGTTGTTCTGACGTGTTTCAAGCTGCAACAATGGTTGGGATAAACTCCTGGGAACATCAGAAACACTATAGAAAGCTTGGAATGGATTGAAAGTGACGGGAAATAAGGGTTTGAATTTGCCCTAGTTCTTGAAAATTTTGAGTTTTTAAAGGTTTTTCTTGAGGCAATTTTGCATGGTCCTTAATGTCTGAAAAAGTTATGTATATATAAAGGAGAAGAATATGTCAACACATGGGCTTGGACATCTCATGTAATTATATCTTTGATTTTGTTTTGAAAATAAGTTCAAATCTTCAAAACAATGAAGATTTGTTTCAAACATAGGCCACACGGTTTCTTGAGCTTCAAGGTAATTTTTTGGGCCTCCAACATGATTAGAACTAAGGTCCGCATGCCTTTTATCAATGCTTTCATATTTTATTTGATTTGATTTTCATTTAAATGAATAAAATCCAAATAAAAGAAATAAAAATCATAAAAAAGATGTGAATGTATTTAAAGGTCTAATATGAGGTCTAATATGTGAATGTATTTCTAAATTGGGTTGTATTTGTTACAGTCACTGGGATTGGGACTATTAAATATCAATAAGGTGATATAGGAAGTGAGATGGTGATTTCTAATATTTAGGGGGTTCCTAGGTAGAAGTTGTAATGGGTAGTTATTAGGCAAGAAGTTGTAAATAAGGGAGTTTAACTTTGAACTAATATTGCTGATAGTGGACTTTCTTCCTGGCTTGGTAGCCCCCAGATGTAGATGATTTCGCACCAAACTGGGTTAACAAATCTATGTGTTATTTATCATTGTGCAGTTTTATTTTTGTATCACTTATAGCTTAATTAATATGGTCTACTACCAGATGTAACATCTGCCTCAACATCATTCTGATGTTGGGATATATGTGTGTTGCCTGTACCAGAATTTCAAATTTGAAATGCAAGAAGTAGAAACGCGAGAATGGAGAGTTTGTTTGGGATCGGAAATAGAAGTAAGTGTGAAATAGATGGAGTATGTGACCATTGAGAAGAATTTTATCGTTGTTTTCTCAGTTGAGGGAGTTGAAACCGAGAAGATGAAGTAGAATTGAGAATATAGCGTGGAAACAGAGTGAAGTGGTGAGCGGCTAATCAAATGAACTCCTAGGGGTTTTTTAAATAATTTTTCGCTTGGTCCTTATCCTACTGACCCGAACTAAGCCCAATCCGCCCTATTCCTTATGCAGACCACCCTTTACTTGCTTCTATGTTACTGAAAATAATTATGTTGGGTCTGCTTGCCAATTTTCTTCCAGTCCAGTGAAATTTTGCAGCCCATTTCCTTATTTTCTTTTCTTTCCTTTTTTATCTCTTTTATGTTGCATCTTGGGCCTTAAGCTTTAAGCCCAATTCTGAACTTCTGCAGAGCACCCCCTATTTATTGTTTTCCAAATCCCATTTCATTTGTTTTCCAAAGTGGTCCTTTAATTGTTCAAAAAGGACCACAGTAGTCCTTTCCGTCCAAAAGGCACAAACGGACGTTTGTTTTGTATGCGTGATAGCTGATGTGGAATACTACTTTCATCTTCTTCGTTCTCCTCTTACAGGCTGCATCGTATTTTCATCTTCTTTGTTTATCTTCTTTGCCCATTTCTTTCTCTTCTACCCCATACTCCCCCAAATTATAGGGTTCAATAAATTTCTTCCCCTTATGATTCTATAATTGTTTGAGGAAAATGAAGTAATCTTCATACGATTCGAAGGGCTATGGAGATGGTAATTTGCGATGGAAACCCATACGTGGCTGTGGAGACACGACTGTTCTTCGAAGGGCTTCAACTCACACGAATTTTGGGAAGCAATTCTAGGGTTATCATCATTATAAGGTAAGAAAGAAATTAAATGGCTTATTCATATTATTTTTTTCTAATCTATCCGAATTTGGACTGACACAGGGTTCATCTGAATCTCGATGTGGATACTTTCAATGGTTCTATAATGATGTTGGGGATGAGAAAGAGCAGTTTATAAAGAAGCAAAATAGTAGGTTGGAGAAACTTCAAAATGACCTTGATGCAGCAAAAATGGAGATATTGTCTTTAAAGGAACAAAAGGATGGACTGAAACAAAAGATAAGGGGGTTACAAATTGAAATGAAGAAAATGATGAATTCTGGAAAAAAATGGAAAAGAATGTTTTACATGTTGTTAATTTTTGTCATTTAGGTGATGTTGTAAATTACATTATCGTTTGTAATATCATTTGAAAAGAAGATGATGTTGTTAATTGATGAAGTTGTATGTTCTATTTGTATCATTTTGTTATGAATTTTGGAACTGATGTGAATTCCAGTATGCAACTGTATGAAACTAGTGTAAATTCCAGTATGAAACTGGTTTAATTTTGGAACTGTATTTTTTATGAATTTTGTAAACAATATATAATTATGAGTCGATGCATGTTAGCATGAGTCGGCTCATGTTAGTTATGTAACACATAATGAGTCGATACATGTTGTTATGAGTCGATGCAAGCAAATATTACAACATATTATAGAGCCAACCATTTTACATGGGTCGATGCATAACACGTATGTGTCGACACATATTGAGTTGAACTTTTGATTTTTGAAGAAAAAACTTGTTATGGGTCGATGCATGATCTTATGTATCGATGCATAAAAGTTCAAAAAAGTTTTCCAGGGACATCAACATATCATGTGTCGATGCATGAAGTTATGTATCGATGCATAAAGGTTGAAGGTTGTATTCCAGGGGCATCAACATGTTATGAGTCGATGCATAGCATGGATGTGTCGACTCATACTGAAGCAAAATCGTTTTTATGATTCTTTGCTTAAGTATGCGTCGATGCAAAGTTGTTTGTGTCGACTCATAACAGTGTTTTATGTGTAAAATACATTCTTAACTCATTTTAAACATGTTATACTATATTTTTTTACAATGCACACATGTAGGTAAAGCGTTTTTAACATTCATTAATTATTTCACATATATTTTCTATCATTCAAAACCAATTATATGAAGGGGTTGCTCATAATAAATTTGAATGAAGTCAACAACAATACATAAGGTGGTGGATACCACTAATATTCATAAATTTCATGTTCAAAAAACCTGATATTACATGTCCAAAAACACTATTATTACAGATCCAAAAACCACACTTTACATGTCCAAGAAACCTGATATCACAGGTCCAAAACAGTAGTAGACAATACATGTCCATAATAGCTTAACTAAGATAAAAGTGTATGTGAGGCACTCTTCTCTTCCACCCAAGATCATTAATAAGCAGCTCTAAGAACCATGTCCAGTTATCCTTGTTCTCACTCTCTACCGCTGCATATGCTATTGGTAGCATTTGTTCATTGGGATCTCTGCCTATGGCTATAAGTATTTGACACCCACAAAGGCCTTTCAAAAAACATCCATCAAGTCCAATGAAATGTCTGCTTAACTTAAAGCTTTTCTTACAAGCTTCCAAGCAAATGTATATCCTTTTGAAATGTAATTTCTGAACACCACATTCTTATGCAGGTTCGACATTCACTTTTACAGTTGACCCTGGGTTAGCTCTTAATAACTCATGTGCATAGTCATATATCCTTGCATAATCCCCTAGGAACGACCCATCGATCATGTCTCTGGCTGCAAACCTAGCCCTTATGGCCTTGGTTTTGTTGACCCCTACATTCCACTTCTTCTGTACCTTCTCCTTAATGTCCTTAATTTTCATTCTAGGGTTGGTTTTAAGTGAATTATGCAACCTCTTGCTCAACCATTTAGTCTTCATTAACTTCACATTATATTCTCTACTGCAACTATAATTGTCTACTACCTTTATTAGTTGCGAAGAATCCTCAGTAGACAATTTAGCACAATAGGATTCCCTTCACATCCTTCCTTACACCTAGCCCTAATCATGGTCTTGTCATTTTTAATGAACTTTAAATTTCTTCCAGATTAGACTGCATATAAGGTAATGGCTTCCTTGAAAGTTTCTGCTGTACTAAAGTAGGTTCCCACTTCCCATTTGTAATTGCCCATATCCTTTTGAAGCTTGAAAACTGGATACTTCTTTCTCCTAACTCTACTACTATTATCACTATCACAATCACTTCCTAGATCATCACTTTCATTATCACTTCCTTTGATATCTTCTTTGTTTACTTCACACTTTTCTTTACCTTTTTTTCTTTCCATGTGTTCATAGTTAATTAGGGTACCCTCTTCCTCTTCCAAATCAGTGTCATACTCATCAGAGTCATCATCAAATACTACCTATATTACACTATCATAGTTGAAGGTTCTATCCTCAGAACTATCATCATCATCGGTCAGTCTAATAACATCATCAACCTCACCAGCCCTATGTCCAATATCATCACTTTCAACCTCATCAACCATTGGTACATTATCATCAGTTCCTACTGCATGAACACCATCTTCCCTAATATCATCTTCCCCAACACCATCCATGCTAACATCATCTTTCCTAACATCACCAACTCTAACACCATCTTCCCTTACATCAGTTTCATTCAACATCTCTTCAAGCGCAACTACTGCCTCATCAACTATCACATTAAGGGGTACCTCATCTAACACAACTTCAGTCTCATCAGCAAAATCAGGCTTTGACAACGTGTGTTGAATAAAGACTTCAACACTAAGATGAACCCTATATAAATTAGAAATCTCTAATGCCCCCTTGTCATCAACCAACATATTCATCCCAGCAGTAGGATCCCTGTAATATATATTCTCTACATCTGCATAACCTAGATCTTTAATAGCACCTATCAATTCAAAATATCTCCATTCATCAAAATCTACTCTCAAATCAGCAATCTCACCTCGTTCGTAAACACTCACGTCCTCAGTAACAAATTTTCCATTATGGTGTATTGTAATGTTGAGACATTCATCCATTTCAGAGTAGGTCCTAAATGAACAGGAAGATATTTGATTTCAGAAACATTGATTTCAAAAAACCGTAACTATGAAAATCATTGTTTTGCAGAAACTTACCTACGATGAGCAGTGTTATGGTCGATTTCACCTTCGCTTCGCTTCGATTGTAATGTTGTGGTCGGATTGTGCCTTCGCTTTGCTCGCAGCTTGTTCACAGATTGAAGCTACAAACAATGGCTGCCCAAGGATTACCTTCTAAGTGTTGGAGATGTAATCTGATCCTTTAACACATGAATGTTATAACCATTTTTTAAAAATACTTTAATCCGCCTGGACGAAAATGTAAACACATTCAATGCCACATATATGCCACATAAGCTTTACCATTGACTTTGACTAACGGTCCAGACAAAAAGGATAACCGTTGTCCTTTTTGAACAGTTAAAGGACCAGTTTGGAACTTTTTAGAGATAAGGGACCAGAATGGACCCAGAGGTAAAGTTAAGGGACTAAAAAGGGTATTTTGCCTTTTTTATTGTTTAGTTTTTATTTGATTATTTTCTAATTAGTAATTAATTCTGTTAATTGATTTTATTTAATTAAGATAATGTTGATCACTTTATTTTATTAAATAGTTTAAATTAACTTTAAGTTCTGGTTATCAGATCCCAGATGTTCTAGGAGATGTCGAGACACTGGATCTAACTTCACACACAACAACAAGATGTATTGGCAAATAAAACAGTGCTGCAAGTAAATAACACAAGATATGTTTACCTAATTTAGAATAACCTTCGTACTTTGAGGGCTACCAAGCCAGAGACTTAATTAACTAGATAATATCAATTTGTAGACCTTACAGCAAACCTCCAGTTTACAACCTACACACTTAATCACTACCATTTTCTTAACTTCTACCTAAGACACACCTAGGTATGAGGCCCTCCTCAAATCCCTCTTTAATTACACTCAGCAATTGAAGCAACTCTAAACACAAGTAGAGAACAAAAAACTCGGAAGCTATACTTCTAAAAACATGTACGACTTAATGCTTAAAAGTTTATGAGAATCGACACAAAATATATTCAATGCTTAAAAGCTTATAAACATCTAACAGAGAACTTACAACCTAATAATAAGGATTCTAAAAACCCTAACACAAATACATGTGTAAGTTCCTCCTAATACTAGGTATACACCAGTCTATTTATAACTTCATTATGGACTGTGTTGGGCTTCAAAACCGCAGCAGTGAGGCTGCACAAAGTCTACAAAAACTCCTACAAGAAAATAGGTCTTCAACCATTAGTTTCCTAAAATGTGTTCATATTTAGAATATAATCAAATCTTCGAAAACCAACAAGAAATATTTGTTTTTTGTCAATCATGGACGCCACATAAGCTAACTGAATATTCCTTGAATATTTAGTAGCTAAAAATCAGCTGATCCACAACTGTCAGCTTGCTGCAGACGCGATGTCCTATCTCCTTGTTGGGACATCTTACTCGAATGGTTGAAGACATAATGTTGGGATATCTTGTACAACATGTTGCTGCTAAAATGGTTTTACCAAAATGTAAGCCAATCATAATTTTAAAGAAATAACAATCTCCCCTTTGGATCATTTTGGATAAAAAACCCAAACAAACCCTTGCACAATAAAGTATGCTTACAAATAAATCAAACATACACGTCAGAGGTACAATAGAAAAAAAAACATAATCAAGTTTAGAAACACAGAAAATAGCAGCACACACATCAAATAGTTAGTAGTTAGTTGATCTACTAGCACAACTGTAACAAAAATAGAGAATAACTAAGTGAAGCAACCGGAAAAAAACACAGAGCTGCCACCAAACTTTATTTATCCCGAAAGAAGGGAAAATATCGAGAAAACCCCAAGAGGATGGATAAGATGGTCTTGAAATCAAAAGAGATGATACGGAAGTTGATTATGCAAGGAGAAGGTATTAGCACCCCTCACATCTGTTGTATCAACGAGATCTATTTTGATTGTTTGTCTCTAAGGGTGTGTCTATCTTAAACTATACTTGCTAAGGGAAATAAAATGATTTTTATTAGTGTGTTCGTGAGGGTCTCTCAACCCTTTTCCTACATATCCCGTGAAGGAATCAGAATATTGTAGTTCTTTTAGAAAATGTTGGTTTGTTGGTGTTTTTTAGTGGGTAATGTTAGCACACACATTCTAGTAATAGGCACGGCCTGTATCGCGGTAGAACGAAGATAACATGCCGTTTTGAAGAAATATTTGATTTGTTGAGTGTTTTTTTAAGTGTGGAATGAGTTTGAATAATGATTAAGTGTTTTTTGTATTTTTGAATAAGAAAAGAGATTTTAGTTTTAATTAGAAAGGATTCATTGAAAAAGAAAAGTCTAAGGAGAATGTCTATCCTAATGTTGTCATGTAATTTATGGACCTAATGTTGAGATGAAAAGGAGAAATTATATCCTAAAGTTATCATGCAATGGGTTGATCTTAGGGTCTTAATTCAACAATCAGTGAATAAAATAAAATTTAATCACCTAATAGAATAACCTAAGGGAACATGGCAAGGAGTCAACCAAATACACAATCAAAAAGAAGTACAAAGCTAATATTGATTGTGATTTTTATTAAGCAAAGAAAGGTAACTAAGAATTATTAACTAAACTAAAACAATATTAAAAACTCATAAATATTAAAGGAATTAAATTAAGCTAATCTAATTAATAAAATTGACTAATAATAAAAACACTTGAGAATTAAACCAAGGTAATAATTAAATAAAATAGTCAAAACCAAAGAGTTAAGAAAAATTAATAAAAGAGGTAAAAACGAAACTAAATACTAAGGGGGTGTGAAGTAGAATTATGGGATGATGGTGTATTAATTCGGAATGGACTTAAAAATAAATTTAGCAATGGACCAAAAAGAAGGATTATTCAAGAAAAAAAGGAATTCGGCTCGAGGAGGACCGGGTCGGGTCAGACACAGTTCGTCACTCAAGAGCCAGTGGGTTGTGTAGTGGTAGAAATGTTTAAGACTAAGCCATTGGATTGACTAGACTTATACAGATCAAAATAAAAATCGCTACCGCGCTTTATTGTTTCCAAAGGAATGGGAAAAGAGAGAGTAACCCAAAAAGAGGGGGAAAGATTCAAGGTAAGGGGGTTGTTTATGCAAAGGGAAGGTATTAGAACCCTAAACATCTACGGTACTCCGTAGGAACCTCTTTGTAAAATCTGTATGTTTTGGCGATAAAATGTTGTACAAAAATGGAAGGTGAAGGTGAGAAAAGAAACATATTTTTATGGTTTTTTTGCATCCGCCGCGGTTGCGAACCTTTAGTGCCTATGTACCACCTTTCATGAAATAGGGGATCAGGGTACACGTTGTTCCTCTTTTAAATATTTTAAAACACAAGTGTGTTGGTTAATTTTATGAGATAAGACATCATCCTGATTGTCCGTGTGGAAAACATACTTACTACCCACAATCATGAGAAAGGAGAATTTGCATCATCTCAAAGTGGAGGATATGGTTTGGATCTTAAAATCAACAATGCCTCACTCAACACCCTAGTGGAAAATATCTCACTTCACTACATTTTGTAGAAGTATAGTTGTTTGCATCACTACAAGGATTGACAAGAGTCCAATATTTTGAGAAAGGTTTTAAAGTAAAAAGCCAAAGTGGCAAAATGGTTTGTAATGAGATTGATTGACTTTTAGTCTTCTCACAAAAAATGTTAATGTATTATTAAATTTATTAGAGTTTATTTATGAAAATATTTTGAAAATGCATGGACCTAAGTCCAAGTTTATTATGAAAGTGGTTCAAGTTTAAAAACAAGAAGAATTTTCAAAAGGAGGGAGAAGATTTTTTGAAATTAAAGAAGATGGGAGGAGAAGAAGAGACTATCCTAAAGCATAAGCTAAAAGTTAGGGATAAGAACCATCTAGCCAACAAGAAGCCAATACTTGACATTATGAGTCAAGATAGAATTCTCATTCTTTGGATTGAAACCAAACAAGCAAATATACTAGACCTCTTGAGAGAACCAAACTTCAAGTATATTAAGTCTTCACAAAAATTGGTCAGAGTAACGGTTGTGTACGGGTGAATTCCAGATTACAAACAAAGAATGTAATCACAATAACCTGCACACAAAACAAACAAACAACCCAATGTCTTTAGGTAAACCTCAAGAACTCCAGACAAATATCAATTAAGGTCACAAGGTCTCCATCATAGGCCAAGGTTTCTAATCCTAAGTCCAAGAAGTCCAATACTCCATAATGCCAATGGTAGTAACCAAATAGTCCAACTATTTTAAAGGCTTTTATGGTTCATGTTGATTATTAAGTGTCTTTAAAAAATAAAAGAAAGACTCAAGTGAGCAAAATAAAAATGACAAGAATATAAAGGTGCTCAAGTGAGCAAAGATAAAAAATAGCATGAGATGTAAATGCTAAAAGTAAATGGTGCAAAAAATAAAAGCACAAAATAAAGTCAATTATCAACAATTAGTGGTTAGTTGGATGACCATCTTGAAACTTGCATTTGGAACTCATTAGAGGATTGGTAGAACCAAAGCCTCCACACAAAAAGTTGCATTTGCTTTTTGTCAAGTATATCATCCATTTTAGAATCCTCAAAAATATCATTTAATGATCAACGATGTTTAAGTGATCTGTGTTGACAAAAAGTGATGTAGATCAATTAGAGGATTGGTAGAACCAAATCCTCCATACAATGAATCTCAAGGTTATTTGATCAAAGAGATCAAATTAACATACTTGGGTTTGCAAACATAGGTTTGGGCCACAAATGATCATTTATTCGAATCGGGACAAAATTTAGCGCTATGTTAAGCAATCGTAAGTGGACTTATGTAGAAATCGCACCTATTTTGAGGCCGGTCAATAGAAATCTATGTACTTAATGTTTGGATAAATGATATACAGATCATCATTCCTTAACATGTAGCACAATAGAAAAAGAAAGGGATAAGATGAAGAGGGTGGGGAAGAATATACAAACCACATTTGAATTCAATTTCAATTAAACTATTATTAAAATCATCCATCCATTTTTATGGAGTTAAACTTAACACCATGGATCCAATGAGGTTAACAGAGTTCATGATCAAAAATTCAACCCAAGATTATCCAGAAAAATCATCACAAAATAATATTGCACTTAATATATACATTAAAAAGGCTTTTTTTAATGTTTTAGCATAGAAATAAAAGAGAAAAATATCAAATATGTTCAAATTAATCTAGAAATAAAAAGTAAGACCATAGAAAAATCAGAATTGAACTAAAATAATTTTATAAAATTTTTGGTAATTTTTTAAAGTCAGAAACTATTTTTAAAATTAAAAGAAATG
The DNA here is from genome assembly GCA_948472305.1 of Vicia faba. Classification (NCBI taxonomy): domain Eukaryota; kingdom Viridiplantae; phylum Streptophyta; class Magnoliopsida; order Fabales; family Fabaceae; genus Vicia; species Vicia faba. The sequence continues at coordinate 258,548,740 of OX451741.1, forward strand.
AGTAAAATAAACCAAAAATGATTAAAAAATTAGAAAAGTCAGAAATAAAAAATAAATGAGGTCACTAATATTTGCCACAATATCATTGGATCATTTCATATTTTTTTTAGAATTAAAAAATGCATAAAAGTATTTTTAAACAGTTAAAAGTATTCAAATAAAGTAAAAATTTATAAAAAATATCAAAACACAAAATAAAATTGTGAAAAAATAAAAATCAGAAAGAGAAAACTCAAAAATATTTTTCATAATATATTCAGATTTTTTGTCTAAAAATGATTTTTCTATGATTTTTTGAAATTTAAAACAATTAAATATAAAAATCAGAAAAGAAAAATAAAGTAAAAAATATATGGACCATTGGATGAGAGTCAAAACGCGTTAGTAATCAAATCCAAGGGATCTGGCGCGTTATGCATATCATGGTCATTAGTGAATAAAGCACTGAATCAAATGCAAATCAGAAATTCAAAAAAATTCAAATGGCGTTGTTTCATTGGTTGAAGGATGACACGTTGGTCATCTTCAACCTCCAGCCAGTCCCAAAGCCAAGTTGCTCAATCTGTAAAATTAGAGCACGAGACCTACGCCATTCGCTTCTTCTCTTCAAGACGAAGACAACCATACGTTCGCGATAAATTTATATAAATTGTGGCTCAAGAAATTTGGAAGAAAAGTTTTGAAAAGGGATTTGAAATTTCATGTCCAAAACATGTTTCCAGATAAAAGTAAGTGTTGAAACTAGAACCAGAGCAATGAGGGCATCACAGTGATATCAAAGTTTTGAAGAATTGATGAAGAAATCTACCTATTGAAGTTGAGTTGCAGAGCTCTAAAACTGGACTTCTATGGAGCAATATAGGGCAAAATTCTTGAAGTTAATTATATGGTTAGCTTCATGGAAGATCAAGGAAGGTAAATTGATAGAGAAATTGGATTAAAAAAAGGCTTGAAAACAGATTTCAAAGTTGCAGAAATTTGAGTTATGGAACAAGTTTGGCAGGGTGATTCTGGCTATCCAAGCTTAAGAAAATGAATGAGGGATGACCCTCTATTTATAGGGAATCAAATGGAATGTCCAAGCGTGTGAAATGATGAAGTTTGGAGGGAAACCGTGTAAAGTTGCAAACAAGAAAAGTGTGACTTCTAATTTGATTAAAACTCATCCAAAACGTATGTTTTATTGTGCTAATCACTTCTGGAAGTTCACTAAACATGTTTAGAGGCAAAAACACGCAGAAACAAAGTGTTGAAAAGCTAAACCAATGATTTCAAATTCTGACTTTTGAAGAAACTTCAGTTTCAAGTTACCAAGTTCAAAACAATGGCATTCTCAGCTCAACGGGTTTTAGGGCATGATTCTTGATGCTTTAGAAAGATGATGTTACAAGCTTTGCAATGAAAAAATAATGAAATCAAATGGATGCTTGATCTGAAAGTTGTATTGAGTCAAAGTTGGAGAAAAAGGGTTGACTTTCCATACTTAGAGATATTTCAAATTTTTCTTCAAAAGTGACCTATAATGTTTTGCATTCAAACATGGCCTTCCACTTGGAATTTACTCTTGACCAAAAAAGATGGCATGAAATAGACCTCTTGAATGACATTTTGAAACTTGAACCATTCAAAATCTCCAAAAGTTGAGAGTTATGAATTGTTGAAGTTGGCAAACGATCATGAAATGACCTATAATCTTTTGTATCCTTAGGGAATCTTCCATCCATTTTCTCACTTTTCATATAAAAGAAGGGATAAAGTTCACATTCTCAAGATCATTATGGAAAACTAGTGGGCTCAAGGTGATAAAAATGGACCAACTTATGATCATTTGAAGTCACACATGAGAAAATGGGTGTTCATCTGGAGGACTTGTAGTCTTTCTTCATCATCAAGTTTCTTTCACGTGAAGACTTCTTGAAACTTTTGAAGTGATTTTTTAATAACCCTTTGAATAGAAGGATGTATTTGGAATCACTCAAAAATACCAAAATATGAGCAAGATATACTTCTTTGAAGTTCAAAACCCTAGTTCCTAGATCAACAAAATGCTTGGAGGAACCTTGACAATTTTGAACCACCTTCTTGTACCAACACCCTTGCTTTGCAAATAGAAGTTGTTGAGGATGAAAATTATAACTCATAGCCACCTAAACCACTTCCATATCTTGAGAATTGAGAGAAATATGCACTTGTGATCAATGAGAACAAGACTTTGTCAAACCATGACAACTTCTTCATTGAATCCCTTGCATTTTTGAATCAATCTTGATATCTTAGAAATGTAGTGAACCAAAAATAACCTTGCCATGACATACCTTCAAAAACAAATTCAATGGTGAGGTTTGGACTTCTCAAGCTTTATTTCTTAGGGCTTGGAAAGACGTTATTCCTCTTTCTATTGCGGGTCGAGCGATTCTTGTTCAATCAGTGATTAATTCTATGTTAAATCACAATATTGGGATATATTCTTGGAATTTTTATCTTCTTAACAGCATTGAGAAAGCCTCTCATAATTTCTTTTGGAGAGGGAATGCTAAAACTCATAAGATGATTACCATATCTTGGCATAAACTGTGTTAGCCTAGAGCGTGTGGCGGCCTTAATGTTAGATCCCTGTTTAGTTTGAATGATTCCCCTAGTCTGAAGCTTTGTTGGGATTTTATCAACTCCTTGAAAGAGTGGGAAATTATTCTGAGGGGAAGGGTCTTGCGTTCTTTCGGGAAAATTTCGCATCACATTTTCCTATCTTCTGGCTTGGCATCGGACCGCACCTTTCTACTATCATGGAAATATTCATGGGCGGGTTCTCCGTTTATTCACAGCCTTAACGTTCAAACATCTTATGACCTCAACATCAACTTAGACATGTTGGTTTAAGAAATTTATTTCAACCATTCTTGGAACATTCCTTTAGCTTGGTATGATTTTTTTTCCTTCTTGGAAGATAAGCTTAATGAAGTGTATTTGGTTGGAAATCTTAAGGATGATCTTTTATGTTAGAATCTTTCAACCAATGGGCATTTGGATTTAAAAGAGGCTTATAGGTTTATTTTGAACTCCACTTATTCTCTTCCATGAACGACATCCCTCTGGAGCCAATTTATCCCTCCATCTAAATCTTTGCTTATTTGGCAGCTTCATCACAACAAAGTCTCAACGGATGAACAATTGTGGATTCGGGGTTTCAGGATTGTTTCAATTTGCTCTCTGTGCAATTGTAATGAAGAAAATTATGGCCACCTGTTCTTTTATTGTCATTTTTCTTGCAAAATCTGGAATTGGTTGTGTAGTCTATTAAACTTGCAGGTTTCTAAATCGGCCGATAATTTTTGGAGGCTCTCTTCTAAAGTCGATTCTCCTCAAGGTGCTTTGGTGATTACTGCAGCAATCGTTTTTTGGATTAATGTTATTTGGTCCGCAAGGAATTATGTCAGTTACCATCATAAGAAGCTGTTTTTTCACACGGTTTGTGCTAATATTGCATCTGAGGCGAAGCTTTCTTGCACTGCAACCAAGCTCCCTTTCCGTAATAGTGTGTTCAATTTTCAGGTGCTTAAAGCTTTTCTTATTCCGATTAATTCGCCTCGTGCCCCTATCATTAAAGAGATTATTTGGAATCTGCCTCTTCACGGTTGGACAAAATGCAATGTTGATGGATCTTTTGTGATGGGAGTCTCTTTTTCCCGTTGTTATGGGGATTTCTCTTTAGATTTTGTAGAGCCTATTTCCTGGAGTAATTCCTTCATTGCATAATTTTGTGTTGTTCTTAGAGGGATTAAGATTGCTTATGACAAAGGTTGGTTGAATATCTAGATTGAATCAAATTCATCTTTAGTGGTTAATGCTTTTCGTTCTGAGAATGAGACTTTAATCCCTTGGCAACTTAGAAGTAATGGATTTTTTGTTCCAATGTTCTTTTAAGCATGAACTTCATTATATCGCATATTTGCAGGACAGACAATAGCTATGCGGATTTTTTTACTAATTTAGGCCGACAACTAATTCCTTAACTTTTTTTATTCTTTATCAATTGAGATTAGAGGCGATTATGTAAAGAATAGGTTAGGATTACCTCTCTTTGAATATAGATACTTTTGAGTGGATATTGGCTTTTATCCCCTCACCTTTTTCTATATCAATCTTTTTTCTAATGCATATTACCTTCATCTAAAAAAATCGTAATCTAATAATTAACATTTTATAATTAACATTCGTAGTTAATTCACCAATCGATTTAGTAAATTACTCATAAATGAAATCATTGAGACAACTTCTTTCTGACAACAAAAGGTTTCAAAGGGTCAGGTTCTCAGGGTGATCTTATTCACAAACACAAATTGATATCTATAATCAAAGGTTTATTTTAAAAAATAGATTTAATATAATTATTACTTTATTTACAACCGAAATTTTATCATGAAATAATTCATAAAATATTAAAATTCTGCATATGTTCGTAAAATTATAACGAGACTTATATTTATTTATTCATGAAATAGTATCAGTTAAATGTTTAACTAAATATAAATTTCTATTTTGATTTAAAGTTAGAAAATTTAATTTCCAGTATAAAATATTACTAGGAATAAAATAATTTCCTTATTGCCATATTATTATTTTAAAGATAATTGATGAGTAGGAATTGTTATCATAAATTTGAGAATAAAATTTAAATAGTTATCTTACTTTTATAAATAATTTTAAAAATACCACATACATTTTTTAAAAGCATACGCATACTTAAGATTCTCATTTATAGTTTTCAAAATTTTATTTTTTGAGAATAAATTTTTAATCCGTGAAGTAAAATGCCCCATAAATAATAGGTTAGGTTGTAGTAAGTCGCTTTCCCTTACAAAAGCAATATTGTTTACATTTTCCTTTCCTATAAATATTTTTATCAAATTGTCAAAAAGATAAAATAAAAAGGGTTGATTAAATCTACAAAGTACGGGGGAGTGCCATGACTTTGTAAACTCCAATTTGAAATATAAAATGGTAATAAAAAGCTATGGTGCATCACCTATGAAAGCAAAATATCCAATAAAAATGTTGAGCCACTTTGTCAAGAAACTTGAAAAAGTCTAAGATATTGAAGGCCATAACACTATATAAAGCCTTATAATCCATATACTTTAAGCAATCATAAACAACAAATCTTCTAAATAGCAAAAAAGACATATAAGGCTGCTTATAAAGAGAGAACATGGGAAGCTCAATTGGAGCGAGGCAATGGCCTCGACTCATATATGCAATAGCACTTTGCTTAATTGCTTTTACTACTTTTGCTATTGCTGATGATGATAAGCCTTACTATGGAGAACAATATCCATACAACAACTATCCTCAACCACCTTACACTTACAAACCACCTCTATATAATAACTATCAATCTCCACCCCCATATGCTTACAAATTCCCTCCATATAATTATCAATCTCCTCCTCCATATGACAATAAATTTCCTCCATATTACTATAAATCTCCACCATCTCCTTATGTAGACAAATTCCCTCCAAATTATTATAAATCTCCACCATCGCCTTATGTCGACAAATTCCCTCCATATTACTATAAATCTCCTCCTCTAAAATCTCCATCACCACCACCTCCTTATGTCGACAAATTTCCACCATATTATTACAAATCTCCTCCTCCACCATCTCCATCACCACCACCTCCATATGTTTACAACTCACCACCTCCTCCTCCATATATCTACAAATCTCCACCTCCACCACCATACGTCTATAGTAGTCCACCACCACCTCCATATGTGTACAAGTCACCACCTCCTCCACCTTATGTATATCCGTCACCTCCATATGTTTATAAGTCCCCACCTCCTCCTTCACCTTCTCCTCCACCACCATATGTCTATAAATCACCTCCACCTCCATCCCCTTCACCTCCTCCTCCATATGTCTATAAGTCACCACCTCCACCATCTCCATCACCACCTCCACCATATGTTTATGAGTCTCCACCTCCACCATATGTCTACCAATCTCCACCACCACCTCCATACATTTATAAGTCACCTCCGCCACCTTCACCTTCACCACCTCCTCCATACTACTATAAATCTCCACCCCCACCATCCTCTTCACCTCCTCCACCTTATGTTTATAAGTCACCACCACCACCATCGCCTTCTCCACCTCCTCCATATGTCTACAAGTCACCACCCCCTCCATCTCCTTCACCACCTCCTCCATATGTCTACAAGTCTCCACCTCCACCATCTCCTTCACCACCACCACCATATATTTACGAGTCTCCACCTCTACCATATGTCTACAAATCACCACCCCCATCTTATCCTTCACCAACTCCATTTTATCCTTCACCAACTCCTTACATTTATAAGTCTCCACCTACACCATACAATCCATATTTATATAGTTCACCTCCTCCTCCCTTGTATTAAACTTAATATGTATTTTGATTTTCTTCAATAATTTTACTATGATCAATATTGTGTGGTTTGTAATAATGTCTTCATTGTAATAAAGACTTAAATTTTAATAAAAGATGTATATGAACTCTATGTTGTATCATTATGAATCAGAATTAATTTTACAGTTGATTTATTTATTTATTTATTTATTTTAAATTTCATATAATGTCATTTACAGTTTTGGATGTCTTAACTTAAAAATATTTAAATAAATAATGAGACAGAAATGACTCATATACAATATATCATACAAAAAAACTCAAAGCTCAACTCAAAACAATGGGAATTACTCCTTCCTTATTCACTCTAATAGAGAAACACATATTTATGATATAAACAAGATCCACCCTTTGACTCTGCGAAGAATGTTCCACGACAATACATTTTTATGTTAGAAATGGATTGAAGTTCGGTTTAACTTTGTAAGAGATAAGCACTAGTTTGAACTATTTTATAAAGTGAAAATTTGAAAAAGTTCAATAAGTCACACAAGATACACAATTTTGTAAGTCGGAGACAACACACATCTTGCGAGCCTACATGTGTTATTATCGTCTGATCGCCCAATTCAGTTCATTTTAATCGAGTTGGATTTGGACTTAGGTGATACATTAGTTTTTATCTCGGAAAAATATAATTTAACATTAATTTTTCTATAAATACGTTTTTCTCGTCCATTTTATTAATTACGCAATTTTTTATGTGCGTCTGAACAAGTCTTCAACTGCTTCAGCTGAGTCAATCCATAATCGTTTGGTGTCCTCCCACTAATTTGATTTTTTTTAAACTGATTCATCTGATCATGGGAAGACTGGCCAAATTTGTTTCCCATATTCTCTTCTTTTTGGATTTTAGAATTCAACTATAAATAAAAGTCTCCACACCTCATTAATTTCACTCCAGATTTTTCTGTAAAACTAAAATCTCTCTTATCTCTCTCTAATATGTTATATTTAAATATTTGATCTTTATAGTCTTATTTTTTCAGTGTCCTCATTGTTCCATATACAGTTTGAATATATATTAAATTCGAGTGGTCTTCGTACCATACAACGTGTAATTTGTGGATTTGTTTGTTAATGGGTCATATCATGGACTCGTTAATGTTTTTTTAGTTATAAATGTGACAATCTTAGGCTTGTTTGTGGATCCATTTTTCTCTCATTTGTTAGGTGAGAGTTTCATAAAGTACAAATAAGGGTTTATAAATAAAGGGAACCTTTTAGAGTTATCTAGAAGAGTCAGATAATACTTCTTGATACTTTGAGTTTGAGTGATTCATGTAATAGGAGTTAGAGAGGTTGAGAAACACATGGGTAGAAAATAAGGGTTTGTTCATGGGAGCCTTTAGGGTTTGTTCTTGGGAACTCTTAAGGCTAAGGATATTTTATTGTAACTCATATGTAATCTCTTATAATAATTTTTTGAGTATCGTGAATTATAGAGCTGCTCTCTCCCCCGAATGTAGATCATTTGATCGAACTGGCTAAATAATTTTCTTGTGTTCTCGCCTATTATTATTTTTATTGCTTGTTTGGTTTCCATTGTTCTTTGCCTCACATATCAAAGTGTTGATTATAATTGAACCTTGTCATTATCACAATAAATGGCGCCCCACCATGGGACAAAGAGGTTAAGTTTACAAGTGAGCACCATGGATTTAAAATGGGACATCCAGAAGGTTTCCAGAGACAACGAATTTGAATTGTGGAAGGAAAAGATGCAAGCAATACTAATTCAACAAAAGTGTGCAGAAGCAATAAAGGGAGAGGCATTGGTGCCTGCAAAAATTAAACAAGCTGAGAAGACCAAGATGATGAATAAGGCCAAAAGTATCATTATCGTGTGCCTCGTAGATAAAGTATTAAGGGAAGCCGCGAGGAAGAAGACTGTAGTTGAGATATGGGTCAAGCATGATTCATTATATATGAAAAATTCATTGGCTCATTGTTTACATGGAAATTTGGTAACCAAAACAAATTTAAATTCACTTAAGGAATCAAACTCGAAAATATCTCGGACATATTGTGCAAAGGTTGAAATTTTTGGAATTACTTGACATCAACGTAAAAAAATTTTAAAATGCAGTAAAATAACTTGAACGTAAAGAACTTGAAATGAAATAAAATGATTGAATGTAAAGAACTGGATTTATAAAATGGAACACAATACATACATTTTCTACACTCATTTCTCTTAACACTTGGTACTTTGAGTATTTAGAATTTGTGTGTACAATTGCAGACCCTACAACTATAAATAATTATTGGTTATATACAAGTCCTAAAATAATTGTTTATAATGGTTGAAGCAGCAAATCTTGCTACGTTTCCATCGCCATGAAAACTTCGTCCTCATAAGCTTTACACGTGTTGTTGAGTAACCGTTTGATCTTATATGTTTTAAGTCTCTTAGAAAAAGAAGTTAAACGTGTTTGTCTAGATACTTGAAATTTCACTAAGTCTCAAACACACTTTTATCCCTCATTAATAACTATTAGACTGTCATACCCCAACATTTCCCCTCTAGTATCAATAATCATATTATCTTTATTGGACATTTTGTTATTTAAATTTTGGTGCTACTATACTTTAGTTACTAATTTATTTTTTCACATATTTTTGTTTTAAATCAAGTGGGGTTAAGATTAGAAATTGGGGGTGTGTACATGTTTTTTTTTTAAATTCCTATTATTCTAAAAAAAATTGATTCGAGGGCCTATTAGATTTTTGATAGTGGCCCATTAGGGTGAGAGTTGACCGAAGTCAAATTCTAAACTTTTGTTACTCTTATTTAGTTTTTTGTTATTGTTATTATTCTTTATGATATCATTATCTTTTAAATTCAATTTGTTTATATTATTATTTTTTGACTAAAGTCAATATTTGTTACTGTCAATATTGATGGTAATTATCATCATCATTATCGATAATTTTATAATTTTATTTGACTGTTATTATTATTATTATTAATAATAAATTAATTTTATTTGATAATATTATCAATTATTATTACTAGTTTATTAGATTGGTTGACCAAGTCAACAGAGGGTTTGAAACCACAGTTTATCAAACGGCGCAACCATCTTCGTCTTCATTAAGCAACCCTACATCAAAACAACACAGGCCCAAATCTAGAAATCTCAAACAAATCAAATTACAAAAATTTATCAAAAAAAATATAATCGTATCAAATCACATCGAATTATAATACAAAATTGTCCAAAATTATACGAATCATATAATTTACAGAATCTATCTCTAAACAGATCTAACACTAATTCTTAATTTCTAACAAAATCATCTAACTATAACGCAAAATCAGCAAAAACTTCCTAATCTATATATGAACTAAACCTGTAAATATGTAATTCAAAAACTAACTAGGAGGGAGAAATTGTAAACAAAAATAGAAGAAAGAGGAGACAAAGAAGTGATTCCCTTGGAGCTTCCCCTTTGCGTAGGTCTAGGGTTTCTGAACAAAAACCCTAAGTTCTTCCTTCAAATTGCCGCTGCACCGCTTTCATCATCATCTTCTGATACCTGTAAAACAAACAAGGGAGGATATTAGTGGTGGCGTAAGATAAACTGAGCTTGAAGATCTACGGCGGATAGAGGTAAACACTATGCTTAGCTTTTTAATCTTGTCGCAATTATTGTTGTTATGTTGATATAAAGGGGATGGTGGTTTGATTTGGGGCCAAAGAGGGCTAGCACCTCTTCCGATTTTGATTAGGCTTTGGAGGGGGTATGGTTGTTGTTAATTGTTGGAGAGAGAACGAGAAAAGAGAGAACCGAGGGTAACGAGAGAGAGAGAGAGAGAGAGAGAGAGAGAAAGAGAGAGAAAGAGTGTTGAAAAGGAATGAAGATGTTAAGAAATATAAAAATATAACTCCCTCAGCGTTCAAATACACCCTCCCTACCGTTCACCTTCATCACGTCCCTTAGATCTCAGTCAAACACTCGCAAACTCCACGCCCATCATAAGCACATACGGGCTCGCTATACAGGATCCAAACGGACCTTTCCTTGTTCAAACTTTGGGCGAGGCCCAATTTCTAGTGACACCCCTGCCTGTCCTAGATATTTACTACATAGACCAAAATGACACCCCCATCGTAATAGGTCAAGTCCAACATCTGGACTTAGGCCCTCATTATTCAGACCCCCCAGTTTTGCTAGTACGTTCAGATCCACACCCCCTGCTTTTTGGGTCTAAATCCAATATCTGGATCTAGGGCCCTGCTATTCACACCACTGGATTTTACTAGCCAAACTAATTTTGCACCCTCTTGCCTTTATAAAATAAAATCAATTTATTTTAATATCTTCATTAATCTATTTATTTATTTTTTACTTATTTTCTATCATTTTTGCGAAATTGATGAATTATTAATACTTAATATATTTTTAATTATAAAATTTTGATTTAATTCAAATTATTATTTTTTTAAATACTACCCCTTTTTTATGATTTAATTACATTAAATATTTTTCTCGTGCATTAAAATATATTTTTCTCATATTGTATCACTTATTCGAAAATATCAAACCAACCAAATACTAAAATTTTCTACTAAAATAATTCAAATATAATTATTGTTGTACCCCAAAATTTTCCTTCTCATTTATCAAGACTTTTCTCACAACATCTCTTTGACTCAGGACTGCATTAGGGTTTGATCAGCTCAAGACATCTCATCTTGCACTGATGACCCAAAATTAGGGTTTGAGTTTTCCAAAGATTTTTAGACTATCAATGCTTCATATGACTTTCAAACATCATTATGTACCCCTAAGATTACTCATGACAAGTTTCAAGCCTTGAATCACATTTTTGATTAGTGAATTGGACAGTTGACCTAAAAATCAGTTGTATTAGAAAAAAGTCAACCATGGCCAATTTACAGTCAAACTTCATAATTTTTGATCCACATCAACCTTTTAGACTCATATGTATCATTTGATCAAGTTTGGACCAAAATTCCTCAAGAAGTTTGATCAAATCATCAAAAGGGCAAAATGGTCAAAATTAGGGTTTTGACTGAGAAAGGGTAATTTCTGATTTTTGACCTAGCAAATGACCAATTGATTTGAAGCATGATTTCAAGGGTTCAATTACATCATCATGACCTAATAACATGGTTCAAAACATTGCAAATCCATTGGATTGACAGATGAAATTTGCAGTCAACTGATCAAAAGTCAATTATATACTGAAAAGTCAAACTTTGACGTTTTGGTCAAAATCAAATACCAAGGATCACAATTCATGAAAACATGTCAAAATGTTAATCTTGTTAATCAAGAAATCAAAGATTGATAATTTGGTTTTAAAATTTGAAATTTTCTTAACTTAGAAATTTTTCTAAGTATAGAAAATTTCTTCTTTTTTCTCAACTTTAAGCCAAATTTTCACCATGTTACAGATGATTCAAAGAAAGTTATCAACATGAAAGTTGTAGATATCCATGAAATCTACAAATTTGCTTCACACATTTTTCCCTAAAGATGCTTGGATCTCAAGATATAATTTTATGAATACATGCCCATGAACTAAAATAACTTAGTGAAATTTTGCCCTAATTTAGGCAGGTTTTTGACCCAACTTCATGGCAATTTTTCACCTAGTTCCAAGAGGAATATTGAAATGAATTTCAAATATGAGTTATATAGCACATTACAAGCTTTCCAAAATGTCCAAGAACTCCTTGAGATCATTTTTGATTAGGGAGAATCGAAGAGATGAAGTTGGCAATTTCTCATTTTGATTTCAAGCCATTTCATGAAGAACAAAATTCAAATCTGAACCTATGCTGCCTAATCCTTGCTTTACAGGTCTCAAAATTATTTCTCACTTCATAATTTAATGCTTACACAGATGATAAATCCTTAATCCAAGCACAAGAGTCTTTGTCCAAGCTTTAATTCCATAAATGGCACAAAGTTGCCATTGCCATTTTTGAAAAACTTAACTTTTGAAACTTTTCACTTCTTGAGCATTTGACCTATTTTCTCTGCACACACAAGTCCTATAAACCAAAAGAAAGTTGTCTAGAACTTGTACCAACTTCAAGTAGGCATGTACAAGCATGTAAGGAGTGGTCTCTTCACCTTTCTTAAAAAGTAAGTAAGAGTGCAAAAAGGACACAACTCAGAAATCTGTGGTAGAGTGGATTAGAAACCTTCTCCATAATAATACACAAACACATTACAACTTAGAACACGATTGTTAAAGGCCAGAAACTCTCCCAAACTCTCTATCACCAAAAACCTGCCATAACTTGCAATTTTGCAGCAAGCATAGCAATCTAAAAATCCACTCGTGCGTTTCAAGTTCTAATCACCTAAACACTTAACCTACATCACATCTAAGTGTTCCAGACCATCATCCGTTCACTGTAACTCCTCCTTCTCCATCTGCCATTTTTTCATTTCAAGCTTGCAGGTTGACTTGGATAGAGAGATTCAGGCACTTTCAAAGCAAGGTAAGGATCGGAACACACTCAGGGAGGTTCAGGCAAGCTAAAGGAATCCTCAGGCCTTCTCAAAACTCACTCCAACTCCATTCACGATCTCAGCTGAAAGAGGTAAGAACTCTAACTTCTATCTCTTTATACAGGTATCCTTAGGTCTCGATTTATGAAAGAAAAATGTAGATAATATTGTGCTAAAGCCAACCATGTGCATAGATTTCATTTATATTCACTGTGTATAGAGAATTTTAGATTTCAAATTTCTGTAAAAATTAGGTTTAAAATTAGAGCCATTGAAATTAGATTTGATCTTTGACTGATAGTTTACATGCGTTACATGGTTGAAATCGTAGGAAAAAGTACTACCATTTTCATGTTTGAAGTTTCCATTTTCATGGAGAAATGAGAGAGATATGTTTGGTCTGGCTAGCTAGAGGAAGAAGACGAAGTACAAGGCAAGGAAGCATTTTGTGTTATCTATTTTTAGTTTCATTTAAACTAACGGATGTACAACCACCCCAGTGGCAAGGCAGTGCGCTGAAAATGCATAGGTCATGGGTTTGAACCTTGGCGCTGCCTTTTGCACTTTTCTTATTTTTCAGCTTCATTTTTGATATTTTTTGCAGCGTGGGCTCAGCAACTGGGCCTCATATTTTTTTCTAACACACTACCTCCTGATTTGCTCAGGACACCCCTGGCCCAATCATTTTATTATTTATTTTTATTTTCATTTTCAGTTTATTAAATATATTTTCTTTAACATAAAAAAATCATAAAAAATATAAAACATGATAAATATTGCATTTTGTTTATTTTATTTTATTTTCACATAAAAAATATTTTTATTAAATTATACATTAACTATTTTTCTTAAATAAAGTTGTAAAACAAAATAGACTTAGATTAATCTTTATGTCTTTTCCTTCATACTTGTAAATATTTATTTTGACATATAAAAAGACTAAATATTTTCATAAATATTATTTATTATTTTAAGACAAAAATACACAAAAATATTACTTAAAGAACTTTATTTTCTTTTAACAAACTAGAATTAGGGTTAACCAATTTATAAAAATAATTTCCTTTTTTTCTTAAATTATTAAGTTTAGTTCAAAAACTCTTTTTCACATAAAAAACAAAACAAAAATCTTTTTCTTGCATATACATACCATTGCATATTTAATTTATATTGTATATTATTTGTTTAAATACTTGTACAAATTCAATTTGGTTGTAATAGCTTAATTAGATTTACATTATTGCAAATCCCCATTTATAATTTGTATACCCCCTCCCATAAAATGTTGTAATAGGGTAGTAGTCTTTAAATTTCACAATTTATCGCTTTACATAACATGCTAGTAATTAGGGTTTGTATGGCAAGATAAAAACAATCAAATAGAAAACCCTAATCCAAGACAAAATCAAGCATGAAAATAACACACTTGCACACAAACACCCTTAGGGTTACTCCACTTGGTTGCCTTACACAAAAATAGCCATATTACGCATGCGAAGTATCTTGGCAAAACAAACAAATATAAGATCATACCCCCTCGATGACGCTATTCAAAGTTTCCTTACAAAATGATCTTGGTCCCTCAAAAATACTAAGATACTTTGCAACATTGCTAATCATGGTTATACGATGACCCACGCCCGTCCCGTTTACATCCAAATATAGGGTTGCTTACCAAATCAATGGTAAGACAACAATATCAAAGGAAAAGAAAATGAATAAGAAAGACATTTGAGTAGGTAGATTACTTCTAGTTACTTGCTCTATTTTCAAAACAACTATCCTTGCTATTTAAAAAAAAAACACACACATTTCCAAACATTTTACAAACATTGAAAACATTTTCAAAAAGACAAACATCTTTGTATACATTCTTACGAACGAGAATCATTACAAAGATTGCCTAAATAATGGCCTCTTTTACAAAATACTTTCAAAACCACACAAAGCACAATTTCAAAACAAAAGCAAGTAATCTAGCAAGTAACTAAGAGCCCATGGAAAACCATGGATGGAAAGGGTGTTAATACCTTCCCTTTTCATAATCTACCCCCGAACTCCAGAAAAAATCTTAAAGGTCTTTCCTGTTCTTTTTCACCTTTCCTTTTGGATAAAAGAAAAGTCGGTGGCGACTCTTGCTAACCGCAACATTTGCGATAAAACGCAAAACCCTCAAGTCAGTTTTTCTACCGTATCACAGAACTAGCGTCTCTGCTGGGGAATTAAATAAAAGTGGGGTTACCTTAGGGATAGATCACATTTATTTGCTTACATTGTTTGACTTGTTTGCTTTACATTATGGTTCTTTGTTTGGGTTTGAAATCCTCTACTCGGATTTGGGATACATTATAGGTAAATAGCAATACGTTGTGGAAACTGTGCGGGGTATAACGACATGGTCTAAGCAATAACTATGTTAGTGTGACATATTTGTGGGTACCGGTAGCCTTTTAGTTAATCAAAGAGAATACGGGGCCGCTGAGTGATGTCATGAAGCACTAATGAACTTCTAGAACCTTTTACTTGACCAACTTGGCCTTTAGGATGTAGTGAGATGACCGGCTTTGGTGCAGTTCGAAGTTGGTAGATACTCGATACTACACTCATTGAGGGTTGGTTTCTTGGGATATTTCGGTCGCCAGTAAAGAGGCTTGAGCTGAAACAATGACCAAGGAAACAATCTGGTGATATTGAGCTCCTTAGAACCCAGTTACTATTACTAGGACAGGTTTAAGCCAACTAAACTTCAAGAGGGTACTTACCTATAAAACCCCATGCAAGCCTAAACTAAGAACTTTTTTGTTTTGCTTATATATGCATACTTGTACATAACATCATAGACATCATGAACATCATATGCATCACTAACCATTTCAAGGATTTTGGAGATTCATCTTTGTTCTTGTTTTGTAGGATATGGATTCACTTCGCAGGAAAACTGTCCAAGTCAACCTTGTAAGAATTCCTCCACAACTTAAGGAGCTAGCTTCAAGGATCCATGAGAACTCTCCATTCACCGAGAGGCATGGTCGTCTACTCAACTTGGTCACCTCCAATACATATGAGGATATGATGAAAGTGCTCTTCCAGTTCTTTGATCCTTCGCACCATTGCTTCATATTTCCTGACTATCATCTTGTGCCTACTTTGGAAGAATTCTCCCAACTCTTGAGGATTCCCATTCTCAATCAACTACCTTTCAATGGTACGGAAAGAGACCCAAAGTCAGAAGAGATTGCTCAAGCTCTGCACTTGCACTCGTCTGATGTCACAACTCATTGGGAAACTATAAGTGGTGTCAAAGGCTTCTTAGCAAAGTTCCTGTTTGAGAAAGCCCAAAGTTGTTGGAATTCCTTAGACTTGCAAGCCTTTGAGGAAATTGTGGCTCTTCTTATCTATGGGATGGTCTTATTTCCCAATCCTGACCAACTCATAGATGTGAGCACCGTCAAGATCTTCATGTCACGCAACCCGGTGCCTACATTGCTAGGGGATATCCTACACTCCTTTTCACACTCGCACAATGAAGAAAAGAGGTGTCCTTATGTGTTGCACTCCTCTCCTGGCAAGATGGTTTATTTCTCATCTTCCCCAATCAGTCTTAAAGAATGAGAAAGGTTCAAGGTGGTCACAAAGGTTAATGCCGCTCAAACATTCAGATATTCATTGGTGCTCCCGATCCAAGGAGAATGTTATCATTGTTGACCGTTATGGGGAATTCCCTAATGTCTCTCTACTAGGCATTAGGGGAGGTATCACCTATAACCCATGTTTAGCTCTAATATAGTTTGGTTATGCCCGAAGGGATGGCCCACACGAGATGTTGATTCAAGGTTTGGTATTCGACTACGACAACGACGATCAAGGTCTTCGCCAGAGATTCATTCGAGCTTGGAGGATGCTAAACAAGGTGGATAGCAAGACTTTGGGGCACAAGAATTCCATCCCTTTTGAGACTTACCTCAAATGGGTAAGAACCCGTGCTCAAAGTCTTATGATGCCTTATCCTTCCATCCTCCCGATAATCATTGAGCCTGTTAAGGAGGGAGATGTTCCATACACTATCCTACATCCTGACATGACCACATCACTTGAATACCTACAAAGGGATTGGATACAGCTCAAAGGAGAACGAGATACTTTCGAAGCCCAATTCTACGCAAGTGAGAAGAAGGTTTTGGAACGCACTAGGTTACTTCATAAGGAGCGGACTCGAAATTCCTACATTGCACCAAAGAGGATGTGCACTACTTTTTCATCTTAGAGTTTTGTATTATTTTGTCCAAAAAGGCATTGATGTACTCAAACTCTTTCTTATTAATATAACATGTGTTTCTTTTTTTTTTTGTCTAAAACGAACTTGAATCTTTGAAATCCTTGAAAACATTGCATATGCACATATCATTCATCATAACATAAATAGGTCTTTTACAACGAGTTTCCTCATCTCTCTACTGTTTATTTCAGTAAGATAGATCTCGAACAGACAATCAAAGATCTCCAAGCTCAGAACACGCAATTTCAACAGTTACTCATGACCCTAGCCAAGGGGCAGGAGGAGTTGAAGACTTTGCTGGCTGAGGAAAGAAAAAAGAAAACAAAGAAGGTCACTGGGGTTTTAAACATGGGGAGAAGGTTTCAAGGACAGACTAGAAGAACATTGAATTTTGCAACAACATCTGGTGAAGGAGAGGGGAAAGGAAAAGAAAAAACGGTCACGTCTGAATTTGAAGAGGAGGAAGAAGAGGAAGACTACTCTGAGGAACAATATCCTCCAGCTGATGATAAGTACAGACATCTTGAAGAGCGTTTGAGCGCTATGGAAATACAAAAGGTGCCAGGATTAGACTTTGAGGAATTGGGACTAGTGTCAGGAATCATGATCCCACCGAAATTCAAAGTGCCTTTGTTTTCCAAATATGATGGGGTGTCATGTCCTAAGATGCATCTACGATCATATGTGAGAAAGATCCAGCCACACTCCGCCGATAAAGAATTGTGGGTGCACTTTTTCCAAGATAGCCTATCTGGAACACAACTTGATTGGTTTTACCAACTGGAAAGGGCCAACGTCCACAACTGGGAAGATCTTGCCGCAACTTTCTATAAGCAATATCAGTATAATGCTGATTTGGCACCTACCCGTACTCAACTTCAGAGTATGGCTATGGCTTCCAATGATGGTTTCAAGGATTACGCGCAGAAATAGAGAGATCTAGATGGGAGAGTGCAACCCCCTCTGTCTGAAAGGGAATTGGTGGACATGTTCTTAGGCACTCTATCGGGCCCTTTCTTCAAACATCTGATTGGAAGCTCATCTGCAGGATTTACTGAGTTAATACTGACCGGAGAGAGAGTGGAAGCTAGCATAAAAATTGGAAAGATTCATAAGGATTCATCTGCCTCTACAATTGTAAGGAAGCCCTTCATTGGGAAGAAGGAGGTATCTGCTGTTTATCCACAAAGGAACCAAGGGAGATCCGAACGCCGACCAATGGTAGGGGCTGTTATGATCCCAAAGCCTACATCTGATCAACCAAGAAGTAATCAACCGAGGGTGGAGAGGCCATTCCGGCAATTCACCAGAATCAATATGACTCTAGCCCAGGTTTTATCGCACCTTCTGAAATCCAATTTGGCAACTTTAAAAGAAGCTCCAAAGAACCCCAACACAGTGTTCCCTCATTATCACCCAAATGCCCGTTGCGCATATCATTCCGAAAGTCCGGGTCATGACACTAACAACTGTTGGGCCTTGAAAAACAAAATTCAAGACCTTATAGAGGCAAAAGAGATTGAGTTTGATGCGCCCGAGAAGCCAAACGTCATTTCTGCTCCTATGCTTAGACATGGTCACCACAACAATGCTGTTGAAGAAGATTTATTTGTTACCACAATCGATGAACTTTTGACTTCACTCCCAATCATTAAGATAAACTTGTTGAAAGTCGGTGTATTCCCGGGTTGTAATGAAGACTGCCATCTTTTCTTATCCTCACCAACTGTTTTCCCTTTGTTAAAAACAGGCGTTCAACGCTTGATAGACAACAAAGAGATTCTGTTTGAAAGTACTCCTGTTTCACCTGTTCTTGTTGAAGACGTTTCAATCATCACCATCTTTGCCAATTCTTCCAGGGTCCCCAAAAGACCCGTTAGAATTACATCAGTTCCAAAAACTACTCCTCTTATAATCACAATGCCTGGGCCAGTCCCGTACGAATCAGATAAAACTGTGTCATGGAATTACGGTGGGGACATCTACTACCATGGCATCAAACAAGATGGGCTGGCCGCCGAAGAGATAAAAACCGAAGAAGAAGACTCCGAAATTAGAAATATTTCCAGAACCAGTAAGATTACCCGAAGCGGTAGAATCTTCTCTCCAGAAATTCCCCCCCCCCCCCCCCAAAGGAAGTTTTTGGACTCGTGGCTGCTCCAAAGGTTACTTCCGTACCAATAATCATCTCTGCAAGTGCTCCTATTGACGAAGACGATACAACTCCTGTTGTAATTCCTACCAACACTCCTTCTTCTGAAACTCGAGGAAAAAATATTCAAGTAGAGCTTGTCCGGACGAAGGCTCAACCACTGAGTATACCCGAGACCTCCAGGAAGGAAATGGAGGAGATCCTGAGAATAATAAAGAGGAGCGACTACAACGTAGTTGAGCAGTTGGGGAAAACTACCTCCAAAATCTCCATGCTAACATTGTTACTGTGTTTCGAGGAACACGCGAAAGCTCTAGTGAAGTTCCTAAAGACAACCCATGTGCCTCAAGAGACATCTACTGACCAATTTCAAGATTGCATGGACAGTTTGACGGTGGATAACGGCCTAGGCTTCTCGGATGGTGATATGACACCAAGGGGAAGAAAGCACAATGAGGCACTGCATTGTACCCCAAAATTTTCCCTCTCATTTTATCAAGATTCTCCTCACAAGACTTCTTGGACTCAAGATCAGATTAGGGTTTGATCAGCTCAAGACATCTCCTTGCAATGATAACCTGAAATTAGGGTTTGAGTTTGCACAGGGATTTTTGGACTTCCAATGCCTCATGTGACTTTCATACTTCATGTTGGACTCCTAAGATTGCTCATACCAAGTTTCAAGCCTTGAATCACTGTTTTGCCCAGTCAATTGGACAATTTACCTAAAAATCAGCTGTATTGGGGAAAAAGTCAATTGTGGCCAATTTACAGTCAAACCTCATAATTTTTGATCCACATCAACATTATAGACTCATATGAAACATTTGATCAAGTTTGGACCACAACTCCTCAGGAAATTTGATCAGATCATCAAAAGGGCAAAATGGTCAAAATTAGGGTTTTGACTGGAGAAGGGCAATTTCTGATTTTTCACCTAGCCAATGGCAAATTGGGTTAAATAATGGTTTCAAGGACTCAATATCATCATCTTGACCTAATCACAAGGTTCAAAAGATCTCAAATGCATTGGATTGACAGATGAATTTTCCAGTCAACTGATCAAAAATCAACTGCACACTGAAAAGTCAAACTTTGACTTTTTGGTCAAAATCAAGTGCCAAGGGTCATTTTTTCATCAAGATGTGTAAAAAAATGAAACTTGTTCACCAAGAAACTTAAATTTGGAAATTAGGGTTTAAGTTTAAAAAATTTAATAACTTAGAATTTTTCTAAGTTATGAAAATTTCTTATTTTTTCCCAACTTTTCCCAACTTTTTCACCATGATGCAATTGGATTCAAACAAAACTTCCAAGATTAAAGTTTTATTCCTCCAGAAAATCTAAAAATTTGATTCACAAAGTTTTCCAAAAAGATGCTTGGATCTCAAGTTGTGATTTTGTGAATAGGGGTCCAAAAACTTTTTAACTTAGTGAAATTTTGCCCTAGTTTAGGCAGATTTTTTACCTAACTTCATGGCAACTTTTCACATAGTTCCAAGAGGAATCTCAAAATGAATTTCAAATATTTATTGTATATCATGTTACAAGCTTTCCAAAATGTCCAAGAACTCTCCAAGATCATTTATGGTTAGGGAGAATCGAAGGAAAGAAAATGGCAATTTCTCACTTTTGTCCATGGCATTTTTCACATTGTTACAAGTTGCAAATTTGTCCTAAGCATGCCTGTACTTGGTTTTATAGGTTCTAATCCCTTCTACACTCCAAAATTGAATGCAAACACATTGGACAATGGCCTTGTTCTGATCTTTGAAGCATTACACAAGGAATTATTCCAAAAATGGCATAAAGGTTACAATGCTACTTTGATAAAGCATACTTTTTACAATTTTGTTTATCTTGAGCCATGGACCTAATCTCTTTGTGCAAACAAGATCCATAAACATCAGAAAAAGTTCACCAACGCTATGTAGACCTTGAGCTAGCCTGTACAGGCCTTTGCCTTTGTCACTTCACCCTTTCTTCAAAAACAAGGAAACTTGCAAAAGTCCACACAACTCTTGTATTTGATAAAACCAAGCTTAAGCATCATTTGAACCAACTTCAACATATTGTAGCAAGACTAAAGCACGACTTGCCAACCTCTCAAACACCCAAAAACACAAAAATCCCAACTTCTGCCCAAAACAGGGCAACTTCTGCAAATCAAAAGCCAAAACATATTTCACTCGTGCGTTTTGCTTTGAACCACTTCAAACACATTCCATACAACACACCTGAACTATCCAGGCCCCTGTCAAGCAACTGTAACCCCTGTTTCAAGGATCACCATTTTCATTTTGAAGCTTTGCAGGTTGACTTCTACAGGGAGATTGAAGGAACTTCAAGGCAAGCTGAGCATTGGGAGAGGTTGAGGGAACTTCAAGCAAGCTCATACGACCTTCAAGCCTCACTCAAAGTCCCTAAATTGAAATATTCAAACTCAACTGAACAAGGTATTTGTCAAGTTTCTATCTTTCTATTTAGGCATCATTAAGCTTAGGTTTGTGAAGAAAAAATGTAGTCTTTAAGTTGCTTGAGTTGTACATATGCAGAGCTTCCATTTATATTAACTGAGCTAGGAGTATTTAATTGTTGAAGTTGCTGAAAAAACTAGGTCAAAATTTAGGGCCATTAAAATTCTCTCTGTCCTTTGAGAGTTAGGTCACAAAATGGATATGGTTGGAATCGTGATTAAAAATGCTATAAGTTTCATGTTGTAAGTTTTTGATTTCATGCAAGCAATAGAGAGAACAGGATTTGCATAGCAGAAGCGCGCGCGTGGTTGTCTCAAGGTCAGGGATGAAGTTTGTATGGGCCTGGCACTTTGGGCTTGGTTCTATTCACACCCCCTGTTTACTTTCTGCACCCCCTTGGCCCATTTTCTTTTTTTTTTGCATATTTTTTCATTTCTTTTATATTTTCTGACTTTATTTATTTTTTCTAAATATTGAAAATTTCCAAAGATATTTTATTTATTTTTTGCATTTTATCATATTTTTTTTATTTTATTTTTTGCATAATAAATAAATTATTAGGTTAATGTACTTTATTTTCTTAAATAAAACTTGTAAATAATATAAAAATATTGTACATTTTCATTTTTATTATTTATACATTCAAAATAATATTTTCATACAATATTCACTTTTTTAACATCTTATATATATTATTATTATTTTTTCTTGAACAAAATAAATAATATTAGAATATATTTTCTATTAAACAAAAATTAGGGTTTCCACCCTTTCAAAAATAATCATTTTATTTTTCTTATTTTTAAGACATAAATAAATTTATTTTCTCATACATTAAAATTAATACAAAAACATTTCTTGCATATTTATATTTAATTGCATATTTAAATAATTGTTTATTTATTTATTTGTACAATAAATTTAATTGGGTTGTAATAGTAAATTAGGGTTTTATTTTGTGCAAATACCCCATATTCAAACTTGTATCCCCCTCCCCATAATATTGTGTAATAGTCTAGATTTACTTTACGCATTTTATTGCTTTCATATACCATGATAGTAAACTAGGTTTTTGTATGCAAAAGACCAAAAATCAAATAAATAGCATGACCTAATGCAAGACAAAAATGCATGAAAAATTACAGCACATTGCACACAAGCACCCCTAAGGTTTCATCCACTTTGTTGCCTTAAAATGGCCATGGTATGCATGCTAGGTATCTTGGCAAAATCAAAACAAAACAAAAAGATCATAGTCCCTCGATGACACTATCTTGGTTTCCTAAAAACAAATGATCTAAGTCCCTCAAAACTTGCTAAGATACTTGGCACCATTGCTATCATGATCAAAGGATGACCCGCGCCTGTCCCGCTTAACATCCAAAGATAGGGTTGTTTACAAAATGCATGTTGGTGTAAGCCCTAGAGGCCAATACTTTTGATACTTGTATCAAATTATTTATTATTAATAAAAGGCATTTCTTTATTATGTTTGCTTTCCAAAATAATAAAGTCCCTAGAATGGTTTATTTGTTTAATGAAATGTTAAGTGTGACTTAATCATGGGATCCCATTAAACATAAGACACTATTCTTAAAGTATCCGTAGTCAAGCTTTAATGTGAAGTGGGATAACATTAAAGCATTAAGATTATTATGAAGATAGATTGATGATCACATCTCATGGATCATAGATAAGGAGTTATCAAGTCTTGACATAGGTATGAATATTAGGAGTAATATTTATACTGGATTGACCCGCTATGAGAATACTACATAGAATGTTATGCAAAGTGTCATAAGTTATTCTCATGATGATAATGGTGTATACCACCCTTCGACCTGAAACCAGTATGGACCCTAGATGTAGAGTCAAGTACTTTATTGCTGATCAAACGTCATCCGTAACTGGATGACTATAAAGACGGTTGATGGGTACTTCACAAAGCATGCTAAGGGACATGAGTGACCTAGATGGAATTTTCTCATCCTGCATAACAGGATAAATGTCTAAGGGCCCAATATTGAATTGGACAAGGGTGACACAGTGTATGCCTTGTGTTCAATATAGACATGAGGGCAAAAGGGTAATTATACAACACAAATATTATCACGGAAAAGGTTTGGTCAGATCACATGACATTTTCGTGACTTGGGTAACAGTGATGTGTTGCTAGATACCACTCATTGTTTATTATATTAAATGTGTGATTTAATATAATTGCCAACGTCGCGAAAACCTACAGGGTCACACACATAAGGACAGGTTGATGAGAGATAGAATAAATAAGGAACACCGTAAGGTACGGTGCACTTAAGTGTAATACGAAAAGTGGTAAGGTACCACGTGGATAAGTGATATATGGTACATCATAAGGTATGATGTCCATAAGCTTAATTGGGCTTTTAGCTTATAGCCTTAATTGGGCTTTTAGCTTGTAGCCCACACGAGTGATTCTATAAATAGATCCCTTGTGATGAAGCAATTTCACTTGATGCAATTTCGTTTTTAATTCTCTCTCTCACTCAAGGTTTCCGTTCGTGATCAGCTAGCACTGTGACCGGAAGCGATCTGTTCGTGTGGACTGAGTAGAGGCGTTGTTCTTCATCAACGCTCGTGATCACGACGTCAAAGGTCTGAATCGCCACAAGAGGTAAATATTTCTATCACTGGCCATGCTCATTCGTAAGGATCGCTAAAGGAAAATTTTATATTCCGCTGCGTTTTTTATCGCAATTTTCCTTCAATGCAATGGTAAAACAACAACATCAAAGGAATAAAAATGTGTAGTAAAGACTTTTGAGTAGGGTAGACAACTCCTAGTTACTTGATCTCTTTCAAACAATCCTTGCTATTTTCAAACAAACACACACACACAATTTCAAAACAATTTCCAAACAACTTTCAAACATTGAAACATTTTTCAAAAGACAAACATCTTTGTATACATTCTTACGAACGAGAATCATTACTAAGATTGCCTAAACAAAGGCCTCTTTTCAAAATACTTTCAAAACCACAAAGCACCATTTCAAACAATTGGAAAAGCAAAGCAAGTGATCTAAAACAAGTAACTAAGAGCCCATGGAAAACCATGGATGAAAAGGGTGCTAGCACCTTCCCTTTTCATAATCTACCCCCCGAACTCAAAAACAATCTCAAAGGTCTTTCCTGTGCTTTTTTACCTTTCCTTTTGGATAAAATAAAAGTCGATGGCGACTCTTGCTAAACCGCAACATTTGCAAACACAAATGCAAAACCTCAAGTCAGTTCTCCCACCGCATCACACATTGCATGTCTCTGTGTAATGTAGAGGCACAACTCTGGCCCATGTCTTGGTGGACACTGGCTCATCTTTGAATGTTTTACCGAAGAAAGCTCTCGATAGACTAGACTGCGAAGGACTGACGTTGAAACCCATTAACATAGTCGTAGGGGCATTTGATGGCTCAAAGAGGATGGTGCACGGGGAGGTGGATATCCCCATAAAGGTTGGGACTCAAACTTTCAACTCAACCTTATATGTAATGGACATCCTCCCCTCTTACTCCTGTCTTCTAGGATGGTCGTGGATCTATAATGCTGGCGTTGTCACCTCTACACTGCACCAGATGCTAAAATATCCTGTCCAGGGAAAGATTATCACTGTCCACGAAGAGGAAGAGTATATGATTAGCCACGTCAATTCTTTCCGGTATGTAGAATTGGACGGCGAGTTCATTGAAACTCCTTTTCAACATTTTGAAGAGGTCCCCCAAGAGGTAGCAGTAACCAAGATGATGCCCCAGATTCCCAAGATTACAAGACCTCCGCTCCGGATGTCATCTCTGAAGGATGCCAAAGCATTAGTAGAGGAAGGAGGATGCACCATCTGGGGGCAACTTCCGGATATTCTGTATAAATCTGACAAGTTTGGTCTAGGAATCACTTCAAGTGCTCAGAAGGCGGTACGACGTGCCCGTGCTGGAGGGCCACCCTTGAAGATTAGCAACCGAGAAGTCAATGCGGTAGAAGATGGTGAAGAGGATTTCATCTTGGAGGATTGGATCTTTCCTACTGTCAATGGAGGACTTCATAATTGGGAAGCCAGAGACTTTGTCCCAATAACTTTCATCCCTCAGTAATTTATCTTTACATTTCTGTTGGACTTGCAATATTCACAAACAACTCGCACATTTAAAACCTTGTGTCTTGCCCGAGGCACAATGGTTCATTTGTAAGGGTTTTTATTTCATCTTCATATAACATTCAATGAATCATGGACGTTTTTCACATACAAACTTTTGTGCTCATTGTTTTTCTTTTACATTTTATTGTTAAGGATGGCTATGCCCTTACACACACCCACACTCACAAATGCAGGTACCCCTACATTCCGGATCCCATGGTAACGATAATGTTATGGCCTTTTGTGACTCTGAGGACCTAATCTACCAAGCCAAAGACAAAGGTGAGGAAGATTGTGAAGTACAAGGGGAACTGGCCAGACTACTGCAACAAGAGGAAAGAGCCATTCAGCCTCACAAGAAACCTGTGGATACAATCAACCTGGGTACCGAGGAGGATAAAAAAGAGGTCAAGGTGGGTGCCAATCTGGAGCCCAGTGTCAAGGAGCGTCTGATTCAGCTGTTTCAGGATTATGTTGAGATCTTTGCTTGGTCATATGAAGATATGCCGAAACTTGATACGGACATCGTGGTACATCGTCTTCCAACAAGAGAAGAATTCCACCAGTAAAACAAAAAGTTTGTCGCATGAGACCTGATATGTCAGAGAAGATCAAAGTGAAGGTCATGAAAAAATTCAATGCTGGATTCTTGGCCGTCACTTCCTATCCTCAATGGGTTGCCAACATTGTTCCCGTACCTAAAAAAGACGGCAAAGTACAAATGTGTATGGACTATAGAGATTTGAATAGGGCAAGCCCTAAAGACGATTTTCCACTCCCCCACATCGATATCCTGGTTGACAATACGGCCCAACACAAAGTGTTTTCCTTCATGGATGGATTCTCAAGTTACAACAAAATCAAAATGGCACCTGAGGACATGGAGAAAATAACATTCGTCACACAGTGGGGCACATTCTGCTACAAGGTGATGCCATTCGGACTGAAGAATGCTAGGGAAACCTATCAGCGCGCCATGGTAGCTTTGTTTCATGACATGATACATCATGAAATAGAGGTATACATAGATGATATGATAGCCAGATCACAAACAGAAGAAGAGCACTTGGATCACTTGCAAAAGCTGTTTGAGAGGCTAAAGAAATACAAGCTAAGGTTGAATCCAAACAAGTGCACATTCAGAGTAAGGTCCGGTAAACTCCTAGGATTTGTCGTCAGCAACAAAGGTATTGAGATCGATCCTGCCAAGGTTAAAGCAATACAAGAAATTCCTGCTCCTCGTACTGAGAAGGAATTCAGAGGATTCTTGGGACGCTTGAACTATATTTCCAGATTCATTTCTCACCTAACAGCTACTTGTGAGCCAATCTTCAAACTATTGAAGAAAGATCAAGTAGTCAAATGGAATGATGAATGCCAAACGGCTTTCGACAAAATCAAAGAGTACCTACAAGAGCCTCCTATTTTGATGCCACCAGTCGAGGGAAGACCATTGATCATGTATCTAACTATTTTAGAAAACTCAATGGGGTGTGTATTGGGGCAGCATGACGAGTCTGGCCAAAAAGAGCATGCTATTTACTACCTGAGCAAAAATTTTACCGACTATGAAACCAGATATTCATTGCTCGAGAAAACTTGCTGCGCTCTGGCATGGGCTGCTCGCCGGCTAAGACAGTATATGCTGACTCATACTACCTTATTGATATATAAGATGGATTCGATAAAATACATCTTCGAGAAGCCTGCTCTGTCTAGGAGGATAGCTATGTGGCAGATGATCCTAACAGAATATGACATATAGTATACTACCCAGAAATCTATAAAGGGCAGTGTGCTAGCTGATCATCTTGCTTACAAGCTGTAGAAGACTATCAGTCCATGAAGTTTGAATTCCTAGATGAAGACATCATGACATTAGACAACTATTAAGAAATCAGGCCATATGACGGACCTGAACAAGGATCCCGATGGACCCTATTATTTGATGGGGCATCCAATGCACTTGGTAATGGTATCGGCATTGTACTCATATCTCCAGAAGGGTGTCATACTCCTTTTACTGCCAGACTTTACTTCAACTGTACAAACAACATGGCGGAGTACGAAGCATGCGTCTTTGGTCTCAGAGCTACCATAGACTTGGGAATCAAATCTTTAGATGTGTTTGGAGATTCAGCTTTGGTCATCAGTCAGATCAAAGGGGAATGGGACACTAAGCACCCAAATCTTATCCCTTACAAAGAACATGTTTTGACATTGCTACCACATTTTGAGAAGATTACCTTCGATCATTTTCCGCGAGGAAAAAATCAGCTAGCAGACGCTCTAGCCACAATGTCATCTATGTTTAAACTTAATTGGGATAATGAGGCTCCCCAGATCACCGTCGAACGAATGGATGAACCAGCACATTGTCACGAGATTAATACTGAAGAAGTAGTGGACCAACCTTGGTTTCATGAGGTCAAGAGGTATCTCGAGGCTCAAGAATATCCAGAAGGAGCTTCAATCAATGATAAGAAGTTCTTAAGGAGATTCTCTGCTAAGTTCTTCCTTAGTAATGGCATCCTGTACAAACGCAATCATGACTCCATTTTTCTTCGGTGCATGGATAAGGTTGAAGCTGAAAAGATCATGGCTGAATTACATGAAGGCACTTTTGGCACCCACTCCAATGGGCATACGATGGCAAAGAAAATCCTACGGGCAGACTATTATTGGTCTACCATGGAAGCATATTGCTATCAATACTCTCGAACTTGTCATAAGTGTCAAATTTATGCTGACAAGGTGCACGTACCTCCGGTTCCTCTGAATGTCTTGACGGCTCCTTGGCCCTTTGCTATGTGGGGAATTGATATGATTGGAGAGATCAATCCTACAGCCTCCAATGGACACCACTTCATCCTAGTGGACATTGACTATTTTACCAAGTTGGTTGAAGAAGCTTCCTTCGCTTCCGTTACCAAGAATGTTGTTGCCCGCTTCATCAAGCAAAATCTTTTTTTCCGGTACGGTATCCCGGAAAGGATAATTGTAACACCCCAATTCTACCCCAAGAAAATTATGCAAAATAAATCAGAGTTATAAAATTTCAATCATACAGATGAATCAGGACGTCACAAATTCTTCTAACAAATTCATTGCATTCATCATGGATATATAACACTTTTTCCAAACATCGGATAAACCATCAACAAGACATCTTTCATTAAAAAAATCAACAACTACGCAGCGGAATTCTTCAATAACATCTCTAAATAAAACAGTAACTTCGAAACATCTCATATTTAATAATAATCAATTCAAAACTCAACAACTGAAAACCAACAATCAAAAATCAGTAAGCGTTCATCCCCCCCGAGTGTTACATATCAGAGCAATGACACCGACTCGATCTATTGAAGGTATACAACCTTCACTCGCGATTACCTGCACGTTACCAACATAAGGGCAACATTCAAACAGAAGGGGTGAGATATCTAACAATATAATAAAGCGCATGATAATTAATATATTAAATTAGATCCCTAATATCACCACTTCTCATCTCATAATCAACAATAATTACAGCATATATGCTCATTCATCAACATCAAATACACTTCATTATTCAATCATATAATGCGACTCAAAACTATGTAAATGCATGTGGTACCATTGGTGCAGAACTCCCATCTCAAAAATCTGCCAATTAATAGAGGCATCAACAAGGCATAGCCTTCATCTCAAAATTTTCCAATCCAGGCCATCTCAACGAGCATAAGCTCCATCTCAAAAATAAATTGTATGTGACTCATCATGAATGTAATAACAACGCCCAAGTTAACAACATTTCAAATCATCTCAAAACAACAACATCTCAAAACATCTCAATTAACAACATCTCATAATTTATTAAACATCATTTATCATCACAAAATCATAGAACACAACCACATCAATAAAATCTCACCAATACGCAATTGTATATTAATAGTACAGTAATCCATCTTGTTATTCTGCTTATTTATATCGTTACTGTCACTAATCCTACTGTCATAATTCTAACACCAGCCTCTAAACATCTACTATTCATCATTCTGTCCAAAAATCAGCACAACAGTCGTCTACGGGAATTAATTCTAAATCATGCATTATCTGCTAGGATTACACTTCTTATCCATCATTTAATCACCTAGAATAAAGCTCATCGCGTTAGCTAATCAACGCTTCGAAAGGCATATCAAACAACATCCTAAAACCCAAGTTACAGCAATTAAAAGCCAATTCTGTCTGTTGTACCCCAAAATTTTCCCTCTCATTTTATCAAGATTTCCCCTTACAAGACTCTTTGGACTCCAGACATGATTAGGGTTTGCTCTGCTCAAGACATCTCCTTGCACTGTTGACCTGAAATTAGGGTTTAAGTTTTCACAAGGATTTTTGGACTTCCAGTGCCTCATGTGACTTTCATACTTCATTTTGGACTTATAAGATTTCTCATACCAAGTTTCAAGCTTTGAATCAAAAATTTTTTGCCCAGTTAATTGGACAGTTGACATAGAAATCAACTGTATTGGGGAAAAAGTCAACTGTGGCCAATTTACAGTAAAACCTCATAATTTTTGACCCACATCAACATTATAGACTCATATGGACCATTTGATCAAGTTTGGACCACAACTCCTCCAGATATTTGATCAGATCACCAAAAGGGCAAAATGGTCATTTTTAGGGTTTTGACTGCAGAAGGGCAATTTTTGATTTTTCACCTAGCCAATGGCAAATTGGGTTCAAGCATGGTTCCAAGGACTCAATGGCATCATCTTGACCTAATCACAAGGTTCAGAAGATCTCAAAAGCATTGGATTGACAGATGAATTTTCCAGTCAACTAATCAAAAATCAACTGTACACTGAAAAGTCAAACTTTGACTTTTTGGTCAAAATCAACTGCCAAGGGTCATTTTTCATCAAGATGTGTCCAAACATGAAACTTGTTCATCAAGAAACTTAATTTTGCAAATTAGGGTTTAAGATTGAAAATTTTCATAACTTAGAATTTTTCTAAGTTATGAAATTTTCTTATTTTTTCCCAACTTTGCCCAACATTTTCACCATGATGAAATTGGATTCAAACAAAACCTCAAACATGAAAGTTGTATTCCTCCACAAAATCTAAAACTTTGATTCACAAAGTTTTCCCAAAAGATGCTTGGATCTCAAGTTATGATTTTGTGAACAAGGGTCCATGAAACTTTTAACTTAGTGAAATTTTGCCCTAGTTTAGGCAGGATTTTGACCTATCTTCATGGCAATTTTTCACATATTTACAATTGGAATATAAAAATTCATTTCAAATATGGATTGTAGAGCATGTTGCAACCTTTCCAAAATGTCCAAGAATTATGAAAAATCATTTGTGGTTAGGGAGAATCGAAGGTTTGAATTTGGCAAAATGTCACTTTGATCCATGGCATTTTTCATGTTGCTACAAGTTGCAATTTCTGTCCAGCCTTGCTTGTACTTGTTTACAGGTCCTTAAACCCTTCCACACTCAAAACTTGAATGCAAACACAATGGATTAAGGCATTGTTCTGAGCTTTAGAATATTACACAAAGGATTGATCCATTTTTGGCAAAAAGATAACAATGCCATTTTGATAAAGGTTGCTTTATGCAATTTTGTTTCTCTTGAGCATTGCACCAAGTATTTTGCAGCAAACAACATCCACAAATATCAGGGAAAGTACACCAACTATGTGCATGCTTGGAGCTAGCTTGTACAAGCCTGGCCTTGGTCACTTCTCACTTTTGCTTCAAAACCAAGTCAACTTGCAAAAAGCACATAACTTTGCAATCTGATAAAACAAAAGCTTGTAAACATTTCAAACAAGTTTTTCATATTGCCTAAGGTCAGAAACACGAGCTAGAAACCTCGCAAACACCCTTGTACAAAAAAATTACATTTTCTTGCAAAACAGGGCAGGTTCTGCATTTTGGTTTCCAAATCACAAACTACTCGTGCGTTTTGCTTGCAATCAGTTCCAACACACTCCAACAACCTACCTAAACTATCCCAACCATTCCCAAGTCACTGTAACTCCATTTACACACTTCACCATTTCTGAATTTTGAGTTTGCAGGTTGAGTTCTATAGAGACATTCAAGCAAGTTCAAAGCTAGCTAAGGATTGGGAAAGCTCAAAGGAACTTCAAGCAAGCTCACAAGCATCTCAGGCCTCACTGAAAACCCCTGCATTGCCATACTCGAGCTTGACTGAAACAGGTAAAGTTCAAACTTCTATCTCTCTATTTAGGAATCATTAGGCTTAGCTTTGTGAATAAAAAATGTAGTACTCATTGACCTTGAGCTGTACATATGCATAGATTTCATTTAAGTTAACTGAGTTGGGAGAATTTGAATGATGAACTTTCTGAAAAAGCTAGGTTAGAAATTAGGGCCAGAGAAATTCTCTCTGGTCTTTGAGAGTTAGGTTAAGTTTTTTATATGGTTAGAATCGTATGATCATGCTATATAACATTCATGTTGCAAGTTTTTGTTTTTAAGCACAAATGTAGGATTCCAGTTTTGAATACCAGGCGCGCGTTTATCTTGTCACAAGGTCAGGGATGAAGGCCATTTGGGTTGGGCTTGGCTTGGCATGACTATTTGCACCCCTTAGCTTGCTGTTTACACCCCCTTGGCCCATTTGATTTTATTTTGTATATTTTTCTATTTTCTTTTTCATTTCTGACTTTATTTTATTTTTCTAAACATTAAAAATTACCAAAAATATTTTCTTAAATTTTCATATTTTATTTTATTATTTTATATTATTTTTTCTAGCATAAAAATAGTTTCTTAAATAATATACTTTTATTTTCTTAAATAAAAACTTGTAAATAAAATAAAAAATATCATATATTTATTTATTTATTATTCATACACTTAAATAACATTTTCTCATATATTTTTATTTTTCTAAACATTTTTATATATTTTATTTTATTTACTTGTACATAAATAAATAATTATGATATATATATATTTTTTCTTAAAACAAATTAGGGTTTCCACCCTTAATAAAAATAATATTTTATTTTCTTATTTTTAATACATTAAATAATTTATTTTTACATACATAAAAATAATACAAAAACACTTTTGCATATTCATATTTATTTGCATATTTAAATATTGTCTATTTATTTATTTGCACAATGAATTCAATATGGTTGTAATAATGTTAGGGCTTTTATTTCTTGCAAATACCCCCTATTCAAACTTGTATCCCCCTCCCCATAAAAATGTTGTAATAGTATTAGATTTACTTTTACGCACTTTATTGCTTTTAAATATGCCATGATAGAAAGATTAGGGTTTGTATGCAAAAATCCAAAATCAAACAAATAGCTAGACCTAATACAAGACAAAATGAATGAAAAAATGATAACATAATGCACACAAGCACCCCTAGGGTTTCATCCACTTGTTGCCTTTAAAATGGCCATGGTATGCATGCTCGGTATCTTGGAAAAACAAAAACAAAACAAAGGATCATAGTCCCTCGATGACGCTATCTTGGTTGCCTATACAAAAATGATCTAGTCCCTCAAAAACTTGCTAAGATACTTAGCACCATTGCTATCATGGTCATACGATGACCCGCGCCTGTCCCATTTAACATCCAAACACAAGGTTGTTTACCAAATACAATGGTAAAACAACAAAGTCAAAGGGTTAAAAATGTGTAGGAAATATCTTTGAGTAGGTAGGTAGATGCTCATAGTTACTTGATCAAAACTTGCAAATATCCTTGCTATTTTCAAAAACACATCACAACACAATTTCAAAACATTTCCCAAAACAAACTTTCAAACATTGAAATATTTTTCAAAAGACAAACACCTTTGCATACATTCAAACAAGAATCATTACAAAGGTTGCCACAACGATGGCCTCTTTTCAAAATACTTTCAAAACCACACACAAAAGCACCATTTCAAAGAATTGAAAAGCAAAAGCAAGTGATCTAAAACAAGTAACTAAGAGCCCATGGAAAACCATGGATGAAAAGGGTGATAGCACCTTCCCTTTTCATAATCTACCCCCCGAACCCAAGAAAACATCTCAAAGGTCTTTCCAGTGCTTTTTGACATTTCCTTTGGATAAATAAAAAGTCGGTGGCGACTCTTACTAAACCAAAACATTTGCGAACACAAACACAAAACCTCAAGTCAGTTTTCCTACCGCATCACAAAACTGGCGACTCTGCTGGGGATAAATTATAAAAGTGGGGTTACCTTAGAGTTTTAGATAACCTTTACATGCTTATCTTGTTTGACTTGATTGCTTTACATTTGGTTCTATTGTTTGGGTTTGAATCCTCTACCCGGATTTGGGAAACATTCATAGGTAAATAACAATACATTGTAGAAACTGTGTGGGGTATACTGATATGGTTGAAGCAATAGCTATATTAGTGCGACATATTTGTGGGTACCGGTAGCCTTTGAGTTAATCAAAGAGAATACGGGGCCGGTGAGTGATGTCATAAATCACTAATGGACTTTTAGAACCTTTACTTGACCATGTTGGCCTTTTTAGGGGTAGTGAGATGACCGACTTTGGTGCAGTCCGAAGTTGGTAGATACTCGATACTACACTCATTGAGGGTTCTTTTCTTGGAATATTCCGGTCTCCAGTTAAGTGGCTAAACTGAAACAATGAACACAGAAAATAATCCAGTGATATTGAGCTCCTTAGAATCCGATTACTATTTATAGGACAGATTGAGCCAACTAAACTTCAAGAGGGTACTTACTTATGAAACCCCATGCAAGCCTGAAACTAGGAACTTGTGTGACTTGTTTGTACATTTATACTTGTGCATAACATCATAAACATCATGAAGCATCATGTGCATCCACTAACCATTTCAAGGATTTGGATCTTCATCTTTGTTCCTATTTTGTAGGTAATGGATTCACTTCACAGGAAAACAATTCAAGTCAACCTTGTAAGAATTCCTCCTCAACTCAAGGAGCTAGCTTCAAGGATTCCTGAGAATTCTCCATTCACCGAGAGGCATGTTCGTCTTCTCAACTTAGTCAACACCAACACTGAGGAAGACATGGTGAAAGTTCTCTTCCAGTTCTTTGACCCCCTACACCACTGCTTCACATTTTCTGATTACCAGCTTGTGCCTACTTTGGAGGAATTTTCTCAACTCCTGAGGATTCCTATTCTCTATCAACTACCCTACAATGCTACGGAAAGAGAACCAAAGCCTGAAGATGTTGCTCAAACCCTACACTTGCAACCATCTGATATCATAGGCCATTGGGAGACTAGAAGTTGTGTCAAGGGTTTCTTAGCAAAGTTTCTGTTTGAGAAGGCCCAAAGCTGCTGGGATTCATTGGACTTACAAGCCTTTGAGGAGATTGTAGCTCTTCTCATCTATGGGTTGGTCTTGTTCCCAAACCCTGATCAACTTATAGATGTCAGTGCTGTCAAGATTTTCATGGCTCTCAACCCGGTGCCTACATTGCTTGGGGATATCCTCCACTCATTTCACACACGAACAATGAGGAAAAGAAGTGTTCTCATGTGTTGTACTCCTCTTCTAGCAAGGTGGTTTATTTCTCACCTTCCCCAATCATTTTTGAAGAATGAGCAAGGTATGAGGTGGTCACAACGATTGATGACTCTTACACATTCAGATGTTCATTGGTGTTCTCGATCCATAGAAAATGTTATCATCATTGATCGTTATGGGGAATTCCCTAATGTCCCTCTACTTGGCATTAGGGGAGGCATTACCTACAACCCCTATTTGGCTCTGAGACAGTTTGGGTATGCCCGAAGGGATGGCCCTCATGACATGCTGATTCCAGACTTGGTTTTTGACTTCGACAACGACGATCAAGGACTTCGAAAAAGGTTTATCCGAGCTTGGAGGATGCCCAACAAGGTGGACAGTAAGACCTTGGGACACAAGAATTCCATCCCCCTTGAGCCTTACCTCAAGTGGGTATGAACCCGCGCCCAAAGTCTTATGATGCCTTACCCCTACATACTTCCTGTGATCAAAGAGCCTGTTTTGGAAGGAGAGGTTCCATACACCCTCCTACATCCTGACATACTAACATCACTTGAAGATTTGCAAAGGAGTTGGATACATTTCAAGGGAGAACGCGATACGTTTGAAGCCCAATTCTACGCCAGTGAGAAGAAGGTTTTGGAACTTACTCGCCAACTTCACGAAGAGCAGACTCTCAACACCTACATTGCACCAAAGAGGATGCGCAACATCTTTTTACATTAGAATTTTGTATTATTTTGCCCATGGGGCATTTATGTACTAACAAATTCTTCTTATTAATATGACGTGTGTTCTTTTTGTTTGCAACAAATTTGAATTTCTGAATCCTTGAATGCATTACATGAATGCACATCATTCATCATATCCATAAGCAGGCCTTCACACCAGGTTTCCTTATCTCTCTGCTGTTTATTTCAGCAAGATGGATATAGAGCAGACGGTCAAAGACTAACAAGTGCAGAATTCACAGTTCCAACAACTACTCATGACCTTGGCAAAGGGTCAGGAGGAGCTCAAAGGCCTACTGGAAAAGGAAAAAGAGAAGAAGAAAAAGAAGAGGGTTGGTGTGGCTACCATGGGTAGAAGATTTGAAGGTCAAGCTAAAAGAGTCCTAGATTTCCCCTCAACATCTGATGAAGGGGTTGGAAAGGGTAAAGGAACTACAATGCAATCTGAGTCTGAGGAAGAAGAAGATGAAGAGGATGAAGATTATTCTGAGCAGCAGTACCCTCCTGCAGACGACAAGTATAAGAATCTGGAAGAACGTCTGGCAGCTATAGAGGTACAAAGAGTGCCTGGGCTGGATCTGGAAGAGCTAGGGTTGGTTGCTGGGATTGTCATTCCCCCTAAGTTCAAGGTGCCTCTTTTTGCTAAATACGATGGTTTGTCTTGTCCAAAGATGCACCTGCGGTCTTACATCAAAAAAATTCAATCGCATTCTTCTGATAAGGACCTGTGGGTTCATTTCTTCCAGGATAGTCTTTCGGGGACGCAGTTAGATTGGTTTTACCAGCTAGAGAGGTCTGATGTGCACAATTGGGAGGATTTGGCAGCTGCCTTCTACAGACAATATCAATATAACACGAATTTAGCACCAACCCGTACTCAATTATAGAGTATGGGTATGGTCCCAAATGAAGGTTTCAAAGAGTATGCCCAAAAATGGAGAGACTTGGCGGGACGAGTACAACCACCTCTATCTGAGAGGGAGCTAGTAGATATGTTCTTGGGTACACTGTCAGGCCCCTTTTTCAATCACCTAATTGGAAGTTCGTCTGCAGGGTTCACCGAGTTAATTCTGACTGGTGAGAGAGTTGAAGCTGGAATCAAGAGCAGAAAAATTCAAAAGGATGCATCTGCTTTTGTTGCCATCAAAAAGACCTTTCCAGCAAAGAAAGAATTCTCAGCTGTCTACTCCCAGAGAAGTCAAGGAAGAGTTGAGCGCCGGCCAGCGGTGGGGGCTGTAATGATTCAGAAGTCTACAACTGATCAGCCTAGAAACAATCATCCCAGAACCAACCAAGCAAGGGTGGAAAGTCCTGCACGGCAATTCACTCGGATCAACATGACACCTGCTCAGGTTCTCTCTCATTTGTTAAAGTTAAACCTTGCCAGTTTGAAAGAGGCGCTGAAGAATCCGAATACATCTTCTCCCTACTACCATGCTAATACCAAGTGTGCTTATCATTCAGACAGCCTGGGGCATGACACCAACAATTGTTGGGCCCTCAAAAATAAGATCCAGGACTTGATAGATGCTAAAGAGGTGGAATTCGACGCCCCTGAAAATCCTAAAGTGATCTCTGCTCCAATGCCAAAACATGGTCACAATGTCCATGCTGTTGAAGAAGACCTTTTTGTTGCTACTGTTGATGATTTGATGACTCCGCTACCGATAATCAAGTTGAATATGTTGAAGGCTGGGATTTTCCCAGGCTGTGAAGAAGATTGCTACCTTTGTTCGTCCTTACCAATCGACTGTCCATTGTTGAAGTTAGGCATCCAACGCCTAGTGGATAACCAAGAGATACTTTTTGAAAAGACTCTTGTTACACTGACTCCTGTTAATGATGTTTCGATAATTACCATATCCGCCAATCTTTCCAAGGTCTCCAAAAGACCTGTTAAGATTATATTTGATCCGAAGATTTTACCTTTGAAGATCACTATGCCGGGGCCTATCCCGTACAAGTCCAACAAATAAATACCGTGGAACTATGAGGGAGAGATCTTCTACCATGGTGTTAAGCAAATCGAATCAACTGAAGAGATTTCTGATGAAGAGACTTCCGATATTGGAAACATTGCCGGAACGAGTAAAATCACCCGCAGTGGAAGAATTTTCTCTCCGGAGATTGCGCCTACAAAGGCAATCTTCGGACCCTCAGTCGCTCCTAAGGTTACTCTTGTACCGGTCAACATATCTGCGAGAACTCCAGTTATTGAAGAAGTTGTGACTCCTGAAGTTGTCCCATCTGCTGATGCTGATGATAGAGGGAAAGGGATCCAAGAAGAGCCTGTCATGATGAGGGCTCAGCCGTTGGTCATCCCCGAGACCTCTCAAAAAGAAATGGAAGAGATTTTGAAAATAATCAAGAAAAGCGATTATAATGTTGTTGAGCAACTGGGGCAAACCCCCTCAAAAATATCTATGCTGGCCTTGTGTGATCGGTGGATTTAGAACTGACAGTTTTTAGCTGGTTTCGCGAAATGTCGCGGAAGCAAGAGTCGCCACCGTCTTTTATTTTCTCCAATATGGAAAGGACAAAAGCACAACAAAATTCCTTATGAGATTGTTTCTCGGTTCGGGAGGTAGATTTATAGAAAGGGAAGGTGTTAACACCCTTTCTATCCGTGGTTATCCACGGGCTCTTAGGTACTTGCTCTTATGTTTTCAAAATGTTTGCTTTTTAAAATGTGAGTGGGCTTGAAAAAGTTTCTTTGAAAGATTTCTGAATAACTCTTGTATCTATCCTCAAGAGTGTTTGAAAACTTTTTTGAAAGTGTGAGGTGCGAAAAGTATTTTGTTTGTTTTTGAAAAGAGCAAGTACCCATGAGTCATCTACCTATCCTAAGGAATTAAAGCTGTGTAAGTGTACTTTAGGTAGTGCCATCCCACCATTGAGAGGTAGGTAGCACCACCATTGGAGGTGTTCGGGTCAATTCGATTGTAGGGATAGTGTGGTCACCGAAGCAACAGTAGGACACCTTAGAAGCTACCCTTATGTCCTTGATCCTTTTTTAATCCGAGGCAACCGTTTCGAGGCAACTGTTTCGAGGCAACTATTTCGAGGCAACTGTTTCGAGGAAACTGTTTCGAGGCAACTGGATCATGAACATAAGGACCGCTAAGATGTCCTATACTTGACGACCACGTTTCGAAGGCAACGAGTGAGGCGTACCCTATAAGTGGTGTGTGCTTTTGTGTGTTGTATTCAGTTAATGTTTGTCTTTGTAATTAGTGAGCTACGAGTTGTTTTTATTTACCATACATTCTTTCATGCAAGTTTAGCAGTTAAGAGGGTGCAGAAAGTAAATTGCGGAAACATAAATCCTACGCTATTACAAGGCGCGGGTCTATACATCGCCAAAAATACAAAGACCCGTTTTTTAGTAAATAAGTACGGAAAGTAAATAAAAAGAGTAAAAGTCCTCATTACTATTACATCCGGAGGCAATTACATAATAATAAACTGTGCGCGAATAAAAATTAAATCGGAACGTTCTAAGGGTGTTGACCCTTTTAAGAAAAGAAATTGAATTTTTTGTGTTTTTGGAATTAAAATGAGATTAAAACTAACTAATGACTAATTAATTAATTTATTAAAAGAAAAATGTTTTTTGTGTTTTTTATGTTTTTAATGAAATAAAATAAAAAGAAGAAAAAAATGTCAAAAGAAAAGCCTAAGTATAAATTTGTTTTTATTTATTATAAAAGGATTAAAATTCAAACCTAATTAAACTAAGTTAATTTAAGTTAGTATTTATTTACAAAATAAAATAATAATAATAATAATAATAATAATGTTAATTCTATTTTTTTTTATTTTTTATGAAAAAGTCTTAATTGGTTAATTTGTTAATAATAATAAAATAAAAAAGGTTAGAAATTAAATTGGAAAATAAAAAATGAAAAGAAAAGAATAAACCAAATGGAGGGGGTATTGGGCCAGGAATGGGGGTGTGTTGTTGAAACTGGAATCAAGTGTGCAAGCATTGACTGGGAACACCATGGTCCACGCCTCATGGCCATCAGATTGGCGTTAGTGGCCACTTGGCGGGATGATCACTTGAGATGCATGATGGACGTTGTTTGGAAGCCTGCATAGGAATACCTTAGAAAAAATAATATTGAGTTTTGGGGCATCTCAAAGCAATTGAACCATACCATTAGTTTCCTGTGGACTCATACAACACAAAACAAGCAACAAATTATGTTAATGATGCATGAACAAATGAATTTCGATTCCGAGAAAATTGTGCAAACCGTGAGTTCGTGTGGGGAGATTCTTTAGGCCTGAGCGCTTGGTTTTGATTCCAAAAGACTCCTGAGAGTTCCTGCAAAGTGTTAGAAACGAGAAAAGGCTTTGAATTGCCTTGGAAGGTGGATTTCAGTTTTGACTTTTTGCTTGATTTTTTTGAATATGGTTTTTTTCGTTTTAGAGATGCTTAGGTTGTCAATTGTTATTGGAAAGCTTGCATATATGTCATGTAATGTGTATCAATCAAAATTATGGTCATTGAAGCCTTGCAATAATGTTCTTGATTTTGCCATAAACTCCATTGAAACAACTTGCCATTTTTGTGTCAAATTTGAATTTTTGCTTAGAATAGGCCCTTGCACGAATTTGGAAGGTGTTTCAAGGTGCATCAAAGCAATTCAACACAAAATATATCCCTCCATTAATTTTCTTGATTTTTATTTGAATTTTAAAGATTTAAAATGAATTAAATCAAATAAAATTAAATAAAAATGAAAAAATTAACTTTTAATCTTGAAATAAATTGTGGGACACGTGGGAGGCATGGCCAAGCTGAAACAAGTGGAAAGAGTGGGCCCCTTTTGTCAAAAATGAAGTTTCAAGGATAATTGACTTTGGCCATTTCACAAAAATTTCCCAACTTCTCCAATGCATATCTTGCTCAATTTTGAAGCTATGAACATGTTCTTGGACATTTTGGAAAGGTCTTGAAGTCCTCTAACCAATGTCTTTGGTCCCATGTCATTTTGATTTACCAATCTCAAGTTATGGTCTTTGACTTAAAGTGCCTTTTTGTTGACTTTTGAAAATGACCTATAATGTTGAAATTGATAACTTTTTGTGAGAGCATTTCTTGGACTTGGAATGTGAAGATGAGTTGTAGGAAATGTATTCCCCTTCAAGATGAGCATTGGATGGGATTTTTCTGATGAACCATGAAAAAGGTATGCCTTGGTCAAGTTACAATTGACTTTTCAGCTGTCCAAAAATAGAAACTTTTGACACCTTGATGATTTTTGAGCCATTCTTGTGAAATCATGGTCAAGACTTGACCAAATGATGATTGTGGCTTCAAAATAAGATGTTGACCAAAAAGTTTGACTTTTGACTGCCAAATGACCATTTTGCCCCTACAGTTGACTGTTGAGCAATTAGGGTTTTTGACTGTGCAACTTGACCTTGTGAGCCTTGAAACTTGACATGTAGGTGCTTGACAATGTTTATGAGCATATGGGACTTGATTGAGCCCTTGAAAACTTCAACTTCCTTGCAAGAACCAAAACCCTAATTTGACTGGCTTTAGGAGAATGGTTGACTGTGTAGCCCTTGAGTAGACTTTGAACCCT
This sequence comes from Vicia faba, assembly GCA_948472305.1. Lineage (NCBI taxonomy): Eukaryota > Viridiplantae > Streptophyta > Magnoliopsida > Fabales > Fabaceae > Vicia > Vicia faba. The sequence continues at coordinate 258,590,650 of OX451741.1, forward strand.
TTGAGGCAAAACTTTGAAGATTATGGGAGGGAAAATTTTGGGGTACAACAGTTGCCCCTGTTCAATCTTCTTAGACCTGAGGATGTAGATAGGCTTGTGTGCCTTTCGTGATCCGAGGGTGGAAGATGATTGAACACTAGAGTGCCCAGAAATTTGCACTCACATAGTAGAGTATCAGTAGTGTGATGTCGGGAATGGGCTTACAGATGCCATTTGGAGAGATGATGGATAAGAGGATGGGATTATAGATGCCATCTGGAAGTGTGACAGAACCTTGTCGGGAATGGGCTTATGGATGCCATTTGGAAGCGTCATGGATAGTTGAATCTGAATAAGAAGTAGAATGGCTTCCGTGTCTGGAGCATATCTAGCCTATGTCTGATTGTTGATGCCTGAATAAATAGTATAATGACCGTCGTGTCTGGGGTATATCCATAATGTGTCTGAATGAGTGACAGAATGTCATCCGAATCTGGATCGTATCTGGAATGTCTTTTAAATGAATCTGGACAAAACAATAGAATAACATCCGGGTTCGAAGCATCTCTAAGTTGTCTTTAGAAGTTGGGCAGTAGAATAGCGTCCGGGTCAGGAGCATCTCTAAGCTATCTCTGGAGGGAAATCTGGAATAAACAATAGAATAGCATCCGTGATTGGAGCATCTCTAAGTTATCTTTAGGAGTTTGACTCTGAATAAGCAATAGGACATCATCCGCGTCGGGAGCATCTCTAAGCTATTTCTGAAAGGAAATCTGGAATAAGTATCAGAACTTCGCCATGCCTGGGTCATATCTGAATTATCTCTAGAAGGAGTCTTGAATAAGAAAAAGAACAACATCCATATCTGGAGCATTTCCAAGCTATCTCTGAAAGGAAATTTGGAATAAGTATCAGAACATCGCCATGCCTGGGTCACATCTGAACTATCTCTAGAAGGAGTCTTGAATAAGCAAAAGAACAACATCCATATCTGGAGCATTTCCAAGCTATCTCTGAAAGGAAATCTGGAATAAGTATCAGAACGTCGCCATGCCTGGGTCACATCTGAACTATCTCTAGAAGGAGTCTTGAATAAGCAAAAGAACAACATCCATATCTGGAGCATTTCCAAGCTATCTCTGAAAGGAAATCTGGAATAAGTATCAGAACGTCGCCATGCCTGGGTCACATCTGAACTATCTCTAGAAGGAGTCTTGAATAAGCAAAAGAACAGCATCCATATCTGGAGCATTTCCAAGCTATCTCTGAAAGGAAATCTGGAATAAGTATCAGAACGTCGCCATGCCTGGGTCACATCTGAACTATCTCTAGAAGGAGTCTTGAATAAGCAAAAGAACAGCATTCATATCTGGAGCATTTCCAAGCTATCTCTGAAAGGAAATCTGGAATAAGTATCAGAACGTCGCCATGCCTGGGTCACATCTGAACTATCTCTAGAAGGAGTCTTGAATAAGCAAAAGAACAACATCCATATCTGGAGCATTTCCAAGCTATCTCTGAAAGGAAATCTGGAATAAGTATCAGAACGTCGCCATGCCTGGGTCACATCTGAACTATCTCTAGAAGGAGTCTTGAATAAGCAAAAGAACAACATCCATATCTGGAGCATTTCCAAGCTATCTCTGAAAGGAAATCTGGAATAAGTATCAGAACGTCGCCATGCCTGGGTCACATCTGAACTATCTCTAGAAGGAGTCTTGAATAAGCAAAAGAACAGCATCCATATCTGGAGCATTTCCAAGCTATCTCTGAAAGGAAATCTGGAATAAGTATCAGAACGTCGCCATGCCTGGGTCACATCTGAACTATCTCTAGAAGGAGTCTTGAATAAGCAAAATAACAACATCCATATCTGGAGCATTTCCCTGCTATATCTGAAAGGAAACTCTTGAATAAGCAAAAGGACAGCATCCATATTTGGAGCATTCCCAAGCTATCTCTGAAGAGAAAATCTGAATAAGCAAAAGAACAACATCCATCTCTGGAGCATTTCCTAGCTATCTTTTTAATGTAGATATGCCCTGTCTAGATACAGGTATCGAATCCACAATCAACTGCTCACAGATATGCCCTGGCTAGATACAAGTATCGAATCTGGAACTGCGATAGTTGATGGTAATCATCTTTGGATTGACCTTTTTCCTAAAAAGGTAAAACATCAGTTGTATGCAATGTCATGATGTATGAAATGCATGGTGTCATGATTGTTCTCAGGGAGAAGTGAGATTGTGTTGTATGATGCGTATGCATGCTATAATGTATGAAGATGTGATGTTCATGAATGTATCTTCGTCTGGGAAAGTAAATCCTTGACGCATGCCGGGAAGTTGAATCCTGGGCTGATGTTGAAGAACATAGTTCTTCGTTTCCGCTGGGGATGATGATTACAAGAATAAACCGGTAGGAGAAGATGACTCCGTTGGGGAATAAACTTGTTGGAGAGATTACTCTGCGGGGAATTACTCTGTGGGAAGAGATACTTCGCTGAGAATTTGATGATAACTCCGCTGAGGGATACCGTTGATAAGCTTTGTTGAGGGAATTGATGAACTCTGCTGGGGGGTAGGAAGAAACTTCGCCGAGGACGATCTTTCCGTGGTCATTAGCTGAGGATAACCCAGTTATAAGCCCTGGTGGGGAATAACCTTTGGATAAAGTCGGGGAGACGCGTTCGTGCTTTGCAGGGGATAAGCTTCCGGAATCTACTAGGGATAAGCTTCCTACTGGGGTGTCTGGTATTCTACCGGGGAACAATCTTATCTTAAGACTGCTGAGGATGCTTGCTTAGGAACATCTGTATACTCCACTGGGGAATATTGAGATTTTCTGGGGATACCCAACTTCCTTAAGGCTGACAGTAGACTAACTCTGCTTGGGGGAGAGTGTTGCTGACTTGCTTGGGATACTGTGCCTTGTTAGGGTTGATTGGAGACCAACTGCTTGGGGGAGAATTGTTGAATCTTGTCTTACTCTGGGAGTGAAGGTATCTTGCGCCTGGAGGACAGAGCAGTTTGTACAGTTAGACGATTCTTATTGCCCCAGTTTCTGCGGGAGAAGAAGGCCTATGAGGTGCTTGATGACTGCCGATTTGACAGATCTTCTTCTGGTAGGAAAGTGACGAGAAGACAGGACATAGTCGTACGCTTTGATCTCTAACTTTTTCCTGGACCGCCCTTTCGGGTTTTCAGTCCAACGGGATATCCATTTTTGCCCAAGCCGCCTTTTCAGGTTTTCGACTTGTCGGGTGTACAGATTTTTCATTTTCGGCCCTTATTTTTGCCCGAACCCTTTTGGTTCGCCGGGAAGCCCTTATTTTTGCCTAGGTGTGTCAACCTAGCGGGTCTTTGCTTATGCGTAGTGTTTTTTTTTTCCGACTATGTCCGTGCTCTCAAGATGCAGGGAGTTGTCACTGTCAGTAGTGCAGTGTTACCATGCCACCAGAAGATCTTCGTTTGATCGTCCAATGCCCCAAGTGATCCAGATGGAGATTTGCCCCAAGCTGGTTGGCCTTTTGAGAGATTCTTCGAATCTTGACCTAACTGCCCCAGATGATGGACAATGATCATGTCGTGCCCCCTGATTGGGGGTGCTTTTGTTCATTTAGACATTCGTCGTGCAAAATAGTCATATGCAAACAATGTTATATTAAGAATGCAACACTTATGTCTGTCTTGAAATTTTTGAAAATGCATTTTCAGTAAAACAAGCAAATTTTGTAAAATGTGATGTCAACTCAGTATTTTACAGCAAGCCTTAAGGAGTCAGGATACCTTTCGTAACAGTATGCCTTCGAACTAAACCATGCTTCAGCTAGGACTTTTAAGGGTTGTAACGTGGTCTGGTTCACTGTTTAAGAAACAAAGGAAAAGGCTCAAATTATATTTGTACCCACCCGCTCTTCGTGATGTTCTTCAAACCTAAACTCAGCTGATCGTGCGTTTAGATCTCGTTTGAGTCTTTGTCCTGATGTTCCAATGATGGTTCGGATATTGATAGATTATTTTGAATAGGAAGTCATTTCTTTTTTGTTGAGAGTCTGTAGGACCTCTTTGTTTTTTATTTTTATTATCCATGTTTTTTGCCTGAACTGTTTCTTTTACAGTCAGCGGGATGCCCCAGTTTTGTAAGTCTCCTTTATAGGTTTTGACTTATTGGGCTTTTATTTTGGGAGATAATGACTGCCTGTCTTTATGATTATTTGGAACCATCACTGTCTTTTGTTTTAGAAGGACCTCTTTGATGCCATTCGTTGTGCACTTGGATCAACTGAGAGAACTACCCTGCCCCAGGTTATGATTAAGGGTTTTAATTTTTTTGTGAAAAGAAAAACTCCTACTTCTTTGGCTCAAAGGGGTTGACGAGGGATTATCATCCTTATAACTCCAGTGTTTAGGAATTGAAACAATGCCTGTACCTCATCAGCGGGGTCTGTTCAAAAGCATACTGTAGATTGTGGTATCGTTTTCGTCATCCCCCCTCAAGAGGCTTAGAATTATTAACCGAGAGTTGGACATCACAAAAAATATGAAAGCAATTTGAATATAATGAAAATAATTGGATTAATTCAAAAACAGACATATGCAGTGCATTAGTGAAATAAAAGAGTTTTCTATGACATTAATTGTTTGTATAAGCAAAAAATTACAACTCGGAAATTCAAATAAACAAAAGCCTTCAATGATTGGGCAAAGGAGCATTGATTATGTTTGGAGTCTCTGACGCTTCAAACTGAATCTCTCCGGCGTCGATCATGTCTTGAATCTTGTTCTTCAAAGGCCAGCAGTTGTCCGTAGTATGACCCGAGCTATCGGAGTGGTATGCGCACCTCTCATTAGGATGGTAGTTGGGAGTAGAGGTGTTTGGATTCCTGAGAGGAGCCCTCAAGGTAATCAGCCCTGCCTTCAACATTTGTTGTAGCGCTTGATCCAGTGGCATGTAGATTTTAGTGAATTGTCTCTTGGGTGCAACCTCCTTACGTTGATGCCCCTGTCCTTGTTGAGCAGGCCTAGGATTAGAGATCTGGACTGCCCCTACATGTTGATCATGGCGACCCTTTTGGCTGTACGCAGCATTGGCCTCTTTCTTCCCAGTGTAAGGCTTTTTGTGAGTATCAGAAGGTGCAGCTTCTTGAATCTTTCCAGCCTTGATGCCAGCTTCGATCCTCTCCCCGATCAAGATCAAATCTGTAAACCCAGCAGAAGAATTTCCAATCAGATGGTTGAAGAAGGGACCAGACAAGGTCCCCAAGAACATGTCAACGAGCTCACGGTCAGTCAAGGGCGGCTGCACCCTTCCAGCCAGATCTCTCCACCTTTACGCATACTCCTTAAAACCTTCACTCGTCCCAAGTGACATACCCTGGAATTGGGTACGCGTGGGAGCGAGGTCGGCATTATACTGATATTGCTTATAAAAAGCAGTTGCCAGGTCCTCCCAGTTACGAATACTGGTTCCATCCAACTGATAGAACCAATTGAGCTGAGTCCCTGAAAGACTCTCCTGGAAGAAATGGATCCATAGATTCTTGTCTGCCGTGTAGGGCTGGATCTTCCTTGCGTATGAACGGAGGTGAAGCTTAGGACAGGAAACCCCGTCGTACTTTATAAAGGCAGGTGCCTTGAACTTGTGAGGGATCACCACCCCAAAAGATAAACCTAGGTCCCCAAAGTCCAACCCAGGCACTTGTTGGATATCCATAGCATTTAACCGGTCCTCCAGGTGTTTGTACTTGTCTTCAGCAGGGGGGTATTGTTCATCATTGAAGTTTGTCTCAGTGTCAGAGACCACAGGGCTAGGAACCTCTCTCCCTTGGTGACTGCCTTCCCCCACAGATGGAGTAGTCCTCTCAGCTTCATTATGCAGTGTGTTCCCAGATTTGCGTCTAGGGTTGAACAGAACAGTCCTCTTGTTCTTCTTCTTCTGAATCAGAGTCTTCAATTCCTTTTGACCCTGGGCTAGGCTCATAATCAACTCCTGGAACTGGGCATTCTGGGCCTGGAGGGCCTTGATAGCTTGTCCATTGGATGATTCAGGATTCATGATGACTGCTGAAATAAACAGCGAAGAAGGTAAGTGACCTGCAACAAGTGTACCTGTAATGCAATGATATGTATGATATGCATGCAATGTTTTCAAGGACCTCACGGGATAAACAAAGAAGTTTGTTAGAATTTGAATCCGATGGCTTGATTGAAGGAACTGCATATCATTGAGAGTCCTTCTTCAAGAGTCAAGGCTCACCATATCGAGTGGGTCATAGCCCCTGACTCAAGTCCTTAACCTTGGCTAGAGGAAAATAAATCCCCTTTGCCCCTTGCTAGACATTTGATTCATCATGACCTGCATCACAAGCCCTTGAGATCCTTGAAATGGATTAGTCCTTATGTAGGATGTATGCAATGGTATGATGGTATGATGTTATGCTGTGGAGCAATGTAGGTAAACCCTGTTATGAGTCCAGATTAAGGACTGTAAACAAAACCTGCAAGAAACTCAAGTGTCAGATAACAAGTATGCAAGTAGTAAAGTTTTGAAGGCACAGAAGTCACACAAAGAGCCCTTAGAGTTTAGGCCAGCATGAAGTTTGGGGTACTACCCTCTTGAAGTTGGTGGGCTCAAACCTGTCCTATCAAAGTAACTGGGTTCTAAGAAGCTCAATATCATTGGATTGTTTTCTGTGTTCATCGTTTCGATTTAGCCTCTGAACTGGCGATCAAAATATCCCAAGAAAACAACCGTCAATGAGTGTAGCATCGAGTATCAACCAACTTCGGACTGCACCAAAGTCAGTTATCTCACTACCCTAAAGAGGCCAAGATGGTTCAATTAAGGTTCCTACGGTCAGTTGATGCTTCACGACACCACGCGGCGGCCGCGTACTCTCCTTGACTTGACTCAAGGGTTACCGGTACTCACCAAAGTTCCACATCAACGTAGCAGACTGCTTCAACCGTGTCGGTATACCCCGCACAGTTCCCTCACAGTCTTGTTGCTACTTTCTAAGAAGGTATCCCCCAGATCCGGGTTAGGATCTATAGAACTCCCAAGACAGTACCCACAATAATAAAGCAAACAATTCAGACAATTGAAAACACAAGTGATCTTAGTCCTAAGGTACACCTCACTTTTATATTATCCCCAGCAGAGTCGCCAGTTCTGTGATCGGTGGATTTAGAACTGACAGTTTTTAGCTGGTTTCGCAAAATGTCGCGGAAGCAAGAGTCGCCATCGTCTTTTATTTTCTCCAATATGGAAAGGACAAAAGCACAACAAAATTCCTTATGATATTGTTTCTCGGTTCGGGAGGTAGATTTATAGAAAGGGAAGGTGTTAGCACCCTTTCTATCCGTGGTTATCCACGGGCTCTTAGGTACTTGCTCTTATGTTTTCAAAATGTTTGCTTTTTAAAATGTGAGTGGGCTTGAAAAAGTTTCTTTGAAAGATTTCTGAATAACTCTTGTATCTGTCCTCAAGAGTGTTTGAAATTTTTTTTGAAAGTGTGAGGTGCGAAAAGTATTTTGTTTGTTTTTGAAAAGAGAAAGTACCCATGAGTCATCTACCTACCCTAAGGAATTAAAGTTGTGTAAGTGTCCTTTAGGTAGTGCCATCCCACCATTGAGAGGTAGGTAGCACCACCGTTGGAGGTGTTCGGGTCAATTCGATTGTAGGGATAGTGTGGTCACCGAAGCAACAGTAGGACACCTTAGAAGCTACCCTTATGTCCTTCATCCTTTTTTAATTCGAGGCAACCGTTTCGAGGCAACTGTTTCGAGGCAACTATTCCGAGGCAACTGTTTCGAGGCAACTTTTTCGAGGCAACTGGATCATGGACATAAGGACCGCTAAGACGTCCTATACTTGACGAAGACGTTTCGAAGGCAACGAGTGAGGCGTACCCTAGAAGTGGTGTGTGCTTTTGTGTGTTGTATTCAGTTAATGTTTGTCTTTGTAATTAGTGAGCTACGAGTTGTTTTTATTTACCATACATTCTTTCATGCAAGTTTAGCAGTTAAGAGGGTGCGGAAAGTAAATTGCGGAAACATAAATCCTACGCTATTACAAGGCGCGGGTCTATACATCACCAAAAATACAAAGACCCGTTTTTTAGTAAATAAGTACGGAAAGTAAATAAAAACAGTAAAAGTCCTAATTACTATTACATCCGGAGGCAATTACATAATAATAAACTGTGCGCGAATAAAAATTAAATCGGAACGTTCTAAGGGTGTTGACCCTTTTAAGAAAAGAAATTGAATTTTTTGTGTTTTTGGAATTAAAATGAGATTAAAACTAACTAATGACTAATTAATTAATTTATTAAAAGAAAAATGTTTTTTGTGTTTTTTATGTTTTTAATGAAATAAAATAAAAAGAAGAAAAAAATGTCAAAAGAAAAGCCTAAGTCTAAATTTGTTTTTATTTATTATAAAAGGATTAAAATTCAAACCTAATTAAACTAAGTTAATTTAAGTTAGTATTTATTTACAAAATAAAATAATAATAATAATAATAATAATGTTAATTCTATTTTTTTTGATTTTTTATGAAAAAGTGTTAATTGGTTAATTTGTTAATAATAATAAAATAAAAAAGGTTAGAAATTAAATTGGAAAATAAAAAATGAAAAGAAAAGAATAAACCAAATGGAGGGGGTATTGGGCCAGGAATGGGGGTGTGTTGTTGAAACTGGAATCAAGTGTGCAAGCATTGACTGGGAACACCATGGTCCACGCCTCATGGCCATCAGATTGGCGTTAGTGGCCACTTGGCAGGATGATCACTTGAGATGCATGATGGACGCTGTTTGGAAGCCTGCATAGGAATACCTTAGAAAAAATAATATTGAGTTTTGGGGCATCTCAAAGCAATTGAACCATACCATTAGTTTCCTGTGGACTCATACAACACAAAACAAGCAACAAATTATGTTAATGATGCATGAACAAATGAATTTCGATTCCGAGAAAATTGTACAAACCGTGAGTTCGTGTGGGGAGATTCCTTAGGCCTGAGCGCTTGGTTTTGATTCCAAAAGACTCCTGAGAGTTCCTGCAAAGTGTTAGAAACGAGAAAAGGCTTTGAATTGCCTTGGAAGGTGGATTTCAGTTTTGACTTTTTGCTTGATTTTTTTGAATATGGTTTTTTTCGTTTTAGAGATGCTTAGGTTGTCAATTGTTATTGGAAAGCTTGCATATATGTCATGTAATGTGTATCAATCAAAATTATGGTCATTGAAGCCTTGCAATAATGTTCTTGATTTTGCCATAAACTCCATTGAAACAACTTGCCATTTTTATGTCAAATTTGAATTTTTGCTTAGAATAGGCCCTTGCACGAATTTGGAAGGTGTTTCAAGGTGCATCAAAGCAATTCAACACAAAATATATCCCTCCATTAATTTTCTTGATTTTTATTTGAATTTTAAAGATTTAAAATGAATTAAATCAAATAAAATTAAATAAAAATGAAAATTTTAACTTTTAATCTTGAAATAAATTGTGGGACACGTGGGAGGCATGGACAAGCTGAAACAAGTGGAAAAAGTGGGGCCCTTTTGTCAAAAATGAAGTTTCAAGGATAATTGACTTTGGCCATTTCACAAAAATTTCCCAACTTCTCCAATGCATATCTTGCTCAATTTTGAAGCTATGAACATGTTCTTGGACATTTTGGAAATGTCTTGAAGTCCTCTAACCAATTTCTTTGGTCCCATGTCATTTTGATTTACCAATCTCAAGTTATGGTCTTTGACTTAAAGTGCCTTTTTGTTGACTTTTAAAAATGACCTATAATGTTGAAATTGATAACTTTTTGTGAGAGCATTTCTTGGACTTCGAATGTGAAGATGAGTTGTAGGAAATGTCTTCCCCTTCAAGATGAGCATTGGATAAGATTTTTCTGATGAACCATGAAAAAGTTATGCCTTGGTCAAGTTACAGTTGACTTTTCAGCTGTCCAAAAATAGAAACTTTTGACACCTTGATGATTTTTGAGCCATTCTTGTGAAATCATGGTCAAGACTTGACCAAATGATGATTGTGGCTTCAAAATAAGATGTTGACCAAAAATTTTGACTTTTGACTGCCAAATGATCATTTTGCCTCTATAGTTGACTGTTGAGCAATTAGGGTTTTTGACTGTGCAACTTGACCTTGTGAGCCTTGAAACTTGACATGTAGGTGCTTGACAATGTTTATGAGCATATGGGACTTGATTGAGCCCTTGAAAACTTCAACTTCCTTGCAAGAACCAAAACCCTAATTTGACTGGCTTTAGGAGAATGGTTGACTGTGTAGCCCTTGAGTAGACTTTGAACCCTTTGAGGCAAAACTTTGAAGATTATGGGAGGGCAAATTTTGGGGTAGAACACCTTGCTTTTTTGTTCAAAAGCTAATACCAAAGCTTTGATCAAATTCTTGAAGACGACCCATGTGCCCTAGGAAACCTCCGCGGACTAGTACCAAGAATGTGTAGCTATCCTAACAGCAGACAACGGTCTAGGATTCTCCGACGCTAACCTAACAGTCAAAGGGAGGAAACATAATGACACCATGCATGTCTCGGTGGAATGCAGAGGGACTACTCTGGCACATGTTCTGGTGGACACTGGTTCATTGTTGAATGTCTTACCAAAGAAGGCATTGGATAGGCTAGATTGTTAAGGTCTAACTTTGAAGCCCAGCAACATCATTGTCAGAGCCTTTGATGGTTCTAAAAAGATGGTCAACAGGGAGGTGGACATCCCGATTAAAGTGGGAACTAAAACCTTCAACTCCACATTCTATGTCATGGACATTCGTCCCTCCTATTCTTGCTTGTTGGGAAGACCCTGGATTCATTATGCTGGAGCTGTTACTTCAACTCTGCATCAAAAGCTCAAGTACCCTGTTCAAGGGAAAATTGTGACAGTTCACGGTGAAGAGGAATACATGATAAGCCATCTTAATTATTTCCGCTATGTAGAATTGGATGGTGAATTCACCGAAACCCCCTTTCAGCATTTTGAGGAGGTAGCTCAGGAGATTGCAGCAACCAAGACAGTGCCTTCTGTACCCATGATTACCCGACCTCTGCCTCAGATGTCGTCACTCAAACATGCAAAGGCTGTGATTGAAGAAGGAGGAAGCACAATCTGGGGGAAACTTCCCGATTTTCCTTTCAAATCTGATAAATTTGGCTTGGGTTTCACTACTTCTGCTCATAAGGCTGTGCATCGCTCCCAGGCTGGAGGGCCACCAGTGAAGATCACTCATCATGGAGTCAATGCTTTGGAGGATGGTGAAGAGGAGAGCAACCTAGAAGAATGGATTTTCCCTACCGTTGAAGGAGGCTTATGCAATTGGGAGGCAAAGGATTTTATTCCCATTACTTTCATCGATCAGTAATTTATCTTTCAAACATTTATGTTGGTTTGTAATAATTCCTAAATAATTTGTACACTTTTAACCTTGTGCCTTACCCGAGGTACATAGGTCCATTTGTAAGGGTTTGATTTTTCATCTTCATATGCCATTTTAATGAATCATGGACGTTTTCACATATAAACTTTTGTGTTCATTTTCTTTCCTTTTTACATTTTATTTGTTTAAAGGTGGCTATCCCTTACACATTTCCACACTCACCAATGCAAGTACCCATCCATTCCGGATTCCATGGGTAACAATTCTGCTATGGCCTTTAGTGACTCTCAAGATCTGGTCTACCATGCCGAATACGAAGGTGATGAAGACTGTGAAGTGCCTGGAGAATTGGCTAGACTGCTGCAACAAGAACAAAGGGCTATTCTACCTCACGAGGAGTTGTTAGAGACTATCAACTTGGGTACAGAGGAAGACAGAAAAAAATTTAGAGTGGGTGCCAACCTAGAGACAAATGTCAAGGAGCGCTTAGTTCAGCTGTTGAATGAATATGTTGAAATCTTCGCCTGGTCCTACGAAGACATGTCGGGACTTGATACAGATATTGTGGTTCACTGTCTCCCTACAAGAGAAGACTATCCACCAGTTAAACAGAAAGTTCGCCGCATGAGGCCCGACATGTCTGAAAAGATCAAAGTTGAAGTTATGAAGCAGTTCAATACTGGCTTTCTTGCAGTTACATCCTATCCACAATGGGTTCCTAACATTGTGCCCGTGCCTAAGAAGGACGGAAAAGTCAGAATGTGCATGGATTACAGAGACTTAAACAGGGCCAACCTTAAAGATGACTTTCCACTTCCGCACATTGACATCTTGGTTGACAACACAACTCAGCAAAAGGTATTTTCTTTCATGGATGGATTTTCAGGGTACAACCAGATCAAAATGGCCCCTAAAGACATGGAGAAAACTACCTTCGTTACACAGTGGGGTACGTTCTGTTATAAAGTGATGCCATTCGGACTGAAGAATGTCGGGGCAACGTATCGGCGTGACATGGTGGCTTTGTTTCATGATATGATACATCATGAGATAGAGGTCTACGTAGACGACATGATAGCCCGTTCACAAACTGAAGAAGAACACCTCGACCATCTACAAAAGCTGTTTTTCAGGTTGAAAGAATACAAGCTCAGACCGAACCCTAACAAGTGCACTTTCAGAGTCAGATCCGATAAACTCTTGGGTTTCATCGTCAGTAACAAAGGCATCGAGGTTGATCCTGCCAAAGTCAAAGCTATACAAGAAATGCCTGCCCCTCGCACTGAGAAGGACGTCAGAGGTTTCTTGGGACGCCTAAACTACATTTCAAGGTTCATCTCTCACCTAACATCTACCTGTGAGCCAATCTTCAAGCTGTTGAAGAAAGATCAGGTGGTTAAATGGAATGATGACTGTCAAGTTGCTTTCGATAAAATCAAGTAGTATTTGTTGGAACCTCCTATCTTGTTGCCACCCGTTGAAGGAAGGCTGTTAATCATGTATCTGACTGTCCTGGAGAATTCAATGGGGTGCGTACTGGGCCAACATGACGATTCTGGCCGAAAAGAGCATGCCATTTATTACCTTAGCAAAAAGTTTACCGACTGTGAGACCCGATACTCACTGCTCGAGAAAACTTGTTGCGCTTTGGTATGGGCTGCTCGCCGTCTAAGGCAGTATATGTTGACACATACCACTTTGCTGATCTCTAAGATGGATCCGATCAAATACATCTTTGAAAATCCTGCACTATCTGGAAGAATCGCTTGATGGCAGATGATCCTCAAAGTATGATATACAGTACACAACCCAAAAAGCTATAAAGGGGAGCGTAGTAGCCGATCATCTGGCCCATCAAGCTGTCGAAGATTACCAATCCATGAGGTTCGAATTTCCCGACGAGGATATCATGACTTTGAGCAACATTGAAGAAAACAGACCATATGACGGACCTGAACAAGGATCCCGATGGACCCTGTATTTTGATGGTGCCTCCAATGCACTTGGCAACGATATTGGCGCAGTACTTACCTCTCCAGAAGGTTTCCATACACCTTTCACTACCAGACTCTGCTTCAGCTGTACCAACAACATGGCCGAGTATGAAGCTTGTATCTTTGGTCTCAAGGCTGCTATTGACTTGGGAATCAAATCTTTAATTGTATTTGGGGACTCAGCTTTGGTTATCAGTCAAATCAAAGGAGAGTGGGATACTAAACATCCAAACCTCATCCCTTACAAAGAACATGTCTTGACATTGTTACCATATTTCGAGCAGATTACCTTCGAGCACTTCCCGCTAGAAGAGAATCAGCTAGCTGATGCGCTAGCTACAATGTCATCCATGTTTAAACTTAACTGGGATAATGAGGCTCCTCAAATCACCATTGAACGGATGGACGAACCTGCACATTGTCACAAGATTAATACCGAAGAAGTAGTGGACCGAACGTGGTTTCATGACGTCAAAAGGTATCTCGAAGCACAAGAATACCCTGAAGGAGCTTCAGTCAACGACAAAAAGTTCTTAAGAAGGTTCTCAGCTAAGTTCTTCCTGAGCAATGGTATCCTATACAAGTGCAATCATGATTTCATTCTACTCCGTTATGTGGACAAGGTCAAAGCTGAGCAGATCATGGCTGAACTGCACAATGGTACTTTTGGCACTCACTCAAGTGGATATACGATGGCTAAGAAGATTCTACGGGCAGGCTATTACTGGTCTACCATGGAAGCTGACTGCCATCAACATTCCCGTACTTGTCACAAATGTCAAATCTACGCTGACAAGATACATATACCTTCAGTTCCTCTCAATGTCTTAACAACTCCTTGGCCATTTGCTATGTGGGAAATCGACATGATTGGAGAGATCAAGCCTACAACATCCAATGGACACTGTTTCATCCTGGTGGCCATTGATTACTTCACCAAGTGGGTCGAAGCTGCTTCCTTCGCATCCATTACAAAGAATGTTGTTGCCCGCTTCATCAAGCAGAACCTCATTTGCCGGTACGTCATCCTTGACAGAATCATCACTGACAACGGTACAAACTTGAACAACACTATAATCATCGCCTTGTGCGAGCAGTTCCAGATTCAACATCACAATTCATCTCCCTATCGGCCAAAGATGAACGGTGATGTCGAAGCTGCGAACAAAAATATCAAGAAGATCATTCAAAAGATGACAGTCACCTACAAGGACTGGCATGAGATGTTGTCGTTTGCTCTGCACGGGTACCGTACCACGGCATGCACTTCAACTGGGGCAACACCCTTTTCTTTGGTATACGGCATGGAAGCTGTTTTACCTATCGAGGTTCAGATTCCCTCTTTGAGAATCATGAAAGATGCTGGTTTGAGTGAAGACGATTGGATTCAGACCCGGCTTGATCAACTTAACTTGATTGATGAAAAGCGACTTACTGCTGTTTGCCATGGTCAGGCGTATCAGAAACGAATGATCAAGGCATTCAACAAGAAAGTCAGATGCCAGGTATATCAAGTCGGGGATCTTGTAATCAAGCGGATCATGTTGCCGCAAAGTGATCCCAGGAGCAAATGGACTGCTACTTACGAAGGACCATTTGTGATCAAAAACATCTTTTCTGGTGGGGCAATGATCCTGACCACCATGGACGGTGATGACCTGTCACACCCTGCGAACACAGACATAGTCAAAAGATACTACGCATAAACAACCTGGCAAGTCGAAAACACGAAAGGGCTTCTTGGGAAAAAATGGGCATCCCGGTGAATCGAAAACCCGAAAGGGTGGTTCAGGCAAAAATTAGGGATAAATCAAAAAAATTTGTACACCCGGCAAGTTAAAACCCGAAAGGGCAACTTGGGAAAAAAAGGGTTTCTCGGTGGACTGAAAACTCGAAAGGGCAGTCTAGGAAAAAGTTAGGGAATTAAAGCGTATGACTATGTCTCGTCGGATCACTTTAAGGACAATCTCTTCACATACAAGCTCCGGGCTTCTGATCAATCCAATCATCGTCGGACAAAGCAATGAATGGACAAGATACTCAGAGTTATGAAGGCTATAGCAGAATGGGACCCCCCATGGAATTTTTACACATAGCCATCTTTCTTTGTATAAATTTTTCTCAATTTTTATGACAACATTCTCTTACTAGAATGTCTGTCTCCTTTGTACAAAATACTTACACAAAGTTAATACAAAGATACTTCAAAGTGCAGAAAAATATCTGCCTTTTCTTTTTCTTTACACTTGTGTTTTATTTGAAAACGTCCAATGGTTTATTAAATGAACATATGCATTTGAATATAATCACTGTTTACAAATAAACAAAATGAGAAAGAATAATTACTGACAGGTTGAAAGTATAGGAAAACGTCTTCAGGCTATTCCAAGAGAAATCCCCTGCAATACATCATCTAGATCCCCAGCGGAGCTAAAACCTTGAAATACGTATCCCCAGTGGAATTAATTTCAAAATCCTCTCCAAAGTCGAAACTTCAAACTCCCAATCCCCAACGGAGTCATAATTCAAACCTTTAATTCTCATCGGAGTTAAAATCCTCAGCAGAGCAAAAACTTTGGGTCATAAATCCCCAGCAAAGATGAAACCTTCTTCCCCAATGGAGTCAAATTTCCAACTACCAATCCACAGCAGAAACCATCCAGTTTCTCCATATTCCCCAGCAAGTTATCTTAAAATCTGAGAATCAACCAGATAACAATTAACTTTTATCCCCAACTAAGTATAGTTCCCCAATAGATTGGCATACAACCCAAACTCTTGAACTTTTTCCAAACAGGAATAAAACCTCTTCCCCACAGAGTTTTTACTCCCCAACAGAATGAAGATTCTCATTCTTAACTCCCCAGCTTGAAGTTCCCAGGGATTTATTTTCCCTAGCAGATTTAAGATTCTCATTCCTGATTCCCCAGTGAAGTTGTCAGAGTTTTCACCACTCCCCAGCGTGAGTTTGTAAAAAAATTTAATCCCCTTCAGATCGAAGATTCTCATTCTCATTTCTCCAGTGAAGTCCTTTAAGATTTCAATTTCCCCAGAAGATCGAAGATTCTCATTCTTAATTCTCCGCAGGAGCCATCAAAGTCTTCCTTATTCTCCAGCATATCTAGGTTTTCTTTCATCTAATCCCTAGTAGAGATCATCAGAGTTTCCTTATTCCCCAGCCGAGTAAGGATTCCCCTTGTGTAATCTCCAGCCATAGTCATCAAAGATCTCTAGATTCCCCAAGCAAGTTTTTCAAGCAGACTTGAAGGATCCCTATATCCCCAGGAAAGTCATGAAGGATTCTCATATCCCCATAGAAGTTGTCAAAGTTTTTGATAATCCCCACAAGTTTCCAAGGATTTTCTATTCCCAACAGTGGTCCAAGGATCTCTCATCCTCAACAATCAAAGATTTTGAATCTCCAGCAACGGTCAAGGATTTGTTTTCCCCAACAACAGTCAAGGATTTTATTATCTCCGGCTATCAAGGATTTACTTTCCTCAGTAATACAACGAATCAACTTACATGCGCATACATTACATTCATATATCATAAACATTGATAAAGCACATTTTATTGCATCATGCATGTCATGCAACATAACTTTGTGTTTCAGCTAACATTTTACCCTTTTCAGGATAAGATTAAAAGCTATCTTTAACGAATATTCAAAGATTTCAGATACAGTACGGATACACTCTAGACACGGAAGTCATTCTATTACTCATTCAGATCTCTTATTCAGATACAGTATGGATACACTGCAGACACGGAAGTCATTCTGTTACTCATTCAGATCTCTTATTCAGATACAATATGGATACACCCCAGACACGGAGGTCATTCTATTACTCATTCAGAATTCAAAGTCAAGATACAGTACGGATACACACCAGATACGGTAGCCATTCTGTCACTCATTTAGACTTCATCAATTAGATACATATTAGATACGCTCCAGACACGGAAGCCATTCTATTCCTCATTCAGATTCAACAATCAACTTCAAGGTCAGATACACTCCAGACACAAAAGTCATTTTGTCACTTATTCGGATCCCAGTTACAGTACGGATACACTCCAGATACAGAAGCCATTCTGCTACTCATACAAATCTCAATTTCAGATACAGTCCAGATACGCACCAGACACGGTTTCCATTCTGTCACTCATTCAAATTTATCCCCAGCCCAGACACGGATGCCATTCTGTCGCTTATTTAGATTTCAGATTCAGATACAATACAGATACACTCCAGACACGAAAGTCATTTTGTTATTCATTCAAGAATCAAATACAGTTACAGCTCGGATACGCTCCAGACATGGACGCCATTCCTTTGCTCATACAAATTCAATCTCCAGATACAACTCAGATACGTTCCAGATACGGATACCATTATGATGTTCATTCTCCTGATTTTCAACAAACATTCCTGGATGGCATCTTTAAGCCCATCTACAGGAAGATTCTACCATCTCCAAATGGCATCTTTAAGCCCATTTCCTCAACTATATTTTCACAAGTGCAAATTTACGGGCACTTTAGTGTCCAATCATCTTTTACCTTCGAGTCACGAACGACAAACTTGCCAATCTAACTCTTCAGGTTCAAGAAGATTGAACAGGGGCAGCTATTGTACCTCAAAATTTTCCCACTCATTTTATCAAGATTTCCCCTCACAAGACTCTTTGGACTCCAAACAGGATTAGGCTTTGCTCTGCTCAATACATCTCCTTGCATTGTTGACCTGAAATTAGGGTTTGAGTTTGCACAAGGATTTTTGGACTTCCAGTGCCTCATGTGACTTTCATACTTCATGTTGGACTTATAAGATTGCTCATACCAAGTTTTAAGCTTTGAATAAAATATTTTGCCCAGTCAATTAGATAGTTTACCTAAAAATCAACTATATTGGGGAAAAAGTCAATTGTGGCCAATTTACAGTCAAATCTTATAATTTTGTATCCACATCAACATTATAGACTCATATGAACCATTTGATCAAGTTTGGACCACAACTCCTCCAAAACTTTGATCAGATCACCAAAAGGGCAAAATGGTCATTTTTAGGGTTTTGACTGGAGAAGGGCAATTTCTGATTTTTCACCTAGCCAATGGCAAATTAGGTTCAAATATGGTTCCAAGGACTCAATGGAATCATCTTGACCTAATCACAAGGTTCAGAAGATCTCAAAAGCATTGGATTGACTGATGAATTTTCCAATCAACTGATCAAAAATCAACTGTACATTGAAAAGTCAAACTTTGACTTTTTGGTTAAAATCAAGTGCCAAGGGTCATATTTTATCAAGATGTGTCAAAACATGAAACTTTTTCATCAAGAAACTTAATTTTGCAAATTAGGGTTTAAGATTGAAAAATTTCATAACTTAGAAATTTTCCAAGTTATGAAATTTTCTTATTTTTTCCCAACTTTGCCCAACATTTTCACCATGATGCAATTAGATTCAAACAAAACCTCAAACATGAAAGTTGTAGTACTCCATAAAATATACAAATTTTATTCACAAAGTTTTCCGAAAAGATGCTTGGATATCAAGTTATGAGTTTGTGAACAAGGGTCCATGAAACTTTTAACTTAGTCAAATTTTGCCCTAGTTTAGGCAGGATTTTGACCTATCTTCATGGAAATTTTTAACCTAGTTCCAATTGGAATCTCAAAATTCATTTCAAATATGGATTGTAGAGCATGTTGCAAGCTTTCCAAAATGTCAAAGAACTATCCAAAATCATTTGTGGTTAGGGAGAATCGAAGGTTTGAATTTGGCAAAATGTCACTTTGATCCATGGCATTTTTCATGTTGCTACAAGTTGCAATTTCTGTCCAGCCTTGCTCGTACTTGTTTACAGGTCCTTAAACCCTTCCACACTTAAAAATTGAATGCAAACACAATGTATTAAGGCATTGTTCTGAGCTTTATAAGATTACACAAAGGATTAATCCATTTTTGGCAAAAAGATAACAATGCCATTTTGATAAAGGTTGCTTTATGCAATTTTGTTTCTCTTGAGCATTGCACCAAGTCTTTTTCAGCAAACAACATCCAAAAATATCAAGGAAAGTACACCAACTATGTGCATGCTTGGAGCTAGCTTGTACAGGCCTGGCCTTGGTCACTTCTCACTTTTGCTTCAAAACCAAGTCAACTTGCAAAAAGCACATAACTTTGCAATCTGATAAAATAAAAGCTTGTAAACATTTCAAACAAGTTTTGCATATTGCCCAAGGTCAGAAACACGAGCTAGCAACCTCTCAAACACCCTTGTACACAAAAATCACATTTTCTTGCAAAACAGGGCAGGTTCTGCATTTTGGTTTCCAAATCACAAACTACTCGTGCGTTTTGCTTGCAATGAGTTCCAACACACTCCATACAACCTACCTAAACTATCCCAACCATTCCCAAGTCACTGTAACTCCATTTACACACTTCACCATTTCTGAATTTTGAGTTTGCAGGTTGAGTTCTATAGAGAGATTCAAGCAAGTTCAAAGCTAGCTAAGGATTGAGAAAGCTCAAAGGAACTTCAAGGAAGCTCACAAGCATCTCAGGCCTCACTGAAAACCCCTTCATTTCCGTACTCGAGCTTGACTGAAACAGGTAAAGTTCAAACTTCTATCTCTCTATTTAGGAATCATTAGGCTTAGGTTTATGAATAAAAAATGTAGTACTCATTGCCCTTGAGCTGTACATATGCATAGATTTCATTTAAGTTAACTGAGTTGGGAGAATTTGAATGATGAACTTTCTGAAAAAGCTAGGTTAGAAATTAGGGCCAGAGAAATTCTCTCTGGTCTTTGAGAGTTAGGTTAAGTTTTTTATATGGTTAGAATCGTATGATCATGCTCTATAACTTTCATGTTACATGTTTTTGTTTTTAAGCATAAATGCAGGATTTCCAGTTTTGAATACCAGGTGCGCGTTTTTCTTGTCACAAGGTCAGGGATGAAGGCCATTTGGGTTGGGCTTGGCTTGGCATGACTGTTTGCACCCCTTAGCTTGCTGTTTACACCCCCCTTGGCCCATTTGATTTTATTTTGTATATTTTTCTATTTTCTTTTTCATTTCTGACTTTATTTTCTTTTTCTAAACATTAAAAATTACCAAAAATATTTTCTTAAATTTTCATATTTTATTTTATTATTTTTTATTATTTTTTCTAGCATAAAAATAGTTTCTTAAATAATATACTTTTATTTTCTTAAATAAAAACTTGTAAATAACATAAAAAATATCATATATTTTTATATTTATTATTTATACACTTAAATAACATTTTCTCATATATTTTTAATTTTCTAAACATTTGTATATATTTTATTTTATTTACTTGTACACAAATAAATAATTATGATATATATATTTTCTTAAAACAAATTAGGGTTTCCACCCTTAATAAAAATAATATTTTATTTTCTTATTTTTAATACATTAAATAATTTATTTTTACATACATAAAAATAATACAAAAAACACTTTTGCATATTCATATTTATTTGCATATTTAAATATTGTCTATTTATTTATTTGCACAATGAATTTAATATGGTTGTAATAATGTTAGGGCTTTTATTTCTTGCAAATACCCCCTATTCAAACTTATATCCCCCTCCCCATAAAAATGTTGTAATAGTATTAGATTTACTTTTACGCACTTTATTGCTTTTAAATATGCCATGATAGAAAGATTAGGGTTTGTATGCAAAAATCCAAAATCAAACAAATAGCTAGACCTAATACAAGACAAAATGCATGAAAAAATGACAACACAATGAGCACAAGCACCCCTAGGGTTTCATCCACTTGTTGCCTTTAAAATGGCCATGGTATGCATGCTCGTTATCTTGGAAAAACAAAAACAAAACAAAATATCATAGTCCCTCGATGATGCTATCTTGGTTGCCTATACAAAAATGATCTAGTCCCTCAAAAACTTGCTAAGATACATAGCCCCATTGCTATCATGGTCATACGATGACCCGCGCCTGTCCCGTTTAACATCCAAACACAAGGTTGTTTACCAAATACAATGGTAAAACAACAATGTCAAAGGGTTAAAAATGTGTAGGAAAGATCTTTGAGTAGGTAGGTAGATGCTCCTAGTTACTTGATCAAAACTTGCAAATATCCTTGCTATTTTTAAAAACACATCACAACATAATTTCAAAACATTTCCCAAAACAAACTTTCAAACATTGAAATATTTTTCAAAAGACAAACACCTTCGTATACATTCAAACAAGAATCATTACAAAGGTTGCCACAACGATGGCCTCTTTTCAAAATACTTTCAAAACCACACACAAAAGCACCATTTCAAACAACTGAAAAGCAAAAGCAAGTGATCTAAAACAAGTAACTAAGAAACCATGGAAAACCATGGATGAAAAGGGTGATAGCACCTTCCCTTTTCATAATCTACCCCCCGAACCCAAGAAAACATCCCAAAGGTCTTTCCTGTGCTTTTTGACCTTTCGTTTGGATAAATAAAAAGTCGGAGGCGACTCTTACTAAACCGAAACATTTGCGAACACAAACGCAAAACCTCAAGTCAGTTCTCCCACTGCATCACACTGTCAAAAACCAGACATTATGTATCTACACAAAACCTTATGGATCGACTCATCCTGCTTCATCTGTACACTATGAGTCGACACATCCTCCTTATGGATCGACTCATCATGGCTTTAAATCACAGCATGTATCGACACATGCACCTTACCGGTCGACTCATCCTGAGTCTTGCAACTTCCATGCATAGACACAAGCCCTTCTTGTATCGACTAATCCTGAGTTTATCCTTGCATATGTATCGACTCATCCAGCTTGAGGTTGACGCATACTGACCCATTCCTGCATAATTATGTGTTTCCTTTTGTAATCTCACTACGGAAATTATATTACCGTCCTACAAACCTTAATATAAACATGATATTTCATCTCCTAACATTATCCTCTATTACCACATCGATCAAATGATATAATAACATCATTATTCATCAGGAATTCATCAATCTTCATCTTACATCATTCATAATACATCCAATTCAAGAACAAAACAACAATCCTCTAACCCCATATATCAAACATCATGAACCCAATTATAAAGTCAGAACCCCGCCCTTACCTTGGATTGAAGGTCGCTCTACAATTTCCGGGTTGAATCTTCGTTCTTGCGGTTTTCCACTTTTTCCAGCAGCTTCACGTTCTCTTCCAAATCCTTATTTTCTTCTACTGCTTCTTTCTTCTCTACCTTCTCACAAATAATAAAATAACCTAATATTCTATTATTCCTTATTTCTTATTGGGCTCAAAATCTAAACCCCCTTATTACTTCTACTCTCTCAAAATAGGCCCACCTTAAATAATATTGCACTTCTAATATTATTTCACTACATAATATTATATCTCTAATATTATTTCTCCACTTAATATAATAAATCCAATTTAATTATAACACAACCTCACAAATATTCCAAAAATAATTTAATCAAATAATTAATTAAATTACGGGCGTTATAACTCTCCCCCCACTTAGAGTATTTTTGTCCTCGGAAATTTACCTCAATCAAACAATTCAGGATAGGAGTCTCGCATATTGCTCTCCAACTCCCAAGTCATGCTTTCTCCTGCAGCTCCTAATGAAACCACTTTAACCAAGGCAATCTCTTTGCCACTCAGAGTCTTCATTTCACGATCCGTGATTCGTACAGGCATCGTCTCCACCGTAAGATTATCCTGTACTTGCACATCGTCCATATGATTCACATGAGATGGATCTGAAATATACTTCCAAAGTTGCGACACATGAAACACATCATGTAAATTCGAAAGATTAGGCGGTAAAGCCACTCTATAAGCAACATTCCCCACTTTCTCCGAAATCTGATACGGTCTAATAAAACGAGAAGTGAGCTTCTTAGACTTCAATGCTCGCCCAACACCAGTCACAAGTGTAACTCTCAAAAACACATGATCACTGGCTTGAAACTCTAAATACTTCCTTTGCTTGTCATGATAACTATTATGTCTACTCTGTGAAGCTTTCATATTTTCTCGAATCAACTTCACCTTCTCGGTAGTCTCACGAACAAGTTCAGGTCCAAGTACTACACTTTCACCAGATTCATGCCAACATAACGGAGTTCTACATCTTCGACTATACAACGCTTCAAAAGGTGCCATTCCAATACTAGAATGGTAATTGTTATTATACGTGAACTCTATCAACGGAAGATATGCATCCCATGAACCTCCCTGCTCAACAACACACGCCCTCAACAAATCTTCCAACGATTGAATAGTCCATTTAGTTTGACCATCTGTCTGAGGATGATACGCTGAACTCAACCTCAACTTAGAACCCAACGCTTCTTGCAAACTCTTCCAAAAATCAGAAGTAAATCTTGGATCTCTATCTGACACAATGCACAAAGGAACACCATGCAGCTTCACAATCACACTAGTATAAATCTCATCCAACTTCGACACTGGAAAACTGATGTTAATAGGAATAAAATGAGCTGACTTCGTAAGCCTATCAACAATCACCCAAATCGAATCATGTCCTCTTGAAGTACTAGGCAACCCGGTCACAAAGTCCATTGAAATGCTATCCCATTTCCATTCTGGAACTTCTAACGGTTGCATTAATCCTGCAGGCTTCTAATGTTCAACTTTCGACTTATGACAAGTCAAACATGCATACATAAATCGAGCCACATCACTCTTCATCCCAGGCCACCAAAACAAACATTTCAAATCTTGGTACATCTTTGTAGCTCCTGGATGAATACTCAACTTACTTCTATGACTCTCTTCAAGTATCACTTTCTTCATCTCGGTGTCATCAGGAATACAAATCCGGTTACGAAATCTCAACACACCTTGCTCATCTAACTTGAAATCACTATTCTCAGATTGATCAATCCCAACCATCAAATCTACCAGTTTCACATCCAACTTCTGAGCTTCTTTGATATTGTCTAAAAATTCATTATTAATCTTCAACATACCCAACATAATACTTCACGGAGTAACCTCACAAACTAAGCTCATATCTCTGAACTTCTCAATTAATTTCAACTCTTTAACCATCATTGCTGACATATATAAAGTCTTTCGACTCAACGCATCAGCTACCACATTTGCTTTTCCTGGATGATAATTCAAACCAAAATCATAATCCTTTAACAATTCCAACCATCTTCATTGCCTCATATTCAACTCCTTCTGATCGAATAAATACTTCAAACTCTTATGGTCACTAAACACTTCAAATCTAGAACCATAAAGATAATGCCTCCAAATCTTCAACACAAAAACAACTGCAACAAACTCTAAATCATGCGTAGGATAGTTCTTCTCATGAGTCCTTAACTACCTTGACGCATAAGCAACTGTCTTACCATTCTGCATAAGCACACCTCCCAAACCCATCTTAGAAGCATCACAATAAACCACAAAAGGCTCTCCTGGATTAGGCAACGTCAAAATCGGAGCCGACGTCAACCTCTTCTTCAATTCTGTAAAACTTTCTTCGCAATGAACATCCCATACAAACGCTCTACCTTTACAAGTCAACTTAGTCAACGGGAGTGACAACTTAGAAAACCCTTCGATAAACCTTCTATAATAACCAACTAATCCCAAAAAGCTTCTAATCTCAGTAGCTGACTTTGGAGTTTCCCATTGCAACACAGCATCAACCTTCGATGGGTCTACAACAATGCCACTACTTGAAATCACATGACCGAGAAAACTAACCTCTTTTAACCAAAATTCACACTTGGACATCTTTGCATACAACTTCTTCTCTTTCAAAACTTGCAATACTACTCTTAAATGTCCAGTATGCTCTTCTTCTGACTTAGAGTAAATCAAAATATCATCAATGAACACCACTACAAACCGATCCAAATAAGTATGAAAGATATGATTCATATATTCCATGAATACTCCTGGTGCATTAGTAACACCGAAAGGCATCACCGAATACTCGTAATGTCCATAACGCGTTCTAAAAGCCTTCTTCTGAATGTCTTCATTCTTCACTTTAATATGATGATAACCCGACCTCATATCAATCTTACTAAACACACGAGCATCCACTAATTGGTCCATCAAGTTATCTATTCTTGGAAGCGGATACTTGTTCTTAATCGTCACCTTGTTCAGCTGTCTATAATCAATACAAAGCCTCATACTTCCATCTTTCTTCTTCACTAACAACACTGGAGCTCCCCACGGTGATACACTTGGTCTTACAAACTTCTTCTCAAGTAACTCTTCCAATTGCTTCTTCAATTCTGACAACTCGGACGCATACATCCTGTATGGTTCCATAGACACAGGTCTGGTACCAGGTACAAGACCAATTGTAAATTCAACTTCCCTCTCTGGCGGTACATCAGGAATCTCATCAGGGAAAACTTCAGGAAATTCACACACCACTTGCAATTCCTCAATTATAGCTTGAGTCTCTACAGATAGCGACGCCATCAACGAAAACATATGTGCTTCCTCTTGCATCAACTTTCTCATTTGTCTAGCAGACAACAAACTGTCTTCCTCTTCTTCAGGAGTAGAAAACTTCACTGACTTGTCATAACAGTTAATATGAACACAGTTATGCTCTAACCAGTTCATACCCAGAATCACGTCCAAACCTCTTAATGGTAAACAAACCAAATCAATAATAAAGTCTATGTCGAAGATCGACAAGGGACACTTGACACACACCGAAGAAGTAGTCACCGACCCCTTGGCTGGAGTATCGACAACCATTTCTCCATTCAATAAAGAGAACACAAGACCCAATCTCTCAACACAATCAGCATCAATAAAACAATGCGTAGCACCAGTATCAATAATAGTGATTAAAGGAGTACTATTAATGAAACATGTACCTCTAATAAGTCCGTCTTCAGCAGTTGTCTGATCCTCCACCAAAGCAAACACTTTACCACTTGACTGAGCCCTCTTCGGTTTCAGACACTGACTACCAATGTGCCCTTCTTCTTTACAGTTGAAACAAACCACACTCTTGTGCTCACACTCAGCTACAACATGTTCGTTCTTTCCACAACGGAAACACCTCTTCACTTCAGTAGTGCATACATTACTCTTGTGTCCAGGTTTCCCACACTTAAAACAAATCACACCAGCAGGAGCATCTCCCCCACTAGTCCTCTGACCATGAGCAACTCTCTGTTTACCCTTACCAGCTGGGGCATCATAAGGTTTACCGTGATTCTGTGGGTGCTTATCCCTCTGCTCGCTGATAATCTTGTAATGAGCATTATTGTCTTCCTCATAAATCCTACAGCTATCAACCAAATCAGCCAAGATACGGATTTTATGATATCCAACTGCTTTCTTAATCTCCGGGCACAACCCATTCTCAAACTTAATACACTTTGAAAATTTAGCATTTTCCTCAGCGTAATGCGGATAAAACTTGGCCAACTCAGAAAACTTGGCAGCATACTCAACAATTGACAGATTTCCTTGCTTCAGCTCAAGGAACTCAATTTCCTTCTTACCACGGAAATCTTCAGGAAAATACTTTCTTAAAAACTCTCTACGGAACACAGCCCAAGTGACATTCTCACCTGCAGCTTCCAACTTCCGACAAGTCTCTAGCCACCAGTCATCAGCCTCGACTGCTAGCATATGAGTCCCATAACGAACCTTCTGCGCTGGAGTGCAGTCCATCACGCGAAAGATCCTCTCAATCTCTTTCAACCACTCCAATGCTCCGTCAGGATCATATTTTTCCTTGAACATAAGTGGAGTCTCTCTCTGGAAAGTCGCCAAGCTACGAGATTCAGCATTCCTGTCAGCATTCGGCTGATTTTCCATCGCATGAGCCATTGCTTCTAGAGCAGCAGCAAGAGCAGCATCATTCCTTTCGGCCATCTCAACTTCTCACTATAACATAAACAACGATTAGAACTCAAATAAAAATACTCGACTGTTAGACAACTACGACTCGACGACAAGGTCGGACCAACCTTTTGCTCTGATACCAACTTTGTAACACCCCAATTCTACCCCAAGAAAATTATGCAAAATAAATCAGAGATATAAAATTTCAATCATACAGATGAATCAGGACGTCACAAATTCTTCTAACAAATTCATTTCATTCATCATGGATATATAACACTTTTTCCAAACATCGGATGTACCATCAACATGACATCTTTCATTAAAAAAAATCAACAACTACGCAGCGGAATTCTTCAATAACATCTCTAAATAGAACAGCAACTCCGAAACATCTCATATTTAATAATAATCAATTAAAAACTCAACAAATGAAAATCAACAATCAAAAATCAGCAAGCATTCATCCCCCCCAAGTGTTACATATCAGAGCAATGACACCGACTCAAACTATTGAAGGTATACAGCCTTCACTCGAGATTACCTGCACGTTACCAACATAAGGCCAACATTCAAACAGAAGGGGTGAGATATCTAACAATATAATAAAGCGCATGATAATTAATATATTAAATTAGATCACTAATATCACCACTTCTCATCTCATAATCAACAATAATTACAGCATATATGCTCATTCATCAACATCAAATACACTTCATTATTCAATCATATAATGCGACTCAAAACTATGTAAATGCATGTGGTACCATTGGAGCAGAACTCCCATCTCAAAAATCTGCCAATTAATAGAGGCATCAACAAGGCATAACCTTCATTTCAAAATTTGCCAATCCAGGCCATCTCAACGAGCATAAGCTCCATCTCAAAAATGAAATGTATGCGACTCATCATGAATGTAATAACAACACCCAAGTTAACAACATTTCAAATCATCTCAAAACAACAACATCTCAATCATCTCAAAACATCTCAATTAACAACATCTCATAATTTATTAAACATCATTTATCATCACAAAATCATCGAACACAACTTCATCAATAACATCTCACCAATACTCAATTGTATATTAATAGTACAGTAATCCATCCTGTTATTCTGCTTATTTATATCGTTACCGTCACTAATCCTACTGTCATAATTCTAACACCAGCCTCTAAACATCTACTATTCATCGTTCTGTCCAAAAATCAGCACAACGGTCATCTACGGGAATTAATTCTAAATCATGCATTATCTGCTAGGATTACACTTCTTATCCATCATTTAATCACCTAGAATAAAGCTCATCGCGTTAGCTAATCAACGCTTTGAAAGGCATATCAAACAACATCCTAAAACCCAAGTTACAACAATTAAAATCCAATTCTGTCAAAAACCAGACATTATGTATCGACACAACCTTATGGATCGACTCATCCTGCTTCATCTGTACACTATGAGTCGACACATCCTCCTTATGGATCGACTCATCCTGGCTTTAAATCACAGCATGTATCGACACACGCACCTTACTGGTCGACTCATCTTGAGTCTTGCAACTTCCATGCATTGACGTAAGCCCTTCTTGTATCGACTCATCCTGAGTCTATCCTTGCCTATGTATCGACTCATCCAGCTTGAGGTCGACGCATACAGACCCATTCATGCATAATTCTGCATTTCCTTATGTATTCTCACTATGAATATTATATTACCGTCCTACAAACCTTAATATAAACATGGTATTTCATATCCTAACATTATCCTCTATTACCACATCGATCAAACGATATAATAACATCATTATTCATCAGGAACTCATCAATCTTCATCATACATCATTCATAATAAATGCAATTCAAGAACAAAACAACAATCCTCTAACCCCATATATCAAACATCATGAACCCAATTATAAAGTAAGAACCCCACCCTTACCTTGGATTAAAGGTCGCTCTACAATTTCCGGGTTGAATCTTCGTTCTTGCCATTTTCCACTTTTTCCAGCAGCTTCACGTTCTCTTCCAAATCCTTATTTTCTTCTACTGCTTCTTTCTTCTCTACCTTCTCACAAATAATAAAATAAACTAATATTCTATTATTCCTTATTTCTTATTGGGATCAAAATCTACACCCCCTTATTACTTCTACTCTCTCAAAATAGACCCACCTTAAATAATATTACACTTCTAATATTATTTCACTACATAATATTATATCTCTAATATTATTTATCCACTTAATATAATAAATCCAATTTAATTATAACACAACCTCACAAATATTCCAAAAATAATTTAATTAAATAATTAATTAAATTATGGGAGTGTTGTACTCCAAAATTTGCCCTCCCATATTTCTCAAAACATGTCAAGAAAGATCCTCAAGTTGCTCAAGGTAGTTCAAGGGTTGGCCAGACAAGCTCTCTCCTAAGGTAGTCTACCCCAAATTAGGGTTTCATGTTGCATCAATATATTTAAGTCCAAGTGGTCCAAAATGCTCAACATTGTCCTAATATGTTCTCAAGATCATCCATGTCAAGTTTCAAGCCTTGCAGAGAAAGTTTGCTCAGTCAATTGCTCGAAGGTCCAAAAATCGACTATGCTAGGGCAAAAGTCAATTGTGGCCCACATACAGTCAAACTTCAAGATTTTTGGTCAACATCCTCATTTTGAAGTATATTTCATCATTTGATCAAGGGTTGATCTTGATTCATCAAGGATTGCTCATAATTCATCAAGACTCAAAAGTTGCTAAATTAGGGTTTTGCAAGAAAACTCAACTCAACTTTGACCAAGCATAACTTTCTAATACTTTATGAGAAATAACACATCCAAAGCTCATTTTGAATAGTATGCAATTACCTACAATCCATATTCAGCTCCCAAGTTCAAAATATGCACTCACAAGAAGTTATGAATTTGGACATTATAGGTCATTTTGAAAAGTCAACAAAAACACCTTTTTTGTCAAAGCTTCATACATGATCTTGGAATATCAAATTCATATGAGACCAAAAGGGTTGATTAGAGGACATCTCAAGATTTCTAAAAAGTCCAAGAAATCCTCCAAAAGTTCAAAATTAAGGAAGTTATGCATTGGTGAAGTTGACCTTTTTTGCAAAATTGCCAAAAGTCAACTATGCCCAAAACTTCAAATTTTGCCAAATGGGCCCAATCTTTTTCACTTGTTTTGAGTTGGAAACATAGCCCACGTGCACTATCCTTTGCCACTTGTCCATATCTTATTTTTATTATTTATTTTGATTTTTATTTGAATTAATTTGATTTAAATCATGTAAAATCAAATAAAATCCAAAACCTTGATAACAAGAGATTTTGTGATTGTTTCAGGTTCCAATTACCGCTAGCAAGGCATTCAAACTCATGTAAATGCTTGTGTGCACAAAAAGATTGAAAAAAGCCATGTTTGGAAAGGTTTTAAGAGGTGAATCAAATCAAATCCAAAATCATTGATGGAGAAGGATTTGGATGCAATTATCAACCCTAATGCCTTCACTCATACATAAGGAATGAGGCCAGACCTAAAAGGAGTGGAGAAACAGGCGTGAGAAGGAGAACAAAATCTGAAAAATCAAGGAAAAAGTGTGAGATCGAAATCCCACTTAGAGGCATCCTCAAGGCTTGTTACCTGTCCCAATCGCTTCCTGAGACTCTCTAGAAGCTAAAGCCGTTAAGAACCTGTCCATTCCAGTCCCTAATCACTCTATAAGTCGTTCACGATACACCCCTGTTCTTGAATTCGTATCTTGTAATTTAAGCATTGTTAACATGAATTAATGGCATATTGTTGATATATGAGATATTTGCAAGCGTTCTGCATCATTCAATTACATTTATATGGACTGTATCGTAAACCACCATTGCTAGGTTTTCGAGCTTGGTTTTAGGGTTTTTGAATGTAGGGAAAATTGGCCTTCGTGAGTGATACCATTGTGATCAGGAGGACAAGACGAGTCTAACCATGGTGTTAGATGTTATTTACATGGCCCATGGATGATTTTGGAAACGTACAGACCTGTAGCAACGGACTTTGTCCGTAGGTATAGGTGTTCCAGCTTTTAGCCACAGTGCAGGGAAGAACACTTATACGTGGCCAGCCTCCATTCGTTCGTTTGAATTTCGTGCGGAAAATTCCATTATTTTATTTGTTTCATATATTATTACTATTTTGTAATATAATAACAATCAAAACCATGTGGCGTAGTGATGGCGACGTGAGTACTTAAGGCGTTAGAGGCTGGAGGTCAGGGGTTCGATCCCTGCCTCCAGCATTTTCCATTTTCTTATTTTCTTTCAGGAGATCCAATGCGCGCATGAGCCAGGAGACCACCATATGCTTTCATCATCAAGCGTGCCTGATGGCCAGATGGTCAAATCTGATGGCTACCAGTGAGGGTGCACCATAGGCCAAGTCAAACGCCTACGTACTGGATCCAAAAAGTCAAAACGGATCATCACTAATGGGCCCAGAACTTGCTATTGGCACACCCCGATTCAGGCCCATCTCTTATTCTTTTCTTTTTATATTTCATTTATTTATTTTATTTAATTTATTTTACTAACCAATAATTAATTTTCTTTTTTATCAAAAAATCACCAAAAATATTTTTATGTCCAAATAAATTTAGAATATTATTTTTAGCAATAAATTAATTAATTTAATTAGGTTTGATTAATTAGACAACTTTGATTTATTTTTGCAGATAATTAAAATTAATTAGAATAAATAGTTTTTATTACTAACTTAATTATTTTATTTTTTCCCTAAAATAACCAAAAAACCAAAAATATGTCATTTAATTATTTTTCATTAATTAATTTAATAACTAATTAATTTAGCATTTAATTTTAAAAAACTTATTTCTTTTATTAAAAACAACAAAAAAACAATTTTCTCTTTTAATTAGGTTAGGAGGGTCAAAACCCTAGCTTCTCATTCGATCTAATTTTTTTCGCGCATTTTATTATTATTTTGCCCAATTATTGTATCTGCTCCCGGTTTGTAATAATTTAATTAGGACATTTATTTATTTTTACCGCTTTTAATTTCAAAGGGTTTGTTTTTTGCTATGTAAATACCCGAAGCCTTGTAATAGCTTAGTTTAAATTCCACACTTTAATTTCTGCAAATATTCAACTGTTAGATGTTTGATAATAGGGTTTGCATGACAAGAATGAATGTTTGAATTTAAAACAGTTAGATCACCCTAAAATATGCAAAGATAAAATAATCTGAAATTGACACACTCGCACATGCGCACTCCTAGGGTACACTCCCACTTGGTTGCCTTTGATAAACAGTCATTGAGTATAGGATGCTTTAGTGGTCGTCCTTTTGTCCAAAGATCAAAGTTGCCTCAGAAAGGTTGCCTCGGAATTGTTGCCTCGAATAATTGATCTAAGACATTAGGGTTATTACTAAGACGTCCTAACATTGCTTTAGTGACCGTGCGTCCCTTTCGAATTGACCCTCAAAATCCAACGACTGTGCTACCTACTCACTAATAGTGGGATAGCGTTGCCTAAAGGAAACGAATACAGAACGATTCTTTTTTCGAGTAGGTAGATTAGTTCTTAAGTACTTGCTCATTCCAAACAAATTTTCACACTTACACTCCTTTATAAACAAATTTTTCAAAAATACTTCATTACACTCTTGAAGACAGAAGCAAGAGTTAAATCGAA
Source organism: Vicia faba (assembly GCA_948472305.1). Classification (NCBI taxonomy): domain Eukaryota; kingdom Viridiplantae; phylum Streptophyta; class Magnoliopsida; order Fabales; family Fabaceae; genus Vicia; species Vicia faba. Next base: position 258,623,673 of record OX451741.1, read on the forward strand.
GTCATAACAAAAACTTTTCAAAACCCACAAACACAAAGAAAACAATTTTGAAAATGATGAGCAAGTACCTAAGAGCCCGTAGATAACTACAGATAGAAAGGGTGCTAATACCTTCCCTTTATATAATCTATCCCCCGTACTCAGAAATATCGCGAAAAAGGAATTTTTCTGTGCTTTTTTCCTTTCCTTGTTGGATAAAATAAAAGATGGTGGAGTCTCTTGCTTACCGCGACATTTTGCAAACACAAATGCAAAACGCAAACCAGCAAAATTTCCTTAACGAAATAGGGAAACCACGTCCCGGTTCTGGCCACCGTATCACAGAATTGGCGACTCTGCTGGGGAGCTAATAAGTGGAGTGTACCTTAGGAATAGTTCATCATATTGTTTTCTATTGTTTGATCTGTTTGCTTTATCCTTGTGGGCTTGTATCAGAGTTACTATAGATCCTAACTCGGATCTTGGGACACCTTTTAGGTAAGTAGCAATAGACTGTGAGGGAACTGTATGGCGTAGACCGATACGGTATAAGCAGTAGCTACGTTGGTGTGACACATTAGTTGGTATTAATATCCCTTGTGGAGCAACAAGGAGAGTATGGGGCTGCTAATGGGTCATTAAGCATCAACTGACTTTAGAACCTATAATTGACCAACTTGGCCATAGAAAAGTAGCAGTATGCTACACTCATTGAAACCATACTCTCGCGATGATTCCGACTGCAAGAAAAGGTTGCTAAACTGGAATTATGACCGATCGAGGATGGTCAGTGATATTGAGATCCTCTAGAACCCGGTTACTATTACTAGGACAGGTTGAACCAACTAAACTGAAAGAGGGTAATACCTAAACTCCATGCCAGCCTGAAATTTAAGGGCTATTATGTGACTTGTGTGCTTTCAACTTGAACTACTTGCATATGTTTGTTATCTAACAACATGAGTTCTTTGCAGGTTTTGTTTACAGTCCTTATCCAATAACTTGGATTTCTTTCCGGATTTACTTACTTACATCACCTCGCATTTGCTTAAACGCGTAGCGTACACATCATAACATCATGCCTTAAAATTTCCTTAACCCTTTCAAGGATCTCAAGGGTTTGTGATGCAGGTTATGGTAAATCAAACATCCATCAAGGGGCAAAGGGGATTTATTTTCCTCTAGCCAAAGTTGTCTAGAGATCAAAACACGATAACTGGAGTCAGTGGCGTTGACCTACTCGATATGGTGAGCTTGACTCTTGAAGAAGGACTCTTGATGACACGAAGTTTCTTCAATCAAAGCTGCAAAATTCAAAATCTAACAGTTTCTTGTTTACCCTGCGAGATCCTTGAAAACATTGCATACATATATCATACATATCATTGCATAACGGGTCTCCAAATACAGGTCTCTCATATCCTCGCTATTTATTTCAGCAATGGCTCTCAAACAAGATAACATAGATCTTCAAGAAACTAAGTTCAGGGAAATCTTCCTAAACCTATCCAAGGGGCAGGAAGAGTTGAAAACACTCCTCATTGGGAACTTGGTCAAGAAAAGTCCTGAAGACAATAAGGACGAACGGTTGGAACAACTGCAAGCTGAGGTAGATGCAATAAGAACCCAGATGCTAGGACAGATGGCCTTTATCCAAGGCTTAGCCCGGGAACAAGAAGAGTTGAGGACCATTATCAACCACCTTCATCAAGACAGATACAACAACATGAAGCAAACAGTCAAGGTAGGGGACCAAGTCATTAATCAGCCTCCAAGAAGACAAGGGTTTGGGTTGGTAAAGAATGGACCTCTCCAAGTTGCTACTACCTCACGGGTCCAACAAAAACCTCGCCAAAAGCAACGGGTTAATCAGAGTAAGCCAGATACACCCAAGAGACAATTTACCAAGCTTAACATGTTGTTGTCTTAAGCTTTGCAACACCTGTTAAGAATGAATCTGATTACGTTGATATGACCTCATCTGAATCCCAAGAATTCTTCGCCTAACTACAACCCTGATGCAAGGTGTGCATATCACTCCAACAGTCCGGGGCATGATACTAACGACTGTTGGAGGTTGAAATACAAAATTCAAGACCTGATTGATGAAGGAGCATTGGAATTCACACGAGATGGTCAACTGGAATGTTTCTGTCAATCCTCCAAGGCTCACCATTTGAAGTGACAAGTTCTGACAAGAGAGGCTTTTGTTCATTAGAATTTTCAATTTTCAATTTTCTTTTGATTGTTCGAACATCTATCCATGTCAAACTCTGTTACTTTATCAATGCATTGCATATGTTTGTCTTGAATCAATTCATTCATATTCACTATTTCAAAAATGCGTTCTTATTTCCTTTTGTGATATTCAACTCTCGATTAAAAACTCTAAGCCTTTAGAGGGAGGATGACGAAAATGATACCACAATATCTACAATATGCTTTTAAACAGACCTCGCTGACGATGTACAGGCGTTGTTTCAAATCCTAAACAGTGGAGTTATAAGGAAGATAATCCCTAGTTAACCCCTTTGAGCCAAAGAAGTTGGAGTTTTTCTTTTCACACAAATTAAAACCCTTAATCACAACCTAGGGCAGGGTAGTTTTCTCAGTTAATCCAGGTGCACAATGAATGGCATCAAAGACGTTCTCCCAAACTAAAAGACAGTGATGGTTCCCTATAATCGTCAGGACAGGCAGCCGTTATCCCTCCAAATAAAAATTAAGTCAAAACCTATGAAAGGGACTTAAGAAAAAAAACTGGGGCATCCCGCTGACTGTAATCACAAGAAAGAAACAGTTCAGGCAAAAAGACAGGGATAACAAAATCAAAAAGAAAGAGGTCCTACAAACTCTCAACAAAATGACTGCCTGTTCAAAATAAATTGTCAGTATCCGAACCATCATTGGAATATCATAGCAAAGACTCAAACGAGATCTAAATGCACAATTAGCTGAGTTTAGGATCGAAGAACATCACGAAGAATGGGTGGGTACAAATAAAATTTGAGCCTTTATCCTTTGTTTCTTGAACCGTGAACCAGGCCACGTTATAACCCTTAAAAGTCCTAGCTGAAGCATGGGTTAGTTCAAAAGCATACTGTTACAAAAGGTATCCTGACTCTTGTAGGGCTTGCTGTAAATCCTGAGTTGACATCACATTTTACAAAAATTCGCTTGTTTTATTGAAAACTGCATTTTCAAAGAACTTCAAAACAAACATAAGCTTTGCATTCTTAAAATAACATTGTTTGCATATGACTATTTGTTCAACAGCAGAGAAATTCGCACGACGAATATCTAGTGAACAAAAACCTTTTCAATAAAAAGGGTCACCTCAAGTGGAAAAAACACTTCCAACCAAGGGGCACAGCATGATCATTGTCTATCATCTGGGGCAGTCAAGTCAAGATTCATAGAATCTCTCAAAGATGCCAAATAACCAGGGGCAAATCTCCATCTGAGTCACTCGGGGAATTAGACATGGATTCTCGCAACGAATCTTGCATGATCAAACGAACATCTTCTGGTAGTATGGCAACACGACACTAGCGACAATGACAACTCCCTACGCTTTGAGAGCGTGGACATGGTCAGAAAATACTGCGCATGAACAAAGACCCACTAGGTTGACACACCTAGGCAAGAATAAGGGCATCCCGGCGAACCAAAAAGGTTCGGGCAAAATTAGGGATAAAAACAAAAAGATTTGTACACCCGGCAAGTCGAAAACCTAAAAAGGCGGCTTGGGCAAAAAAGGGTATCTCGGTGGACTAAAAATCTGAAAAGACAGTCCAGGCAAACATTAGGGATTAAGGCATACGACTATGTCCCGTCATCTCGTCACTTTCCTACCAAAAGAAGATTTGTCATTTAAATCGGCAATTACCAAGCACCTCATTGGTTGGAATAATACTTGATCCACAAGGCCTCTGCAGGAACCTTCTCCCGCAGATACAGGGGAAGAAAAGTCTCGATGCAAAGTCATTGTCATATCCTTAGCCCGCGTCCCAGTAACATCTACACTCCCCGCAGAGTAAGAAAAGGACAGTGGTGTTAATTCTCCCCAACTGAGGCTCGCAACCACGAATGGGTCGGTAAGATTCTCCCCAAGCAGAGTTTATCTATCACCAGCACTGGAAGATCATCCCCAGTGGAGTCTGGAAGATTATCCCCAGTAAAGTCTAAAAGATTATCCCCAGTGAAGTCGCCATTGGAAAATCATCCCCAGCGGAGTTCATTCCTTTCACAGACAGAAATTCAATCCCCAACAGGGTTCATTATCACCAGCAACAGTAATTCATCCCCATCTGAATTTATCAATGGAATCCTCAGTAGAGCATCTCTTCCCTACAGAGTCATTCTCTCATCAGTTTATTCCCCGGCGGAGTTATCCTCTCCTGTAGGTTTATTCTCACAATCATCTTCATTCATTATCCCCAACGGAAACGAAGAATTCAATTCTTTTCTCCAGCAGTGATCCGGGATTTATTTTCCCCAGCTAAAAACATCACATTTCTATACATCATGACGCATGCATATACGCATCATATAACACAATCCCATTTATTTTGGGAACATCATCGCTTGATACATATCATGCATTACATACAGCTAACCTTTACCTTTCAGGAAAGATTCTCACAAAATTCAAGATATGAAGCTTTTACCTTAGTTGAATTACAGACGAGTTCCTAAATCTCCACAGAGTTGTTTCCTCAGTTGAATTACGGACGAGTTCCTAAATCTCGACAAAGTTGTTTCCTCAGTTGAATTACGGACGAGCTCCTAAATCTCAGCAGAGATGTTTCCTCATTTGAATTACGGACGAGTTTCCTAAATCTCAACAAAGATGTTTCCTCAATTGAATTACGGACGAGTTCCAAAATCTCAGCAGAGATGTTTCCTCAGTTTAATTACAGATGAGTTCCTAAATCTCAGCAGAGATTTTTCCTCAGTTGAATTACGGACGAGCTCCTAAATCTCAGCAGAGATGTTTCCTCAGTTAAATTACGGACGAGTTCCTAAATCTCAGCAGATGATGTTTCGTCAGTTGAATTACGGACGAGCTCCTGAATCTTAGTAGAGATGTTTCCTCAATTGAATTACGCACGAGTTCCTAAATCTCAGCAGAGATGTTTCCTCAGTTGAATTACGGACGAGCTCCTAAATCTCAGCAGAGATATTACCTCAGTTGAATTACGGACGAGCTCCTAAATCTCAACAGAGATGTTTCCTCAGTTGAATTACGGACGAGTTCCTAAATCTCGACATACATGTTTCCTCAGTTGAATTACAGATGAGTTCCTAAATCTCAGTAAAGATGTTTCCTCAGTTGAATTACGGACGAGTTCCTAAATCTCAGCAAAGATGTTTCCTCAGTTGAATTACGGACGAGTTCCTAAATCTCAACAAAGATGTTTCCTCAATTGAATTTTGGACGAGTTCCTAAATCTCGACAGTGAGGTTTCCTCAGTTGAATTATGGACAAGTTTCCTAAATCTCAGCAGAGATGTTTCCTCAGTTGAATTACGGACGAGTTTCCTAAATCTCAGCAGAGATGTTTCCTCAGTTGAATTACGGACGAGTTCCTAAATCTCAATAGAGATGACTCCTCAGTTGAGTACGGACGATCGAAGTTCCTAAATATCAACAGAGATGACTCACCAGCAGAATAACGGACGACCAAAGCTCCTAAAATTCTACTTCTCTCAACAAAGATCAGTCTTCCCCAGCGGAATTTTCCTCAACAACAGATATACAAGCTCTCGCTAAGGAATCTCTTATGCGATTGACACTCCTTAAGATGGCATCTTTAAGCCCATCCCCTCGTCAGCAATTTCCAAATGGCATCTGTAAGCCCATTCCCGATATCACAAGACGGACACCACTTCATGCGAGTGCAAATTTCTGGGCACTCTAGTGTTCAATCCTCTTCCACCTTTGGATCACGAAAGGCACGAAAGCCAATCTACATCCTCAGGTTTAAGAATATTGAACAGGGGCAGCTGTTGTACCCAAAAATTTTCCCTCCCATATTTCTCAAAACATGTCAAGAAAGATCCTCAAGTTGCTCAAGGTAGTTCAAGGGTTGGCCAGACAAGCTCTCTCCTAAGGAAGTCTACCCCAAATTAGGGTTTCATGTTGCATCAAGATATTTGAGACCAAGTGGTCCCAAATTCTCAACATTGTCCTAATATGTTCTCAAGATCATCAATGTCAAGTTTCAAGCCTTGCAGAGGAAGTTTGCTCAGTCAATTGCTCGAAGGTCCAAAAATCGACTATGCTAGGGCAAAAGTCAACTGTGGCCCACATATAGTCAAACTTCAAGATTTTTGGTCAGCATCCTCATTTTGAAGTATATTTCATCATTTGATCAAGGGTTGATCATGATTCATCCAGGATTGCTCATAATTCATCAAGACTCAAAAGTTGCTAAATTAGGGTTTTGTAGGAAAACTCAACGCAACTTTGACCAAGCATAACTTTCTCATACTTTATGAGAAATGACCCATCCAAAGCTAATTTAGAAGAGGATGAAATTCCATACAATCCATCTTCATCTACCAAGTTCAAAATATGCACTCACAAGAAGTTATGAATTTGGACATTATAGGTCATTTTGAAAAGTCAACAAAAACACCTTTTTTGTCAAAGCTTCATACATGAGCTTGGAATATAAAATTGAGATGAGACCAAAAGGGTTGATTAGAGGACATCTCAATATTTCTAAAAAGTCCAAGAACACCTCCAAAGGTTCAAAATTGAAGAAGTTATGCATTGGTGAAGTTGACCTTTTTTGCAAAATTGCCAAAAGTCAACTATGCCCAAAACTTCAAATTTTGCCAAATGGGCCCAATCTTTTTCACTTGTTTTGAGTTGACAACATATCCCACGTGCTCTAACCTTTGCCACTTATCCATATCTTATTTTTATTATTTATTTTGATTTTTATTTGAATTAATTTGATTTAAATCAAATAAAATCAAATAAAATCCAAAACATTGATAAAAAGAGATTTTGTGATTGTTTCAGGTTCCAATTACAGCTAGCAAGGCATTCAAACTCGTGTAAAAGCTTGTGTGCACAAAAAGATTGAAAAAAGCCATGTTTGGAAAGGTTTTAAGAGGTGAATCAAATAAAATCCAAAATCATTGATGGAGAAGGATTTGGATGCAATTATCAACCCTAATGCCTTCACTCATACATAAGGAATGAGGCCAGACCCAAAAGGAGTGGAGAAACAGGCGTGAGAAGGAGAACAAAATCTAAAAAATCAAGGAAAAAGTGTGAGATCGAAATCCAACTTAGAGGCATCCTCAAGGCTTGTTACCTATCCCAATCGCTTCCTGGGACTCTCTAGAAGCTAAAGCCATCAAGAACCTGTCCATTCCAGTCCCTAATCGCTCTGTAATTTGTTCACGATACACCCCTGTTCTTGAATTCATATCTTGTAATTTAAGCATTGTTAACATGAATTAATGGCATATTATTGATCTATGAGATATTTGCAAGCGTTCTCCATCATTCAATTGCATTTATATGGCCTGTACCGTAAATCACCATTGCTAGGTTTTGGAGCTTGGTTTTAGGGTTTTTGAATGCAGGGAAAATTGGCCTTCGTGAGTGATACCATTGTGATCAGGAGGACAAGACGAGTCTAACCATGGTGTTAGATGTTATTTACATGTCCCATTGAAGATTTTGGAAACGTACAGACCTGTAGCAACGGACTTTGTCCGTAGGTATATGTGTTCCAGCTTTTAGCCACAGTGCAGGGAAGAAGACTTATACGTGGCCAGCCTCCATTCGTTCGTTTGAATTTGGCGCAGAAAATCCCATTATTTTATTTGTTTCATATATTATTATTATTTTGTAATATAATAACAATCAAAACCATGTGGCGTAGTGATGGCAACGTGAGTACTTAAGGCGTTAGAGGCTGGAGGTCAGGGGTTCGATCCCTGCCTCCAGCATTTTCCATTTTCTTATTTTCTTTTAGGAGATCCAATGCGTGCATGAGCCAGGAGACCACCATATGCGTTCATCATCAAGCGTGCCTGATGGCCAGATGGCCAAATCTGATGGCCACCACCGACGGTGCACCATATCCAAGTCAAACGCCTACGTACTGGATCCAAAAAGTCAAAACGGATCATCACTAATGGGCCCAGAACTTTCTATTGGCACACCCCGATTCAGGCCCATCTCTTATTCTTTTCTTTTTATATTTCATTTATTTATTTTATTTAATTACTTTTACTAACCAATAATTAATTTTCTTTTTTATCAAAAAATCACCAAAAATATTTTTATGTCCAAATAAATTTAGAATATTATTTTTAGCAATAAATTAATTAATTTAATTAGGTTTGATTAATTAGACAACTTTGATTTATTTTTGCAAATAATTAAAATTAATTAGAATAAATAGTTTTTATTACTAACTTAATTATTTTATTTTTTCCCTAAAATAACCAAAAAACCAAAAATATGTCATTTAATTATTTTTCATTAATTAATTTAATAACTAATTAATTTAGCATTTAATTTAGAAAAACTTATTTCTTTTATTAAAAACAACAAAAAAACAATTTTCTCTTTTAATTAGGTTAGGTGGGTCAAAACCCTAGCTTCGCATTCGATCTAATTTTTTTCGCGCATTTTATTATTATTTTGCCCAATTATTGTATCTGCTCCCGATTTGTAATAATTTAATTAGGACATTTATTTATTTTTACCGCTTTTAATTTCAAAGGGTTTGTTTTTGTCTATGTAAATACCCGAAGCCTTGTAATTGCTTAGTTTAAATTCCGCACTTTAATTTCTGCAAATATTTAACTGTTAGATGTTTGATAATAGGGTTTGCATGACAAGAATGAATGTCTGAATTTAAAACAGTTAGATCACCCTAAAATGTGCAAAGATAAAATAATCTGAAATTGACACACTCGCACATGCGTACTCCTAGGGTACACTTCCACTTGGTTGCCTTCGGTAAACGGTCATTGAGTATAGGATGCTTTAGTGGTCGTCCTTTTGTCCAAAGATCAAAGTTTCCTCGGAAAGGTTGCCTCGAAATTGTTGCCTCGAATAATTGATCTAAGACATTAGGGTTATTACTAAGACGTCCTAACATTGCTTTAGTGACCGTGCGTCCCTTTCGAATTGACCCTAAAACTCCAACGACTATGCTACCTACTCACTAATAGTGGGATAGCGTTGTCTAAAGGAAACGAATACAGAACGATTCTTTTTTCGAGTAGGTAGATTAGTTCTTAAGTACTTGCTCATTCCAAACAAATTTTTTACACTTACACTCCTTTATAAACAAAGTTTTCAAAAATACTTCATTACACTCTTGAAGACAGAAGCAAGAGTTAAATCGAAGTCAAAACCAAAACTTTTCAAAACCCACAAACACAAAGAAAACAATTTTGAAAATGATGAGCAAGTACCTAAGAGCCCGTAGATAACTACGGATAGAAAGGGTGCTAATACCTTCCCTTTCTATAATCTACCCCCCGTACTCAAATATCGCGAAAAAGGAATTTTTCTGTGCTTTTTTCCTTTCCTTGTTGGATAAAATAAAAGAAGGTGGCGACTCTTGCTTACCGCGACATTTTGCAAACACAAACGCAAAACGCAAACCAACAAAATTTCCTTAACGAAATAGGGAAACCACGTCCCGATTCTGGCCACCGTATCACAGGGCGTTATAATCATCACTGACAATGGTACAAATATTAACAACACTATGATCACCTCATTGTGCGAGCAATTCAAGATTCAACATCACAATTCTTCTCCCTATCGGCCAAAGATGAATGGTGTTGTCGAAGCTGCAAATAAAAACATTAAAAATATCATACAAAAAATGACAGTCACATACAAAGACTGGAATGAGATGCTACCATTCGCTCTCCACAGGTACTGTACCACGGCTCGCACATCAACCGGAGCAACACCCTATTCTTTGGTTTACGACATGGAGGTTGTTCTACCTATTGAGGTTCAGATCCCCTCTCTAAGAATTATGAAAGATGCAGGATTGAATGAAAATGATTGGATCCAGACTCGACTTGATAAACTGAACATAATTGATGAAAAGAGACTTACTGCTGTTTGCCATGGTCAGATGCATCAAAAACGGATGATCAGGGCTTTCAACAAGAAAGTCAGACGCCAAGTATATCAACTTAGGGATCTAGTGATCAAACGTATCATCCTTCTGCAAAGGGATCCCAGGGGAAAATGGACTCCTACCTATGAAGGACCATTTGTAATAAAGAACATATTCTCCGGTGGGGCGATGATCTTGACCACCATGGATGGTGATGACTTGCCACACCCTGCGAATGCAGACATAGTCAAAAGATACTACGCATAAGAGACCCGCTAGGTTGACACACCTAGGCAAAACAAGGGCATCCCAGCGAACCAAAAGGGTTCGGGAAAAAATAAGGGATAAAATAAAAAAATATGTATACCCGGCAAGTTGAAAACCCGAAAGGGAGACTTGGGGAAAAAAGGATTTCTCGGTGGACTGAAAACCCGAAAGGGCGGTCCAGGAAAAAGTTATGGAATTAAAGCGTATGACTATGTCCCGTCGAATCATTTGACGGACAACCTCTGGCTTCTACTGACAAACTCGGAGTTTCTGATCAATTCAATCATCTTCGGACAAGGCAAATAGACAAGATATTTAGAGATATGAAGGCTATAGCAGAATGGGAACCCCATGAGATTATTACACATAGTTATCTTTCTTTATATAAAATTTTCTTGTTTTATGATAGAATTCTCTTACTAGAATGTTTGTTCCCTTTGTACAAAAATACTTATCCAAAGTCAATACAAAGATATCCCTTTAAAAGTTCAAAAACTATCTGTCTTTTTCTTTACGCTTGTGTTTTGTTTGCAAAAACGTCCAATGATTCATTGATGAACATATGCATTTGAACATAATTACTGTTTTACAAATAAACAAAATGAGAAAGACAATTACTGATAGGTTGAAAGGACAGGAAAACATCTTTAGGCTATTCCATAAGTAATCCCCCACAGTACGTCATTTAAATCCCCAGCGGAACTAAACTTCAAATTATTAATCCCCAGTAGAAGTCATCAAATTTCTCAGGATTCCCCAAGCAGTACATGGCAATGCCCTCACAATAGAATTTACTTCTCCCAATAAAAGTTCACTAGTACTTCAACTTCAAGACAGGAAAATTCAACATATCCTTAGCAGCATTCAAGGATTTATTTTCCTCAATCGAACATCAATACAGCAAATCAGCTCACATGTGTATACATTGCATCAATATATCATAAACGTTGATAAAACAAATACATTGCATCATACATTTAATGCAACATAACTTAGTGTTTCAGCTAACGTTTTACCCTTTTCAGGATAAGATTAACAACTACCATTAACAATATGCAATCATGATACAGTACGGATACGCTCCAGACACGGATGCCATTCTGATACTCATTCAGATTCAATTTTCAGATACAGTACGGATACGCTCCAGACACGGATGCCATTCTGATACTCATTCAGATACAACTTTCAGATACAATACGGATACGCTCCAGACACGGATGCCATTCTGATACTCATTCAGATTCAATTTTCAGATGCAGTACGGATAAGTTCCAGACACGGATGCCATTCTGACACTCATTCAAATTCAACTTTTGATATAGTTCAGATACGCGCCAGACACAAATGCCATTCTGATACTCATTATGATATAGTTCAGATACGCGCCAGACACATATGCCATTCTGATACTTAGTCAAAATCAACTTTCAGATACAGTTCAGACACGCTCCAGACACAGACTCTATTTTGATACTCATTCTTTCAGCTTACAACTTACAATTCAGCAAATATTTTTGGATGGCATCTACAAGCCCATCTCCAACAAGATTCTATCACTTCTCCAAATGGCATCTTTAAGCCCATTCCCTCAACTACACATCGTCGAGTGCAAATTTCTGGGCACTCTAGTGTCCAATCATTCTTTCACCTTCGAGTCACGAACGGCAAAACTCGCCAATCTAACTCTTCAGGTTAAAGAAGATTGAACAGGGGCAGCTGTTGTACCCCAAAATTTTCCCTCTCATTTATCAAGACTTTTCTCACAAGATCTCTTTGACTCAAGACTGCATTAGGGTTTGATCAGCTCAAGACATCTCATCTTGCACTGATGACCCAAAATTAGTGTTTGAGTTTGCCCAAATATTTTTGGACTATCAATGCTTCATATGACTTTCAAACATCATTATGGACCCCTAAGATTACTCATGACAAGTTTCAAGCCTTGAATCACATTTTTGATCAGCCAATTGGACAGTTGACCTAAAAATCATTTGTATTTGAAAAAAGTCAACCATGGCCAATTTACAGTCAAACTTCATAATTTTTTATCCAAATCAACTTTTTAGACTCATATGTATCATTTGATCATGTTTGGACCATAATTCCTCAAGAAATTTGATCAAATCATCAAAAGGGCAAAATGGTCAAAATTAGGGTTTTGATTGAGAAAGGGTAATTTCTGATTTTTGACCTAGCAAATGACCAATTGATTTGAAGCATGATTTCAAGGGTTAAATTGCATCATCATGACCTAATGACATTGTTCAAAACATTGCAAATCCATTGAATTGAGAGATGAAATTTGCAGTCAACTGATCAAAAGTCAACTGTATACTGAAAAGTCAAACTTTGACTTTTTGGTCAAAATCAAATACCAAGGATCATAATTCATCAAAACATGTCAAAATGTGAAACTTTTTCATCAAGAAATCAAAGATTGAAGGTTTGGTTTTAAAATTTGAAATTTTCTTAACTTAGAAATTTTTCTAAGTATAGAAAATTTCTTATTTTTTCTCAACTTTAAGCCAAATTTCCACCATGTTACAAGATGATTCAAAGGAAGTTTCCAACATGAAAGTTGTAGATCTCCATGAAATCTACAACTTTTCTTCACACATGTTTCCCTAAATATTCTTGGATCTCAAGATATAATTTTATGAATACTTACCCATGAATTAAAATAACTTAGTGAAATTTTGCCCTAATTTAGGCAGGTTTTTGACCCAACTTCATGGCAATTTTTCACCTAGTTCCAAGAGGAATATTGAAATGAATTTCAAAGATGAGTTATAGAGAACATTGCAAGCTTTCCAAAATGTCCAAGAACTCCTTGAGATCATTTTTTAGTAGGGATAATCGAAGAGATGAAGTTGGAAATTTCTCATTTTGATTTCAAGCCATTTCATGAAGAACAAAAATCAAATCTGAACCTATGCTGCCTAATCCTTGCTTTACAGGTCTCAAACTTGTTTCTCACTTCATAATTTAATGCTTACACAGATGATAAAGCCTTAATCCAAGCACAAGTGTCTTTGTCCAAGCTTTAATTCCATAAATGGCACAAAGTTGCCATTGCCATTCTTGAAAAACTTAACTTTTGCAACTTTTCACTTCTTGAGCATTGGACCTGTTTTCTCTGCACACATAAGTCCTATAAACAAAAAGAAAGTTGTCTAGAACTTGTACCAACTTCAAACAGGCATGTACAAGCATGTAAGGAGTGGTCTCTTCACCTTTCTTAAAAAGCAAGTAAGAGTGCAAAAAGGACACAACTAAGAAATATGTGGTAGAGTGGATTAGAAACCTTTTCCATAATAATACACAAACACATTATAACTTAGAACACGATTGCTAAAGGCCAGAAACTCTCCCAAACTCTCTATCACCAAAAACCTTCCATAACTTGCAGTTTTGCAGCAAGCATAGCAATCCAAAAATCCACTCGTGCGTTTCAAGTTCTAATCACCTAAACACTTAACCTACATCACATCTAAGTGTTCCAAACCATCATCCCTTCATTGTAACTCCTCCTTCTCCAACTGCCATTTTTGCATTTCAAGCTTGCAGGTTGACTTGGATAGAGAGATTCAGGCACTTTCAAAGCAAGGTAAGGATTGGAACACACTCAGGGAGGTTCGGGCAAGCTAAGGGAAGCCTCAGGCCTTCTCAAAACTCACTCCAACTCCATTCACGATCTCAGCTGAAAAAGGTAAGAAGTCTAACTTCTATCTCTTCATACAGGCATCTTTAGGTCTCGATTTGTGAAAGAAAAATATAGATATTATTGTGCTAAAGCCAACCATGTGCATAGATTTCATTTATATTCATTGTGTATAGAGAATTTTAGATTTCAAATTTCTGTAAAAATTAGTTTTAAAATTAGGGCCATTGAAATTAGCTTTGATCTTTGACTGATAGTTTACATGAGTTACATGGTCGAAATCTTGGGAAAAAGTACTACCATTTTCATGTTTGAAGTTTCCATTTTCATGGAGAAATGAGAGAGATATGTTTGGTCTGGCTAGCTAGAGGAAGAAGACGAAGTACAGGGCAAGGAAGCATTTTGTGTTATCTATTTTTAGTTTCATTTAAAATAACGGATGTACAGCCACCCCAGTGGCAAGGCAGCACGCTGAAAATGCATAAGTCATGGGTTCGAACCTTTTGCGCTGCCTTCTGCACTTTTTTTATTTTTCAGCTTCATTTTTGACATTTTTTGCAGCGTGGGCTCAACAACTGGGCCTCATATTTTTTTCTAACACACTACCTCCTGATTTGCTCAGGACACCCCTGGGCCAATCATTTTATTTTTTATTTTTATTTTCATTTTCAGTTTATTAAATATATTTTCTTTAACATAAAAAAATCATAAAAAATATAAAACATGATAAATATTGCATTTTGTTTATTATATTTTATTTTCACATAAAAAATATTTTTATTAAATTATACATTAACTATTTTTCTTAAATAAACTTGTAAAACAAAATAGACTTAGATTAATCTTTATGTCTTTTCCTTCATACTTGTAAATATTTATTTTGACATATAAAAAGACTAAATATTTTCATAAATATTATTTATTATTTTAAGACAAAAATACACAAAAATATTACTTAAAGAACTTTATTTTCTTTTAACAAACTAGAATTAGGGTTAACCAATTTATAAAAATAATTTCCTTTTTTTCTTAAATTATTAAGTTTAGTTCAAAAACTCTTTTTCACATTAAAAACAAAACAAAAATCTTTTTCTTGCATATACATATCATTGCATATTTAATTTATATTGTATATTATTTGTTTAAATAGTTGTACAAATTTTATTTGGTTGTAATAGCTTAATTAGGTTTACATTATTGCAAATCCCCATTTATAATTTGTATACCCCCTCCCATTAAATGTTGTAATAGCGTAGTAGTCTTTAAATTACGCAATTTATCGCTTTACATAACATGCTAGTAATTAGGGTTTGTATGGCAAGATAAAAACAATCAAATAGAAAACCCTAATCCAAGACAAAATCAAGCATGAAAATAACACACTTGCACACAAACACCCTTAGGGTTACTCCACTTGGTTGCCTTACACAAAAATGGCCATATTACGCATGCGAAGTATCTTGGCAAAACAAACAAATATAAGATCATACCCCCTCAATGACGCTATTCAAAGTTGCCTTACAAAATGATCTTGGTCCCTCAAAAATGCTAAGATACTTTGCAACATTGCTAATCATGGTTATACGATGACCCACGCCCATCCCATTTACATCCAAAGATAGGGTTGCTTACCAAATCAATGGTAAGATAACAATATCAAAGGAAAAGAAAATGAACAAGAAAGACATTTGAGTAGGTAGATTACTTCTAGTTACTTACTCTATTTTCAAAACAACTATCCTTGCTATTTAAAAAAAAACACACACATTTCCAACCATTTTACAAACATTGAAAACATTTTCAAAAAGACAAACATCTTTGTATACATTCTTACGAACGAGAATCATTACAAAGATTGCCTAAACAATGGCCTCTTTTACAAAATACTTTCAAAACCACACAAAGCACAATTTCAAAACAAAAGTAAGTAATCTAACAACTAACTAAGAGCCCATGGAAAACTATGGATGAAAAGGGTGCTAATACCTTCCATTTTCATAATCTACCCCCCGAACTCAAGAAACAATCTCAAAGGTGTTTCCTGTGCTTTTTCACCTTTCCTTTTGGATAAAAGAAAAGTTGGTGGAGACTCTTTCTAACCACAATATTTACGATAAAATGCAAAACCCTCAAGTCAGTTCTCCCACCGTATCATAATTATTTTCAAAAAGGATTATGAAAATTTCTTCTATCGTCTGCGAACTTCGTCTATAATTCCACAATTTACAAACCCAAACTTGGTTCAAGGAGAATTCGGGATATTTCCGTAATCCATAAAAAAAACTAACCAAACAACTACGAACTACAAATTAGGACTCTGATTCCTCATAAGAGTATATGTAGGCATACGACTTAAAAACCGTTGTGAGTTCCCCTACTTAAAATTAAAATCCTATTCCTATAAAACCATAAACCTAAACCGTGGTATCCTTTTGAACAAGGTAGATGAGGCGTGCCTAACACCTTCCCTTCGTCTAAATCGAGTTAAAAACTTAGAATATCTAATCAAATTAGGATTATCCATTATATTCCCTTCCTTTGGATAAAAATTAATAGCGGCGACTCTATATTTTTAGCTGATTATTACATTGACCAGACTCAATATTATCCTTCGACAGAACAATTATTGAGAAATCTTGTGGTCGAACTTTAAGTGTTTTCACTTGAAACTGAACCATTATCCAATATTCTTTATTGATACCAACCTTGATAGTTGTGTTAAAAATCTGAGATAAAAATTTCCCCCTAAAAATGCCATTTTCGACTTAATATATGTCAAAGAGAAATTAGAGTTTTTTGAATAAGTTTCAACACTATTCAAAGCATTCCGCTGATGTCATCATCATCATTCCAAATTTATGAATGTTATCCTTTCCAATGCAGCGCCACAACAAAATTTCATCATGATTTCCTACTTTTCAGGAAATTGTGGATTCCTAACACCGTGAACTTATCAACTTTCCACGTATCATCTTAAACATTTTTTGTAAATGCCAAGAATCATCCATTTGTCCACTTTCCCCATGTTCACCAGCCCTATAAATACTCAAGTTCACACTTTATTTAATCTTCTTTCATTTTCACTTAGAACTGCAAAACACTCTCTCTTCTTCAACGCACAAAAAACCCTTCATCTTTTTCACGTTTTTTCTGCAATGCAACAATGGAAGATTCATCCACCTCTTCAAAGTTGGACACTGGTAAAACCCAATGGCATTCTTTATTTCAACATAGGGAGAGGATACAGTTCAAAGCTTCATCCAAGAATCACCACAAGACAAAGACACAATTGCAATCTGGAAAAAATAGGTACTTAAATAGTTTTCCATTTTTGAAAATTTGTTTACGTTTATGGGTATATACCATACCCATAAATTACGTCCTAGAAAAGTTAAGGAATTTTTTCCTTGTAATGTCCCATCTATGACCCATGCGTTTAAACAACACGCATTGGACTTAAAGTTCTTATATCCTACTGAATATGTTTTTTGGTCAGCCCCACCGTTGAGTAACAATGAAGATTATATTGCATGGTTAAACAAAGTTCAACTCAAACGAAAAGAACAATAAGAAAACTTAGGTATTTTGACCTGATCCAACTCTCTAGAAATGGCCCTAGGCATAACCCAAGTATGTTGTTGGCTTCCATCATCTTATGGGAAGGATAGGCAAATACATTCAACCATTCTTGTGGAATGATCACGGCGACCTTGTTCGACATGGCGGCCATAAATGGACTTTCGCCTTTAGGAGACTTTTGATCCTTCACTTAAGACCACTCTCGAATTTGACTTCGACAATCCTGGTTTTGAATAGTATATCATCGACCATTATGACAAAGGCACTACATATGTTTCCGACTAGGAACATGTTGCCTTTTTAACCCTCCAGCTTTCTTACTTCTGCTTTTGTTCTAGGTCCTTACATGTAGAAAAAAGCAATATCCAAATAGCTATCCAACTCTATGAGGGGCAAAAAATTTCTTTAGGAAAACTGCTACTAGCTAATTTGTATTTATTACTGGGTAATGCATCTCATAAATTAAAACATCTCCCTTAAGTGAAAATGAAATTCCTTGTTTCTGGTCCTTTTTGTCTTTTGTAACTTTGGATAAATGCTAATTTTGAACCAAGAATGCATGTCCATATCACAAAAGAGCTGATAAATGAAATCGAGCCTCGACACATTGAAGGCAGTAGGCTTTCTCTCCTCACTCATAGCGAAGCCTTAGCCCATGTATTTTTTCATAAAGTACATAAAATTATTTCTTGAAACCAAAATATTTGTTTCAACCATGGCTCCTTTCATGGATCGACATATTGGTCTCAATTGGTTTAAAAATCGATTAACTGGCACTACCTATGCTACTGCTGCTACTTTAAATACAGTTAGGGGAGCCTTTTTGACTCGACTATCTTATCCATCAGAATCGAACCAGGCAACACCGATCCGGGTTTTACCAGTTACCAACCAAACTTGGTAGCAAGGTAGACATGTTTTAGTCAAATGATATCAACATCTATTTACACATGGTCAGAAGACATATGTTGGTCAAAACGTAGACTTACTTCACAGAAATATCGAGATGCCCTGAAGTTCCAACAAAACCAAGTCCTTGAACTCCACACGCTCAGGTTTCTACAATATTTTATTCAATAGAAGAATTTTAAAAGTGGTAGTCGAACTACTTCCAAACCACCTTCTATGTGCTAAACCTTCTTCAATGGGTGGCAACCGCTCTTACCACTCTACAAGAACTTCTGGAAGCTAAAGAAGGTATGTATTTAATTTACACGCACTTGTCTCGACTATACATCTTTATTTACTCATATATTCTTCTGTAGCCAAAGCTCAAGAAGAAAAGGTCAAAGGCGCAAACACCGCCACTGAAGGCCGGGAAAACAACCCAAAAAAGTAAGTTTCACCTCTTGCTATTCATATCAAATTTGTTATGGTTAAAAATGTATTCCTTCCTTCCATGGTTCGAAAGAGTGGTTATAGTTCCTCCACTACTTCGATGCAAACCAAAAAGAAGAAAATCACAAAAAATGAAGAAACACAAGTATGCATTTGTTTATATATTCTTGTTATCTTAAGTTCAACAATTACCAAACTAATTATTTTATATTCTTAGGATACTACAAAGAAACCAGAGGATCATGTCAAGGACAGAACTTCTGATGACAATAAAAGGACTCAAATCTTTTTGAGTCCTTAACCTCGATCTTATAAGCCAAGTGTTGTTAAGAGCAAGGTCAGTGCTAGTCAAAAAAGAAACCTTCAAAGGATGTTCAAATTTCAACTACAAAAGACATTCAAACTTCGACTGTTGAACAAACCAAAGAGGCGAAGAAAAATCCATCCGCTCCCGACAAGGAAATGAAAACTCATACCACAACTTATCCTTGCTCTCTATGTTGAAATATGTCTGCAAAATTTTAATTGTCTCTTTTTTCTCAAGAACAACCAAAAATGAAGGAAACTTCATATGACAAACCTCTAAGTTTCAAACCATCAACACAAACTAAAACGTAGTCCCCTATAGATTGGTTGAATCATCCTGAGTCGAGTCTTGCTTCCATTCAACCAATCCAAAAACCAACTGATGAAGATGTTGACCATCTCAAGGACACGAATCTGAGCCTCAAGTTGTTATCAACTAATTATATCTTCAACGACATGATGAATTTGATGATACTTTGGCTTCGGTCCAAGGAAACTTGGACTAAAATGAGCCAACAACCGATGATGATCTTGACAAAGAGGATGAAGGGAAGACTGTTGTTGAAACCAACAAGACAGAACCTGACATTAAACTCAATCCAACTTTAGCAGCACAAAAACAAACTGAAGCTATTTGGGAGAAAAATGATCCCATGATTCATGATACTTCTTTCAACACTTCTCTAAGTCGAGAAGAAATCTTGGCTATCAATAAGAAGAATCTGGTAGAGGCTTTAAGGAGACTTCAGAAACTTTGAATGTGTTCAACAAACACAGACTTCTCTAACGCTTATGTTGCCAATGCGTCTGAAGACAATGTCAACCTCATGCTCCAACAAATTAGATATAATGTCTTCGATGTTGATCTCTACAAGTCCATAGAAGAAGATGCCCACTTTGGAGATGATATCCAAAAATTTCTACAAGCAATCAATAAGCAAAGGATCCCTGATTCCCTCATCTAAATCCTCTTAGACTTTGACGCTCTTTTCAAAAATATCTCTAGGGACATCCAACTCAAAAAAACCTATGATACTTAGATTAAAAAGAAGAAAGTGGAAGTTGTTGGCGAATAAGACTTAAGTGAGATGTTTGAAACTCAACTTGACAAACTCGAAGCAACATTCCAGGAGCAAAAAAACAAGATGACTTATTTTAACAATTAGATTCCAAACTATCATTCTCATATTGCAGAATTGAATAAGAAGTTTTTCGATTTGGAGAGGCAGAAGTTCGAACTTAGCAAATCTAAAGCATCTTTTACCAGGGAGAAAATTAACCAGGAGGCTGCCAAAGGAGTCCAGCATGATGAGACTACAGTACAACTAAAAGATTAATTAGACGAACTAGAAGAGGTTGTTGCAAAGCTTGGTACCAAACTTTCATTCTTGAAGGAAGGCCCTAAAGAGTTGAAGACCAAACTTCGTGCCTAATCATATTTAATTTCCATCTTTTTGTTCTGATGTTTTGTAATGATTAAACCATTTTAGAATTCTATCCTCAACACCATTTTGGCATCTTTGTATGTATAACTACTACTCCGTCGAAATTTTTATTTCCTGAAGTATTGGCTTATATTTCTTTAAATACTTACCATTTACTCGCAGGGTTCGACGGTTAGCTGCTAATTCTTCAATTTCATAAGCATTATTTGAAAATGCTTGAGTAATTTGAAATGGCCCTTCCCAATTAGGGGGGAATTTTTATATAATTTTATCTTTACGATCCATAGGAAAATAAACTTTCCATATATACTCCCCAGTCCAAAATGTCTTAATTTTAACCTTTTTATTATAGGCTTTTGCTATTCTCTCTTTTTGCATTCTAACCATATCTAAAGCACTTAACCTTTCTCCATTTAAATAAACTAAGTCATCTAACATCATATTCCAATAATGTGCATATGGAATTTCATTTTGTATTTGAACTCTAGTTGATTATAGATATATCTCGACCAATAAGACAACATGGTGTCCGTAAGTCAGTCAAAAAGGAGTAGTATTTGTAGCCTACTTGGAGTGGTTCGATAGGCACATAAAATTTGGTATAATATTTTATGCCAATTCTTTGGCTTCTTTCACACATGCTTTTTTATTGGGCCAATAATAATCTTATTTGCTGCTATGGCTTGGCCATTTTCCTAGGCATAATAAGGTGTAAATGTTAGCAATTTGATCCCTACTTCCGAAGAAAATTCCTGAATCTTTCGACCAGTGAATACTAACCCTTAATTAGTTGTAATGGTTCCAGGGATCCCAAACCTATAAATAATATTCTGTTGGATGAAATCAATCACTACTTCCTGGTCAACATTGACCAGAGGTATTGCTTCTATCCACTTAGTAAAGTAATCAATACTCACTAAGATATATCTCTAATTTTTAGATGATGTTGGTCGGATTTCTCCAACTAAATCCAGAGCCCAACCTCTAAAGGGCCAAGGTTTCATGATAAAATGCAACTCACTTGCATGAACATGTTGAATGCCTGCATGCACTTGACATTCTTGGCATCCTTTGACAAATTCAATACAATCTTTCAACATGGTAGGCCAATAAATCCCTTGTCATAACTCAGAATAATAGCCATTTCATTTTGTGCCTAACTTGATGTGCACCATATGTTCCACTATGGACATTTCACAAGGCTAAGTATGCCTCATTTTCACTAAGACACTTAAACAAAACTCCTCCAGGTTTCTTTTTAAACAATTTGTTCCCTATAATAACATAGCTTAGAGAATGATACCTGACATTTTGATATGTTCCCCTATTGGGTTTTCTAGATAGTCGACTATTGGCTTTCTCAAATCAGCATCTATCAAGTTGTCAATAGAAAATATCTTGAACTTCTCAGAATCTGCATATCCCTGTTTCGTCATTGCTAAATCTGACAAAGAAAATCTAGTAACTATCACTCTGCCTCAAACTTCGATTGAGTTTTCCAACTTTTCCTTCGACATTTTATATTCCGAAGAAATTTGGGCTAAGTCATTGGCCTTTTGATTTTTAAGTCGAGGAACATGTCAAATATTCACAAACTCAAATTGTTGTAATAGTCGATTTGTTATCACAAAATATAATAATAAATTCTCTTTGACACATATGTACTTCTTAGTTACTTACTTAACTACTAATTTAGAGTCTCATCTTATTTCGACTCTGGTTTCCCCCAATTCCAATAGAATTTCACGGCCAACTATCAAAGCCTCATATTCGGCTTCGTCATTTGAGCGAGGCCCATCTATTTTGTACTTAATTTTTTTTTTGATTTTATTGGGATAAATGAGAAACACTCCAATACCAGTTCCATCTTTATTACTAGAACCACCAAAATATAATTTCCAAGGTTCAAGTTTTAGATAGTTCTGGGGTATTTTGACCATTGAATGGTCGACAATAAAATCAAGGACCACTTACCCCTTCGTTGCCTTTAAATACATTTATGTTAAGGAATATTCAGTTAAGGCAAGTGTGTCGTGGCGGGAAAAAATTGGAGAACAAGTTATTGATTAACTTATCTCAGCAAAAAGCAAGAGTCGCCATCGAACTTTATTATTTCCAAAGGAATGGGAAAAGACCGAATAAAACCTACAAAAGCATGCAGAGCAAAAAGAAAGTAAAAAGGAAAAGCAAAAAACAAAGCATAAAGATAATAAAGTACAAGTGTTGGTTATGCAAAGGAAATGTATTAGCATCCTAAACATCTATAGTACTCCATGGAAACCTTTTGAAAATTTGTGTTTTGCTAAAGAGATTATTTGCAAAGATTGCGGAGATGAAGAAAGAATCATTTTTTAATATTTTGATTCGGAAAAACTTCAAGAGCTCTATGCCTACATACCTCCAATGTGCAATGTATTGTACCCCAATTTCCCCCCTAAGATTCTTCTATCATCTCATGTCAACTCAATCATATCAAGATCACACTAGGGTTTGGTTCTTCTCCCTATATTTAAGTTTGCTCATGAGGGATCACCAAGCACTTTGAATTGTATATTGTGATCATGTATGCTTTACATTGAATAAATTTTAACTAACAAATACAATTAATGTTTGCTCTAAATGATGATCCTATAGATTAGGGCACAACACATTTCATCAGGTGGATTCATAAGTTCATGAGTTTATTTTCATGCCTTCTTCAACAAAGCTTCATTGAGATTCAAGCTTCATCATTGAATATGATTTAAAGTAATATCATGACAAGGTCTACTATTATTCATCATGCCTCAATTTGTCAAAGAAAGTCAAAATATACAAGGGTTGGTTGAAGAAGTTTGACCAAATTGGACAAGTTCTTGATTCCTTGATCACAAGTGTATAACTCTTTCAATTATTAATATTTGGAAGTGGTTATTGTTGCTATGGTTTCTTATTATCATCCACAACAACTTATATTCACATAGCAAAAGTGATTGTGCAAGAAATATTGTAAACATTGAAAGGGGTTCCCAAATCATTTTGGTGCTTTATGAGCTAGGGTTTTGAACTTCTAAGGGCTATATCTTGTTCATCTTTTGATATCTTTGAGTGATTCCAAAGATGTGCTTCTCTTTAAAGGGTTATAAACTAATAAATTCAAGAGTTTCAAGAAAATTTTGTGTGGAAGATGCCTAATGATGAAGAAAGATTACAAGTTCTCTAGATAGGCCATCAAATTCCCTTATGTGACTTCAAAAGATTATAACTTGGTCAATTTTTATCTCCTTGAGCCCACTATATTTCCATGTTGATCTTAAGGATGTGAGCCCCGACTTTTATTTTGGGTGCAAAGCTTGAAAATAAGTGGAAGATGCCCTAAGAACTCAAATGATTATAGGTCACCTCATGAATTTTCACCAATTTTACAAGGCCATAACTTTTTCAATACTTGGTATTTTTGAGTGATTCAAGTTTCACAATGCTCTTTGGGAAGTCTAATTCAAGCTAGAATTAATGATCAAAGATCAATTTCGGAGGAAGGCCTTGTTTGAACTCAAAACATTATAGGTCACTTTTTAAGAAAAACTTAGAATTTTTCTAAGTACAAAAAGTCAGCATCTTTCTTCTCAACTTTGACTCATCACAACTTTTAGCTCAAACATCCATTTGATCTCACTCTTTGCACATTGAAAAGATGGAGACCTTATATTTTAAATGCTTCAAGAATTATGCCCTAAGACCCCTTAAGTTGTGAACAACATGGGTTCAAAGATGGTACCTTGAAACTGAAGTTTTCTCCAAAGTCAAAATTTGAAATCCATAATGTGGTTTCTAATCACCAAATTACCACGCGATTTTCACTTAAACATGATTAGCAAATATGTTTGAATTATTTAGAGAATCAAAACGCATCATTTGGATGTGTTTTGATGCATATGTGAACACACTTTGCTCGTGTACACATGTGTGAACGAATTCATTTGAATTTTCATCATTCACCCCTCCTCTTAATCTCATTCACTTATCCTATAAATACAGTCTCTATTCCACTCATTTTCGCAAGCTTGAACATCCAAAATCACTATATTAAACTCCCTTCATAACTCACTTTTCTGAGATTTCGAATTCCTCCTTTCTCCACTTTTCAATCCAATTTCTTCCTTGATCGTTCATCCTTGAACTTCACCGAAGCTAACAGAAGAATAATCAAACCTTGAGGTGCCCTAGATCGTGCTAGCCAAGTCCATTTACAGAGCAAGTTCATTTGATTTCGTTCAGGTAGTTTAAGGAACTAAATCTTCTAATAGAAATTACTGGAATGGTCAATGATATTCACTGATGCTTGCTATCAACTCAATTTTGGTGAATCAATGCATTTGATGATTCTGATTTTTTATTTTAACATTTTCAAACATCTTTGGTTTTTTCCAAATCGACTACATTGTGCTTTATATAAATTTTTCGCGAGCATATGGTTGTGATCATCTCAAGTAGACGCATCTAATGGTACCACTATGAACGCGTAAATTTACAGATTCAAGGATCTAGGTTTTGCCCTATTTGCAGGAGGCTAGAGGTTGAAGACAACCTACGTGTCGTTCTTCAACCAATGATGCTTAGCCAATTGTTTTATTTTTATTGGTTGGACTTTCTTGTGTTACATGCGCCCACCTTGACTTGGGTTCATGATACTCCCTCACCTTAGATCCATTAGATATCCCAGCGTGTATAAGTGAATGAGATCCAACACGTGTGGTTTTTTATGATTTTATTTTATTTTACAAAATTATTTTTAAATTTCATTTATCTTTAAAAATTCTTAACTCTTTCATTTTTTTATCCAAAAATTATGAGTAAAATATAAAAAAAAAAAACTTTGAATTGTTTTTGACTTTGTGAATATTTTTTCATATTTTTATTTTGATGTTTGATATTTTTCATGATTTTTGTTTTGTTTGCCTTATTTTAATTGTTTTAAAAATACTTTCTGGTCTTTTTAAATTCTGAAAAAATTATGGAAGGATCCAATGACCTCTTGACAAATTTTGGTGACCTCATTTTATTTTTATTTCTGATTTTACTATTTTTCATAAATTTTTGTGTATTTTTCTTATTTTCTTCAATTTTTAAAAATAGTTTCTAACTTTAAAATATTCTGAAAAAATTTGTCAATCTTTATTAAATCATGTTTGACCTCTGACTATTTTTTAGGATTTTCATTTTGTGTTTTAATATGCTTTGTGTATTTTACCATTCATTTTCCTTTTATTAACCATTTACACATTTTTTTATTTAAATTTTATTTATTAATTTTTTATTTATTTTGGTTCTGACTTGGACTTCATTTGGTGACAAATTCTTCAACCTCATTGGATCTTGGGTGTTGATAGGTTTAGAAACAAAATCCACCAAAATGGATGAATGATGTTGATGATATTTGAAACCTTAATTTCATACAATGCATCCCATCCCTCTTCATCTTATCCCTTTTTTATTTGTGCTACATGTTGTTAGAGGATGATCTACATATCATCTCTCTAAACATATGATACATATATTGCTATTGACCGGCCTCAATTTAGGTGCGACTTTTATATAAGTCCACTTACGATTGCTTAACATAATGCTAAATTTTGTCACGGTTCGAGAAATGATCATTCGTGGCCCAAACCTATGTTTGCAAGCCCAAGTATGTTTAATTTGAAACCTTTTATCTAATAACCTTGAGATTCATTGTTAGGAGGCTTTGGTCTTATCAATCCTCTAATGAATCTTCAAAAAATTTGGACTAAGTGAATCGTTTAAACATCGTTGATCATTTGTTGTTGCCTCGAGAATTTGAAATGAATGATATACTTGACAAAAAGCAAATGAAAGTTGTTATTAAAAGGCTTTGGTTTTATCAATCTTCTAAAGAGTTTTCAAATGCAAGATTCAAGATGGTCATTCAACTAACCTCTAATTTCCAGCTCATTAACAATTGACTTTTATTTTTATGCTTTTACTTTACGCCTTTACTTTTACGCACCATTTATTTTAACATTTACGTTTCATGCTATTTTAATCTTTGCTCACTTGAGCATTTATCTTTATGTCATTTTTATTTTGCTCCCTTGAGCTTTTAATTTTCTTTTTGAAGATACCTAATAACCAACTTGAATAATAAAAATCTTTAAGGTTACTTGGACTATTTGGCTACTATCCTTGGAATTTTGGAGTTATGGACTTCTTGGACATAGGATTAGAGACCTTGACTACCCTTGGGACCTTGTGACTTCTATTGTTATTTTGTCTAGAGTTCTTGGAGATTAACCTGTGACATTAGGTTGTTTTTTCTTTGTGTGCAGGTTATTCTGATTATGTGTTTTGTCTGTGATTGAGAATTCATCTGTATACAGTTGTTACACTGCCCAATTTTTTGTGAAGACTTAATGCATTTGAAGCTTGGTTTTCTTAAGAGGTTTAGTATCTTTTCTTGTTTGGTTTCAATCCCAAGAATGGGAATTCTACATTGGCTCATTATGTCGAGTATTGGCTTCTTGTTAGATAGACAGTTATTTTCCCTAGATTTTACCTTACGCTCTAGGATAGTCCCTTCATCTCCACCCATCTTCTTTAATTTCAAAAATATTCTCCCTCATTTTCAAAACTATTCTTGTTTTGAAAGTTGAATTGATTTCACAATAAACTGTGACTTAGGTCCATGCATTTTCAAAAATATTTTCTTAACCAAACTTTAAACAACTTAATAATACCTTGATATTTTTTTTAGAAGACTAAAAGTCAATCAATCTCATTCAAACCATTTTTTCCATTTTGGCTTTTACCTTAAAATTTTCTCAAAAGATTAGACTCTTGTCAATCTTTGTAGTGATGTGAGCTACTATACTTCTATGATATGTAGTGAGGTGAGATATTTTCCACTTGGGTGTTGAGCGAGGCTTTTTTGATTTTAAAATCCTAGTTATATTCTCCACTTTGAGATGAAGCAAATTCTCCTTTCTTATAATCATGGGTAGTAAGTATGTTCTTCCACTCGGATAAGACGATGATGTCTCGTCTCTTAAAATTAACCAACACACTTGTGTTTTAAATTTTTTTAAAGGTGAACTACGAGTACCCTGATCCCTTATTACACGAAAGGTGGTACATTGGAACTAAAGGTTCGCATCTGTTGCGGGTGCAAAAATTGTAAAAAATACTTCTTTTCTCATCCCCACAATCTATTTTTGTATACAACCGTTATAGCCAAAATACACAAATTTTCAAAGAGGTTCTTGTGGAGTACCATAGATGTTTAGGGTGCTAATACATTCTCTTTGCATAACCAACCCCCGAACTTAGACCTCTCCCCCTCTTTTTTGGTTATTCTCTATTTTCCCATTCTTTTGGAAAAATAAAGCACGATGGCGATTTTTATTTGATCTATGCGAGTCAAGTCAATCCAATGACTTAGTCTCAATATTTCTACCACTACAGAAAAAATGGCGACTTCACTAGGGACAGATCGACCAAATGCTGGTCCATCCTTACGTGGGTTGAGCCAATCTTTGTTTATTTATGTATGTGCTATTATTTGTTTGTATATTATGTGATGTATATATGTTTGTCAGGATTTTCCTGGTTTTCAGGGTGCTTGTTTATTTCTCATAAGTCCTATACCCGGATGTTGTACCCCAAAATTTTCCCTCTCATTTATCAAGTAATCTCTCACAAGATATCCTTTGGTTCAAGACTGCACTAGGGTTGATCAGCTCAAGACACCTCCTCAAGCACTGATGACTGAAAATTAGGGTTTGAGATTGCACAAGGATAAATGGACTTTTAATGCCCCATATAAATTTCATGGATCATTTTGGACTCTCAAGATTGCTCATGACAAGTTTCAAGTCTTGGATACAATTTTTGCTCAGTCAATTGATCAGTTGACCTAAAAATTAACTATATTGGGGGAAAAAGTCAATTGTGGTCAATTTACAGTCAAACTTCATAATTTTTGATCCATATCAAGAACTCATATATGTCATTTGATCAAGTTTTGACCACAATTCCTTAAGAAATTTGATCAGATCATCAAAAGGGCAAAATGGTCAAAATTAGGGTTTTGACTGAGGAAGTACAATTTCTATTTTTTGACCTAGAAAATGGTTCATTGGTTGGAGGCATGATCTCAAGGATTCAATTGCATCCTTTTTACCTAATGGCATGACTCAAAACTTCCCTCAAGATCAATTGATTGATAGTTGATTTTTAGTCAACTGATCAAAAGTCAACTGTACACTAAAAAGTCAAACTTTGACTTTTTGGTTAAAATGAAGTATCAAAGATAACAATTCATCAAAACATGTCAAAATATGAAACTTGTTCATCAAGAAATCAAAAAGTCAATATTTCATTTTGAAAAGTCAAAATTTCTAATCATAGAAATTTTTCCAAGTGTTTGAAAATTCATATGTTTTCACAACTTTGAGCCAATTTTTCCCCATGATGCAAGGTGATTCAAAGGAAACTTTAAACATGAAAGTTGCATATCTCAATGATATCTAAAACATTGTAGAACATAACTTCTCCTATAAATGCATGGATTTCCAGTTATGATTTTGTGAATACATGTTCATGAAACTTGGAAACTTAGTGAAATTTTACCCTAGTTTAGGCAGGATTTTGACCTAACTTCATGGAAATTTTTCACATAGTTCCAAGAGGAATTTTCAAAAATAACCAACATATAGGTTTTAAAGGATTTTACAAGATTTTCAAAATGTCCAAGAACTCATTGAGATCATGTTTGAGCAAAGAGAATCGAAGACAAGAAGTTGGGCATTCATTCTTGAATTATAGCTCATTTCCATGATGAACAAGAATTAAAATCCACACCCATGCTGCATAAATATTACTTTGCAGGATTCTAACCTCTAAATCTATCCATAATCATAATATTACACAACTATTTGAGCTATGATCCAAATGCTAGAGTCTTTGTCCAAGTGATTATTCCATTACTGGAACAAAGTTCACACTTCCATTTTGAAAAAGTAACTTTAATCACAAAGTCAATGCATAGAGCTCCTAACTTGTTCCATATGAACACAAGCAATGTCAAAGGCAAAAATAACATGTGTAGAGTCTCCCATAAACTTAGGCCATGCTTGTACTATGCCTTGAAACCATGTTTTCCACTTTTCTTCAAAATCAAGTAACATAGCCATAACTCTATATCTTGTATTTCTGACCACCTCAAGTGCTCTACCTTTTTCATATAACCATACAAGTTATTTGCAAGCTAACATTATTTTACAAGCTCTCAAACTCCCTCAAACTCCCCAAAACCAGAAATTTCCATACAAGCACAAAAACTTGTCATTTCTGATTTTTGAATCCAATCTCCAAATCCCCTCGTGCATTTCTTAGCCAAACCATCCACAAAGTTTCTAATACACATATAGAAGCTATCCCAACCCCTGTTTTCAAACTGAAACACCATCTTCACCAACCTCCATTTTTTAAAATAGAGCATTGCAGTTGGACTTCTCCAGGCCATTTCAGCCACTCTCAACTCAAGTTAAGCATTGCATTAGCTTCCTAGAGACTCAAGGAAGCTAACCTGACCATGGCAGCACCTTGAATGAAGCTCAAACTCATTTCACGATTTCCAGTTTTGAGGTATTTTTCTTGAACTTCTATTTCATTATTTAGGCATTGTTAGGCTTGCATTTGTGAAGATAAAATATAGACATCATTGCCCTGAAACTCTACATGTCCATAGATTTCATTTATGTTGCTTGAGTAGGAAGAATTTTGAGTTTGAACCTTTGAAAATATTTAAGTCAGAATTTGGTACGGTTAGAAATCCATGCTCATATTTAAGAATTAGCTTAAGTTATTTACATATTCAGAATCATGAGAAAATTTCTAACAAGTTTGATGTTGGAAGTTTTGTGAATGGATGAGAAATGAATAAGTTACAAATCCTTTGGCTAGAGGTTGAAGATGAAGTACATTCAGGGGAATATTTATGTTACATATTTATTGTTTTGTTTAAGTTAACGGATATATCACCACCTCAGTGGTTAAAGCGCGCGCCTGTCACCCTTAGGACCTGGGTTCGAGCCCCAACGTCCGTTTTGCCTTTTTTTCCATATTTTCTGTTTTCTCTCTTTTTTGTTTGAAACAGCGCTTGGGCCTATCCCCTTTGGGCTTTTATTTTTTTTTCTGACTCCTAACCATTGTTTACTCATACACCCCTTGCCCCTTATTTTATTATTTCATTTTTCTTTTTCTTTATTTCATTTTCATTTTTCATATTATTTTTTATCATTATTAATTTTATCATTATTATTTTTATTATTAAAAAATATAAAAATATAAATATTTTATTTATTTACAAAAAGACAAAAATATTTTCTCAACAAGTTAATTTATTTCTTTTATAATAATTTTTAGACTTAGGTTTAATTATTATTTTATTTTATTTTCTCACTTAAAATTAATTTAGAACTTAAGTTTATTTTAATTATTCAATTCTCATTTTATTTTCATTATTTAAAACCCTTTCATAAAAACCCTAAAAATCTTTTTTTTTAATTAATTTCCTTTCTTACCTAGTTCAAGTTAATTTTGTTTATTTTTCATTAATTATTTTCTTAATTAGGTTTAGGTTAAAACCCTTTCATAAAAATCCAAACAAAAATCATGTTTCTTTTCCATTTGCATTTGTACATTATTATTTATTCAATTCTTGTACATTTATTCAATACGGTTGTAATAGTTAATTAGATTTAATTTTCTTGCAAAATCCCCATTTGTAAATTTGTATACCCCCTCCCCTAATGATGTAATAGCTTAGTATTTTTTACTTTCCGCAATTTATTGTTTTATATAAATGCTAGTAAATTAGGGTTTGTATGGAAATATAAAATCAACAAGTTAGCAAATCCTAATCCAAGATAAACAAGCATGTAAATCCAACACATTTGCACACTTGCACCCTTAGGGTAATTCCACTTTGTTGCCTTACAAAAATAGTCATGTTATGCATATGGGATATCTTAGCAAAAAACAATAAAAAATACAAGATCATAGTCTCTCGATGACGCTATCAAATGTTGCCTTTCAAAATAATCTTAGTCCCTCAAATATAATTGCTAAGATATTTCACAACATTGCTATCATGGCTATACGATTACCCACGGCCGTCCCTTCACATCCAAAGATAGGGCTTCTTACCAAAACAATGGTAAGATAGCAATATCAAAGGAAAAGAAGAAATGAACTAATACTTTTGAGTAGGTAGATTGTTCCTAGTTGCTTGCTCAATTTCAAATCAAACCCTCTTGCTTATTTTAGAAAAAAATACCAACACTTACAAAAAAACTTTCAAAACAATTTCCAAACGGAACATTTTCAAAAGATCAACACTTTGTATACGTTCTTACGAACGAGAACTATTACAAAGTTTGCCTAAACGATGGCGCCTTTTCAAAATACTTTTGAAAAACCACACAAAGCATATTTCAAACAAAAGCAAGTTATCTAGAAAGCAACTAAGAACCCATAGATAACTATGGATGAAAAGGGTGCTAACACCTTCCCTTTTCATAATCTACCCCCCGAACTCAAGAAATCTCAAAGGTCTTTCCTGTTATTTTCATCCTTTCCTTTTGGATAAAAGAAAATTCGGTGGTGAATCTTGTTAACCACAACATTTGCGATAAAATGCAAAATACCTAAGTCAGTTTTCCCACCGTATCACACCGCACTTGGGCAAACTTAAGATATGAGGGGTGATATAGTCATGTTAACTTTGAGGGAGTAATCCCAATAAAGGAGGCATGAGACCTCCCCACTCAGTGGAGGCCCCTTTGACTGTAGTTTTGGTTATCGAGTAATCGGGAAGACGTGC
Source organism: Vicia faba (assembly GCA_948472305.1). Lineage (NCBI taxonomy): Eukaryota > Viridiplantae > Streptophyta > Magnoliopsida > Fabales > Fabaceae > Vicia > Vicia faba. Next base: position 258,656,255 of record OX451741.1, read on the forward strand.
TGCTTTCGACTTGGGAGCCTACTGAAACTGAGGACTTTAGAATCTTTAACCCATCTTATCCTTCTAGGTGTAGTGCGGAAGCTATGACGGAGTAATCCGGAAATGGTTGTCACGCGATACTACACTCAACTAGTTTTTCCTGAGAATATTACTAATTACTGAGTCAATCGGGACGTTTGAAATATCCAAAGGAAGGATGTAGACTATGGGAACCTCTTAGAACCTTATTCCCTAGGTGATAAACTTTTAGTCCATACCTTTTGGATAATACCTTTGACTTTATACTCATGACGTCGAACCTATGAACCCCCCTATGTTTGTGATCTTGTGTATGATTATTGCATCATGCATTCTTACACCCATGGGCATCCTTTTAAAACATTTGTTTCAAGGGACTTCAAGTTTACTATTTGTGAATATTTCAGGTACTTTTTGACCATGGATTATGGAAAAAGAAATACTCAGAAGTACAGTTTCAAGGATCCTAAGATAGATAATTTGATGAGTCTGATTCCCGAGATCGAGAGTTCTATAGATTTTCGGAAGAAATATGGATCCATCGTTTCTCTTATGAAGCTCAAGATGAAGGAGGGTATTCTCTCGAATTTTCTCCAATTCTATGATCTGATGTATTGATGTTTTACTTTCCCCGATTATCAGTTGATGCCTACATTGGAGGAGTATTCTTACCTACTGGGTTTACCTGTTACCAATCATGTTCCTTTCACCGGTTTGGAGGAAGAGCCCAAGTCTCATGAGATTGTTGTCGTGATTCATTTAGGGAAGTCTGAGATTGAGGACTACCTGACTACCAAAGGAGGAATCATAGGATTACCCGCTCAGTTTTTATTGGAGAAAACTCGCTACTTTGCTAGGATGAAGAGTATGGTTGCTTTTGAGGCCATCTTTGCTCTACTTGCCTATGGGTTATTCTTATTTTTGAACGTTGACAAATTTGTGGATATCAACCCCATCGGGATGTTTTTGATTGGAAATCAAGTTCCTACATTATTAGGATATGCTTATTACTCCATTCATCTTCTGGATTCTTATCATGGAGGGATGATCATTTGTTGTACACCTTTGTTATATCGTTTGTTGTACGCCTCTCTTGGATATCAAGAAGGAACCCTGTTGGGCTTCGAAGATTATGGCTCTCACTCATTCCAATATTGTTTGGTATCATCAGGCTTACTATGATGTGGATATTGTCGATAGTTGTGGTAATTTCCCCAATGTACCTCTTCTCGGTACAAAGGGAGGAATTAACTACAATCCCATTCTTGCACATTGTTAGTTTGGATATCCAATAAGAGACAAAACAAATAGTATTCATCTGAGTGGTTTCTTTCTTAAAGAAGGAGAGAATTATAAATAAGCTAAGGAGGAAAATGCAAAGGCTTGGCGCCATATTCACATGAAGAGTAGAAATGACTTCGGACCTAGAGGAGTTGTTTTTTTGGAGCCTTATCTCCGGTGGGTACAAGCAAGGGAAATTCAATTGAGGATGCCATATTCCTGTGAAGAACCCATGCCTGATATGTTTGTGAAGATCACTCCTCCCCTTTTAGATGATGTGGAAGAGCTTCAGCTTGCCCTAGTCAGGATGCAGCAATAGAAGGAGGCTTGGAAGAATAAGTGTCAGACTTTAGAGATGTCTTACTGAGCAAACCTGAAAGAGAAGCATAACCTGATCAATTTTCTTGAGAGTTGTGCTATAGAGATGATGGAGAGGCAAGATAATGTATTTTCCTTTAAAGCTAAATCAAGACTTAGTTACTCACTTCCCGACTCTGGTGATTGGAAAGAGGTTACCGACAGGTATGCAGAAGAGAACAATCAGTTGAAGGCTCAGATTGCAAGAGTCACGAGAAAACGTCAGTGTGTGGAGAGATCTTCATCACCTTTTACTTCTTAGGGTTTTAAATTATATCTTCTCTTATACTTAGGATTATTGAAACTTGTACTAGAAGCTGTAATCCATTTTGAAGTTATTATAATGAGATTTTCAGTATTTTAAAATGTGTTAGTATTTCAGTATTTGTGAATCGTCTATAAAAATTTGAGTCCCTTGAAATTATTAAAAAAATATAAATAAATCATGTGCTTTACATATCATGCATCATCTTGCACATATTTCTTGCATTTCTGTTCATATCCAGGTGTCTTACTGTGTTTCTCTACTTCGTTTAGCAAGTTGTCTCACCGGTATAATACTCGGGCTAATTCCAGGAAGAAAATAGAGAATCTTGAATAAGATAATCGCGAGTTGTGCGAAGAAGTTACTGATTTGAAGGCCGGTATGGCCAATCTGATTGCTTCGATGGAATCGTTGGTGGATGCTCAGAATCAGCCACCACTTGCTCCTCCTTTTGCTCAGCCACAACAAACAACAAATTTTTCTGAAGGTCCATCGGTTCTTGTTTCCGTTATTCCAATTACTGCTGCACATAATCGTATGCCTCAGGGTTACCCATGGGGAATGCCTGAGAATTTCATGCCAGAAGGTTACAATATTGATGCCCAAGTTGCTCCAGTTGTTCAAGCTGCTGCTACTCCCGCACCTCCTATGGTGTATGTTACTTCTATGGTTAGAAATGAGATCCATTATACTACATCTTCTTCGGTGAATGCCATGGACTTTGCTAATGATGAAGTTTATCGTTTTGTTCCTCCACCAAGTGAAAGTATGGGTTTCTATGACCGGTTGGATGACTTTCAAGATCAGTTTAATGAAACGCAGAAGGAAATAAAAGCCCTTATAGGAAAAGAATTATTTGGACAAAACATCAGTGAACTCTGCCTAGTTCCCAATGTGAAGGTGCCAGCGAAGTTTAAGGTGCCAGAATTTGAGAGGTACAGTAGAAGGAGAATATATATACATAGCACTTGCATTTTATCTCTCTCGCTACAGTATTTAGGAGTGCCGCTACAGTATCATCATCTATCAATTATTATATATCAATGATTTTCTAACTAATTTTCTTAAACCTCTACGCCTGGAACGTAATTCTACAATTGTGCCGCTACGCTACAATATCATCCTCTAAAAAATTTCTTATAGTAGTGAAGCAGCCACTATATATGTATAACGCTACAATACTAATATATATGAATCATTATATATCTTCACCATCACATGAATGATAAATATATTATGAAAAATATATTTTCATATGGTTCTAACGAGACAATATATTTACGAACACGGTACAATATATGTAAATATATCAAATTGGGTTCTCAATTTATCCCTCAATTTCACCAATATATCAATTTTAAACACAAACAGAAACAATTTTACAAACCCAATCCCATATACTATTCATCATATACCCTATTATAGAGTCAGAATCCCACCCTTACCTTGGATTGAAGGTTGCTCTAACTCTCCGGTTGACTCCTAGATTTTCTTCTTGCTAGCAACTTTACGTATCTCCTCCAAAACACTTATTTTCTTCTTCTGCCAAAACCCCTATTTGTTCTTACTATTACTTCTTTTTCTCTTCTAAATAACTAATATAATAACGCTATTATTTTTATTATGTCTTATTGGGCTTCAATTCCTACACCCCCTTTCTACTACTTCTAACATTAAAATAGACGCACATAATTAATATTTAGTATTATTCCAATACTTATTTTTACAACTTAATTAAACTAAAACCAACACAACTTAAATCAATTTATCATAACTTCGAAAATTAAATCGGAAAATATTCGAGAATATTTAATTAAATAATTAGTTAAATATTGGACGTTACAAGTACCGTAGATGTTTAGGGTACTAATACCTTACCTTTGCATAACCAACTCCCGAACTTAGATCTCTCCCCCTCTTTTTGGGTTATTCACTTTTTTTCCATTCCTTTAGAAACAATAAAGCGCGGTGGCAATTTTTATTTGATCCGTGCAAGTCAAGTCAATCCAATGACTTAGTCTCAACATTTCTACCTCTACACAATGGATAAATCAGAACCACATGGTTCTTCTAAAAAAGAACAAAATTTATTTGTTGATTGATTTTAAATGAAAAGATATGTTATCTTATCTGAGCGGAAAACACAACATGCTATTAACAACTATGAGAAAGTGAACATTTGCATCATCTTGAGTATGGAGAATTTACAGCTTGGATCTTAAATCAACAAGTCCTATCTCAGCATATCAATGTAAAATTCAAACACTTTTCCATGTTTGTAGAAGTAGGATGGTTTGCAATCACTTCTAAAACTAGACTAATATCTAATCTTTAAGAAAATATTTTAAAGAGAAAAGGAAAATGGAAAAATGGTTGAATGCATTTAGTATTTTTTAGTCCTATGAAAAGTGTTTTGATATGCTTAAGTGTTTTGAAGCATTTACTAAGAAAATAAGTTTTGAAAATCAACTTGAAAAAGGAAAGGTTTATTATGAAAGAGATTTCATGTTTTGAAAACAAGAAGGTTTTGAAAAAGGGAGAAGATTTTGAAAATTAAAGAAGGGGTAGGAGATGAAGAGACTATCCTAAAGCATAAAGTAAATGAAAAGGAAATAAATGGTATCGTTATAAGGTAGTCCAAGAGGAAGCCTTTGTGTGTGCATGTGAACAAACCAAGATGAAGCGAGCATTTTACATTAGTCAAACAAAGTATCCCATTCCTTTGGGTTAAGCCACAAGACAACAACTAAGAAGATGAATAGCATAAACACCAGATGAAACCAAGGCATCAGATAAACTCATGGTCACAGATGGAATTTCAAGCATCAGATGAAAGCTTCCATGTCTCAGAATAAATTCTAAGCATCAAATGATGTTTTGGACACAAATGAATCCTCATGCATCAGATGAAAACTAGAAGTCACAGATAATAGTCCATGCATCAGGCAAAACACAAGAAAGTAAATAGATAAAACCCAAGGTATCAAATGAGTCTTCTAAGGTCTCAATTAAAGTCTCAAAGTCTCGGATGAAAGTCCAAAGCAAAGAATCTAACCTAAGTCCAAAGGTCCAACTCCATAAGCTTAGGATAGTAACCATAGTCTAATTAATAGAGACAAGTCTTTTAATGGTTTTAGCCTTTATTAATGTCTTGAAAAGAAGGACAAAAATGTCCAATGGACAAAAATAAAAAGACAAGAAAAATAAAATGACATGAATCATAAATGCTAAAATTAATTGCATAAAAGTAAATTGCAAGAATTTAAATGACATAAATGTAAAAGTGCGGAATTTAAATGGTATAAATGTAAAAGTGAAAAAAATTAAAGTTAGCATAATTATAGTTAATGTTAGTAATTAGTTTTCTGATTCATAACAATTTTGCGATATGTTAAGAAATTGTAAGTGAACTTATGTAGAAGTTGCACATATATGAGGCCGAGCAAAAATAATATAGGTGTATTGTATAGAATGCACACCATAGTTTAAAAGCAAAGTGATCAAGACAAAATAAAGGAGATTGGTCCATTACATCAATCATTCTTCATGATCACTTAGGACAAACTTATCACCAATCCAAAATACCTCAAATGATATTTAATCAATTGGAAGGTAGATTTTACATGATGAAAGTTCATCAAGTATCAATCCAAACTTTATGAACAAGATGAATCCTAAATCATCCAATTTATCAAATGGATAAAAGAAGAGAAGAGATGGAGAAGAAAGGGATCCACAACCAAATTAGATCATTACTTGGATCAAGTAATCATGAAGAACAATCACCTTTCATGATAGATTTAGGTCATACACCAAATCAACACCCAAAGTCCATTGATATTGAATAGACTTTTGATCAAAAGTCATGAACCAAGGCACCAAAATATATACAAAATTTAAATTGCAATAATAAACAATAAATGAGGCATAAAAAGATTTTTTTTTTAATTTTTTTAAATTGGAAATAAAAGAGAAAATAGAAAAGTAATATCAAACCATCAATGAATGGGAAATAAAAACATAGAAAAATTAGAAATAATTCATAGTATTTTAGAATTTTTTTGGATATTTAAAAAAAAAAATTTAACCAATTAATACAAAAGAAATAAGAGGAAAATCATATAAAATAGCAAAAATGAAAATAAAAATTTGAAAATAAAATATACATGGCGTAAAATAATAAAAGAGAGTTTTAGAAATTTTTTGAGATTTTTTGGAGTTAACGTGAAACAAAAATCAATTTTAGAAGTTAAAAACAATTTAAAATAAAATAAGAAAAATAAAATTGAATCAGAAAAAGGCATAGGCATTGGATCTGACATCATTAATTGACGTGGCAGATCCAAAGGCTCTTAGACCAAGGTGCATGATGGAAATTAGTTCAAAAAATGAATCCAATCTCATTTAAATTCAACCAACAAAAATATAATAAATGTCACACTTCCATTGGTTAAGAGGTTTGAAAACAACTCAAGTGACCTTGTTGCACCTCCGGTCGTCTTCTCCGGTGAGTTGCTCACCGGATTTTGGCATTTGGTAAATTCAGATTATGAAACCAATGCCATTACAATCCTATCACTAGTGTGAACTAAACCATGGCATTCAAAATCTTTTATCTAAACTGAGTGAAGAGAATTTGAAGAAAACTTGTAACATTTTCAAAAACTAAACTCAAAATTAAATGGTGAAAACGTAAGATAAATGAAATCTAAGATAAACATGAGCATTAGTGAACATCAAGCATCATTATAGGAACTTATTTGAAAATAAATGGTTCCTCTAACTACATTGTCCAAGTGTGATCAGAAACCCTGAAAGGATGACTTTGTATGAGTGATTTAGAGGCTCTCAAGGCTTGGGAATTATTGCATTAGCTCTAGGAGATGGCAAGGAAGCTTAAGAGCACAAGACATTGCTTTAAAATTTCTTGAAATGGAAACACAGTCTCATAAAGTTTGATAGAAATTTAGGAGTGTGAGAAGGGTTTTGAGGGGCTTTCAAAGCTTGAGAATGAATGGAAAAGAGTGCTATATATATAGCTGATCTAAGAGGATGAAATACATGCAAAATGGACTTCAAATTGTGTGAAAAGAGGGGGCACGAATTGTGTGACATTCCTTGGTCATCAGGTCCCCAAAACACAACCAATTCAAGTCATTTTTGATGAAATGCATTGCATTTTGTCACTTGGAGTAAGTTTGCATCTGTTTGGTGAGCTATCAAGTGAGTTTTAGTGCATTTCCAACTTTGACTTTGGGTCAAAAATTCATTCTATGAGGCCATCTTCAACATAAGTAAAATCTTGTGTACTTGACCTTTATGCTCATTCTTTTTGCAAAATTCTCACCTCATCATTGAGAGTACCATGTGACAAGAAAATATTCATTTGGACACCTGAGAAAAAAATTTATGACCATGTAAAGTTGGTACAATGACCTGAAATTAGAAGTCAAAATAATTCTAAGTCCAAAATGACCTATAATGTCAACCAACTTTTCATGGATTTCCAAGTATAATTGGCCTTTGATCCTTGAAGAAAACTTGTAGAGGGCATCACATGTGATAATGTGCAAAAATAATCACTCACAAAAGTTTAAATTGAGAGTTATGATCTTTGGAAGTTAGGAAAATTACACTTGAAATTAGGTCAAATTTCATTAAGTCCACAAATGACTTCTAATGTTTCCAACCTTTTGATGATCCTCTAAGCATAATTGGCTCTTGACTTGTAAATAGAAGTTGTAGAGGATGACAAGAAGAGTCATTTAAAAATATCAGCACTAAAAAAGGTGGAAAAATGAGTGAGTTGTGATATTTTGAACTTGTACTTGAAATATTGACTTTTTGATCAAACCACCTTGACCAAACTTGAGGTGGCATCCTTCGCCACAGCCAGGAAATAAACCAGCCTTCAACAGGTTCTTTTTGACGGTTAGGAGAGGAGTAATAAGTTCATCAACAACAATAATAAACACATCATCTTCAACAGCGTTAACACCACGACCATGCTTGGGCATAAGAGCAGTGATAACATTTGGGATCTCAAGAGTGTCAAATTCAATTTCCTCTTCCTCGAGAAGGTCTTGCACCTTATTTTTCAAAGCCCAACAGTCGTTTGTATCATGACCTGGACTTCCTGAATGGTAAGCACAACGAGCATTTGGGTTATAACGGGGAGAGGCAGTGTTGGGATTCTTCGGAGCTTCCTGCAAGGTTACCAGATTAGATTTCAATAAATGTGGCAAGACTTGAGACAGCATCATATTTATCCGGGTAAACTGTCTTACCGACCTTTCCATTCTAGACTTATTGTTCCTTTGTTGAGTAGTTGCAGGCGTAGAGATCGTGATAGCCCCTACCGCTGGATGATGTTCAGTTTTGTCCTGATTCCTATGGTCATATGCAACACTGACCTCCTTCATTCCAATAAAGGGTTTCTTCGTCGCACTCGAGGATGCATCTCTTTGAATTTTTCCACTTTTTATACCCGCTTCTACCCGTTCACTTGTCATGATTAATTCGGTAAACCCAACCGAGGAGCTTCCGATCAGGTGTTTGAAGAATGGTCCAGATAGCGTGCCTAAGAACATATCCACCAATTCTCTGTCAGATAGAGGGGTTGGACCCTTCCCGCGAGATCTCACCATTTTTGAGCATAGGTTTTGAAACTTTCACCTGTACCCATAGACATGCCTTGCAACTGTGTCCGTGTTGGAGCTAAGTCAGCATTATACTGGTATTGTTTGTAAAAAGCGGCCGCCAAATCTTCCCAATTGCGGATGTTGGTCCCTTCTAACTGATAGATCAAATCCAACTGCGTCCCTGACAAGTTTTCTTGGAAGAAATGCACCCATAGATTCCTATCCGCAGTATGGGGTTGAATTTTCCTGAAGTTTGATCTCAAATGCAGCTTTGGACAAGAGACACCGTCATATTTAGCGAAAGTGGGGACCTTGAATTTATGCAGTATGACAACCCATGAGACAAGTCCTAGCTCCTCAAAATCCAACCCGGGTACCTTCTGGATCTCCATAGCATTGAGGCAATCTTCCAACTATTTGTATTTGTCATCAGCTGGAGGATAATGCTCTTCAGCGTAGTCAACCTCTTCAAATTCTGGAGGGTTAGACACTTCCTTGTTTTTCCCTTCTTGATTATCCCTTTCACCCGATGATGTTGCGAAGTCTAGATTCCGTCTGGCTGGTCCTTTGAACCTTATTCACATATTCAAAACACCAGTTGATTTCTTCGCTTTCTTCTTCTTTTCTTTGATCAGCAGAGTTTTCAAATCCTATTGTCCTTTTTCCAGAGTCAAGAACATTTGTTGAAACTGGGCGTTCTGTGCCTGGAGATATTTTACTGTTTGTTCAATATCCATCTTATTGAAATAAACAGTAGAAAGATATGGAGACCTGTTGTAAGAAACTTGTTTGTGTTATGATGAATGAAGATGCATATGCAAATGATTTCAAGGAAATTAGAGATTTAAATTTGCTTTAGACGAAAAAAGAACACACGTTATATTAATAAATCCAAGTTTGAGTACATCATGCCTCTTTGGGCTTACAATGAAAGAAATAAAATGCAAAAACTCCTAAGATAAAAAAGTTGAACGCATTCTTTTTGGTGCGATGTAGGCGTTCAGACTCCGCTCTTCATGAAGCTGCTTGGTGAGTTCCAGAACTTTCTTCTTGCTGGCGTAGAATTGGGTTTCAAAAGTGTCTCGTTCTTCCTTATTCTGTATCAAATCCCTTTGTAAGTCTTGGATAGAGGTGGGCATGTTAGGATGAAGGGTAGTGTGTGGGACATATCCTTCAACAACAGGCTCTATGATAACTAGGAGAATGGAGGGGTAAGGCATTGCGAGACTCTGAGCGCGAGCCCGTTCCCACCTAAGGTAAGGCTCAAGGGGAATGGAATTCTTGTGCCCCAATGTCCTACTGTCCACCTTTCTTACCTTCCTTCGGGCTCGTATAAACCTTCGACGGTAGTCTTGATTGTCACTTTCATAGTCGAACACTACACCTTGGATGAGCGCGTCATGTGGACCATCTCTTCGTGCGTACCCAAATTGTCGTAGAGCTAAGCAATGGTTATAAGTGATTCCTCCCCTAATGCCAAGGAGAGGAACATTAGAGAATTCCCCACAACGATCGATGATATTAATGTCCTCCAAAGATCGAGAACACCAGTAGATATCTGAATGCCTGAGTCACAAAAGCCTGTTGGACCACCTCAAACCTTGCTCATTCTTCACAACGAATCGGGGAAGATGCGAAACAAACCATTTAGCCAACAGAGGAGTACAACACATGAGGGTTCCTCTTCTCCTCATGGTGTAAGTGTGGAGAGAATGCAAGATATCTCCCAACAAAGATGGCACCCGATTGTGAGGTAAAAATATTTTGACAGCATTCACATCTATAAGTTGGTCAGGATTTGGAAATAGTACCAACCCATAGATGAGAAGATCCAAAATTTCTTTGAAAGCTTGTAAATCCAGGTTGTTCCAACAGTCTTGAGCTTTTTCCAGCAAGAACATGGCTAAGAACCCTTTGACACCACTTCTTGTTTCCCAATTAGCCGTGACGTTGGATTGTTGCAAGTGTAAAGCTCGGGAAACCTCTTCAAGGCTTGGGTCTCTTTCAATACTGTTGAAAGGTAGTTGATCGAGGATAGGAATTCCCAAGAGCTGAGAGAACTCTTCCATTGTTGGTACAAGCTGGTAATCTGGGAAGGTAAAGCAATGGTGCAACGGGTCAAAGAACTGGAAAACCACCTTCATCATATCTTCATCAAAGCTCGAGGTAAACAAGTTAAGAAGTCGTCCATGTCTTTTGGTGAACGGAGAATTCTCAGGGACCCTCGACGCTAAATCCTTGAGCTGAAAAGGTACTCGTACAAGGTTGACTTGGATTGTGTTCCTGCGAGTGGGAGTCATATCCTACAAAACAATACAAAGATGAATCTCAAAATAATTGAAATGGTTAGTCTAAAATGCTATGGTATGATGTCATGATGTTATGTACAAGCATATGCACAAGTTAAATCAAACAAATCCTTAGGTTTAGGCTTGCATGAGGTTTTATAGGTAAGCACCCTCTTGAAGTTTGGATGGCTCAACCTGTCCTAGTGATAGTAATCGGGTTCTAAGGGATCTCAATATCACTGATTTGTCTTCTCGGGAATTGTTTCAGCACAAGCCTCTTTAATGGCGACCAAAATATCCCAAAAAGTCAAACCTCAATGAGTGTGGTATTGAGTATCTACCAACTTCGGACTGCACCAAAGCCGGTTATCTTACTATGTCCTAATGGCCAAGTTGGTCAAGTAAAGGTTCTAAAAGTCAGTTAGTGATTCATGACATCACTCAGAGGCCCCGTATTCTCCTTGACTACTCAAGGGCTACCAGTACCCACAAATATGTCACACTAATGTAGCTATTGCTTAGACCATGTTGGTATACCCCGCACAATTTCCATAACGTATTGCTACTTACCTAAAAAGGTGTCCCAGATCCGGGTAGAGGATCAAATCAAACCCAAACAAATAACCATAATGTAAAGCATACAAGTCAAACAAAGAAAACAAGTAAAGGTGATCTAGCCCTAAGGTAACCCCACTTTTAAGTTATTCCCCAGCAGAGTCGCCAGTTCTGTAACGCGGTGGAAGAACTGACTTGGTTTTTTTATGTTTGATCGCAATTGTGCGGTTAGCAAGAGTCGCCACCGACTTTTCTTTTATCCAACAAGGAAAGGTTGAAAAGAACAGGAAAGACCTTTAGAGATGTTTTATGAGTTAGGGGGGTAGATTATGAAAAGGGAAGGTATTAGAACCCTTTTCATCCGTAGTTATCTACGGGCTCTTAGTTGCTTGCTAGATCACTTGTTTTGTTTGAATGTGCTTGTGGTGTGGGTTTTGAAAGTATTTTGAAAATGTCTTTGTAATGGTTCTCGTTTCCATAAGAATGTGTACAAAGTGTTGTTTCGAAAATAGTTAAAAGAGGTGTTTGTGGAATGTGTTTTTGAAAGTGATTTTGAAAAGAGTTTTCTTTGTAATGGCTCTTATTTCTATAAGAACGCGTACAAAGTGCTGTCTTTTGAATATGCTTCAAAATGAGAGTGTTAGTGTATAAAATGTTTTTTGTTATGAGCAAGCGAGCAACTAAGAGCGAATCTACCTACTCAAAAGGTCTTTAATATTCTTTTCCTCCTCCTTTAGACGTTGCTATCTTAACATTGTTTTGGTAAGAAGCCCCATCGTTGGATGTGAAAGGACAGGCGCGGGTCAACCGTACAGTCATAGAAGGCAACTTGTGAGACTCTTTAGCAATTTTCTTAAGGGACTAGATTGTTTTATCAAAGGCAACTTCGAGGGACATCGAGGGACTACGATCTTTTTTATCGAAGGGTCTTTGCTAAAGCGTCCCATATTCGAGGGACATGACTGTGTTTTCGAGGAAACAAGTGAGGTTACTCTAGAGGTGCGCGTGTGCAAAGTGATTTGTTTTCAATTGAATTGTCTTGAAATTAGGTTATCTAGCGGTTGTTTTTATGTCTTTCCAAGCACGCCTAATTACTATACAGTATAAGGAAAATAGTAAATTGCGAAAATTAAAATTCTATGCTATTACATCATTAGGGGGATGGGGATACAATTTGCAAATGGGGATCAAATAGGTGTCTAATCATTACAACCATATCGAATAAGTGGACAATGATGGAGTATATATATAACACAGGAGCAGTGTAAAAAGAAGGAAAAACTGCATTTTGAAATATTATGTGTCGACACATGCTGTTATGCATCGACGCATAATGGGATGTGTCGACTCATTCCCTTCTTGTGTCGACACATACGCGTTTTGTGTCGACTCATGCACCTTCCACCTTTCTGTTTTAGGTCATGGGTAGCAGTATGAATCGATGCATACAACCATGTGTTGACTCATACCCTGCTTTTTCACTTAGAATGAGTCGACCCATGTGGGTATGTGTCGACCCATATTACAGTTTTTGCCTCCATCACCATTCTTTTGCATATATCAGTCAGTTTTTTAACATATAGATGAGAAAAATGAACAGTAAGGAAATGATTAACTTCAAGAGTAGTGATTACTTTATCTTATCTTCAGAAATAAACCAAAAATGATGTATGGAAAATGCAAGGTTGAGATGACTTACCTTACAAATGCACTTTAGATTTTGAGTCTGAAACCCTTCAAGATGCTGTGTGGACCTTAATGAAACTACAAGAGGCTGCTAGACTTCCATTTGTGTTGAAGGCTGCTGAACCAACTCCAAACAATCAAGCTTATGTAGTACTGTCTTTTGTTTAGAAGTTGAGAATAAGAGACCTACAGAAACTGTTCTTCAGTTTGAGCAATATCTATGTGATATGAAGTGTTTAGAGGGTTTATGGGAAAGTTTTTATAGGGTTGAATAATAGTGGGTTGTGGATCTTTTTTTTTGTTTTGGTGAGTCAAAACAGAGTTGAAGATGAACAAAGCTTTTATGGATCAAGTGGGTTTTACGAATGAGTTGGGTTTTATGAATGAGCAGAGTTTAACAAATTTCTGTTTTTTTCTCTTCTCTCCTCTTTCTCCAAAAAAATCTCCCTCATGTCTTATGAATCAGTCCCTTTTGTAGCCCCTTGACTAAGGTTTAGGAGGGAAAAAATAAGTTGTTTTGAACTGTTTTTGCCTACTGCTTTGATGTTTTTTTCACATAATTTTCTTTTGCCATTTTGGTGCAATTTTGTGGTTGTAATTATGCAGGTTAGAGAAGACTGCATATAGCAGTTTTGGACTAGTTTTTTGGACTGTATAGGACAACATATACAGGTTTTGTTACTGGTTTGTGGTGCAGCATAGCACAAGGTTTTGTAGGATAGCAAATGAACAAGTTTTTAGAGTGTTGTGGCAATGCATAGAAGTAGCATATCATTTTTTGTTCAGCAATAACTTGGAAAGCATAGTTTGCAGCATGAAACAAGTTTGGTTTGTGGAGCAATTTATGCACATTGTATCAAAGATAAAGCATTGTGGAAAGATTTTTAGTCAAAGTAAAAAGTCCAAGCAATACAAAGTTTAGGATTTGTAAACTTGTAGAAATGCCACTTTGTAATAACTTGAATTATTTTTAATTGTAGTGACAAGATATCATAAAGCAATGAACTTAACTTAGAAAAATTTCCAAGTCTTGCAAAAGTTGTATTTTTTACTTTCTTGATTTTTGATGATCAAATTTCATATTTTGGATGTCTTGATGAAATATGATTTTTGGGATTCAACTTTGGTCAAAAAGTTAAAGTTTGACTTTTTTAGTGTACAATTGACTTTTCCCACCAGTTGACTGAATTTTGTCTATCAATCCACTGATCTCAGAAGATGAATTGAAATGTGCAATTAGGTCAAAATGATGCGCTAGAATCCTTGAGATCATGCTTCCAACCAATAAGCCAGGTATTAGGTCAAAAATCAGAGTTCAATCATTTTCAGTAAAAATCCTAATTTCGCCCATTTTTCCCTTTTGGTATTTTGAATGACTTTCGTGGAAAATTATGATCCAAGACTTGATACTTGACAAAAATAATCCCGAGGGTCCATAATGATCCATGAAAGTCAATTGAAACATTATGAATCCCATAGCCTTTGTAAAAACTCAAACCCTAATTTGAGGTATCAGTGTTGAGGAAATTGTTTGAACTAGTCGATGTTTGCGCAAATTTGAGGCATTGAAGATCTTTGTAGGAAATCTCTTGAGAAATGAGAGGGAAAATTTTAGGGTACAACAGTTACCCCTGTTCAATCTTCTTAAACTTGAAAAGTGAGATCGACATGTTTGTCGTTTGTAGCTTGAAAGTGGAAGATGATTGACCACTAGAGTGCCCATAAATTTGCAACCGATGATGTGTTGGTTGATTGTGTAGGGAATGGGCTTAAAGATGTCATTTGGAGAAATGATAGAGAGTTGTCGGAGATGGGCTTATAGATTCCATCCAAAGGTGATTGTTGACAAAAATTGGACTAAGTCTGAACATGACTTCAACTAGAAAAGAATCAGAATAAACCTTTGGTTGATTTAAGCTGAAACTAGCAGAAGTCTTGAATATTGTTTGACTGGGAAGAATCAGAAAAAATCTTGGAGCGATTTATCTGAACTTGAGAAAATGTCTATTTGGAAATTATCAAGATAAACCGTTGAGAGGTTTAGACTGAACCAAAAGATGTCTTGGGTATTCTTTAACTGGAGAGAATCAGAATAGATCTTTAAGCGATTTATATGAACCAGAGAAAGTGTCTACTAAGAAAGAATCAGGATAAACCATTAAGAGATTTAAACTGAACCAGCAGGGGTCTGGAGAAGAATTAGAATAAAGCTAGGAGGGATTTATCTGAACCAGAGAAGATGTATGCGGGAAAGAATCAGAATAAACCATTGAGAGATTCAAACTGAACCAACAAGGGTCTGGAGAAGAATCAAAATAAATCTAGGAGCGATTTATCTGAACCAGAGAAGATGTCTGCGAGAAAGAATCAGAATAAACATTGAGAGATTCAAACTGAACCAGCAGGGGTCTGGAGAAGAATCAGAATAAATCTTGGACTGATTTATCTGAACTAGAGAAGATGTCTGCGGGAAAGAATCAGAATAAACCATTAAGAGATTTAAACTGAACCAGCAAGGGTCTGAAGGAAAAAAAATTTATGTAGATGGTCAACCAGTCCTTGCTCGGGAATTGATCTGCCATTGATTTGTCTACAAATAGTTGTCATATCAGAAATTTGTTGATGATAATTTCCTGTTGATTGATCTTTCCTGAAAAGGTGAAGAGTTAGTTGTATGCGATGCCATGATGTATGAAAATGCATGGGATGAGATTGCGCTATATGAATTTGTGTTGTCAATTCTATGACATATGAATGTAATGTGTGAACATATTAATTGTTCTGCTGTAGTGTTATTGGATTAGGGAAAATAAATCCCTGACTGCTGCTGGGGATATGGGGTGTAAGTCTTAATATTTTGTTGAAGTACTGATGGATGAGTTTCCATAATTAGAGAAATAAACTTTGTTGGGGAAGGGAATCTCCGTGCATTGCCTGTGGACTTCATGAAATCCTGCCGGGGAATCCTGAGAAACTGGGAGATTTTCACTGGGGAATCTTTGGAACGGTAACCAGAAGTTTTGCTCCATCGGGATTGTGAGAGCGCCTAATACCCTTAGGCTGCATACTGGAGATACGTTAGTGATCCTATAGTAGGATGTCCTTGCTTCCACTCTTGTTGGAAAAAGTACCTGCGGGGATTTTATGGAATGGCCTATAGATATTACCCTATTTCTTAAAGCCATTAGTAATTGTCTTTCTGTTTTCTGTTCCTTCTTTTCTTGAGCTCATTTGTAAATAGTAATCACATTCAAATGAATATGCTCAAAAATAATTATTGGACACTTTTTCAAACAAAACAGGGAAATAAAAGAAAAATAGATAGTTTGGCACTTTTAAAGGAATATCTTTGTATTAACTTGAATAAGTATTTTTGTATAAAGGGACGAACATCCTAGTAAGAGAATGTCGTCGTAGAAAATGAAAATTGATACAAAAAAAAGATAGCTATGTGAAATAATCTCATGGGGTTCCCATTCTGCTATAACCTTCGTGTCTCCGAGCGTCTCATCCACCTGATGCTTTGTTCGAAGCTGATTGGATTGATTAGAACAGTTTGAGTTTGTCAGCCGATACTAAAGGTTGTCTGTAAGGTGATCTAACGGTACATTTCCATACGCTTTTAATCCCTAACTTTTTGTTGGACCGCCTTTTTCGTGTTTTCAGTCCACCGGGATACCCTCTTTTTGCCCAAGCCCCCCTTTCAGGTTTTCAGCTTGCCGGGTATACAGATTTTTTGTATTTATCTCTAATATTTTCTCGGACCCTTTTGGTTCACTGGGATGCCTTAATTTTTTCCTAGGCCAGTCGACCTAGCAGTTCTTTATTCATGTGTAGTATCTTTTAACTATGTCCGCGTTTACAGGGCGCGGAAGGTCGTCGCCATCCATAATGGTTAAGATCATTGCACCACCAGAGAATATGTTTTTGATCACAAATAGCCCTTCGTATGTAGGAGTCCATTTTCCCCTGGGATCACCTTGTGGCAATATGATATGCTTGATTACCAAATCACTAACCCGATATACCTAATGTCTAACTTTCTTTTTAAAAGCTTTAATCATACGCTTTTGGTACATCTGACCATGACAGACAGCTGCAAGCCTCTTCTCATCAATCAAGTTCAACTGGTCAAGTCGAGTTTGAATTCATTCATCTTCATTCAACCCTGCATCTTTTATGATTCTCAGAGAAGGTATTTGGACTTCAATTGGTAGGACAACTTCCATACCGTATACCAAAGAGAAAGGAGTTTCCCTGCTGACGTGCGCGTTGTGGTATGGTAACTATGGAGAGCAAATGGTAACATCTCATGCCAGTCCTTGTAGGTCACTATCATTTTTTGTATGATCTTCTTGATGTTTTTATTTGCGGCTTCTACAGCACCGTTCATCTCCGACCGGTAAGGAGAAGAGTTATGGTGCTGGATCTTGAATTGCACGCATAGTGCAGTAATCATAGTATTGTTGAGATTGGTACCATTATCTGTGATGATTCTCTCTGGGATACCGTACCGACATATGAGATTCTGTTTGATGAATCGGGCCACAACGTTCTTGGTAACATAAGTGAATGAAGCTGCCTCGACCCACTTCGTGAAGTAATCAATGGAAACCAAGATGAAGCGGTGTCCATTGGAAGCTGTAGGTTTGATTTCTCCAATCATGTCGATGCCCCACATCACGAATGGCCAAGGAGCAGTTAGGACATTTAGGGGAACCAGAGGAACATATACTTTGTCGGCATAGATCTGGAACTTGTGACAAGTTCGTGAATGTTGATAACAATCCACTTCCATGGTGGACCAGTAGTATCCTTCCCGTAGGATTTTTTTAGCCATTTTGTGTCCACTAGAATGAGTGCCAAAGGTACATTCATGTAAATCAGCCATGACTTTTTCTGCCTCACTTTGGTCCATGCAACGAAGCAAAGTAGAGTCGTGGTTGCATTTATAGAGGATTCTGTTACCGAGGAAGAATTTAGCAGAAAATCTTCTCAGGAACTTCTTGTCATTGACTGAAGCGCCCTCCCGATACTCTTGGTCCTCGAGATACCTCTTAATTTTATGGAACCAATTCTTGTCCACTACTTCTTCACTATCAATCTCGTGACAGTGAGCTGGTTTGTCCATCCTCTAAATGGTGATTTGAGGAGCCTCGTTATCCCACCTGATTTTAAACATGGATGACATAGTGGCTAGCGCGTCCACTAGTTGATTTTCCTCTCGTGGAAAATGCTCAAAGGTAATTTCCTCGAAATGTGGGATTAATGTCAACACATGTTCTTTGTAAGGGATGAGATTAGGATGCTTCGTGTCCCATTCTCCTTTGATCTGACTGATGACTAAGGATGAATCTCCAAATACCTTTAAGGACTTGATTCCCAAATCTATAACGGCTTTGAGACCCATAATACACTCTTCATATTCCGCCATATTATTGGTACAGTTGAAACAAAGCCTCGCGGTGAAGGGAGTATGACATCCTTCAGGGGATATGATCACAGCGCCTATGTCGTTTCCGAGTGCATTGGAAGCTCCATTAAAAACCAAGGTCCATCGGGATCCTTGTTCAAGTTCTTCATATGGTCTGAGTTCTTCACAATCGTTTACCATCAAGATGTCTTCATCTGGGAACTCGAATTTCATGGACTGATAGTCATCCACGGCCTGATGAGCAAGGTGATCGGCTAGCACACTGCCCTTTATTTCTTTTTGGGTAGTGTATTGAATGTCGTATTCAGTCAGGATCATCTGCTATCTTGCTATTCTTGCAGAGAGGACGGGCTTCTCGAATATGTATTTAATTGGATCCTTCTTGGATATCAATAAGGTAGTATGGGTCAACATATACTGTCTTAGTCGGTGAGCAGCCCATGCCAGAGCGTAGCAAGTTTTCTCAAGCAGTGAATATCTGGTTTCACAGTCGGTAAACTTTTTGCTTAGGTAGTATATTGCATGCTCTTTTCAGCAAGACTCGTCATGCTGCCCCAACACACACCCCGTTGAATTTTCCAAGACAGTTAGATACATGATCAAAGGTCTTCCCTCGACTGAAGGCATAAAAACAGGAGGCTCTTGAAGGTACTCGTTGATCCTGTTAAAGGAATCCTGACAGTCGTTGTTCCAATCCAACACTTGATCTTTCTTCAATAATTTGAAGATTGGTTCACAAGTAGCGGTTAGATGAGAAATGAAACTGGCGATGTAGTTTAGCCATCCTAAGAATACTCTGACTTCCTTCTCGGTGCGAGGAGCAGGATCTTCTTGTATTGCTTTTACCTTAGCAGGGTCTACTTCGATACCTTTTCCACTGACAATGAAGCCTAAGAGCTTGTCGGACCTCACTCCAAAGGTGCATTTATTCGGATTCAGCCTTAATTTGTATCTCTTCAGTCTTTCAAACAGTTTTTGTAGATGGTCCAAGTGTTCCTCTTCAGTCTGAGATATGGCTATCATTTCATCCACGTAGACCTCTATCTCGTGATGGATCATGTCGTGAAACAGAGTTACCATGGAACGCTGATAGGTTGCCCCAGCGTTCTTTAACCCGAATGGCATAACTTTGTAACAGAATGTGCCCCACTGTGTGACAAAGGTCGTTTTTTCCATGTCCTCATGTGCCATTTTTATTTGATTGTACCTGGAGAAACCATCCATGAAGGAGAATACTTTATGTTGTGAAGTGTTGTCAACCAGAATATTGATGTGGGGAAGCGGGAAATCATCCTCAGGGATTTCCCTATTCAAGTATCTGTAATCCACACACATGCGTACTTTACCGTCCTTTTTAGGTACTGGAACAACATTGGCGACCCATTATGGATAGGAGGTGATGGCTAAGAATCCGATGTTGAACTGCTTCATGACTTCAGTCTTGATCTTCTCTGACATTTCTGGCCGCATGCGACGGACTTTCTATTTTACCGGAGGGCAGTCTTCTTTTGTCGGAAGACGATGGACCACGATATCAGCGTTGAGTCCTAGCATGTCTTCGTATGACCAGGAAAAGACCTCAACATAGACATGTAGTAACTGAGTTAAGCGCTTCTTGACACTAGGTTCCAGGTTGGCACCTAACTTGACTTCTTTCTTGTCCTCTTCGGTACCTAAGTTAACTGTGTCAACCGGCTCTTCATGGGGATGTATGGTCCTTTCTTCTTGTGGTAGTAACCTGGCTAGTTCGCCTGGAACCACATAATCTTCCTCACCTTCGTCTTCGGCTTAGTAGATCGTATTTTCAAAGTCACAATAGGCCATAGCAGAATCGTTACCCATGGGATCCTGAGTGGATGTAGATCTGCATTTTGATATGCGAGTGTGTGTAAGAGCATAGCTATCTTTGAAAAAATAAAAATGTAGAAAAAGAAGAACAAAGAGCGTAAAATTTTCATGCAAAAACGTCCATGATTTATTGATGACATATGAAAATGAAGTAACAACCCTCACAAATGGACCGTTGTGCCTCAGGTAAGACACGAGGCTTTAAAGTCTAAATTGTTTAATTATTACAAGTTCGACAAAATTTTAAAGACAATTACTGTTGGATAAAAGAAATAAGGACAAATTCTTTGGCTTCCTATTTGTTGAGTCCTCCACTGATAGTTGGAAAAATCCATTCTTCCAGGTCACAACTGTCATCACTATCTTCCACTGTTTTGACTCCATGGTTGTTGATCCGTAAAGGTGGTCCCCCAGCACGAGCACGACGAACAACTTTCTGGGCTCCTAAAGTAAAACCCAAACCAAATTTGTCATATTTTTAGGGAATATCCGGAAGTTGGCCCCAAATGGTACACCCACCTTCTTCGACTACTGCCTTTGCATCTTTCAGAGAAACCATCTTCAGCGGAGGTCTGGTAATCTTCGGGACTTTGGAGACAGTCTTAGTTGCCGCAACTGTTTGTGGGATCTCCTCGAAATGCTGACACGGAGTTTCGATGAACTCACCATCCATTTCCACATACCTAAAGGAGTTCAGGTGACTGACCATATATTCCTCCTCTCCATGGATAGTGATGATTTTTCCCTTAATTGGGTACTTAAACATCTGATGTAATATAGAGGTGACGACACCAGCATCATGAATTCAAGGTCGGCCCAATAAACAGGAATAGGAAGGGAGAATATCCATCACATGGAAAGCTGAATATAAGGTCTGAGTTCTAACTTTGATGGGGATGTCCACCTCCCCGTGCACCATTCTCTTCGAACCATCGAAGGCCCTTACCACTATGTTGATGGGTTTTAAAGTCAGACCTTCACAGTCTAGTATATCCAGAGCCTTCTTAGGAAGCACATTCAATCATGAACCAGTATATACCAGGACATGGGCCAAAGTAGTTCCCCTGCATTCGACAGAGACATGCAACACATCATTGTGTTTCCTCCCTCTAGGTGTCAGATCAACATCAGAAAATCCAAAACCGTTATCAGCTGTCAAACTAGCCACACAATCTTCGAATTGGTCAGCAGAGGTTTCCTGTGGCACATGGGCAGTTTTAAGATATTTCACCAAATCCTTCGCATGAGCTTCAGATCATAATAGTAGAGCTAGCATATAAATATTTGAAGGGGTCTGCCCTAACTGTTCGAATACATTGTAGTCGCCTCTCTTTATAATTTTCAAAATTTCTTCCATCTCTTTCTTGGAAGCCTCTGGGATAGATACTGACTGCGCCTTCAATCAGACAGGCTCAACTAAAATGTCTTGGCCCCGAGTCTCGGTCGACTCGGTGATAGGGGTGTTAACAGGGGTAATCACGGGAACTGTAGTAGTAGTATCAGCAGGAACAAAAGCTGGAATGATCACAAGACCAGTAACATATTTCAGAGGAGCAATCTCAGGGGAGAACAGTCTTCCACTTCTGGTTATTTTGCTGGTTCCCACAATGTTGCCAATGTCGGGGTCAGCCTTCTCAAAAACCGAGTCTTCATCAGCTAGCCAATCTTGCTTGACGACGTGGTAGTAGACATCACCCCCATAGTTCCAGGGAACAGTTTTGTCTGAGGAGTACGGGATTGGCCCTGGCATAGTAATTATCAGTGGAGTCACCTTTGGAATAAATGTAATCCTAACGGGTATTTTGGTGGAGACCCTGGGAGGATTGGCATAAATGATTATTATTGAAACATCCTTGTAAGAAATGGTTGGAATGGGAGTCTTTTCAAACAAAATCTCTTTGTCATCAATCAGGCACTAGACACATGCCTTCAATAAATGACAACTAGTCGGTAGAGATAAACAGAGGTGGCAGCCTTCGCCACATCCCAGAAATAAACCGGCCTTCAACAGGTTATTTTCGACGGTCAGGAGAGGAGTAACAAGTTCATCAACAACAGTAACAAACACATCATCTTCAACATCGTTAACACCACAGCCATGCTTGGGCATAGGAGAAGTGATAACATTTGGGATCTCAAGAGCGTCAAATTCAATTTCCTTTGCCTCGAGAAGGTCTTACACCTTGTTTTTCAAAGCCCAGCAGTCGTTTGTATCATGACCTGGACTTCCTGAATGGTAAGCATAACGAGCATTTGGGTTATAACGGCGAGAGGCACTGTTGGATTCTTAGGAGCTTACCGCAAGGTTACCAGATTAGATTTCAACAAATGTGGAAAGACTTGAGACATCATCATATTTATCCAGGTAAACTACCTTACCGGCCTTTCCGTTCTAGACTAATTATTCCTTTGTTGAGTAGTTGCAGGCTTAGAGATTATGACAGACCCTACTGTTGGACGGCGTTCAGTTCTGTCCTGATTCCTATGGTGATATGAAACACTGACCTCCTTCTTTCCGGTAAAGGGTTTCTTCATCGTGCTCGAGGATATATCTCTTTGAATTTCTCCACTTTTTATACCGGCTTCTACTCGTTCACTGGTCATGATTAATTTGGTAAACCCAGCCCAAGGAGCTCTCGATCAGGTGTTTGAAGAATGGGCCAAATAGCATGCCTAAGAACATATCCACCAATTCTCTGTCAGATAGAGGGGGTTGGACCCTTCCCGCGAGATCTCTCCATTTTTGAGCATAGGTTTTGAAACCTTCACCTGTACCCATAGACATGCCTTGCAACTGTGTCCGTGTTGGAGCTAAGTCAGCATTATACTGGTATTGCTTATAAAAAGCAGCCGCCAAATCTTCCCAATTGCGGATGTTGGTCCCTTCCAATTAATATAACAAATCCAACTGCGTCCTTGAGAAGATTTCTTGGAAGAAATGCACCCATAGATTCCTATCCGCAATATGGGGTTAAATTTTCCTGACGTATGATCTCAAATGCAGCTTTGGACAAGAGACACCGTCATATTTAGAGAAAGTGGGGACCTTGAATTTCTGCAGTATGACAACCCCTGAGACAAGTCCTAGCTCCTCAAAATACAACCTGGGTACCTTTTGGATCTCCATATCATTGAGGCGATCTTCCAACTGTTTGTATTTGTCATCAGCTGGAGGATACTGCTCTTAAGAGTAGTCAACCTCTTCTTCCTCTTCAGATTTTGGAGGGTCAGACACTTCCTTGTTTTTCCCTTCTTGATTATCCCTTTCACCCGATGACGTTGTGAAGTCTAGATTCCGTCTGGTTGGTCCTTTAAACCTTCTTCCTAGATTCAAAACACCGATTGATTTCTTTGCTTTCTTCTTCCTTTCTTTGATCAATAGTGTTTTCGAATCCTCTTGTCCTTTTTCCAGAGTCAAGAACATTTGTTGAAACTGGGCGTTCTGCGCCTGGAGATCTTTTACTGTCTGTTCAATATCTATCTCACTGAAATAAACAATAGAAAGATAAGTTGACTTGTTGTAAGAAACCTGTTTGTGTTATGATGAATGAAGATGCATATGCAAATGATTTCAAGGAAATTAGAGATTTAAATTTTCTTTAGACAAAAAAAGAACACGCGTTATATTAATAAATCCAAGTTTGAGTACATCATGCCTTTTTGGGCTTACAATGAAAGAAATAAAATACAAAAACTCCTAAGTTAAAAAAGTTGAACGCATCCTTGTTGGTGCGATGTAGGTGTTCACACTCCGCTCTTCATGAAGCTGCTTGGTGAGTTCCAGAACTTTCTTCTCGCTGGAGTAGAATTGGGCTTCGAAAGTGTCTCGTTATTCCTTAAGTTGTATCCAATCCCTTTGTAAGTCTTCGATAGAGGTTGGCATGTTAGGATGAAGGACAGTGTATAGGACATCTCCTTCAACAACAGGCTCTATGATAACTGGGAGAATGGAGGGGTAAGGCATTGCGTGACTCTGAGCGTGAGCCCGTACCTACCTAAGGTAAGGCTCAAGGGGAATGGAATTATTGTGCCCCAATGTCCTATTGTCCATCTTGCTTACCATCCTCCAGACTCATATAAACCTCTGACGGTAGTCTTGATTGTCACTTTCATAGTCGAACACTTCACCTTTGATGAATGCATCATGTGGACCATCTCTTCGTGCGTACCCAAATTGTCGCAGAGTTAAGCAAGGGTTATAAGTGATGCCTCCCATAATGCTAAACAGTGGAACATTAGGTAATTCCTCACAAAGATCGATAATAGTAATGTTCTCCAAATATCGAGGACACCAGTAGATATATGAATGCCTGAGTGACATTAGCCTATTGGACCACCTCAAACCTTGCTCATTCTTCACAACAGATCGGGGAAGAAGCGAAATAAACCATTTAGCCAACAGAGGAGTACAACGCGTGAGGATTCCTCTTCTCCTCATGGTGCGAGTGTGGAGAGAATGCAAGATATCTTCCAACAAAGTAGGCACCAGATTTTGAGATAAAAAGATTTTGACAGCATTCACATCTATAAGTTGGTCAGGATTTGGAAATAGTACCAACCCATAGATGAGAAGAGCCAAAATTTCTTTAAAAGATTGTAAATCCATGTTGTTCCAACAGTCTTGAGCTTTTTCCAGCAAGAACTTGACTAAGAACCCTTTGACACCACTTCTTGTTTCCCAATTAGCTGTGACGTCAAATTGTTGCAAGTGTAAAGCTCGGGCAACCTCTTCAGGGCTTGGGTCTCTTTCGGTACCGTTGAAAGGTAGTTGATCGAGGATAAGAATTCCCAAGAGCTAAGAGAACTCTTCCATAGTTGGTACAAGCTGGTAATTGGGGAAGGTAAAGCAATGGTGCAATGGGTCAAAGAACTGGAAAACCACCATCATCATATCTTCATCAAAGCTCGAGGTAACCAAGTTGAGAATTCGTCCATGTCTTTTGGTGAAAGGAGAATTCTCAAGGACCCTCGACGCTAAATCCTTGAGCTGAACAGGTACGCATACAAGGTTGACTTGGATTGTGTTCCTGCGAGTGAGAGTCATATCCTACAAAAAAGAAAAAAGATGAATCTCAAAATCCTTGAAATGGTTAGTCTAAAATGCTATGGTATGATGTCATGATGTTATGTACAAGCATATGCACAAGTTAAATCAAAAAAATCCTTAGGTTTAGGCTTGCATGAGGTTTTATAGGTAAACACCCTCTTAAAGTTTGGTTGGCTCAACCTGTCCTAGTGATAGTAACCGGGTTTTAAGGGATCTCAATAACACTGATTTGTCTTCTCGGGCATTGTTTCAGTACAAGCCTCTTTCATGGTGACCGAAATATCCCAAAAAGACAAACCTCAATGAGTGTAGTATCGAGTATCTACCAACTTCGGACTGCACCAAATCCGGTCATCTCACTACGTTCTAATGGCCAAGTTGGTCAAGTAAAGGTTCTAAAAGTCAGTTAGTGCTTCATGACATCACTCATCGGCCCCGTATTCTCCTTGACTACTCAAGGGCTATCGGTACCCACAAATATGTCACACTAACGTAGCTATTGCTTAGACCATGTCGATATACCCCACACAGTTTCCACAATGTATTTCTACTTACCTAAAAAGGTGTCCCAGATCCGGGTAGAGGATCAAAGCAAACCCAAACAAAGAACCATAATGTAAAGCATACGGTGGGAGAACTGACTTTGTTGTTTTGCGTTTGATCGTAATTGTGCGGTTAGCAAGAGTCGCCACCGACTTTTCTTTTATCCAACAAGGAAAGGTTGAAAATAACAGAAAATACCTTTAGAGATGTTTTTTGAGTTTGGAGGGTAGATTATGAAAAGGGAAGGTATTAACACCCTTTTCATCCATAGTTATCTACGGGTTCTTAGTTGCTTGCTAGATCACTTGCTTTTGTTTGAATGTGCTTGTGGTGTGGGTTTTGAAAGTATTTTGAAAATGTCTTTGTAATGGTTCTCGTTTCTATAAGAAAAGTGTTGTTTCGAAAATAGTTAAAAGAGGTGTTTGTGGAATGTGTTTTTGAAAGTGATTTTGAAAAGGGTTTTCTTTGTAATGGCTCTCGTTTATATAAGATCGCGTACAAATTGTTGTCTTTTGAAGATGTTTCAAAATGAGAGTGTTAGTGTATAAAATGTTTTTTGTTGTGAGCAAGCGAGCAACTAAGAGAGAATCTACCTACTCAAAAGGTCTTTAATGTTCTTTTCCTCCTCCTTTAGACGTTGCTATCTTACCATTGGTTTGGTAAGAAGCCCCATCGTTGGATGTGAAGGGACAGGCGCGGGACAACCGTACAGTCATAGAAGGCAACTTGTGAGACGCTTTAGCAATTTTTGTAAGGGACTATATCGTTTTATCGAAGGCAACATTGAGGGACATCGAGCGACTACGATCTTTTTTTATCGAAGGGTCTTTGCTAAAGCGTCCCATATTCGAGGGACATGACTGTTTTTCTCAGACAACAAGCAAGGTTACCCTGAAGGTGCGCGTGTGCAAAGTGATTTGTTTTTAATTGAATTATCTTAAAATTAGGTTATCTAGAGGTTGTTTTTATGTCTTGCCATGCACGCCTAATTACTATACAGTATAAGGAAAACCATAAATTGCGGAAATTAAAATTCTATGTTATTACATCATTAGGGGGACGGGGATACAGTTTGCAAATGGGGATGAAATAGGTGTATAATTATTACAACCATATTGAATAAGTGGAAAATGATGGAGTATATATATATATATAATACAGAAACGCTGTAAAAAGAAGGAAAAATTGTATTTTGAACTATTATGTGTCGACACATGCTGTTATGCATCGACACATAATTTTTCCTTTCCCCTACCAAACTAAATCAACTCAGTATGAGTCGACGCATAATGGGATGTGTCGACTCATTCCCTGCTTGTGTCCACACATACTCATTTTGTGTCAACTCATGCACCTTCCATTTTTCTGTTTTAGGCCCTGGGTAGCAGTATGAATCGATGCATACAGCCATGTGTCGACTCATACCCTACTTTTTCACTTAGAATGAGTCGACCCATGTGGATATGTGTCGACCCATGTTACAGTTTTTGCCTCTATCACCATTCTTTTGCATATATCAGTCAGTTTTTTAACATATAGATGATAAAAATGAACAGTAAGGAAATCATTAACTTCAAGAGTAGTGATAACTTCATCTTATCTTCAGAAATAAAGCAAAAATGATGTATGGAAAATGCAAGGTTGAGATGACTTACCTTGCAACTGCACTTTAGGTTTTGAGTCTGAAACCCTTCAAGATGCTTTGTGGACCTTAATGAAACTCCAGGAGGCTGCTAGACTTCCCTTTATGTTGAAGGTTGCTGAACCAACTCCAAACAGTCAAGCTTGTGTAGTACTGTCTTTTGTTTAGAAGTTGAGAATAAGAGCCCTACAAAAACTATTATTGAGTTTGAGCAATATCTATGTGATATGAAGTGTTAAAAGGGTTTATGGGAGATTTTTTACAGGGTTGTATAATAGTGGGTTGTGGATCTTTTTTTGTTTTGTTTTGGTGAGTCAAAACAGAGTTGAAGATGAAAAGAGCTTTTATGGATCAACTGGGTTTTATGAATGAGTTGGGTTTTATGAATGAGCAGAGTTTAACAAATTTCTATATTTTTTTCTCTTCTCTCCTCTTTCTCTAAAAAAATCTCTCTCATGTATTATGAATCAGTCCCTTTTGTAGCCCCTTGGCTGAGGTTTAAGAGGGAAACAAAATAAGTTGTTTTGAACTGTTTTTGCCTACTGCTTTGATGCTTTTTCCACACAATTTTCTTTTGCCATTTGGTGCAATTTTGTGGCTGTTATAATGCAGGTTGGAGCAGACTGCATAGAGCAGTTTTGGACTTGTTTTTTGGACTGTATAGGACAACATATACAGGTTTTGTGACAGGTTTTGTGACAGGTTTGTGGTGCAGCATAGCACAGGGTTTTGTAGGACAGAAAATGGACAAGTTTTTGGAGTGTTGTGGAAATGCATAGAAGTAGCACATCATTTTTTATTCAGCAATAACTTGGACAACATAGTTTGCAGCATGAAACAAGTTTGGTTTGTGGAGCAATTTATGCACATTGTATCAAAGACAAAGCATTGTGGCAAGGTTTTGAGTCAAAGGAAAATGTCCAAGCAATACAATGCTTAGGATTTGTAAACTTGTAGAAATGCCAATTTGTAATAACTTGAATTATTTTTAATTGTAGTGACAAGATGTCATGAAGCAATGAACTTAACTTAGAAAAATTTCCAAGTCTTGCAAAAGTTGGATTTTTGATGATCAAATTTCATATTTTGGATGTCTTGATGAAATATGATTTTTGGGATTCAACTTTGGTCAAAAAGTCAAAGTTTGACTTTTTTAGTGTACAATTGACTTTTCCCACCAGTTGACTGAATTTTGTCTATCAATCCACTGATCTCAGGAGATGAATTAAAATGTGAAATTAGGTCAAAATTACACGCTCGGATCCTTGAGATCATGCTTCTAACCAATAAGCCAGGTATTAGGTCAAAAATCAGAGTTCGGTCATTTTCAGTAAAAACCCTAATTTTGCCCATTTTGCCCTTTTGGTACTTTGAATGATTTTCATGGAAAATTGTGATCCAAGACTTGAAACTTGACAAAAATAATCCTGAGAGTCCATAATGATCCATGAAAGTCAATTGAAACATTATGAATCCCATGGCCTTTGTACAAACTCAAACCCTAATTTGAGGTATCAGTGTTGAGGAAATTGTGTGAACTAGTCGATGTTTGTGCAAATTTGAGGCATTGAAGATCTTTATAGGAAATCTCTTGAGAAATGAGAGGGAACATTTTGGGGTACAACAGATGGAATCTTGATTGAACTTTGATTGAATGTGTCCAAAGCTTGAGGTTACTTAATGATAAAGGATTGGAAACAAACACATAAACCATTGACTTTCTTTGAGAAATAAGCAACCAATTATTGAATAATTCTTGATCAATTAGTGATGAATGATGCTTAAGGATGTCATTACCTAAGATTATAGGTCAATCCTTAATGAATAGGCCCTTGAGAATCAATGTTGATCACACATTGACTTTGAGAATCTAGAAACCCTAATTTAGAAACCTTTGCTTGATGTTATTGATTCCAACCTTAACTTGCAAAATAAACAAAAGAAACAAAACACATTTTTTTGGCATTTTTGTTAATGGTTAGTGGAACATAAAGTATATAAACACAAAACAGAAAGGTACACAAAGAGGGTGTTTGATGATCTCCAAAAAGAAAAGTTCAAAGAGCGAGGGCGAGAGAGAAAACCATGTTTGTGATCTTGATGGTAGTTACTGAAAAGGTAAGATCGATGACAATGTGGTGACCTGTCATGTATGACCCACAGCCCAAAAAAAAGGAAGGCAACAGGTAAAATCAACGACAGCAGGGTAATGTATCGTATAGGATTTATGATCCAAAAGAGCATAAAGAGGGTAAGATTAGCGTATGATCTATGACCCAAAAGAGAATGTAAAGGAGGGTAATATCTACAGACGATCTCCAACACGAGAAAGGATAATATGAGGGTAAGATCTACGGATGATCTCCGACCCGAGAAAGGATAAATGGAGGGTAAGATCTACGAACGATCTCCAAACCAAGAAAATGTAATAGGAGGGTAAGATATATGGACAATCTCTGACCCAAGAAAAGATAATATGGGGGTAATATTTATAAATGATATGTTACACAAGAAAAGATAACATGAGAGTAAGATCAATGGACGATCTCTGGTCCAAGAAAAGATAACATGAGGGTAAGATCTATAGACGATCTCCAACCCAAGAAAAGATAACCAAAGGTTAAGATCTACGGGCTATCTCTGACCAAAGAAAAGATAATATGAGGGTAAGAACTATGGACAATTTCAGACCCAAGAAAATATAACAGGAGGGTAAGATCTAGAGACAATCTCCGAACCAAGAAAATATAGGAAGAGGGTAAGATCTACGAACGATCTCTGGCCCAAGAAAATATAACAAGAGGGTGAGATCTATGGACAATCTCTAACCTAAGAAAAGAGGGGTGTAAAACCTAAGGACAATCTCCGAACCAAGAAAAGAGGAGGGTATGACCTACAGACAATCTCCAACCCAATAAAAGAGGAAAGTAAGATCTACGAACAATCTCTGACCCAAGAAAAAGAAGGATAAGATCTACGGAGGATCTCGGACCCAAGAAAAGAGGAGGGTAAGATCTACTAACGAACTCTGACCTAAGAAAATAGGAGGGTAAGATCTACGGACGATCTTTGTACCATAAAAAGGGGAGGGTAAGATCTATGGATCATCTATGGCCCAAGAAAGGATTGACAGGCGGTATTGAATTTGTTGGGAGTTAGGAGTACAAGGTATTGGCACCATGGCTAGATAAGGTTTAGAATGTAGTGATGGATATCAACTGGTGCTGTGAGGATGACATTCTTTGTTGGGATGTATTACTATCTTGGTTGAGGATGTATTCAGGCTTTCATTCAAGGTACCTAATATGGCTTATAGTTCGCATGCATGTTTGAAGTTTATGGCATAATGATCCATTTAGATGGATATGCTACGCGTTTGAGGGTGAAATTTAATATATATATTTATGATTACTATATGCAGAGTACCAAAGATTAGGATCCGAGGTATGTTGCTTGTTGTCTTGAGATACCAATACAGGATGGTGTTTGAAAGTTTGTAGTAACAAGGATCATTGGTGACTTCACTGGGGGTTGAATCATAGTCTTGCTAGGGATAATTGACATTATTTGACTTTCCCTACATCCTGGACCGCCTAGGGATGGTGAAATGACATGGACCTCTTCGAGTGCCTCAAATTGCTCTACTACTAGGGAGGAAATGACTATGTATAACTTTATTTGTACCCTGAATTGCTTGGGAATTTAGGAAATGGATATGGATCTCTTCAGTTGCCCCAAGTTTGCTTCATTGTTGGGGAGTTGCATGCTAAAACATCCGCTGGGGACGATGATGATTCTGATGATGTAAATCAGGTCAAGGTGACCGTTATGACGCTTTTAGCCAAATTGTAGATGTACAGATGAAAAAAAAATTCTTGAGCAGCTTCCCAAGTAAGGAAGAGATTGGAATATTTGTGCCACAATACAATACAAGGTGTTCTTCCACAGTGTCTTGGGTCATAAAATAGACTTCCCTGATTATAGATTTTTTGGAGAGATTTGTCAAATTTCAATGTGATTGCCCCAGGTTGATTGAATCCTGAATAGATTTCTCAACATGATTTCCCCACATCGATCACCTTTGACTGGATTCCCATTCTGTGAAATGACTGGCTCTTGGAAGTGACCAAGTTCTTCAACAGGTGTTCATCGTTGGATCTTCCTTGATACCAAGTGTTTACTCGCGAGTAAGAGATGTTTGTCTTGAGGATAATAATCATAATGCAGTGCTTATGTTAACTTCTAAATCAACGTTATTAAAAACCATACTTCAATTATGCCTTTTAAGGTTTGTAACGTGGCCTGTTTCACGGTTTCGAGATTAGGGTTTATTGTGGATTTATGTGGATTTCTTCTTCACAAAGTGGAATGGTATATAACTCAAGTATTATGGTTTACTTCCCTATCCATGGATCAGATGAATCAAGGTTTCTTAATTGCTTTTCGAGTGTTAATGTATCAAGGAATCAGGGTTTCTTGTTCGCTTCAGAAAATTTTAGGGACCGTCTTGTGTGGACTTTATTAAGGCTTATGTTAGGGATAAATTTTCAAGGAATCACCTTTCTATCCATCTTAAATTCGAAGTCTCCATATTGAGTTCATCGAATTACAAAGGATTTGTCGGGACAAGAGATACGTTAGTATGTTTTTAAGGACCCATTGATTAATTCAAGACTTATTGTTATCCAAGTTCAAGGTTAAAATCTTCAGTTTTTTTCTTGATTGTTTCAACTTGTTTAAGATTGATTCAAGGGAAATGTTAGTTGAATGTTGTTCTTAATTCGTTGAGGACTTTGAGATCTCAAGTGAATATTGGAGGGAATCTTTCCATTCATAAAAAATCGTTCATGTCATTCACACCATTTTTGTCTATATCACATTTAGCCATTTCTCCATTCAATTTCCATTCAATTTTCAATTTCCATTCATTTTATCCAAATACTACAACATCCATACTTTTTTCATCCGAATATTCCATTCATTATAAAAAATATCTCATTCATTCAAAACCTCACAAGAAAATCCACCGCTTCATTTTTTATCGAAGTTCTTACAAGTGTATCCATTTGTTTCTACGAAAAAAGAATACAAAAAAAAGCATTACATCAAAATTTATCCTAAACCTAAGCTTCATCTTCTATCATCTAATCCTAGTCCTAAAATCCCTTTGTCTTGTGCCATAAGCTTCCATGTCTGAAAGTGTCGCTTCATTGATCTTCATATCGTGTATCAAATGGACATATTCAAGTTATTTCAAGTGTTCCAAAAGAAACTTCAGCTCTTCATTTTACATGTTGACATAATCAGTAAATAACAAACCAAATCACATGTGCTATAACCTGCATTCCATTCAAACCAAACAGCTTACACATTCACCAAAACTAATTAAATTGAAAAAAAATGAAACAAAGGTTCAAAAAATGAAGATTTTGGATCAAGAGAAAATATATGGTGAGGATGATTCTGAAAACTTGGTTAGCAAGTTTGTTATTGTATGATTCTGAATTCTACTTTTGCAATTCTCTTTTCCTTTCCTTTTGTCTTATACAAATGAGCTGGCAGTTTTTTTTTGAATCTTTTGTTTTATTCTGAATGCAAGGAAGTCTTGGAATTATTTTCTGGTTTTTGTGGTTAGTTATTGTAGCGGGGTCCGGTTTTGGCAATGTGGCTACAAGTTTTGTGTGGGTTTTGTGTAAAGTTTAAACATAATTTTGTATGGACTAGTTTTATGATGTGGGGCTGTGGAATGAACTGGTGTATTGGTTTGGCCTATTTTGGATAACTGATTTTTTATTGTATATGTTTGGACAAGTTTGAAATTATGTAGCAGCAGGGCATTTAATGTTGTATGGTTCGGGGCACGGTTTGAATTGGTGCATGGCTGCTGTTTGATTTTGTATGTGCGGGCTGTTGCAAGTTTTGCTTCAAGGTTATTTTGGCTTGGTTCAAAGTTAAGATGGACATGTTAAGGAATGCTTGAGTATTTGGTTTCAAATAGTTTGGTGGTTTATTTTTAGGCATTGAATTAGGGTTTCATATTGCAGGGCATGAAATCATTTGGATTGGATCGGTTTCGGATATGTGCAAGAAGCAGGGCAATTGGTTTGTGATTATGGCAATTGAAATTCTGGTATTCAGATCACAAATGTCCTAAAAGATGTCGAGACACCTTTTTCTGAACAAGAAAGCAATGAAAAGATAAACGATAATCGAAGTGTAGAAAAGTAAAGAGCGTATAGGATTGTTAATCCAGTTCAGTGCAAACCAACACCTACTCTAGGGGCTACCAAGCCAGGTACAAAGTTAACTACTAATATCATCAATTCGAAGCTAAACTCCCCAGTTTACAACTTCTCACTTAATCACTTCCCTCACTTAACTTCTACCTAAGACTCACCTAGATATGAGACCCTTCTCAAATCCCTTATGTGATACGGTGGCAGAACCGACTATTAAATACTGGTTTACATTTTGCATTTTTTGTTCGCAAAATGTGTCGGTAAGCAAGAGTCGCCACCGACTTTTATTTCATCCAATCATGGAAAAGGAAAAAGAACAAAAAAAACCTTTTTTCGAGATATTCTAAGTACGTGGGGTATATTATAGAAAGGGAAGGTGTTAGCACCCTTTCTATCCATGGTTTTTCACAGGCTCTTAGGTACTTGCTCATTTTTTAAAATTGCTTGTGTGTGCTTGTTTTGAAAAAGTTTCACTTCGTGATAACTCTTGTATTATACCTACTCAAAAAAAGATTGTTCGTTCTATTTCCTTTAGACAATACTATCCCACTAGTAAGGAGTAAGTAGCACCGTCGTTGGAGTTGTAAGGGACGTTCGAAAGGGACAAATACAATCACTAAAGCAATAGTTAGAAAGCCTTAGTAGTAACCCTAGAGTCTTAAGATATTTTCGAGGCAACGTTTTCAAGGCAACATTTCTGAGGCAACATTCAAATGGGACATTTGATCTTTTAGACAGGAGGGCGACCACTAAAATTTCCTTTGCTTAATGACTGTTTACCGAAGGCAACCGGAGTGAGGCAAATCCTAGGAGTGAACATGTGCATGTGAACTTTTTTCAGTTATTTAGTCTTTGCACATTAGGTGATCTACCGTTTTAAATTTCAAGCATTCTTTTCATACAATCCTATTAGCCATGCATCTAGACAGTTAAAGATTGCGGGAATTTAAAGTGCGAAAAATAAACATAACTATTACAAGGCTTCGGGGAGAGGAATTAATTACATGACCAAAAATCGGGGATTTAAACAGTAAATAAAAAAATCTAGGTTAACTATTACAAACTCTGAACAGTTACAAAATAATGGACAAATAATTAACAAGTGCGTGGAAAATTAAATGTGAGGACGACTCAAATAACCTAAAACCCTAATTGAGAGAGAAAAGAATTTTTTTTTGTGGATGTTTATTTGAGAAAACATTTAATTGCAAATTAATTAAATCTAATTTCTAATTGTTCTTTAAATTATGAAAGAAATTAAATTAACCTAATTTTCTAACTAAATTAATTAATTAAAGAAATAGATATTTATGAGAAAAACGATTTTTGATGCATTTTTTAAATAAAATTAATTAAGTTATGTATAATTTAGAATCCTAAGTCTAATTATTCTTAAAAAAGAAGATTAAATTACCCTAAAATTAATTAAACTAATTAATTAAAAATATTCATTAAAAAAAGGATCTTTTTTGTGATTTTTGTGTTTAATAAAAATAATAATTTGTGTGTTAATTAAAAAAAGGAAAATAATTAATGAAATAAATAAAGAAATCAAAAAATGCAAAAAAATGAGAATTTGGCCTGTTTGCATTGCTGAAGAGGGGGTGAGAATCAGAATTTCCTGGCTCATTAAGCTAAGCCCAAGTCAGCCACGCTGGATTAGGTGTAGCATTGATCTGGAGGTGTATCATACTCCTTCACTGCAGGCGTTAGATCTGGATTGATCCTAGATCCACTGGTCAGGAATTGCTAGCGCATGGTGGATGGTTGAGAGCATGATGTACCTGATTATAGAAGAAAAAATAACACAAAGAAATCGTTGGGACCTGGGATGGAAACCGGGCCCTTATACTCACTACCAACGATGCGTTTCCAGCTGCGCTAACTTGTTAACTTGTGTATATAATGAAAACAAAACATAATAAATAAAGCAAAGCAATGGATTCAGAAAGGCGCGCAAAATTCAAATCAGTCAATCATGGGCTGCCACGCATCATCTTCTTCGCTGCAACCGTCGTATTAGGTGATTGACCTATACCTACAGACGTTTGTTGTAACTTAAGCCCTGCCAAACTCAAAAATCTCATACGAGTATGATAAATTAATTGTGATGGTACCAATCAACTCGTCTTGGCCTCACGAGCATCATGGTACCTCATTCATAGCCTAATTTTACCTGTATACAAAGACCCTAAAACTCATGTAGAAACCATAACAATGGCAGATGCGTGTAAAGGTCCCAAAAATGCAATTAAACTATGTGGTCAGCTTGAAAACATGATAATGATCACAAATATAACAATTAAAGGTGCCAATGATGCATAAATTGTAATAATCGAATTTGAAAAAACTTGCAAACAGTGATGTGTCTAGGCGATGGTTCTTGACTTTTTGAAGGCTGCAAATGATGTTGTTGGCTTCAGGAGATGTCCAGTAAGTGATTAGGGTCTTTGAATGGCCTGGAATCGTCCTCTAGGGGCAGAAATCAAATGCACACTTTTTATTCAATTTTTGAGTTTTTGTTCTTGCTCCCTACGACTGCAAAACCTTTTCCTTTGATCTGCAATTGATCAATATATATCATAGGATGAATTAGGGTTGTAAAATCAGATCACATCTTTGAAAGTTTTGAAGATTTGATTTGATCTTCATGGCATATGAAAACTTGCTATAATGAGCCAAATTATTCCTTTCTTATTCCAATTAGCCTTGATTCGAATTGATCATGATATCCTTGCATTATTTGATTGAGATCCTGTCCAAAAATCAGATCACAACATATCTTTTCCATTATTCATCAATTATTTGATTTAATTGAAATTTTAATTAACAAAAAATCCAAATAAATTGAAAAATGAAGCAAATAACATGAGGCTGGATATTTGGGTCGTGGACCATGCTATAAGTGAGGTGCAATCATGAAATGTTAGGCCCATTTGGTAAAAAAAATGCACTTTTGAGCATATTTGACTTTTGGCAATTTTGCAAAAAAGGTCAACTTTGACAAGGCAGATCTCTTCCAATTTTAACCCTAAAGAGGTGTTCTTTGACTTTTTAGAAATCTTAGGATTTCCCCTAAGCAACCCTTTTGGTATCATTTCAATTGGATCTTCTATGTTCATGTATGAAGCTTTGACCAAAAAGGTGTTTTTGTTGACTTTTCAAAAGGACCCATAATGTAAAAATTCATATCTTTTGATGAATGTATATTTTGAACTTGAGGGTTGAAGATGAATTGTAGGGAATTACATCCTCTTCAAAATGAGCCTTTGATGGAAAATTTCTGATAAAGTATGAAGAAGTTATGCTTGGTCAAAGTTGGGTTGACTTTTCCTACAAAACCCTAATTTAGCAACTTTTGGTTTTTGATGAATTTGGGGCATTCCTTGAGGAATCATGATCAACCCTTGATCAAATGATGGAGGTCACTTCAAAATGTTGATGTTGACCAAAAATATTTAGGTTTGACTGTATGTGGGCCACAATTGACTTTTGACCTAATACAATCAATTCTCATGCATCTGAGCAGTTGACTGAGCAAACTTCTTGTGCAAGGCATGAAACTTGGCATGGATGATCTTGGGAACATATTAAGACCTTGGAAAGCGTTTGATCCCTTTGTGGTTCACACATCTCTATGAAAAGGGAAACCCTAATTTGAGGTATAATGCCTTAGGAGAGACTTTGTTTGGTCAACTCTTGGACTTCCCTGAGCCACTTGGGGACCTCAATTGACATTTGTTGAGTAAAATGGGAGGGAAAATTTTGGGGTATAACAGTTGCCCCTGTTCAATCTTCTTAAACCTGAGGATGTAGATTGGCTGCTCTGCCTTTCGCGATCTGAAGGTGGAAGATGATTGAACACTAGAGTACCCAGAAATTTGCACTCGCATGAAGTGACACTTGATTTGTGATATCGGGAATGGGCTTACAGATGCCATTTGGACGCGATGGAGAATTGTCGTAGATGGGCTTAAAGATGCCATCTAGAGAATCTGGATTTCCTGAAATATTCCTTTGACGAGAGTCCCTGTTGCTGTTGTTGATGAGGAATCTGCTGAGGAATGTTGATATCTGTCTTAGGAGAAATAGAATTTTAGGAGCTTCAGTTGTCCGTTACTCTACTGGGGAAATAACTCCTACTTGAGGAAGCGAAAGTGAACTGCATATCTGGTCAGGGTACAAGCTGCACCGCGACTTATTGGGAAAATGCGAAACCAATCGTGTTTGATCAGGTTCTACTCTTACAGTATTGTAGGCTGTTGTTTGGAAATAAGAGAGGAGGAACCTGGATAGTAAGGTTATGAGAAAGAACCTGGATAGTAGGGTTGCTCCGATATGAAAAGCCTGGATAGTAGGGATGCGAGAAGGAACCCGAATAGTAGGGTTGCAGGAAGGAACCTGGATAGTAGGGTTACTTCGATATGAAAGGCCTGAATAGTAGGGTTGTAAGAAGGAACCTGGATAGTAGGGTTACTTCAATATGAAAGCCTAGATAATAGGGCTGTGAGAAGGAACCTGGATAGTAGGGTTACTTTGATATGAAATTCGGGATAGTAGGGTTGTGAGAAGGAACCTGGATAGTAGGGTTACTTCGATATGAAAGCCGGGATAGTAGGACTGTGAGAAGGAACCAAGATAGTAGGGTTACTTCGATATGAAAGCCTGGATAGGGCTGTGAGAAGGAACCTGGATAGTAGGGTTACTTCGATATGAAATCCTGGATAGTAGGGCTGTGAGAAGGAACCTGGATAGTAGGGTTACTTCGATATGAAAGCCTGTATAGTAGGCCTGTGATAAGGAACCTGGATAGTATGGTTACTTCGATATGAAAGCCTAGATAGTAGGGCTGTGAGAAGGAACCTGGATAGTAGGGTTACTTCGATATGAAAGCCGGGATAGTAGGGTTGTAAGCAGGAACCTGGATAGTAGGGTTACTTCGATATGAAAGCCTGGATAGTAGGGCTGTGAGAAGGAACCTGTGTAAAATCAAGCTTCACAAATGAGCTTTTGTTTTGAAGAAGACAAACTATGGCTAACAAAGAAGGCAAAGACTTTTGATCAAGCTCAAAGCATCAAAGGATAATATCTTCATTCAAAGCTCTCGACAACTTTAAAGGTATAATAATATTATCTACTTTGATCTTAAGATATAGATGCTCAAAAATGAAAAAGAAATGTTTAAAAAATCATTACTCAAGTTTTTCAAAGTTAAAATTTCATTTTTCTCTTGCATGCAATCGATTTACATTTTAGTGCAATCGATTGCACTCTTCAAACTTTCAGATCTTTTACTTCTGTTTCCATGTGCAATCGATTTACATTGCTTGTGCAATCGATTGCATACTTAATTTTTCAGATCTTTTGCTTCTGTTTCTTTGTGCAATCGATTTACATTGCTTGTGCAATCAATTGTATACTTAAATTTTATAAACGTTTGCTTTTGTTCCTCAGTGCAATCGATTTACATTGCTAGTGCAATTGATTGCACTCACTTACTTTTTGCTACTGACTTTGTATCCAATCGATTTGCATTGATAGTGTAATCGATTGCACTCTTAAAAGTTTTGAAAAAATAGCTGTTGAAACCTTGTGCAATCGATTTAGACAAAGGGTGCAATCGATTGCATACTGCACGATTTTGAAAAACAACAGCTTTGTACATGCCTGTTCATCATGCCTTTTCATTGAAACTTTTCACTCAAACTTGGCATTTGTTCATGATACATTTTCAGAACTTCATGTTGTTTCAAAAGGTTGTTATGAACATATAAATATTCAATTTCAAAATCTATTTCAACACCTCTTCCATAAATATTTTCTAAAATTTCAAAATACAAACTCAAGCATTCCTTCACTTTCATGCATAAGTTTTCTGCACATTTTCATACATTAACAAACAGAAAACTTTGAGCAAATATATCTTGAGTCATTGTATAATAATATTATTGGAAGAGAAGATCATACATTGTTAAATCACTCTAAGTGATCAATATTACTCTACTCACTCAAACTCAAAAATTGATATTTACTTACTTATTTTTCCAGGATTGTTGGAAATAAGTTTAAGTGTTTTTTGAAATCTTGTCTTTCCAAAGTTGTTGGATACAAGTGTAGTTACATTGAGAGGATTGTTCTCATAGATAACTTAGTGAAAATCCAAGAGGATTGTTATTGGTCCAAGAGGATTGTTCTTGGTTGTTTGGTAGTTCTTGTTTAAGTTTGCCACAATAAGGAAATCTCTTTCATGTTAAAAGGGGACTGGAGTACTCTCGGACTGTGAGGGGAACCAGTATAAATTGCCCGTGTCTCTTTATTTTTTTGCATTTTTAAGCTTTCCTAAACTCACTTTTAACCAGAAAAATAAGAACCATCATCACTAAAAACCAGAATTTTTAAAGTACCTAATTCACCCCTCCCCCCCCCCCCCCCCCTCTTAGGCGCACTTCGTACTTACAATTGGTATCAGAGCCTGGTTATAGGTAACCTGCTCCTAAAAGATCCAGAATGGCTTCCGCAAATCAAAATCCCATTTTCAAAGATGGTGGTAATAACAACAAGCCTCCTCTATTTTGTGGTGAATATTTTGAATTCTGGAAAATACGCATGAAGGCACATCTAGAAGCACAAGGAGAAGAAATATGGGATGCCGTCGAAAATTGTCCATTTATCCCTATAACAGTAATCAATGGTGTTGGCTTATCAAATCCTAAAACTGCATGGGACGATGATGATAAGAAGAAAGTTCTCTATGACAAAAAGACAATAAACCTTCTTCAAGGTGCACTTAGCATGGACGAATTCTTCTGTGTCTCGGCATGCAAAACAACAAAAGAAATATGGGATACCTTGGTACAAACTCATGAAGGAACGGCTGAAGTAAAAAGATCAAGACTAAATACCCTAAGTCAAGAATACAAATTATTTCGAATGCAGCCCGGAGAAATCATTCTTGACTTACAAAAGAGATTTGTGCACTTGACAAATCATCTAAGTGCTCTTGGTAAAACTTTGACGAATGATGAACTAAATCTGAAAGTACTTAGGTCCTTAACTAGGGAATGGCAACCAAAGGTAACGACAATTTCAGAAAAGAAAAGTCTTTCCAACATGACATCCGCAACATTATTTGGAAAACTTCAAGAATACGAAACAGAACTCGGAAGACTTGAAAAGCATGAAAATCAAGAGAAGAAATCCAAGAATATTGCTTTGAAGATAGACTCCAAGGAAGTTGAAAAGGAAGACAATCCGGAAGAAGATGAAAACTTCATGCTTCTTGTTAAAAGGCTTGGTAAGTTCTTCGGTAGAAATGACAAACCTTTTTCTCATTCAAAAGGAAAGAAACAATTTAAGAAAAAGGAAGTCTCCACATCAACACAAGAAATCACATGTTATGAATATGGTAAGCAAGGTCATATCAAGCTGGATTGTCCAAAACTCTCCAAGAAAGGTGGCTTCAAAAGCAAGAAGGGGTTCAAGAACAGAAAGGCTTATGTCGCATGGGAGGACAATGAAATAAGTTCCTCATCCGATTCCGATAGTGATGAAAGTGAAAATCTAGCATTGATGGCCTCACACCATTCCGGTGATGAAGACAATGAGGTTAGTAATGAATTTTCTCTTTTTGATAGTGATGCACAAGGTGCTATAGATGAACTATTGAATGAATGCAAAATTCTGTATAAAACCATTTCATCACAAAAGAAACAAATTTCATCCTTAGAAGAAAAATATGTTTCAATGGAAAAAGATTTCAAAGAAGAAAAACAAAAATCAAGTGATGAACAAAAACATAATTTTGTATGAAAAAATTGTGATTCACTCTCTTTCAAAATTGTCCAATTAAAAAGAGTCATTGAAAGATATGAAAAAGGCCAAATTGGATTGGAAGGTGTTCTTAGCCAACAAAGATACTCCAATGATAAAAGTGGACTTGGATATTCAAATTTTTCAAAACCAAGTTCTAACAATACTATCTTTTTTAAGGCTAGTGATCAATCATCCAAAGAGAAAATGAACAAACCTAAAATAGTTCGTCACTATCCTAAAAAGAAAACATTTTCTAAGAAGAAATCTTATCCTTTTAGATATAGAAGTAACTTTGAACTACTTTTTTTTATTGTGGTATTAAAGGCCATACACCTA
The DNA here is from genome assembly GCA_948472305.1 of Vicia faba. NCBI lineage: Eukaryota > Viridiplantae > Streptophyta > Magnoliopsida > Fabales > Fabaceae > Vicia > Vicia faba. The sequence goes on from OX451741.1 coordinate 258,698,247, forward strand.
ATGCTTGCTATGTTAGAAACTTCAGTGTGGCAAGTGGGAATTATGTATGGGTAAAGAAAGGCACTAATTATGAAGGACTCAAAGTAACTTGGGTACCTAATAAAACCTAATTTGTTTTGCAGGTATGCTTAAAGGCCACATGCAATCTTTGGTATCTTGATAGTGGTTGTTCAAAGCATATGACAGGAGATATAAACCAATTTTCACATCTAGTGCTAAAGGCCAAGGGTTTTGTCACTTATGGAGACAATAATAAGGGAAGAATCCTAGGCAAAGGCAAAATTGGTGCTCCACCTTTCACATCCATTGAAGATGTTCTTTATGTTGAAGGACTAAAGCACAATCTTCTAAGTATTAGCCAACTTTGTGACAAAGGCTTCAAAATCAAGTTCACCAAGGATGAATGTTTGATAGAAGACGAAATCACTCATGAGGTTATACTTAAAGGTAAAAGAATCAATAATATATTCATGATTTCCCTTGATGATCCATCTTTGAAGGTTAAATGTCTCATGGAGAACAATGATGATTCATGGCTTTGGCACAAAAGAATTGCTCATATTCATATGGAACACTTGAATAAATTAATCAAGCATGATCTTGTAATTGGTTTACCTAAGAGAAATTTCGTCAAAGATAGACTATGCGATGCTTGTCAAAAAGGGAAACAAACTAGATCAACTTTCAAATATAAGAATGTGGTGTCCACTACAAGGCCACTACAATTGTTACACATGGACTTATTTGGTCCATCGAGAACAAGGAGTTTAAGAGGTAATGTATATGCTTTGGTTATTGTTGACGATTTCTCTAGATATACTTGGACATTCTTTTTAGTGAAGAAAAGTGATGCATTCAAGGCGTTCAAGAAGTATGCTAAACAAATTCAGAATGAGAAGTCTCTAACAATTTCCTCAATAAGGAGTGACCATGGCGGAGAATTCCAAAATGCTCTATTTGAAGAATTCTGTGGAGAACATGGAATATCTCACAACTTCTCGGTACCAAGGACTCGCCAACAAAATGGAGTGGTTGAAAGAAAGAATAGGTCTCTTGTGGAACTTGCTAGAACAATGCTTAGCGAGTCAAATCTTCCAAAATACTTTTGGGCAGACACGGTGAGCATGGCATGTTTTGTTAGAAATAGAGTTAACATTAGACCAATCTTAAAGAAAACTCCATATGAACTCTTCAAAGGGAGAAAACCAAACATTGCTTTCTTTCATATCTTCGGTTGAAAATGCTTTGTCCTAAACAATGACAAAGATAATCTGGGTAAGTTTGATGAGAAATCCGATGAAGGTATTTTTCTTGGTTACTCACTCTCTAGTAAAGCATATAGAATATACAACAAAAGAACTTTGACTATTGAAGAATCTATGCATGTTTCTTTTGATGAAACTAACCCCTCCAAGGAGGATAATATTTTTTGTGATAATGATGATGAAATTTTAGAAGGTCCTCAAGAAAATTCTTCCAAGGATCAACCCATTCAACTCGAAGAATCACCTCAACAAGAATCGAATCTCAATGATCTACCAAAAGAATGGAGAACTCATAGAGATCATCCTATTGATAAAGTAATTGGTGATATAAGTCAAGGTGTATCTACAAGATTAAATCTCAAGGATACTTTCCTAAACATGGAGTTTGTCTCTCAAATTGAACCTTCCAAAGTTGATGAAGCCTTAGGCGATGACCAATGAATTATAGCTATGCAAGAAAAATTGAATCAATTTGAAAGGAATCAAGTTTGGGAACTCGTCCCTAGGCCAAGCAACAAACACATTATCGGAACAAGATGAGTGTTCAAAAACAAACTTGACGAGAATGGAATAATTGTTCGCAACAAAGCAAGATTGGTAGCACAAGGCTATAATCAAGAAGAAGTAATAGACTTTGTAGAAACTTTCGCTCCAGTTGCAAGGTTATAAGCTATTAGTGTCTTACTTGCCAATGCTTGTTCATTAAATTTTCTGCTTTTCCAAATGGATGTCAAAAGCGCATTCTTGAATGGATATATCACTGAAGAAGTCTATGTTAAGCAACCCCCGGGGTTCTAAGACTTCAAGAATCCATCTCATGTATTTAAATTGAGAAAATCTCTCTATGGACTGAAACAAGCATCAAGGGAATGGTATGATCGTTTAAGCAACTTCTTATGCGAAAAAGGTTTCGAAAAAGGAAAAGTTGACAAGACTCTATTTATCAAGAAAATCAAAAACAACACTTTGCTAGAACAAGTTTATGTTGATGACATCATCTTTGGTTCTTCAAATCAAGAACTGTGTGAAGAATTATCATCAATGATGTAAGGAGAATTTAAAATGTCCATGATGGGTAAAATGAACTATTTTCTTGGACTTCAAATCAAACAACTAAAAGATGGCATCTTCATCAACCAATCCAAATATTGCAAGGAACTCTTGAAAAGGTTTGACATGGATAACTGTAAGGCAATGTCTACACCAATGGGTTCTGGTTCTTATGTTGATCAAGATGAATTAGGAGTTTCCATCGACATCACTAAATATCGAGGTATGATTGGCTCCTTATTATATTTGACGGCAAGCCATCCTGACATAATGTTTAGTGTTTGTCTCTGTGCCCGCTTTCAAGCTAACCAAAAGGAATCTCATCTCACAGCGGTAAAGAGGATCATGAAGTATCTCAAAGGGACAACAAATGTAGGATTATGGTATCCTAAAGGTAGTGTCTACAACTTAATTGGTTATTCTGACACGGATTATGCAGGTTGTAAAATGGATAGAAAGAGCACAAGTGGTACTTGTCACATTCTTGGTTATGCATTAGTATCATGGGCCTGCAAGAAACAAGCATGTGTTGCTCTAAGCACGACCGAAGCTAAATATATAGCAGTAGGTAGTAGTTGCACTCAAATTTTGTGGCTAAAACAACAACTTCGTGACTACGGACTCGGTCTAGGGTGCATTCCTCTAAGATGCGACAACACCAGTGCAATTAACATTACAAAGAATCCCGTCATGCATTCAAGAACTAAACACATAGACATTCGACATCATTTCCTCCGTGATTCTGTTCTTCAAGGAGATGTCGAGGTAACCTTTGTAGTTACTCATATTCAGCTTGCCGATATATTCACCAAACCTTTGGCAAAAGAACCGTTCTACAAAATTCATCGAGAGCTCGGCATACTTGACGAACGCGACTTATAAGGTGCATTCTACCCTTGATATAACTCTTATATATGTTTTATACATGCTATATTATAATCTATGCTATATGGTATTTAATTTTTTAAGAAAAATTTGGTTTTGGACTTTTTTGTTGATGCAAATCGATTGCACAAAGAGTGTCAATCGATTGCTTACTGAGTATTTTCAATTTTGTCCATTTTGTGTATGTGCAAATCGATTGCACCTTCAATGCCAATCAATTGCACTCTGTGCGTTTATGTTTTATTTTGATTATGTTTGTATGCAAATCGATTGCACCTGGTATGCCAATCGATTGCACGTACTGCAACTTGCTTTTATGACATAAAATTTATGTTGGTCAGAATTCCTCTCTCATATTCCCAAGCCAAATATACTTTATTTCAAATCACTCATTCCCTACCTATCCAAATCATTTCCAAATCCCAGCTCACAAACACCTTTCTCTCTCACAAAACCTAAAAACTCCAAAACCCTAAAAACTCCAAAACCCTAAAAACTCCATATCTATGGCTTCAAGACAAAAGAGAAAGGCTTCAGTTTCAGAAAAAGGGAAGAAAAAGGTTGATTCAACATCCAATCCATTTCTTTCAACTCTCACCAAATAGTAAGAAGCCAGATTTATCCAAGACTTTCAAAGGAAAATAGTATCCAACCTCAAATATGGTATACTATCCTCCTTTCCTCAAGAATGTTTTTCCTTTCAAAATGATCTAACTGCTTATGGTCTAGAACCCTTAATTTCTTCGTTCGGTCCATATTACCCGGATTTGGTAAGAATGTTTTTCAGCAACCTAACACCCCAGAAAGGAAAATGGGTCACATATGTGTTGGGCACCCGTATCTCTCTAACTCCCCAGGTTGTTGGTGAGATCCTTCATATTCCTTTTACTGGAAGTTCCCTATATGATCCTGAAAACGAGATATGGGATGACTACCGGAAAAAGGAGTTCTTTAACAACATTGGGCGGTTAAGTGAAGCTAAATTTCGCGCCAAACGGATTCGTGGTCTTGGCGGAGTAATTCCATCCAGAGACTTCTGGAGTGCAGGTAACCTCCATATAGACGATCGCTTATATCATTATTTTCTGGTCTATATTATGTTTCCAAGAGCTGGAAACCACTGCACTGTTACCGACTTGGAAATGCAGCTAATTTATGCAAGAAAGAAAGAGGTAAGTGTAAACTGGGCAAGGCTTATCATGGTGCATATGATGAGAGTGGATGCAAAATCTAAATTTATTCCATATTCTTATTTTGTCACTTTGATTATGGAGGAATTTGGTGTGGATTTTGCTGGGTTTGAAAAGGTGAATATGGATCCTAATCTAAACAAAATTTCCATCAAGAATGTTGACTCCAGAATGGGCGTGCATTACAATCCGGAGATAAAGACCATCACCTACATTGGTGAAGATGTTGTTGGCGATGAAGGAAATGACCAAGAAGTCGAAGGCGGTGAAGCTATGCCTCCTCCTCCTACTGCTCCCTATGGTCCAAGCAATCAAGAGCTTATGGATTTCATGACTCAACAGTTTGCTTCCATGAACACCAACATCAACAATCAATGGAGTGCGATCAATGATTCCACTACAACCCGGATTAATGACTTCCGAACGGATGTGAATCAACAATTCTCGTACCTATACTCTCATCTTCATATTCCACCATACTGTCCAAATAATCCAGCTGCACCTCCTCAACACTATACAGAACCCCCACTTCAACAACAATTCCCAAATCAAGGCTCAAGATCTTATAACCATCCAGACATGCATCACCCTTAATATTCTGACTAACTGTTTTTCTGTTATGTTCTTGTCTTGATATTCAATGTCTCGTTTGTTCAAATTTCTGTATAATCCTTAAACAATTTGTGTTATTGTTTTAAATTCTAAATTTTCTCAATATATTGCTCTATTATTATTTACTTTAGGCATCTTTCCCTTCTTTTTGATAATGCTAAAGGGGGAGAAAGATGTGTGGTACTTTATGCTTGTATTTTCTGTGTCTTAAAGTTTTTTAAGGTACTCTCCAAACAAGATGAAGAAACGCATAGGATTGTAACCCTCTCCTACATAGGGGGAGTTTTGCATCTTAGGGGGATAAGCTCTTCCGGAAAGTACATCGCATAAAGCAAGATTGTATGTCATCATCAAAAAGGGGGAGAATGTAAAATCAAGCTTCACAAATGAGCTTTTGTTTTGATGAAGACAAACCATGGCTAACAAAGAAGGCAAAGACTTTTGATCAAGCTCAAAGCATCAAAGGATAATTTCTTCATTCAAAGCTCTCAACAACTTTAAAGGTATAATAATATTATCTACTTGGATCTTAAGATATAGATGCTCAAAAATGAAAAAGAAATGTTTAAAAAATCATTACTCAAGTTTTTCAAAGTTAAAATTTCATTTTTCTCTTGCATGCAATTGATTTACATTTTAGTGCAATCGATTGCACTCTTCAAACTTTCAGATCTTTTGCTTCTGTTTCTCTGTGCAATCGATTTACATTGCTTGTGCGATCGATTACATACTTAATTTTTCAGATCTTTTGCTTCTGTTTCTCTGTGCAATCGATTTACATTGCTTGTGCAATCGGTTGCATACTTAAATTTTCAAAATGTTTGCTTCTGTTTCTCAGTGCAATCGATTTACATTGCTAGTGCAATTGATTGCACTCACTTACTTTTTTCTACTGACTTTGCATGCAATCGATTTGCATTAATAGTGCAATCGATTGCACTCTTAAAAGTTTTGAAAAAATAGCTGTTGAAACCTTGTGCAATCTATTTACACCAAGGGTGCAATCAATTGCATACTGCATGATTTTGAAAAACAGCAGCTTTGTACATGCCTGTTCATCATGCCTTTTCATTGAAACTTTTCACTCAAACTTGGCATTTGTTCATGATACATTTTCAGAACTTCATGTTGTTTCAAAAGGGTGTTATGAACATATAAATATTCAATTTCAAAATCTATTTCAACACCTATTTCGTTAATATTTTCTGAAATTTCAAAATACAAACTCAAGCATTCCTTCACTTTCATGCATAAGTTTTCTGCACATTTTCATACATTAACAAACAGAAAACTTTGAGCAAATATATCTTGAGCATTGTACAATAATATTATTGGAAGAGAAGATCATACATTGTTAAATCACTCTTAGTGATCAATATTACTCTACTCACTCAAACTCAAAAATTGATATTTACTTACTTATTTTTCAAGGATTGTTGGAAATAAGTTTAAGTGTTTTATGAAATCTTGTCTTTCCAAAGTTGTTGGATACAAGTGTAGTTACATTGAGAGGATTGTTCTCATATATAACTTAGTGAAAATCCAAGAGGATTGTTCTTGGTCCAAGAGGATTGTTCTTGGTTGTTTGGTAGTTCTTGTTTAAGTTTGCCACAATAAGGAAATCTCTCTCATGTTGAAAGGGGACTGGAGTACTCTCGGACTGTGAGGGGAACCAGGATATATCGCCCACGTCTCTTTACTTTTATGCATTTTTAAGCTTTCCTAAACTCACTTTTAACCAGAAAAATAAGAACCATCATCACTAAAAACCAGAATTTCTAAAGTACCTAATTCACCCCCCTCTTAGGCGCACTTCGTACTTACAACCTGGATAGTAGGGTTACTTCGATATGAAAGGCCTGGATAGTAGGGCTGTGAGAAGGAACCTGGATAGTAGGGTTACTTCGATATGAAAGGCCTGGATAGTAGGGTTGTGAGAAGGAATCTGGATAGTAGGGTTACTTCGATATGAAACCCTGTATAGTAGGGTTGTGAGAAGGAACCTAGATAGTAGGGTTACTTTGATATGAAAGCCTGAATAGTAGGGTTGTGAGAAGGAACCTGGATAGTAGGGTTACTTCGATATGAAAGCCTGGATAGTAGGGTTGTGAGAAGGAACCTGGATAGCAAGGTTACTTCGTGAGGAGTTTGGGTAAAACTGCATCTGGACCGAGAAGGAACCTGGGTAAGGTTGTTTTGGGATAAGTTCGTGTAAAACTTCAGAATGAACCGAGGTAAGGTTATAAGTTTGTGTAAAACTTCAGGAGGAACCAGGGTAAGGTTACTTCGTGATAAGTTTGTGTAAAACTTCAGGACGAACCGGGGTAAGGTTACTTCGAGATAAGTTTGTGAAAAAATTCAGGAGGAACCTGGGTAAGGCTATAATTTTGTGTAAAACTTCAGGAGGAACTGGGGTAAGGTTACTTCGAGATAAGTTTTTGTAAAACTTCAGGATGAACTGGGGTAAAGTTACTTCGAGATAAGTTTGTGTAAAAATTCAGGAGGAACCTGGGTAAGGTTACTTTGATATGATAATATAGGTTATTTAACTCGTTGAATTCGGGAACCGAGTTTCCATTAGTTGTTTGTAGATGTGATCTGTATAACTACTGGATTCGTTTAAGCTAATCGTATTTTCCTGCAAAGATATCAGGGTTAGCTATATGCAATGCATGAAATGCAGGGTGAGATGGTGTTCTCAAAATAAATGAGATAATGTTGTATATGATATGTATGCGTATGTCATGATGTATATTCATGAAATACTATCGGGGTATGCTCGCGTCTGGGAAAATAAATCTCTGATGGTTGCTAGAGATTTGCGAATATTCTGTCGGGAAGAGAGGATGGAGAAATAACTCTGCGGGGACCAAACTTTGAGGGAAGAGATATTCTGTTGGTAGACCTGCTGATCTGAAAGAAAAAATTTAGCTGGGGATGAAAATCCGTGGCTGGAAATGATGAGCTCTGTTGGAGATTGAGCTTCTGTATTTGTAGAAATAAACTCCGCTTGGGGGATAAAATTTATGGACTAGCCTTCGATTACGAACCTCGACTGGGGAGAGTTATGTCTTGTTTCGGGAAAGATGACATCAATGCCTTTTGGGTACTTTTACTCTGTAGGGAGTGTATGTACTGATACTCATGTTTCAAAGATGGCTCTATCCCGATACCTGCTGGGCAGAGGAACCGTCAGGTTTGGCACTTCTTATTTTTCCCTGTTTCTGGAATTACGAGTAACTGCCTTTGTTTCTTATGTAAATATTTATGAGCAACAATCACTTTCAAATGCATATATCAAAAATAAATCATTGGACGTTCTTGCAAAACAAAGCAGAAAAAGAAACAAATTGAAGCTTTGTAAAAATGACTTGTATTGATTTTGAAATTGGCCTGTAATAGGCGTTTTGTACAAAGAGGCTGACGTTCTAGTAAGAGAACGCCGCCGAAAGATAGAAATTATACAATTTATGTAAAAGAAAGAAAAAAAGCTATGTGAGACAAACCCATTGGGTTCCAACTCTGCTATTGCCTTTATATCTTCAAGTGTCTCATCACTTTGCTACTTGGCCGAAGGTTGATCAAATTTATTGGCTTCGTCTGAGATTGATAGCTGATACCGAAGTCTGGTCGCAAGATGATCTAATGAGACATAGTGATACGCTTAAATCCCTAACTTTTGCCTGGATTTCCCTTTTGGGTTTTCAATCCACCGGGATACCCTTTTTTACCCAAGCCTCCCTTTCGGGTTTTCGACTTGCCGGGTGTACATATTTTTTCATTTTCATCCCTTACTTTTGCTCGAACCCTTTTGGTTCACCGGGAAGCTCTTATTTTTGCCCAGGCCAGTCGACCTAGCGGGTTTTTGATCATGTGTAGTATCTTTTCACTATGTCTGCTTTGACAGGGTGAGGAAGGTCGTCACCATCCATGGTGGATAGAATCATAGCTCCTCCTGAGAAAATGCTCTTAACCACAAATGGCCCTTCATACGTGGGAGTCCATTTTCCCCTGGGATCACCTTGCGGTAGTATGATGCGTTTGATCACCAGATCCACGACTTGATATTCTTGACGCCTGACTTTCTTGTTAAAAGCCTTTATCATTTGCTTTTGATACGTCTGACCATGGTGTTGTAACAAAATTTTTGCCCCTAAGATTCCAACATCATACGATATTGTTTCAATCACAACAAGATCACATTAGGGTTTTTTGGTTCTTCTCCCTATCTTTAGCCTTGCTCTTTTGAGGAGTTACCAAGCACCTTGACTTGTTTTCTTTTGTGATCATGGGTATTTTGCTTTTATTTTCTCTCTAATTAATAAAATACAATATTGGTTTGTCTTACTTGTTAATAATGTAGGTAAAGGCAATGAGGTTTAGCAAGTTGCTTCATGGGTTCATGAGTTTATTTCCATGCCCTAGTCAATATCTTGAGAAATTAAAACCTCACCATTGAAGTTGTTTTGGAAGAATTGGTATGGAAGTGGTTTTGGTGGCCATGAGTCCTCATCATCATCCTCAACAATTTCTATTCACAATAGAAGAATATTGGCACAAAAAGTTTTTTCAAACTTGGCAAAGTTCCTCAAAGCATTCTCTTGATCTAGAGGCTAGGGTTTTGGACTTCAAAGGAGGATATATTGCTCATCTTTTGATATTTTTGAGTGATTCCAAAAACATCCTTCTCTTCAAAGATTTACCAACAAATCACTTCAAAAGTTCCAAGGAGTTTTCATGTGGAAGGAACTTGGTGAAGAAGAAAGATTACAAGTCACCTAGATGAATCCCCAATTTTTTATATGTGACTTCAAATGGTCATAACTTGGTCAATTTTTATCACCTTGAGCCCATTATTTTTTCATGATGATCCTAATGATGTGTCCTTCATGCCTTCTTTTATGTGCAAAGTAAGAAAATGGATGGAAGTTTCCTTAAGAATGCAAAAGATTATAGGTCATTTCATGATTTTTGGCCAACTTCAACAAGTCATAACTTGCTCAATTTTTGGAGATTTTGAGTGGTTCAAATTGAAAAATGTCATTAAAGATATCTACTTCATTACATATTTTTTGGTCAAGAGCAAATTCTAAGTGGAAGGCCATGTTTGGATGCAAAGGATTATAGGTCATTTTTAAAGAAGAATTTGAAATATTTCAAAGTATGGAAAGTCAACTTTTTTTCTTCAACTTTGACTCCATGTAACTTTCAGCTCAATCATCCATTTGATTCCATTCTTGTTCCATTGCAAAGCTTGTAACCTCATCTTTCCAAAGCATCAAGAATTATGCCCTAAGACCCCTTGAGGTGGAAATGCCATGGATTTGAATTTGGTAGTTTGAAACTGAATTTTGCATAAAGTCAGGATTTTGAAATCTTTGTTTTGGCTTCTAATCACAAGATTTCCACGCGTTTTTGGTTTTAATCATGTTTAGCAACTTGCCATAAGTGATTAGCATCATGAAACACACGTTTTGGCTGAGTTTTGATCAACTTTGAGTCACACTTTCTTCATGATGCAAACCCACATGAATTCCCACCAAAACACATCATTTGCTATTCCTTTTGATCCCATTTGTTTCCATAAATAGAGGGTCATCCCCCATTCAATTTCCCAAGCTTAGATAGCCAGAATCACCCTGCCAAACTTACTTCACAACCCATAATTCAACAACTTCGAAATCTATTCTCAAGCCTTTTTCAATCCATTTTTTCTCTCAATTCACCTTCCTTGATCTCCCCTGAAGCTAACCATATAATTACATTCAAGAATCGTGCCTTATACTGCTCCATAGAAGTCCAGTTTCAGAACTCTGCAACTCAACTTTAATAGGTAGACTCCTTCATCAATTCTTCAAAACTCTGATATCATTGTGTTGCTCTCATTGCCCTGGTTCTAGTCGCAACACTTACACTTTACTGGAAACAAGTTTTGACCATGAATTTTCAAATCCCTTTTCAAAACTTTCCTTCCAAATTGCTTGAGCTACAGTTTATATAAATTTGGCGCGAGGGGGTGGTTGTTTTTGTCTTGAAGAGACGAAGCGATTGACATAGGTCTGAGCTTATGATTTTACAGTTTGAGAGACCTACAAATCACGTTGGCTGGAGGTTGAAGATGACCTACGTGTCATCTTCCAACCAATGATGGCGTGCCATTTGTTTTTTTTTCAAAAATCTGATTTATTATTGATTCTGTACATTATTCACTAATGACCATGATATGCACAGCGCGCCAGATCCCTTGGATTTGATTACTAATGCATTTTGACTCTCATCAAATGGTCCACATATTTTACTTTTATTTTCTTTTTCTGATTTTTATATTTTAATTGTTTTAAATTTCAAAAAATCATAGAAAATTCATTTTTAATCCAAAAAATCTGAAAAAATTATGAAAAATATTTTTGATTATCCTCTTTCTGATTTTTATTTTTTCATAATTTAATTTTGTGTTTTGGTATTTTTCATAAATATTACATTTATTTGATTTGTCTAAAATGTTTAAAAATACTTTTATACATGTTTAAATTCTAAAAAAATTATGGAATGATCCAATGATATTGTGACAAATATTGGTGACCTTATTTTATTTTTATTTCTGACTTTACCTTTTTTCTTACTATTTTTGTTTATTTTACCCATTTATTTTATTTTTTTAAAAATAGTTTCTGACTTTTAAAAATTACCAAAAAATTTATAAAATTGCTTGGCCTCTTTTCTGATTTTTCTATGGTCTTATTTTTCATTTCTTGATTAATTTGAACATAATTGACATTTTCCTCATTATTTTCCATTTTTTAAACTTTTTTTAACCTTTTAATGTATATATTAATCATATTATTATTTTGTGATTATTTTCTGGCTGTCTTGGATTGATTTCTTGATCATGGCCTTATTAACATCATTGGATCCATGGTGTTGAGTTTAACTCCACAAAAAATGGATGAATGATTTTAATAATAGTTTGATTAAATATTAATTCAAATGTGGTTTCTCTTTTTACCTTAATTCCTCTTCATCTCATCCCCTTCTCATTGCACTAAATGTTGTTGGAGCATGATCTCTATATCATGTCTCAAAACAAATGGTACATAGATTGCTATTGATCGGCCTCAAAATAGGTGCAACTTCTATATAAGTCCACTTACGATTGCTTAACATAGCCCTAAATTTTTTCCCGACTCGAATAAATGATCATTCGTGGCCCAAACTAATGATTGCAAGCCCAAGTATGTTAGTTTGATCTCTTTGATCCAATAACCTTGAGATTCATTGTGTGGAGGCTTTGGTTCTACCAATCCTCTAATGTATCTACAACACTTTTGGTCAACGCAGATTACTTAAACATCGTTGATCATTAAATGGTACTTATGAGAATTCCAAATGGATGATATACTTGACAAAAAACAAATGCAACTTGTTGTGTGGAGGCTTTGGTTCTACCAATCCTCTAATGAGTTCCAAATGCAAGTTTCAAGATGGTCATCCAACTAACCAATAATTATTGACTTGTTTATTTTATACCTTTATTCTTTTATGCTTTATGTACTATTTATTTTTTAGCATTTTTCATTTCATGCCATTTTCATCTTTGCTCATTTGAGCATTTATCTTCTTGCCATTTTTACTTTGCTCACTTGAGCTTTTCTTTTTATTTTCTTAAGATACTTAATAATCAAAATAAACCCTAAAAAATATTTAATGATACTTGGACTATTTAGTTACTATCCTTGGCATTATGGAGTATGAGACTTTTTCTTGGACTTAGAATTAGAAACCTTGGCTTATCTTGGAGACCTTGTGATCTTATCTGATTATTTTTTCTGGAGATCTTGAGGTTTACCTCAAGACATTGGGTTGCTTGTTTGTTTTTGTGTGTAGATTTTTGTGATTACATCCTTTGTTTGTAATATGGAATTCACCCGTGTACGGCCCTTACTCTGCCCAATTTTTGTGAAGACTTAATACACTTGAAGAGGTCTAGTATCTTTGCTTGCTTGGTTTCAATCCAAAGAATGAGAATTCTATCTTGGCTCATAATATCAAGTTTTGGCTTCTTGTTGGTTAGATGGTTCTTATCCTTAGCTTTTACCTTATGCTTTAGGATAGTCTCTTCTTCTCCTCCCATCTTCTTTAATTTAAAAAATCTTCTCCCTCCTTTTGAAACTCTTCTTGTTTTGAAACTTAAACTACTTTCATAATAAGCTTGGACTTAGGTCCATGCATTTTCAAAATATTTTCATAAATGAACTCCAATCAATTTAATAATACCTTGACATTTTTGTGAGAAGACTAAGAGTCAATTAATCTCATTTCAAACAATTTTTTCCACTTTGGCTTTTATCTTTAAAAATTTTCTCAAAAGGTTAGACTTTTGTCAATCCTTGTAGTGATGAAAACAACTATACTTCTACAATATGTAGTGAAGTGAGATATTTTCCACTTGGGTGTTAAGGGAGGCATTGTTGATTTTAAAATCCAAGTCATTATCCTCCACTTTGAGATGATGCAAATTCTCCTTTCTCATGATTGTGGGTAGTAAGTATGTTTTCCACACGGACAATGACGATGACGTCTTATCTCTTAAAATTAACCAACACACTTGTGTTTCAAATTTTTAAAAGAGGAACTACGTGTACCCTGATCCCCTATTGCATGAAAGGTGGTACGTAGGCACCAGAGGTTCACAACCGCGGCGGGTGCAAAAATCATAAAAATATACTTCTTTTCTCACCTCCACCAACCATCTTATACACAACACATTTTTTTATAGCCAAAATATACAGATTTTACAAAGAGGTTCCTGCGGAGTACCGTAGATGTTTAGGGTGCTAATACCTTCCCTTTGCATAACCAACCCTCTTACCTTTAATCTTTCCCCCTCTTCTTGAGTTATTCACTCTTTTCCCATTCCTTTGGAAACAATAAAGCGCGGTGGCGATTTTGATTTTGATTCCTATAAAGTCTAGTCAATCCAATGGCTTAGTCTTGAACATTTCTACCGCTACACATGGAAGATAGCATTAAGTCTCTTTTCATCGATTAGATTCAGTTGATCAAGTCGGGTTTGGATCCAGTCGTCTTTGTTCAAACCTGCATCCTTCATAATCCTGAGATAAGGTATCTGGATTTCTATGGGTAGGACTGCCTCCATGCCATATACCAGAGAGTAGGGTGTTTCCCCTATCAACATCTGTGATGAGGTACGGTACCCATGAAGAGAAAATGGTAACATCTCATGCCAGTTTTTGTATGTCACCGTCATCTTCTGTACAATCTTCTTGATGTTCTTGTTAGCTGCTTCAACAGCGCCATTCATCTTAGGCCGGTAGGGAGAAGAATTATGATGTTGTATCTTGAACTGTTTATAGAGCTCGGTGATCATTGTGTTGTTGATATTCGTACCATTGTCAGTAATAATTATCTCTGGTACACCATATCGACAGATCAGATTGTGTCGGATAAACCGCGCCACAACATTCTTGGTTATTGTAGCAAAGGAAGCTGCCTCAACCCACTTCGTGAAGTAATCAATGGCTACTAAGATGAAGCGATGTCCATTGGAAGCGGTGGGTATGATCTCGCTGATCATTTCGATGCCCCACATCGCAAAGGGCCAAGGAGCCGTCAAGACATTCAGAGGAACCGGAGGTACATGCACCTTATCAACATAGATTTGACATTTATGACAAGTTCGAGAGTGCTGATAACAATCGGCTTCCATGGTGGACCAGTAATATCCTGCCCGTAGGATTTTCTTAGCCATGGTGTGTCCACTGGAATGGGTTCTGAAGGTGCCTTCATGTAGGCCTGTCATGATCTTCTCTGCTTCGCTCTTGTCTGCACACCGTAGTAGTGTGGTGCCATGGTTGCGTTTATAGAGGATCCCATTACTGAGGAAGATCTTTACAGCGAACCTTCTCAAAAACTTCTTATCATTGACAGATTCCCCTTCAGGATACTTCTGAGCCTCGAGGTACCTTTTGACTTTGTGAAACCAAGGTTTGTCTGCCCCTCCTTCGGTATCGATTTCACATAAGTGTGTTGGTTCATCCAACCTCTCAATGATAATTTGGGGAGCTTCATTGTCCCACCTAAATTTGAACATAAAAGACATGGTAGCTAGCACGTCCGCTAATCGGTTCTCCTCTCGTGGGAAATGTTCGAAGGTTACCTCCTCAAAGTGTAGGAGCAATGTCAGTACATACTCTTTGTAAGGAATAAGGATCGGGTGCTTCGTATCCCACTCGCCTTTGATCTGACTTATCACCAAAGCGGAATCCCCTAATACACTTAAGAACTTAATCCTCAGGCCAATAGCAACTCGAAGACCCATGATACACGCTTCATACTCCGCCATGTTGTTGGTGCAGTTGAAACTTAATCGGGCAGTAAACGGAGTATGACAACCCTCAGGAGATATGATTACAGCGCCAATGTTGTTACCCAGTGTGTTTAAGGCTCCATCAAAATACATAGACCATCGGGATCCCTCCTCGGGTCCTTCATCTGGTCCAGGTTCTTCGTAGTCAGTCACCAACATGATATTCTCATCCGGGAACTCAAAATTCATAGACTGGTAGTCATCCACGGCCTGATGAGCCAAATGATCGGCCAATACACTCCCCTTGATTGCTTTTTGGGTTTTTATTGTATGTCGTACTTGGTTAAGATTATTTGCCACCTTGTTATCCTTCCGGAGAGAGCGGGCTTCTTGAAAATATATTTGATCGGATCCATCTTCGATATCAATAAGGAAGTGTGAGTCATCATATACTGTCTCAGTCGGCGAGCAGCCCATGCCATAGCGCAACAAGTTTTCTCGAGCAACGAGTATCGTGTCTCACAGTCGGTAAACTTTTTGCAAAGGTAATAAATTGCATGCTCTTTTCGACCAGACTCGTCATGCTGCCCTAGCACACACCTCATTGAATTGTCTAGCAATGTCAAGTACAATATCAAAGGTCTTCCTTCAACTGGAGGCATCAGAATTGGTGGTTCTTGAAGGTACTCCTTGATTCTTTCAAAAGCGGTCTGACATTCATCATTCCACTTTACCACTTGACCTTTCTTCAGAAGCTTGAAGATGGGCTCACAAGTAGCAGTCAGATGTGAGATAAACCTGGCGATGTAATTCAGACGTCCCAAGAAACCTCTAACCTCTTTCTCTGTACGGGGAGCCGACATTTCTTGTATGGCCTTTACCTTCGCAGGGTCTACCTGAATACCCTTGTCACTGACGATGAAACCCAAAAGCTTACCAGATCTTACCCCGAAGGTAAACTTGTTCGGATTCAACCTCAGCTTGTATATCTTCAACCTGTCGAACAACTTTTGGATATGATCAAGGTGCTCTTCCTCAGTCTGAGACCTGGCTATCATGTCATCAACATAGACTTCAATCTCATGGTGAATCATATCATGGAACAAAGCGACCATGGCGCGCTGATAGGTTGCCCCAGCCTTCTTCAACCCAAAAGGCATCACCTTGTAGTAGAAGGTGCCCCACTGTGTAATAAAGGTTGTCTTCTCCATGTCTTAAGGAGCCATCTTGATCTGCTTGTAGTCAGAGAAACTGTCCATGAAGGAGAAGATTTTGTGTTGCACGGTGTTATCGACCAGAACATCCATGTGAGAAAGTGGGAAGTCATCCTTGGGGCTTGCCCTGTTCATATCTTTGTAATCAACACACATCCGTACCTTACCGTCCTTCTTAGGTACCGAAACAACATTAGCAACCCACTGTGGATACGAAGTGACAGCTAAGAATCCTGCATTGAACTGCTTCATGACCTCTGCCTTGATTTTCTCTGACATTTTAGGGTGCATACGACTGACCTTCTGTTTAACCGGAGGACAGTCTTCTTTAGTCGGCAGGCGATGTACCACAATATCAGTTTCCAAACCAGGCATGTCTTCATAGGACCAAGCGAAGATCTCAACAAAGTTGTGCAACATCTGTATCAACCTCTGTTTGACGATAAGCTCCAGATTTACACCTATTTTAACCTCGTTTCTGTCTTCCTCTAGACCCAAATTCACTGGCTCAACCGGCTCTTCATGAGGCTGTATGACCCTTTCTTCCTGTTGTAATAGTCTAGCAAGTTCTCCAGGCACCTCACAATCATCCTCACCTTCGTCCTCGGCTTGGTTGATCGGATTTTTGAAGTCATAAATGGAAATAGCAGAGCTGTTATCAATGGGATCCAGAGTGGATATGGATCTGCATTATGATACGTGAGTGTGTGTAAGAGAATAGTTGTTTTGATAAAGTGAAAATAGAAAAGAAAAACAGAGAGCGCAAAATTTGTATGCAAGAAACGTCCAATTCTTTATTAATGATTATGAAATGAAAAATAATAGCCCTCACAAGCAAAGCCAAGGTTCCTCGGGCAAGGCACCGGGCCGTAAAGTTTCAAATTGTTTATAACAAATCTCAAAACAAATAAGTCAATTACTGCGGAATAAAAGAAACAGGTATGAAGTCCCTAGCCGTCCAGTTACCCGGTCCACCGTTGGTAGTTGGGTAGATCCAACTGTCAATGTCTGATTCCTCTTCACTATCTTCAATGGCGTTAATCCCATGATTGTTGATGCGTAGGGGAGGTCTTCCAGCCCGAGCCCGTCTAACAACCCTTTGAGCCCCTGTAGTAAAGCCTAAACCAAATTTTTCAGTTTTATGAGTGAAATCAGGGAGCTGACCCCAATTGTCACACCCACCTTCTTTAACCACAACCCTGCCGTCCTTGAGAGAAGCCATCTTCAAAGGAGGTTTGTTGCTAGTAGTTTCAGTTAATGCCAAGATCTGAGGGGCCTCTTCAAAATTATGACAAGGAGTTTAGATGAATTCCCCGTCCATCTCTACGTAGCAGAAAGAGTTGAGGTGACTCACCATATATTCTTCTTCACCCTGCACTGTGACGATCTATCCTTTCACCGGATACTTCAGCATTTGGTGGAGTGTGGAGGTGACTGCCCCAACCTCGTGGATCCAAGGACGACCCAACAAACAAGAATATAATGGCCTGATATCCATCACATAGAATGTGGACCCAAAAGTCTGAGAACCTACTTTGACAGGGATATCCACCTCCCCGTGCACCATTATCTTTGATCCATCAAAAGCCCTTACCACAATGTTACTAGGCTTTAGAGTTAAACCCTCGCAATCCAACCAGTCTAATGCCTTCTTCGGCAGAACATTCAGTGAAGATCCAGTATCTACCAGCACATGATCTAGAGTGGTGCCCCTGCATTCAATTGAGACATGCAGAGCATCATTATGCTTCCTTCCTTTTGGTGTCAAATCAGCATCTGAAAAACCCAGCCCATTATCAGTAGTCAGGCTGGCCACACAATCTTTGAACTGATCAACTAAAGTCTCTTGTGGCACATGCGCAGTTTTGAGAAATGCAATCAAAGCCTTCGCATGGGCTTTAGAACATAACAGCAAAGACAACATGGATATCTTTGATGAGGTCTGGCCTAGCTGCTCGACCATATTGTAGTCGCTCTTCTTTATGATTTTCAGTATTTCTTCTATTTCTTGCTTAGAGGCTTCCACAAAAATTTTCTTAGGTGCCTCCGTCCGGGCAGGCTCACCTATAACCTCTTTGTCGCGGGTATCAGAAGATTCGCCGACAGGGGTAATAACCGGAGTAAGAACATGAACAATAGTGGATGTACTAGCAGGAACAGCAGACAGAATAACAATAGGGTTGTTAACAGTCTTAGGGGAAATCTCGGGAGAGAAGATCCTTCCGCTCCGGGTGATTTTGCTGGTTCCGACAATGTTATCAATATCAGGACCAGCCTCTTCATCTTTCAGATCTTGTTTGATGCCATGATAGTACACATCGGAACCATAATGCCATGGGACAGATTTGTCCGAGACATACGGGATAGGACCAGGAACAGTGATTATCAGCGGAGCAATTCTTGGAGCAGATGTAATCCTAATAAGTATTCTCGAGGAAACCTTGGAAGGATTGGCGAAAATGGTTATAATAGCAACGTCTTCAATTGGAACAACAGGAATCGTAGTTTTCTCAAAAAAAATCTCTCTGCTATCCATCAGGCGCTAAATACCTGACTTCAGCAAACGACAACCAGAAGGTAGAAACGAACACATGTGACAACCTTCCCCACAACCCAGAAATAAACCGGCCAACAACAAATTCTTCTTGGTAGTCATGAAAGGAGTAGAAACTTCTTTAACAGAGGTAACAAACATATCAGTATCAACAACATTAATTCCACGACCGTGTTTGGGCATGGGAGCAGTTATGACGTTTGGCTTCTCCTAAGCATCAAAATCTATTTCCATGGCTTCAATCAAGTCTTGTATTTTGTTCCTCAGAGCCCAGCAGTCATTTGTATCGTGGCCAGGACTCTCAGAATGATAAGCACACCGGGAATTCAGATTATATCGGGGAGACGTATATTTGGATTCTTAGGAGCCTCTCTCAAGGTTGCCAAGTTGGATCTCAGCAGATGAGGTAGAACTTTAGCCAATGTCATGTTGATGCGGGTAAACTGTCGTTGCGGTCTTTCCACCCTTTATTGATTGTTGCATTGTGGAGCAGCTGCAGGTCTAGGTATCATCACGACACTTACTTTTGACGTTGTTCAGCCCTATTGTGACCCCTCGGGCTGTAGATGGCATTGACTTCCTTCTTACCAGCAAAAGGCTTCTTTACTGAACTTGAGGAGGCATCCTTCTATATTTTGCCGCTCCGAATCCCAACTTCTACTCTCTCTCCAATTAAAATCAGCTCGGTGAAGCCAGCTGACGAGCTGCCTATCAAATGATTGAAAAATGGACCAGATAGCGTCCCCAGAAACATATCAACCAACTCCCTATCAGACAATGGGGGTTGAACTCTCCCAGCCAAGTCTCTCCATTTTTGTGCATAATCTTTAAAGCCTTCACTTGCACCCATGGACATACTCTAGAGTTGAGTACGAGTAGGAGCAAGGTCGGCATTGTATTGATACTGCTTGTAGAAAGAAGCAACCAGATCTTCCCAATTTTGGATATTGGCTCCCTCTAGCTGGTAGAACCATTCAAGCTGAGTCCTTGATAGACTATCTTGAAAGAAATGAACCCACAGATTTCTATCAGCGGTGTGGGGCTGGATCTTTCTGACATAAGAGCGGAGATGGAGCTTTGGGCAAGACACCCCATCGTACTTAGCAAAAACTGGAGCTTTGAACTTCTGCGTGATGACTACTCCCGACACCAATCCCAATTCTTCGAAATCCAGTCCAGGTATCCTCTGAACTTCCATGGAACTCAGACGGTCTTCTAACTGTTTGTATCTATCCTCAGCAGGAGGATATTGCTCATCATTGTAATTGGTATCATTGTTAGAAACTGCAGGACTGGGGTCCTTCTCTTCTTCCTGATTCTCCCCTTCCTTAGATGAAGAGGTCAGGTCGACTTGTCGCTTCAACCACTCTCCAAACCTTTTACCCATATTTAGAATACCGACAACCTTCTTATTTTTCTTCTTCTCTTTCAGAATAAGGGCTTTCAGATCCTCCTGCCCTTTTGCCAGACTGATGGACATTTGTTGGAATTGGGCGTTCTATGCCTGCAAGTCTTTAATGCTTTGTTCGGAAGACATTTCTGCTGAAATAAACAGTGAATGAGATGAGAAACCTGTAATGGTACCTGTAATGATGTGTATGATAATGGTATGCGCATGCAATGATTTCAAAGACTTCGGGAAATTTAAATTTACGAACCAAAGTAAACAAAAAATTTATTAGCTAAATTTGAAGGTTCAAAATGCCTTTTAGGCGTTACAATTAAAAATGAATCTGAAACTATAAAAGACATCAAAATTCCCATGGATGCTTCCTCTTTGTGCCGAGATAGTCATTCAGTCCTTTTTCCTCATGGAGTTGCTTTGTGAGCTCTAAAACCTTCCTCTCCTGAGCATGGAACTAATCCTTGTAAGTATCCCACTCCTTCATCAACTGAATCCAAGACCTCTGTAATTCCCCAAGATCAGTGGGCATGTAAGGGTAGAGAATCGTGTAAGGAATGCCTTCTTTAGTAGTGGGTTCTACAATCACTGGTAAAACGGCCACATAGGGCATCATAAGCTTCTGGGAACGAGTTCGTACCCATTGGAGGTAAGGTTCCATAGGAATGGAAGCTTTTGGCCCCAAAGTCTTGACGCCAGATCTATTTACCATGCCCTAAGCTCGTATGAACCTCCAGTGATATTCTTTAACATCATCCTCATAGTTGAATACAATGCCCTCGATAAGCAATTCATGAGGACCACCCCTTCGAGCGTGACCAAATTTTCAAAAAGATAAACAAGGATTGTAGGTTATACCCCCTCTGATACCAAGCAGTGGGATATTAGGGTACTCCCCGCAGCGGTCAATAATAGCAATGTTTTCCATAGATCGAGAACACCAAAGAATATCCATATGAGCGAGTGACATTATCCTTTGCGACCAACCCAAACCTTCTTCATTCTTCAGTATGGACTTAGGGAGGTGAGAAATAAACCACCTCGACAGCAATGGCATGCAGCACATGAGAATCCCACTTCTCTTCATGGTACGAGTATGGAGAGTGTGCAAAATATCTCCGAGTAAGGTAGGCACAGAATTGCGAGAGAGAAAAACCTTGATAGCATTCACATCTATGAGTCTGGATTAGGGAATAGGACTAACCCATAGATTAGAATAGCCAAAACCTCCTCAAAAGCTTGAAAATCCATATCATCCAAAACAGTTGGGCCTTGTCTATCAAAAACTTAGCTAGAAAACCCTTGACTCCACTTCTAGTTTCCCAATTGGATACCATGTCTTCCCGTTTCAGATACAGAGCTGAGGCAATGACTTATGGCTTAGGAACTTCTTCTAGACCTGTAAAGGGTAACTGTTCAAGAATGGGTACATCCAACAGCTGAGAGAACTCTTCCAAGGTAGGCACCAACTGATAGTATGGAAAGGTGAAGCAGTGGTGCTTGGGATCGAAGAACTGAAAAAGTACACTCATCATCTTTTCATCATAGTTTGAAGTAACCAGGTTGAGAAGTTGACCATGTCTCTTGGTGAACGCAAAAGTTTCAGAAACCCTTGATGCTAGCTCTTTGAGTTGGGAAGGTATGTTCACAAAGCCGATTCAGATATTGTTTCGATGAACAGAAGCCATGATCTGCAAAACAGGGCAAAGATAAATTCCCTTGGTTTTTGAAATGGTTAGTGCAATAAGAATGGATGATATGTTATGATGCATGATGTCATGATAAAACACATGTATAGAAAACACAGGTATAGCAAGCACAATCAAATCACACAAAGTCCTTAGGTTTAAGGCTTGCATGAGGTCAAAGGTAGTACCCTCTTGAAGTTTAGTTGGTTTCAAACCTATCTTAAAAGTAACCGGGTTCTAGAGGACCTCAATATCACTTACTATCCTTTATCGGGCATTGTTTCAGCTCAATCAATCTTTTCTTGCGGCCAAAATATCCCGAAAGTCTGGTCTCAATGAGTGTAGCATCGAGTATCAACCAGTCCTCAGCTCTACACCGAGGCCGGCTATCTCACTACTTTCTAATGGCCAAGTTTGTTCAACTAAGGTTCTAAGGCCCGTTGGTGATTCACGACACCATGTGGCGGCCCCGTATTTTCCTCGTTTCCCCATGAAGGATACCGATACCAACCAAAGTGCCACACCAACAAAGCCATCACTTAAACCATATCGGTCTATGTCGTACAGTTTCCATTATCTATTACTGTTTACCTAATGAGTGCCCCCAGATCTGGGTATAGGATCTATAGTAACTCCAAACAAACCCTTAAAAGTAAAGCAATCAAGACAATCAAGAGAAACAATTTAATGACCTAGATCCTAAGGTATACCCCACTTAACTTTCCTCAGCAGAGTCGCTAGTTCTGTGATACGGTGGTAGAACCGACTGTTAAATACTGGTTTGCATTTTGCATTTTTTGTTTGCAAAATTTCGCGGTAAGCAAGAGTCACCACTGACTTTTATTTCATCCAATCATGGAAAAGGAAAAAGAACAGAAAAAACCTTTTTTCGAGATATTTTGAGTACGGGGTATATTATAGAAAGGGAAGGTGTTAGCACCCTTTCTATCCATGGTTTTCCATGGGCTCTTAGGTACTTGCTCATTTTTTAAAATTGCTTGTGTGTGCTTGTTTTGAAAAAGTTTCACTTCGTGATAACTCTTGTATCAGTCCTTAAGGGTGTGACGAAGTTTGTTTTTAAAAATTTGTTTTGAAAGGTGTTTGTGTGAAAAGTTTTTATTGAGCAAGCGCTTAAGATTATACCTAGTCGAAAAAAGATTGTTCGTTCTATTTCCTTTAGACAACGTTATCCCACTATTAAGGAGTAAGTAGCACCATCATTGGAGTTGTAAGGGACGTTCGAAAGGGATAAATACAACCACTAAAGCAATAGTTAGAAAGCCTTAGTAGTAACCCTAGAGTCTTAAGATCTTTTCGAGGCAACGTTTCTGAGGCAACATTTCCGAGGCAACATTTGAATGGGACGTTTAATCTTTTAGACAGGAGGGCGACCACTAAAATTTCCTATGCTTACTGACTGTTTACTGAAGGCAACCGGAGTGAGGCAAACCCTAGGAGTGAACATGTGCAGGTGAACTTTTTTCAGTTGTTTAGTCTTTTCACATTAGGTGATCTACCGTTTTAAATTTCAAGCATTATTTTCATACAATCCTATTAGCCATGCATCTAGACAGTTAAATATTGCGGGAATTTAAAGTGCGAATAATAAACCTAACTATTACAAGGCTTCAGGGAGGGGAATTAATTACATGACCAAAAATCGGGAATTTAAACAGTAAATAAAAAAACCTAGGTTAACTATTATAAACCCTGAATAGTTACAAAATAATGGACAAATAATTAACAAGCGCGCGGAAAATTAAATGTGAGGACGACTGAAATAACCTAAAACCCTAATTGAGAGAGAAAATATTTTTTTTTGTGGATGTTTATTTTAGAAAACATTTAATTTCAAATTAATTAAACCTAATTTCTAATTGTTCTTTAAATAATGAAAGAAATTAAATTAACCTAATTTTCTAACTAAATTAATTAATTAAAGAAATAGATATTTATGAGAAAAATGATTTTTGATGCATTTTTTTAAAGAAAATTAATTAAGTTATGTATAATATAGAATCCTAAATCTAATTATTCTTAAAAAATAAGATTAAATTACCCTAAAATTAATTAAACTAATTAATTAAAAATATTTACTAAAAAAAGGATATTTTTTGTGATTTTTGTGTTTAATAAAAATAATAATTTGTGTGTTAATTAAAAAAAGGAAAATAATTAATGAAATAAATAAAGAAATCAAAAAATGGAAGAAAAAAATGAGAATTGGGCCTGTTTGCATTGTTGAAGAGGGGGTGAGAATCTGATTTTCCTGGCCCATTAAGCTAAGCCCAAGTCAACCACGCTGGATTAGGTGTAGCGTTGACCTGGAGGTGTATCATACTCCTTCGCTGTAGGCGTTAGATCTGGATTGATCCTAGATCCACTAGTCAAGAATTGCTAGCGCATGGTGGATGGTTGAGAGCGTGATACACCTGATTATAGAAGAAAAAATAACACAAAGAAATCGTTGGGACCTGGGATCGAACCCAGGTCCTTATACTCACCACCAACGATGCGTTGCCAGCTGCGCTAACTTGTTAACTTGTGTATATAATGAAAACAAAACATAATAAATAAAGCAAAGCAATGGATTCAGAAAGGCGCGCAAAATTCAAATCAGCCAGTCATGGGCTGCCACGCATCATCTTCTTCACTGCAACCTTCTTATTAGGTGATTGACCTATACCTACAGACGTTTGCTGTAACTACATCCCTGCCAAACTCAAAAATCTCATACGAGCATGATAAATTAATTGTGATTGTACCAATCAACTCGTCTTGGCCTCACGAGCATTATGGTACCTCATTCATATCCTAATTTTACTTGTATACAAAGATCCTAAAACTCATGTAGAAACCGTAACAATGGCAGATGTGTGTAAAGGTCCCAAAAATGCAATTAAACTATGTGGTCAGCATGAAAACATGATAATGATCACAAATATAACAATTAAAGGTGCTAATGATGCGTAAATTGTAATAATTGAATTTGAAAAAACTTGCAAACCGTGATGTGTCTAGGTGATGGTTCTTGACGTTTTGAAGGCTGCAAATGATGTTGTTGGCTTCAGGAGATGGCCAGGAAGTGATTAGGGTCTTTGAATGGCCTGGAATCGTCTTCTATGGCAGAAATCAAATGCACACTTTTTATCCAATTTTTGAGTTTTTGTTCTTGCTCCCTACGACTGCAAAACCTTGTCCTTTAATCTGCAATTGTTCAATATATATCATAGGATGAATTAGGGTTGTAAAAACACATCACATCTTTGAAAGTTTTGAAGATTTGATTTGATCTTCATGGCATATGAAAACTTGCTATAATGAGCCAAATTAACCCTTTCTTGTTCCAATTAGCCTTGATTCGAATTGATCATGATATCCCTGCATTATTTGTTTGAGATCCTGTCCAAAAATTAGATCACAACATATCTTTTCCATTATTCATCAATTATTTGATTTAATTGAAATTTTAATTAACAAAAAATCCAAATAAATTGAAAAATGAAGCAAATAACATGAGGCTGGATATTTGGGTCGTGGACCATGCTATAAGTGAGGTGCAATCATGAAATGCTAGGCCCATTTGGTAAATAAGTGCACTTTTAAGCATATTTGACTTTTGGTAAAAAAAGGTTAATTAAAAAAACCTAAAACCTAATTAATTTTAATTAAAAAAAAGTTAATTTAAAAAAAAAGGTTTATGTGTAATGATTAATAAGAAAGAATTAAGTTTGCCAAAAAATAGATAGGGGAAGAAACATCAATGAAAAATAGGGTTAGAAAATAAAAATAATGCAAATGTCAGGGGTGGGTGTTGACCCAAAATAAATGTAAAACCTAAAATTTAATTTTTAAAAAAACCTAAAATTAATTATTCGAGTTTATTATGAAAAATTATGAAAAATTATGAAAAATCAAAGGTTTGTGAAAAATGTTAGATTTTATGAAAAAGGTTTTAAACAGAAAGAATGAAAATAGGTAAAAGGATAAATAAAAAGGAAGAAAACCAAAACCAATAGGGGTGGTTGTTGAACCCACGCCCTTAATCTTCTCAGGATGTCTGCCTCACCATGCATTGATGGTTATTTTATTGTGGCCTCAGCATTTTGTAATAACCCTGCACGGGATCCTGTCTAAATCTGCAGTGTTGAATCTCATGAACACATTAAATAAATTACTATATCATGAAATACAAATAAAGCAAATATATGAAATTTTGTAATATTAAAACCGATATGGCATGTATGAATGCTTCTATACTATTTTGATCAAGGAGATCAAACCAGCCTTACCCTTACTGGAGAAGTAGTGAGATATGGGTTTGTAACAAGGATGGCTTGTTTGCAGTGAGATGAGGGGTTTGTAATAAGGATTTCAAGGTTTTTAGAGTTCTTGAAAGAATTTGATATTTTGAAAGGGCTGTGGCAAATGTTTTTTTCCCGTCTTTCGTGTGTGAAAAGAATGAGATTATATAATGGAAATTAGAGAGAAAAAATGGGCTTTGAATGTGCAATTGGGCCTCCAATAACCACAAGCAATAGTGCCGATTTTTATTCACTCGAGTCTGTCACATTCCAAGCTAAATCGCAGGGGCTTAAGTGCAATTTTTGAAGTGGAAATATGAAAACAAAATGTATCGGACATTGAGAACTAACTCCTATCCGAAAATGGGCTCAATCAGATAAATGGTGAATTAGTTATGAATTTTTGAAGTTTCGCCTCAGACAAACTTATTTTGGGCTCCAGTGTAAACTCTGACACATTCTTCAATAAAAACTAGTATTGATCGGACATAACCCGGTCTCTACTTTGAAATAAAAGTTATAGATCTCTGAGTCAGTGACCTTGTGTAAAAAGATGGACCCGATCCGATAAAAATTGACTGAGTTATGAGTTTTCGAAGTTTCGACCCAGATGAAATAATATTCAGCATTCAGGATTTTTGGCGCGTCACGCACACTCTGAGCAAAAAACGGAGGCTTTTTGGATACCATTCGAACTCAATACCTCCTGTGAAAACTTAACCAACTCAATTTGTGAAATTTTGGCGACGGAACCAGCTCGATACAATGAAAATCGACCAAGTTATGATTTTCTGAACATGACGCAAATAAACTTCTGTCACAAATTTTCTGTATGAAAATACTTGATAAATCCGCATTTTTGAAGACCTTCTGATCGAAATTGGCTTCCAGCCGTGAGACATGAAAACATAGATGACTTCAAGACGGAATTTTGGCCACCAGAACGGGTTAAAAACAAGCCACGATCTTCAAGTTATGAATTTTTTAGTGCATAAAAACTGCACTTTCAACACACTTTTTCACCACATTTCTTCGAGAAAACTCACACATTCGGAGACATTCTTTAAAGAATTGACTATTGAGCCAAACCTGAATTTTAAAACACTTTATCAGAGATATTTTGGCGAAAGAACACCTGAATATGACGCGCCGGGTTGGACTTGTGAATCTTTGAACCCCGAATCATTGCAAAATGGCGAACCGATCTTCAGCACGAAAAATACTCTGAGAACATCTATTGGCGAAATAAACGTCACTTGTAACCTGAAGAAGCTTGATAAATATACCTTTATTCCATAACCATAAAACAATAATATGCCTGTATGAAAAGAGGGTAAATTTTGGGGTACAACAGCTGCCCCTGTTCAATCTTCTTAAACTTGAAGATTTAGATTGGCTTGTCTGTCTTTCATGATATGAAGGTGGAAGATGATTGAACACTAGAGTGACCAGAAATTTGCACTCGTCTGTAATGATTCTTGACTATATAGGTAGTATCAGGAATGGGCTTACATATGCCATTTGGAGGAGATGACAGAAGGTCACTGGAGATGGGCTTAAAGATGCCATCAGAAAGATATGACGGAGAATCGTCGGAGATGGGCTTAAAGATGCCATCTAGAGGATGTTGATTTCCCGAGATAGTCCTTTGATGAGAATTCATGTTCCTGTCGTTGAGGAGGAATCTGCTGAGGAATGTTGATCTCTGTCTTGGGAGAAATGGAATTTTAGGAACTTCAGTTGTCCGTTACTCTACTGGGGAATCATCTCTTAGTCGAGGAGATGAAAATGAACTACTATCTGGTCGTGCTCTAGGATTTACAGTGATTTTCTTAGGATAATAAGATTATATTTTATATGGTCGTGCTCCAAGTTTCACAGTGACTTACTGGGGAGATGAGATTAAACTTGCTATTCGGTCGTGCTCCAGGATTTGCAATTTCTCAATTCTTATCCGGTCGTGTTCCAGGCTTCAGAAGGAATTAAGTGGTTATCCGGTCTCATCCGGGTTTCAACTTGAATTTAAGGCATACTAATATCCGGTCGATTTCCGGGCTTCATAGTAATTGGCCGAGTAAACTGCTATTTGGTCGAATTCCAAGCTTCGCAGTACCTCATACTGTTATCTGGTCATGCTCCAGGCTTCACAGTGTCTCTTGCCGCTATCTGGTCGTGGTCCAGTCTTCACATCGTCTTATATCGTTATCGGTCGTGCTCCAGGCTTCACGGTATCTTATACCACTATCTGGTCGACTCCATGCTTCGTAGTATTTTGGAGAAATCAAGATATTATCTGGTTAATTTCCGGGCTACATATCTTGAATCTAGGATATACCATAATTTGGTCGATTCCAAGCTTCATAGTATCTTGTACTGTTATCCGGTCGATTTTCAGGCTTCACAAGATGATGGGGAAATTAAGCTATTATCCGGATGATTTTCGGGCTTCATAGCTTGAATTTAAGATATACCACTATCTGGTCGATTCCATGCTTCATAGTATTTTGGAGAAATCAAGATATTATCCGGTCGATTTTCGGGCTTCATAGCTTGAACTGGAATAGAAATCTTAGTATCGATTTGATTGAACCAGGTAAAACTTGTGAGAACTTCAACTAGGAGAGAAATCTTAGTATCGATTTGACTGATCCCATGAGAGATCTCAGATTAACTTTGACTGGAATAGAAATCAGGGGAATCTTAGCGGCGATTCGGCTGACCTAGACGAAAGTCTTAGAACATCTTCAACTAGAATAAAAACCTTAGTGTCGGTTTGATTGAACCAGAGAAAACTTGTGAGAGCTTCAACTGGGAGAGAAATCTTAGTATCGATTTGACTGATCCGGGAGAGGTCTCGGATTAACTTTGACTAGCATAAAAATCAGGGGAATCTTGGCGGAGATTCGACTGACCCAGACAAAAGTCTTAAAACATCTTCAACTAGAATAGAAACCTTAATGTCGGTTTGACTGAACTAGAGAAAATTTGTGAGAACTTCAACTGGGAGAGAAATATTAGTATTGATTTGACTGATCTTGGGAGAGGTCTCGGATTAACTTTGACTGGCATAGAAATCAGGGGAATCTTAGCGGCGATTCAGCTGACCCAGACGAAAGTCTTAAAACATCTTCAACTAGAATAGAAACCTTAGTGTCGGTTTGACTGAACTAGAGAAAATGTTGGAATATCTTCAACTGGAATAAAAACCTTGGTGTCGGTTTGACTGAACCAGAGAGGACTCGTGAGAACTTAATTGCATATTTCCCTGAAAGGTAAAGAGTTAGTCGTATGTAATGTCATGATGTATGAAATGTATTGAGTAATGGTGTTCTCAAAATAAATGAGATTGTGCAGATAGTATGTATGCGCATGCCATGATGTATGGATATGCAATGCTATTGTTACATTCTCTAACTGGGGAAAATAAATCTTGGACTGCTGCTGGAGAGTATAAGGAGTTGAGTTCTTCGTTTCTGCTGGGGATAGTGACCGAAGATGATTAGATGGGGATTTACATCCATTTTGCTTGAGAATATTCTGCCAGAGGAGACTCTGTCTGAGAATAATCCTGCGGGGGAATGACTCTGTGGGGGAAGAGAGATACTCTGTTGGAAGATCTGTTGATTTGGAGAAATAGACTCAGATGGGGATGAACTTCCATTGCTGGAGAGAATAGCTCTGTTGGAGATTGAGCTTCCTTTGTCAGAGAAATAAACTCTGCTCGGGAGATGGCTTTATAAACTGCTCATGGTTATAAAACTCAGTTGGGGAATGCAGATATCATCTTTCTGAAGGAACCTCCTGGGGAAGGAATTCCTGCTTGGGGATACGGAGGTCGGACCTTGGTTATCTCGACTCTGTGGGGAATATAGGTATCACTGGCTTGTATGTGATAGTGACTTTGCTTCCAATTGTCTCTGCCCCTTGTACCATGTTGGAAAAAGTACATGCAAAGATTTTGTGGATGGATCTATGTCGTGATTGTACTTGAACATGTATTTAATGAGTGTCAGGATGACATCTGTCTCTGGATCGTATCTGAATTGTACTTGAAACATGTGTTGAATGAGTGTCAGAATGACATCCATCTCTGGATCGTATCTGAACTGTACTTTGAAACATGTTTCAAATAAGTGTCAGAATGGCATCCGTATCTGAAGCATATCTGAATTGTATATGAACTATATCTGAAAGCTGAGTCTGAATGAGTATCAGAATGACATCCATATCTGGAGCATATCTGAATTGTATTTGAAAGCTGAATCTGAATGAGTATCAGAATGGCGGTTGTATCTAGAGCGTATCTTAACTGTATCTGAAAGCTGAGTCTGAATGAGTATCAGAATGGCATCTGTATCTAGAGCGTATCTGAACTGTATCGGAAAGCTGAAACTGAATGAGTATCAGAATGGAATCCGTATTCGGAGCGTATCTGAGCTGTATCTAAAAGCTGAATCTGAATGAGTATCAGAATAGCATCCGTATCTGGAGCGTATCTGAACTATATCTGAAAGCTGAATCTGAATGAGTATCATAATGGCATCCGTATATGGAGCGTATCTGAACTGTATCTGAAAGCTGAATCTGAATGAGTATCATAATGGCATCCGTATCTGGAGCGTATCTGAACTGTATCTGAAAGATGAACCTGAATGAGTATCAGAATGGCATTTGTATTTGAAGCGTATCTGAACTGTATCGGAAAGCTGAATCTGAATGAGTATCAGAATGACATTTGTATCTGGAGCGTATATGAATTGTATCTAAAATTGGATCTGAATGAGTATCAGAATGGCATCCGTATCTAGAGGGTATCTGAGCTATATCCGAAAGCTGAATCTGAATGAGTATTAGAATGGCATCCATATCTGGAGCGTATCTGAACTATATCTGAAAGCTGAATTTGAATGAGTATCAGAATGGCATCCGTATCTGGAGCATATTTGAACTATATCTGAAAGCTGAATCTGAATGAGTATCAGAATGGCATCCGTATCTGAGGCGTATCTGAACTGTATCTGAAAGCTGAATCTGAATGAGTATCAGAATGACATCTGTATCTGGATCGTATGTAAATTGTATCTCGATTCTGGTGCTCTTGATGAATGTTGATCAAGGTATAAGTCTTCCACTGATAGACAAGTGACGGGACATAGTCGTACGTTTTAAATCCCTAACTTTTTCTTGGACAGCCCTTTCGAGTTTTCAGTCCACCGGGATACCTTTTTGCCCAAGCCTCCTTTTTAGGTTTTCGACTTGTCGGGTGTACATATTTTTTATTATGTATATCCCTAACTTTTGCCAGAACCCTTTTAGTTCGCCGTGATTCCCTTATTTTTGCCTAGGTGTGTCAACCTAGCGGTCTTTTTTTTCTTCTTTTTTTTCATGCGTATTATTTTCTAACTATGTCCACGCTTTCAGGATGTAGAGAGTTGTCACTGTCCATAGTGTTGTGTTGTAATACTATCAAAAATGTTTTCTGGATGGCACATGATTCTTTGCTGGAATGCGTGCGTAATGCCCCAAGAGATTTAGATGGAGATCTGCCCCTGGTTATTTGGCACTTTTGGAAAAACCGCCCCAGGTGTGTTTAGACATCGTGTCATGCCCCTTGCTTATGGAAGACCTGTTATTGGAAGTGTCTTTCCCACTGAGGTGATTCTATCCATTGAGAGGATGTCTGTTCATTGAATATCCATTGTGCGGATTTCTCTGCTGTCAAACAATTAGTCATATGCAAACAATGTCATTTAAAGAATGCAAAACTCATGTTTGTCTTGAAATTTTTTTGAAAATGTGTTTTGCGTAGTAAAACGTAATTTGCAAGAATGTGATATCAACTCAGGATTCGTAACAAAGCCTATAGGAGTCAGGATACCTTTGTAACAATATGCTCTCAAACTAACCCATGCTTCAGCTAGGACTTTTAAGGGTTATAACGTGGCCTGGTTCACGGTTCAAGAAACAAAGGATAAAAGCTCAAATTTTATTTGTACCCAACCCGCTCTTCGTGATGTTCTTCAGTCCTATGCTCAGTTAATTGCGCGTTTAGATCCCGATTGAGTCTGGAATCTTTGCTCTGATACTTGGTGATGATTCATAAATTGAACATTTGTTTTGATAAGGAAGCCATTTTTGTAATCTTCTTTTTGTCGAGGATTTGTAGTAACCTCTTTTTTTTTTTCGTTATCCCTTATTTTGCCTGAACTGTTTCTTTTGTGATTACAGTCAACATGATGCCCCAGTTTTTCTTAAGTATCCTTCATAGGTTTTGACTTAATGGGCTTTTATTTCGAGAGATAATGACTGCCTGTCTTGACGATTATACGGAACCATCACCGTCTTTTGTTTTGGAAGGACGTCTTCGATGCTATTCATTGTGTACGAAGCGGCAGATTATGACTGAATGCTCCTCTAAATTAACTGAGAAAACTACCCTGCCCCAGGTTATGATTAAGGGTTTTAATTTCTGTGAAAAGAAAAACTCCTATTTCTTTGGCTCAAAGGGGTTGACTAGGGATTATCTTCCTTATAACTCCATTGTTTAGGATTTGAAACAATGTATGTACATCGTCAGCGGGGTCTGTTCAAAAGCATACTGTAGAGATCTTGGTATCATTTTCGTCATCCCCCCTCTAAGGCTTAGACTTTTTAATCGAGAGTTGAATATCACAAAAGGAAATAAGAACGCATTTTTGAAATAGTGAATACAAATGAATTAATTCAAGACAAACATGTGCAATGCATTGATGAAATAATGAGGTTTGATATGAATAAATGTTCAAACAAATCAAAAGAAAATTACACATTGAAAATTCTAATGAACGAAAAGTATTCTTGTGAGAACTTGTCACTTCAGATGGTATGCCTTGGAGGGATGGCAGAAGAACTCATCCTGACTGTCTTGTGCAAATTCTAGCGCTCCTTCATCAATCAGGTCTTGAATTTTATTTCTCAATGACCAACAGTTGTTGGTGTCATGTCCAGGACTGTTGGAGTGGTACGCACACCTTGCATTTGGATTTTACCTTGAGGAGGCTATTTTGGGATTCTGAGGAGGGTCCCTTAACATAACCAACTTGGCCTTCAACAGGAATTGCAATGCTTGAGCCAATGACATGTTGATTTCAGTGAAGCGTCTTTCGAATGTATTCTTCTTATGCCGATTGCCCCGTTGTCATTGGAGAGGTTGTAGTTGGGCTTGTGATGTAGTAGCAATCTGGAAAGGTCTGTTCCTGACCAAACCATTCTTTTCTCTCACTAGGGGCTGATTAATGCCTTGATCCACAATTTTAACTGTTTGTTTCATGGATCTGCATCCATCTTGGTGAAGCTTGTTGAGGAAGGCTCTTAGCCCTTCTTGTCCTCGAGCTATGTTTTGGATAAAAGCCATCTGCCCCAATATCTGGATTCTCATTGCTTCTACCTCAGCTTGCAGTTGTTCCAATTATCCATCCTTGCTGTTGTCAGGACGTTCCTTGGTCAGATTCCCGGTGAAGAGTGTTTTCAGGTCTTCTTTCCCCTTGGATAGACTTAGAAACATTTCCATGAACTGAGCTACTTGAGTTTGAAGATCTCTTATGTCTTGTTGGAAATCCATTTCTGAAATAAACAACGAGAACGTGAGAGACTTGTGCTAAAACCTGCTTATGCAATGATATGTATTATATATGTATGCAATGTTTTCAAGGATCTCACAGGGTAAACAAGAAAAAGTCAGAAGTTGAGATTTGCAGCTTTGATTGAAAACTCTGTATCATCGAATTTCCTTCAAGCTCACCATATCAAGTGGGTCATAGCCCTTGACTCAAGTTGTTGAGTTTTGATCTTCTGGCGGCATTGGCTAGGGGGAAAAATCCCCTTTCCCCTTGCTAGACGTTTGGTTCATCATAACCTGTATCACGGGCCCTCGAGATCTTTGAAATGGTTAAGGAAATGCTATGGTATGATGCTATGACGTGTATGCTATGCATCAAGCAAAAATGCAGGGTAAGAAACCAATTTATTGGATTTATACAAATAAGGTCCTGCAAGGAATACAAACAAAGCCCTGCAATAAGTTCAAATTGTTAGGAACAGAAAGCAAACAAGTCACACAAGTAGCCTTAGGTTTAGGCTAGCATGGATTCTATAGGTAAGTACCCTCTTGAAGTTTAGTTGGTTTCAAACTTGTCTTAGAAAAGTAACCGGGTTCTAAGGATTCTCAATATCACTGATCATCCTTTATCGGGCATTGTTTCAGCTCAGGCAATATTTTCTTGCGGCCGAAATATCCCGAAATTCTGATCTCAATGAGTATAGCATCGAGTATAAACCAATCCTCAGCTTTATACCGAGGCCGGCTATCTCACTACTTTCTAATGGACAAGTTTGTTCAACTAAGGTTCTAAGGTCCGCTAGTGCTTCACGACACCACGCGGCGGCCCCGTATTCTCCTCGTTTATACATGAAGGATACCGGTACCAATCAAAGTGTCACACCAACACAGCCATCGCTTAAACCATATCGGTCTATGCCGTACAGTCTCCACGATCTATTGTTGTTTACCTAAAAAGTGTCCCCAGATCCGGGTGTAGGATCTTTAATAATACCCAAACAAAACCCTTGAATTTAAAGCAGGCAAGACAAAACAAGGAAGCAATTTTAAAATGACCTAGATCCTAAGGTAAACCCCACTTTATGTCCCAAGCAGAGTCTCCAGTTCTGTGATACGGTGGAAGAACCGACTGTTAATACTGGTTTGCGTTTTTTGTTCGCAAAATGTCGCGGTAAGCAAGAGTCGCCACTGACTTTTATTTTATCAATTCAGGAAAAGGAAAAAGAACAGAAAAAACCTTTTTCGAGATGTTTCTGAGTACGGGGGGTAGATTATAGAAAGGGAAGGTGTTAGCACCCTTTCTATGCGTGGTTTTCCACGGGCTCTTAGGTACTTAATCATTTTGAAATTGCTTGTGTGTGCTTGTTTTGAAATTTTTTGTTTTACTTCGTTTTAACCCTTGCTTCTGTCCTCAAGAGTGTTACGAAGTTGTTTTTGAAAACTTTGTTTGAAAAGTGTTTGTGTGAAAAAGATTTATTGTTTTGAGCAAGTACCTAACAGTTATCTACCTACTCGAAAAAGGCGTTATTTTCCTCCTATCCTTTAGACCGTGTTATCCTACTATTAGTGAGTAGGTAACCCTAGTTGTTGGATGTTTGAGGGACTATTGAAATGGATGTTTATGTTCATTGAAGGCAACATGTAGGGATTTCTTAGCAGTTCGAAGGGACCGTCATCATATATTCGTAGGCAACATCGAGGGACAAGATCATATTTCGTAGGCAACTCGAGAGACATTAAGAGACTATGATCTTTATGATGATTTTTAGATTGAGGGTCTTTTGCTAAGATATCCCTACGTTCGAGGGACATGACCATTGTTTTCCGAGGCAACCAAGTGGGGAGTACCTAGGGGTGCAAGTGTGCAATAGTGTGTTTTTTCAGTTATATTTATCTTGCAATTAGGATTTTCTATCGTTCATTTTTATCTTTCCATACAATCCTATTAATCTAAGCATTGTATAAAATATAGTAGCAGGAGATAAAGGTGGAAATGTAAACCTAAGATATTACAGAGCTTTGAGGCAATTGCATAATAGTGAATATTGCGGGAAAAAAAATCCTAAAACTATTACATCCCGGAAGCAATTACATGATAATGATGAAAAAAAAGCGGGAAAAAATAAAGCTACACCATTACAGTTGAATGCGCCCTATACACTTTATCTAGGAAAATAAAAATAAGATGAAAATAGAAAAGAAAGTGTTTTGGTGATTTTTTATGAAAAAAATGATTTATGACAATTAATTAAATAAACCTAAAAAACCTAATTAATTTTAATTAATAAAAAATGTTAATTTTGAAAAAAAAGGTTAACTAAAAAATCTAAAAAACCTAATTAATTCGAATTAAAAAAAGTTAATTTTGAAAAAAAAGGTTAATTAAAAAAAATCTAAAAACCTAATTAATTTTAATTAATAAAAAAAGGTTAATTTTGAGAAAAAAAAGTTAATTAAAAAAACCTAAAACCTAATTAATTTTAATTTAAAAAAAGGTAATTTTGAAAAAAAAGTTTATGTGTAATGATTAATAAGAAAGAATTAAGTTTGCCAAAAAATAGATAGGGGAAGAAACATCAATGAAAAATAGGGTTAGAAAATAAAAATAATGCAAATGTCAGGGGTGGGTGTTAACCCAAAAATTAATGTAAAACCTAAAATTAAATTTTTAAAAAAACCTAAAATTAATTATTCGAGTTTATTATGAAAAATTATGAAAAATTATGAAAAATCAAAGGTTTGTGAAAAATGTTAGATTTTATGAAAAATGTTAGATTTTATGAAAAATGTTTTAAACAGAAAAAATGAAAATAGGTAAAAGGATAAATAGAAAGGAAGAAAACCAAAACCAATAGGGGTGGTTGTTGAACCTACGCCATTAACCTTCTCAGGATGTCTGCCTCGCCATGTATTGGCGGTTATTCTATTTTGATCTCAGCGTTTTGTAATAACCCTGCACGGGATCCTGTCTAAATCTGCAGTGTTGAATCTCATGAACACATTAAATAAATTACTATATCATGAAATACAAATAAAGAAAATATATAAAATTTTGTAATATTAAAACCGATATGGCATGTATAAATGCTTCTATACCCTTTTGATCATAGAGATCAAACCAGCCTTACCCTTACTGGAGAAGTAGTGAGATGTGGGTTTGTAACAAGGATGACTTGTTTGTAGTGAGATGAGGGTTTGTAATAAGGATTTCAAGGTTTTTAGGGTTCTTGAAAGAATTTGATATTTTGACAGGGTTGTGGTAAATGTTTTTTTCCGTCTTTCGTGTGTGAAAAGAATGAGATTATATAATGGAAATTAGAGAAAAAAATGGGCTTTGAATATGCAATTGGGCCTCCAATAACCACAAGCAATAGTGCAGATTTTTATTCACTTGAGTCCGTCACATTTCAGGCTAAATTGCAGGGGCTTAAGTGCAATTTTTGAAGTTGAAATATGAAAACAAAATGTATCTGACATCGAGAACTAACTCCTGTCCGAAAATGGGATCAATCACATAAACGGTGAATTAGTTATGAATTTTTGAAGTTTCGCCTCAGACAAACTTATTTTGAGCTCCAGTTTCAATATTGACACGTTTTTCAATAAAAACTGGTATTGATCGGAGCATAACCTGGTATTGACTTTGGAAGAAAAGTTGTAGATCTCTGAGTCAATGACCTTGTGTAAAAAGATGGACCCGGTCCGATAAAAATTAACCGAATTATGAATTTTCGAAGTTTCGACCCAGATAAAATAATATTTAGCATTCAGGATTTTTGGTTTGTCACGAGCACTCTGAGCAAAAAACGAAGGCCTTTTGTATACCGTTCGAACTCGATACCTCCTGTGAAAACTTATCCAACTCAATTTGTGAAATTTTGGCGCCAGAACCAACTCCATACAATGAAAATCGACCAAGTTATGATTTTCTGAACATGACACAAATAAACTTCTGTCACAAATTTTCTGTACGAAAATACTTGATAAATCTGCATTTTTGAAGAGCTTCTGATCGAAATTGGCTTCCAGCCGTGAGAGGTGAAAATGTAGGTGACATCAAGATGGAATTTTGGCCACTAGAACGGGTTCAAAACAAGCCACGATTTTCAAGTTATGAATTTTTTTAGTGCGTAAAAATTGCACTTTCAACACACTTTTCACCACATTTCTTCGAGAAAAGTCACACATTCAGAGACCTTCTTTAAAGAATTGACTCTTGAGCCAAACCTGAATTTGAGAATACATTATCAGTGATATCTTTGCGAAAGAACACCTGAATATGATGCGTCGGGTTGGACTTTTGAATCTTTGGACCCCGAATCATTGCAAAACGGCGAACCGATCTTCAGCACGGAAAATACTCTGAGAACATCCATTGGTGAAATAAACGTCACTTGTAACCTGAAGAAGCTTGATAAATATACATTTGTTCCATAACCATAAAACCAATAATATGCGTGTATGAAAAGAGGGTAAATTTTGGGGTACAACACTTGGAAACAATCATTTCATGTCATACCCCTATGCCTTTGTCTAATATTCCCTTTCGTGTTCTTATTAAATGTTTTTGTGTTCTCTCATCTTAACATCTAATCTACTTCTCTTTCCATTTCTTTCTTTTAGTAGTCCATGACGTCATTTGAGTGTTTCCTCGTGAACTGCTTGACTGACTATTTATATTTCCTCTCATCTATAGACATTCATCAAGTCCTAATCCCTGTACCATCTTATATTGTCTCTTCTTTTCAAGCCTGTCTGCATATCATGGTTGTCAGAAACTTTCAAGAAGATGAAAATCTTCTCGAGGTAATCAAAGAGAAAAGAGCCAACTATGTGTCTGACGATGGTTTCATCAACGAGTTTATTGAAAATAAAGGATGGTCTGGGTATGGAAAAATACTGAGAGGTCATAATTATCCTAACCTCTTAAAGAACTATTGGATTCACATTTCTATCCGTCCTGGTGAAAACACCATTCATTCTTACATCTTTGGCGTTTCGATTACCATCACCCACTCCTCCATTGATGAAACCATCCAGAGTCCACCTTTACCCAACTCTTGCATGAATATTGGCATGTTTCCAAATGTTCCTAACTCTTCATTTAGACATGATCCCCTTAATTCAGATGATTTAAAACCACTTGCAAAAATCTGGTTTCAGTTGTTATTGAAAAATCTTTATCCTAGAGGAGAAGATCTTGATAAAGTTTTTCCTAGGGATATGTGTCTTCTTTATTGCCTTCGCAAGAATACTCCAACTCATCTTTTAACAATAATATTCAATCGCCTGAAGCTATCAATCCTAGCATCCAGGAACTCTAAAAAATCATTCATTCTGTATGGATGTGTATTGTCTGAACTGTTTGAGTTAGCGGGTATAATCGAAACTGTTCAAAGAAATCTGTTCATTAGAGGAAATGATCTATTTGATGAGAGTTGTGATGTGTTTCGAGTTTAGATAGATTTCCATGTCTATATTTCTCCTTTTGTTGTAATCTCCTTTGAATATCAATGAAACTTTTTATCTTTTCTTGTTATTTCTTCTGGTTTTTATGTTTTTCACACATAATTACCTTTTTGATCATGACAAAGATGGGGAGTAATTAAATGAACGTACTTTTTATTTCAATAATCATGTTCTAGAAAATGTTCTCTGAAAAGAGTTGCTTACATTCTAACCCGATTAAAATTCTATTTCTGTTAGAATTGTTTTTATTTTTCAGGAATCATTAGAACTCTGATTAAAGACAAAGATCTGAAAGCATTATGAAAGGCTTATATCTAACCTATTGGCTTTAGACTCTGAAGATGTTTTTCAATTCACAATCAGACTCTAAGAAGTGAAATCTAGAATCAAACTCTAAGAATTAAGAATCTGGAAATTGTCTTAGTGACATTAAAGTTTTAGATTTCAATTTGATTTCATTCTCATTGGCATCTAAAGTCAAGATTTAATAAGAATAATTTCTAAGAAATCAATATCTCAATTGTTCTATTGGCATCAAGATCTCAATTTTTCCATTGGCATCCAGAGTCAAGACTCTCAAGATCTTGATATCTGATCTATTAGAAACAGGGGGAGTTTTACTCAAATGGTTCAGAGTTAAGATATTCGATCTTCATCAAGTCATTAACTAAGGGGGAGTATCATAAAAATGATAAGTATCCCTTACCTTTCTATTTTCACTTTTTCTGATTATTTGACCAAAGTTGTGTCATCAAAATACATAGTTTTGTCATCATCAAAATAGGGGAGATTGTAAGAACAAGATTTGGTTCTGCAAAATTATCTCTGAGTTTTGATGATAACAAATGATTATGTTTGTATGAACAATTGTGATACTCTAATATTTGCTATTGTTGAGTATTTAACAAACATGTTATGCTTCTGATGGATGGTGTGGCCAAGACATTAGAAGAAATTAGTTACGCTTATGCACTACACAAGTTCTATTAAACAGTAGCAAGATACTCTAGAAGGCTCTGAAGTGTAAGCTTTGATGTTTGTCTAAAGAAACTAGTTATAAGATCTGAGACAGAAGTTGCTACTTAAGTCCAGATGCTGAAGACTCATGTTTCTTAAGATAACAGGTTCTAAAGAAACAATCAGGAGATCTGAAAACAAAAGTTTCAACTCAAGTCTAGATGCTAAAGACTCAAGTTTCTAAAGACCCAAAGTTCTAAAGATAAGGCTTCTAAAGACCAACTGTTGAAGACTCTAAAGATAGAAGAGTTTAAAGATAGAATTTCTAAAGATTTTAAAGAATTAAAGTTCTAAAGACCCAAGGCTCGAAGAAAAGGTTCTTACAACCAAGTGCTGAAGACTCTGAAGACCGATTCTGAAGACTCTTAAGACTTGAAGTTTTGATGACCTTGTGTTATTTTCATGCTTCTAAATTGATGCTCGCAGAAGCCTCTAAAGTGCAGAAGAAAATAAGATAACGTTAACGTCGTACAAATAGTACATGGTACAACCAATGTCTCATTGCACTACCATGAAAGGCCAGACGTGTCACATGAACTTGTCTGTTGCTAATGTTTATGGAAATCCCAAGAGTACCCCTCGACGGATATATTATTTTATTGGCTATATAAAGTCTTAAAGACTAAGAGAGAATGATGCCAATTTACTGAATATTCGGGCGCAAACATTATTTATGGCTTTCATATTCTTAAGTCACTATTCTTAAAACAGTTTACATATTCAGCTTATGTAGAAGCAATATTCTTGTAAACAAAACTTATATCCAAATGGTTGTTTTATTTTCCTTAAGGGACCATGTAGGTCTGTATTCTTAAGAAGTATAGGACTTGCGAGTCTTAGAGGTTGTTAATCACTTATGGGTAGCTTGTGCATTGTAATAATCAAGTTGATTATCGTTTGATATTCCTTAAGGGACCGAGTAGGTATGTATCCTTAAGAAGTCTAGAACTTGCAAGTCTTAGAGGTTGTTAGTCACATGCAGGTAGCTTGTGAAAATAGTAATCAATTTGTTTATAGTTAATTAAGTCCTCGATTGAGTGATGCGAAATCACCTTGGAGGGTGGACTAGACTAGCTTGATAATTATCAAGTGTACTAGTATAAACATACCTTGCTATTTACTTCATATTCTTAATTATTGTTATTATCAAGAGTGAAGGAAAAAGTATTTTAACTTAAAGGGGAATATTTGTAAAGAATTTTTAAAATAAAAAAAAACCCAATTCAAACCCCCTATTTCTTGTGTTTTTCACACCTTCATATACTTCATTATATTAATACCTGTGTTCAAATCCAAGGAAATGGATTGTATTGTTGACTTGATAGCCATGTGCATGTATATGTCTTAGGTTAATCTTTATGTGTTTATCTTTTATATGTTATCTTGATAATTGTTTTGTGTTTACCCTTATACCTAAACCCTAATTTAAAACTTGACCCACTTTCATTAAAAAAACCTTGACTGTATGTCATCCCATTTTCAAACTTTCTTTCATTAATAAATGTTATGATATCTTAAGCATGTTAAACCATTTCAAAAGACTAAAAGAGATTCAACCTTAACCAAATCTTTTTCCACTTGGCTTTTCAATTTAAAACTCTTTTCTCAAAAATATTTGGCATGAGTCATTCACTACTACAAAATGTGAAAACAACAATGCCATGTTTACAACGTATCCATATACACCGTAGTAATACGTTAAAATTTTCAACCTTAGTGAGTTGCTGGATTTATTAATGACAGTTGATTTTAAACAGCATAGTAAAAAATGAGGTGTAGCACGCTTCGATTCCTAGCAACCATATTTTTTCCATTTTTTAGAGTTCATTAAGCGTGTGTCACATATCTCCATTATTTAAAAAATAAATTGTAAATGATTTAACAATGGTGAATACGTTAACCATTGTTAGAGGTCTTAAGTTTCCACTACAGTTGCTTTGTCAAATCGCGATTAAAGGGTTTACTGATAAATTAAAACAAAAATTATTTTGTATTTGTTTCATAAGACACCCTAGGTGAACGAGAGGGCCATAAACGACAGTGTTGGCTCAAATCTTCATATCCATTCATTTGAAGCTCAAATCTTCATCTTCTTCGTTCATTTGATTCTTCAGCTTTGCAATACAGTACTCTTTAACATCTTCATTTATTTTTTCTTTATTTATGTTGTATATGGTAAAATCTTCACCCTCTTCATTCATTTCATTTTTCATCTTCACAGTATGGTACTCTTCAACATCTTCGTTCGTTTTTTCTTGGTTTATGTTGTATATGCTTAAATATTTACCCTATTCG
Source organism: Vicia faba (assembly GCA_948472305.1). Taxonomy (NCBI): domain Eukaryota; kingdom Viridiplantae; phylum Streptophyta; class Magnoliopsida; order Fabales; family Fabaceae; genus Vicia; species Vicia faba. Next base: position 258,741,116 of record OX451741.1, read on the forward strand.
TTCATTTGTTCTTCATCTTAGAAGGACGATACTCTTAAACATCTTCATTCCCTTTTTCTTTGTTTATGTTGTATATATGCTCAAGTCAGTATGAGAGTACATTTTTCATATGCTTTAGGTTTATATTTGCATATGCTAAAGTTAGTTTTCGGATTAGATTTTGGTGTGTAATTCACATTATTATGCGTGTATAAATTCTAGAAGTTGTTATGGATCGTACTTGGATGAAAGCCAATAGATTAGGTACGGTTTATGAGAAAGGAGTTATTGAATTCCTTGAATATGTTGTTAAACATCTTTCTGACAATGATGGTATCTTTTATTTTCCTTGTGTTGTTTGTGTGAATTTCGATAAGGGTACAAAGGAAGAAATATTCTAGCACCTTTGTTGTAATGGTATATGTCAAAGTTATATAATATGGACGTGGCATGGTGATGTGGATAAAGAGGAAAGTCGGGCGTCATAAAGTCAAAGAGTGGATGAAGATGAATATATGGAAGATCAGCTAAAGGATATGTTCCGTGATATTGGGGAATTTTCTTTTAAGAATGCTCATATTTATGATATTATATGTAGTGATAAAGACACCCCTTTATATAAGGGATGCACAAATTTTACACGATTTTTGGCGTTGTTAAAGTTGTTTAATATGAAGGAAAATAATGGATGGTCGGATAAAATTTTCACGGAATTACTTGAATTGCTAAAGAAAATGTTACTAGAAGATAACAAATTGTCAGATCGTTGTTATGAGGCAAAGAAGATATTGTGTCCAATGGGTCTAAAGTATATCAAAATACATACTTTCCCTAATGATTTCATATTATACAGGAAAGAGTATGAAGACTTACATCAATGTCCAAAATGTGGTGTGTTGCATTACAAGCTAAAGGCCAACAATGATGATGACAATGACTATGACAATATTAGTAGGAAGCATCCTCCTGCTAAAGTGTTATGGTACTGTCCAATAATTTAATGATTCAAGAGACTTTTTGCTAATTCAAATGACACAAAGAATCTTAGATGGCATGTAGATGAAAGGACTCGTAATGGAAACATTCGACATGTAGCTAATTCGTTGCAATGAAAGAAAATTTATTTGTTGTTTCCAGATTTTGGAGTTGATCCAAGAAACCTTAGGCTTGGGCTTTCCACTGATGGAATGAACTCCTTTGGTAATCTGAGCACTAATCATTCTTCATGGCCTGTTCTTCTCACTATTTACAACATATCTCCTTGGTTGTGCATGAAGCGCAAGTATATACTATTAAGTATGATGATTTCTGGACCACAACAATCTGGTAACGACATAGATTTTTATCTAACTGCATTAATTGATGATTTACGACTCTTGTGGAATGAAGGCGTTAAGGTTGATGATGCATATTATGGGGAAAGGTTTAAGATGCGTGCAATGTTATTTTTCATAATCAACGAGTTTTTTGCTTACGGTAACTTGGATATATATAGTGTCAAAGGACATAACGCGTGTCATATTTGTGAAGATGATACTTGTTATCACCAACTTGAGTTTGGAAAAAAGACCGTTTACCTTGGACATTGAAAATTTCTAAAACCCGATCATCCTTATCGTAGATTACGAAAGGCTTTTAATGGAGATAAAGAATTTGATGATGCTCCTAAACCTTTAATCGAGGATGAAGTTTATCAAGGAAGGAACACATCAATATTGTCTTCAAGAAGAGAGAAAAAGAAAAAAGGGGCAGTTGCAAAAAGTATATGGAAAAAGACGTTCATCTTCTTTGATCTTCTATATTGGTCAAGTTTTGATGTTAGACATTGTCTTGATGTGATTCACATGGAGAAAAATGTGTGTGATAGTTTGATTGGAACACTTCTAAATATTCCAGGAAAGACTAAAAATAGTAAGGCTTTATAATACGGTGGGAGAACTGACTTGTTTTGCGTTTTTATCGTAAATGTTGGGGATAGCAAGAGTCTCCACCGAATTTTCTTTTATCCAATAAGAAAAGGGTGAAAAGAATTGGAAAGACCTTGATAAAATTTGAGTTCGCGGGGTAGGTTATGAAAAGGGAAGGTGTTATCACCCTTTTCATCCATAGTTATCTACGAGCTCTTAATCACTTAGCTCAATTTGAAAATTTGCTTTATGTGTGTGTTTGAAAATATTTTGAAGATGCCAATGTAAGGCGAACTTTTTAATAACTCTTGTATAGGTCCTCAAGAATGTATACAAAGTGTTTTGAAAATATTTTTGAAAGTGTTTGTGTAAAATGTTTTTGTTTTGAAAAGATTGTGAGCAAGCCATTAACAGTTCTGCCCACTCAAGGTCGTTCTTGTACTTTTACTTTTCCTTTAGATACTGATATACATACCATAGGTTGGTAGGAAGCTCTATCGTTGGATGTGAAGGGATAGGCGTAGGGTCAACGTACGGTCATCGAAGGTAACTTGTAAGACAAATTTAGCAATTTTGTAAGGGACTAGATCATTTTCCGAAAGGCAACGTCGAAGGGTCATCGAGGGAATGTGATCTTTTATTCAAGGGTCTTTGCTAAAGCATCCCCACTTTTGAGGGACATGACCATTTATTCCGAAGGAAACAAAGAGAGGCTACCCTAGAGGTGCAAGTGTGCAAATGTGTTCAGTTCGATCATGTTTATATTTGAAAGTTAGGGTTTTCTAGCGTTTGGTTTTATCTCTCCATACAACCCTAATTACTAAGCAGTAATATAGTAAATATAGTAGCAGAAAATAAAGGCAGGAAAATAAACCTAGGCTATTACAATGCTTTGGGGCAGATACATAATAGAGGTGCGAAAAATAAAACTTACAACTATTACATTCCGAAGCAATTACATAATAGTGAAAAGGAAAGTAGGAAGTCTAGGCTATTACATTCGTGAAATCTATACAATTTGATATATGAAAATAAGAAAAGGAAAATAGAAAAAAAATGTTTTTTGGTGATTTTGTATAAAAAATGATTAATTAATTAAACCTAGAAACCTAATTAATTTAAAAAAAAAGTTAATTAAAGGAAACCTAAAATCTAATTAATTAGAATTAATGAAAAAAGATGTTAATTGAAAGGTTCATTAAAAAACCTGAAAAATCTAATTAATTTAAAAAAAAGTTAATTAATTAAATTAATCTAAAGGTTAATAAAATAAAAACCTAAACCTAATTGTTTTTTTGGGTTTATAAAAAGGTTTTGTTGGTTAATAGAAAAATAGGGTTTAAGAGAAGGAAAACAATGACAAACAAGATTAGAGATAAAAAGGAAAACAAATTGTCAGGTGTTGAACCCACGCCCTTTGCCTCTTTAGTAACATGCCTTGCCATTGCGCCAAGCACGCGCCCGTGTTAGGGGAATGTAATCAGCACAACATGTAGTAAACTGCAAGAATAGGAAAATATGAAAAATAAAAGGTCAAAAGGTAGGATCAAACCCACGCCTTGGTATATGAATGCCTTATCATGCGCCTTCTTGCCATTGTGGTGGCTGTTTCATCCGATACATAAGTGAAAATAATCAATTATATAAAAAACAAAATTACTAGGCCAGATAAGCGTCGGAGCCCTAGCTCCAGTCATCTACTCCGGAGACTCCATTTCTTGTACCTGCGAAACAAATAATGTTAGTGGTTCACTAGTACCCTAACCCCCTAATTTAGGCCTTGTAAATTCTATAGAGGCGGTAGTTTTGGCCAAATCGTGTTATATGGTGAGATACGATAAAGATAACTTAAAACGGTAGACATGGCAAAACCTTGTCCGATTTTTATGGGACTCTTTGATGAGTCTATCCTGCATGATTGTACCTCAAAAACATGTTAGTACTGTTAATATGCATTAAAACACAAAGAAAACAAAAATACAAATTCATGCAAGAGTGGAAGATCGATGATGCATGTTCATGCATTTCAGGCCATTTGGATCCTCAATATTGATCCATTCTTACCCTACACTGCTTCTAGAATTGATTTGAATGCTTGGCTTGATTGGAAAGAGGTTGTAACTAGGGTTTTGATTTGTCGTAGTTTTGATAATTTTTTAAGTTTTTTGGAAAGGTTTAATGTGTGTTGTACCCCAAAATTTTCCCTCTCATTTATCAAGACTTCTCTCACAAGATCTCTTTGACTCAAGACAAGATTAGGGTTTGGTCAGCTCAAGACATCTCATCTCACACTGATGACCCAAAATTAGGGTTTGAGTTTGCACAAGGATTTTTGGACTATCAGTGCTTCATATGACTTTCAAACATCATTATGGACCCTTAAGATTACTCATGACAAGTTTCAGGCCTTGAACCACATTTTTAATCAGTCAATTGGACAGTTAACCTAAAAATCAGCTGTATTGGGGAAAAAGTCAACCATGGCCAATTTACAGTCAAAATTCATAATTTTTTATCCACGTCAACATTATAGACTCATAGGTATCATTTGATCAAGTTTGGACCATAATTCCTCAAGAAATTTGATCAAATCATCAAAAGGGCAAAATGGTCAAAATTAGGGTTTTGACTTAGAAATGGTAATTTCTAATTTTTGACCTAGCAAATGATCAATTGATTTAAAGCATTATTACAAAGTTTCATTTACATCATCTTGACCTAATGACATGGTTCAAAACATTGCAATTTCATTGGATTGACAGATGAAATTTGCAGTCAACTAATCAAAAGTCAAACTTTGACTTTTTGGTCAAAATCAAGTACCAAGGATCATAATTCATCAAAACATGTCAAAATATTAAACTTGTTCATCAAGGAATCAAAGATTGAATATTTGGTTTTAAAATTTGAAAATTTCTTAACTTAGAAATTTTTCTAAGTATAAAAAATTTCTTATTTTTTCTTAACTTTAAGCCATTTTTTCACCTTGATACAAGATGATTCAAAGAAAATTCCCAACATAAAAGTTGTAGACCTCCAGGAAATCTACAACTTTGCTTCACACATTGTTCCATAAAGATTCTTGTATCTCAAGATATAATTTTGTGAATACAAGCCCATGAACTAAAATAACTTAGTGAGATTTTGCCCTAATTTAGGCAGGTTTTTGACCCAACTTCATGGCAATTTTTCACCTAGTTCCAAGAGGAATCTTGAAATGCATTTCAAATATGAGTTATAGATAATATTGCAAGATTTCCAAAATATCTAAGAACTCCTTGAGATCATTTTTGAGTAGGGAGAATCGAAGAGATGAAGTTGGTAATTTCTCACTTTGAATTCAACCCATTTCATGAAGAACAAAATTCAAATCAGTACCTATGCTGCCTAATCCATGATTTACAGGTCCCAAACTTGTTTCTCACTTCATAATTTAATGCTTACTCAATTGACAAAGCATTAATCCAAGCCCAAGAGTCTTTGTCCAAGTTGTAATTCCATAAATGTCACAAAGTTGCCATTGCCATTTTGGAAAAGCTTAACTTTTGCAACTTTTCAATTCTTGAGCATTGGACCTGTCTTCTCGGCATACACAAGTCCTACAAACCTAAAGAAATTTTTATAAAGCTTGTACCAACTCCAAGTAGGCCAGTACAAGCATGTAGAGACTTGTCCCTTCACTTTGCTTCAAAAGCAAGAAAGAGTGCAAAAAGGCTACAACTCAAGGATCTGTTGAAGAGCTGACTTGAAACCTTTTCCATACTAATACACAAACATATTACAGCTTAGAACACGATTTCTAAAGTCCTGAAACACTACAAAACTCCCTATCACCAAAAACCTGTCAAAAACTTGCAGTTTGAGCATAAGCATAGCAATCCACAAATTGGCTCGTGTGTTTCAAGTTTTAATCATTCAAACACTTTACCTACCTCATATCTAAGTGATCCAGACCATCATCCCTGCACTGTAACTCCTCCTTCTCCATCTTCCATTTTTGTTTTTCAAGCTTGCAGGTTGACTTGGATAGAGAGTTCCAGGCACTTCCAAAGCAAGGCAAGGATTGGAACACACTCAGGGAGGTTCAAGCAAGCTAAAGAAACCTTCAGGCCTTCCTAAATTTCTCTCAAACTCCATTCACGATCTTAGCTGAAAGAGGTAAGAATTCCAACTTCTATCTCTTCATACATGTATCCATTGGCCATGATTTGTGAAAGAAAAATGTAGATATTATAGCGTTGAAGCCAACCATGTGCATAGATTTCATTTCTGATCATTATGTATAGAGAATTTTAGCATTCAAATTTATGTAAAAATTAGGTTTAAAATTAGGGCTTTCAAAATTCGTTTTAATCTTTGATTGTTAGTTTCCATAAGTTACATGTCTGAAATCGTGGGAAAGAATACTATCATTTTTATGTTGGGAGTTTCCATTTTCATGGAGAGATGAAAAAGATATAGAGCTTCTGGCCAGCTTGAGGAAGAAGATGAAGTACAGGGCAAGGAAGGGATTCATGTTATGTATTTTTGTTTTCACATAAACTAACGGATGTACAACCACCCCAGTGGCAAGGTAGCACGCTGGAAATGCATAGGTCGTGGGTTCGAACCTTGGCGCTACCTTTTGTTTTTTCATTTTTTTCCAGTTTCATGTTTTTGCTGTTTTGCAGGATGGGCTTCAACATTGGGCCTAGCGTTTTTTTTTCTAACATAACACCACCTGATTTCTCAGGATACCCCCTGGCCCATACATTTTATTTATTTGTTTATTTTTTTTTGTTTCATTAAATATTTTCTTTAATACATAAAATCATGAAAAATATAAAACATGATAAATATTGCATTTTTATTTATTTTATTTTATTTTCACATAAAAAATATTTTTATTAAACTATATATTAATTATTTATCTTAAATAAACTTGTAAATATAAAAAAATAGAAATAGGTTAATTATTTTATTCCTTTTCATTTCATACTTGTAAAATATTTATTTTGACATATAAAAACTAAATATTTTCATAAAATATTATTTATTATTTTTAATACAAAAATATACAAAGAATAATGGTTAAAGAATTTCATTTTCTTTTAAATTAGAAAATTAGGGTTAACTTCTTTTTTAAGAAGCAATTTTTTTTTAATATTTTTTTTTGGATTAGGTCAAAACTCCTTTTCAAATAAAGAAAAAACAAAGAATCTTTATTCTTTGCATTCATACATCTTTGCATATTTAATTTATCTTGTATCTTATTTATTCAAATATTCGTACAAATTCGATTTGGTTGTAATAGCTTAATTAGATTTACATTATTGCAAATTCGATTTGTAGTAATTAGGGTTTGAATGGAAAGATAAAAACAAATCAAATAGAAAACCTTAAATCCAAGACAAAATCAAAGCATGAAAATAACACACTTGCACACAAGCATCCTTAGGGTTTCTCCACTTGGTTGCCTTGAACAAAATGGCCATGTTACGCATGCGAAGTATCTTGGCAAAACAAACAAATATAAGATCATAGTCCCTCGATGAAGCTATTCAAAGTTGCATTACAAAATGATCTTGGTCCCTCAAAAATACTAAGATACTTTGCAAACATTGTTAATCATGGTTACACGATGACCCACGCCCGTTCTGTTTACATCCAAAGATAGGGTTGCTTACCAAATCAATGGTAAGACAACAATATCAAAGGAATAGAAAATGAACAAGAAAGACATTTGAGTAGGTAGATTACTTCTAGTTACTTGCTCTATTTTCAAACAACTATCCTTGCTATTTTCTAAAACAAACACACACATTTCAAAAACATCTTACAAACAATGAAAACATTTTCAAAAAGACAAACATCTTTGTATACATTCTTACGAACGAGAATCATTACAAAGATTGCCAAAACAATGGCCTCTTTTACAAAATACTTTCAAAAAACCACACAAAGTACAATTTCAAAACAAAAGCAAGTGATCTAGCAAGTAACTAAGAGCCCATGTAAAACCATGGATTAAAAGGGTCCTAATACCTTTCCTCTTCATAATCTACCCCCCGAACTCAAGAAACAAATCTCAATGGTCTTTCCTGTGCTTTTTTACCTTTCCTTTTGGATAAAAGAAAAGTCGGTGGCGACTCTTGCTAACTGCAACATTTGCGATAAAACGCAAAACCCTCAAGTCAGTTCTCCCACCATATCACCAGAACTGGCGACTCTGCTGGGGAACGTGAATGGTCTTGGTTTTAATAACCAAACTGTGAAGAACAACAAGAAAATAGTGGAGGTTTCCCCTCAGAAGATGAAGCATGATCTGAGGATGTCAAGGCACATGTTCTAACATCATTCACGTCATCAGGGAAGATATCATAGTCCCATGTATCAGCCATGGAGGTGTCACTATTATGGAGGGTTTGGACATGTAAAGTCCTCGTGCTACAAACTGTATGGATATCCATCCATAGATTCCCTTACAGAAGGAAAGATGGTATATCTAAGGCAATGTCAAGAGGAGCTTTTCATCATGACTCATGTGGACTCATAGCTTACACTTCTCTCAAAGCCTCAACTAGAGAGGACTAGTATTTAGATAGTGGCTGCTCCAGACACATGACTGGAGTTAAGATATTTTTAGTGGACATTAAACCTCGTGCCACTAGTTATGTCACTTTTGGAGATGGGTAAAAGAGTGAAATCAAAGATGTGGGAAAAGTGGATTATGCTGGACAACCAAGTCTAGATAATGTCTTGTTTGTAAAAGGGCTAGCATCTAATCTGATAAGTATCAGTCAACTATGTGATGAAGGTCTCAAAGTTAACTTTACTTAATCTAAATGCCTGTTTTTAAATGATCATAATGAAGTGGTCATATCGGGAACCAGGTTAAAGGACAACTACTACCTATGGAATTCTATATAATGTCCATCAACATGCTTATTATCAAAATATGATGAAGTAAGCATATGGCATCAAAAGCTCAGACACCTACATCTGAAGAGCATAAAGAATATCCCGTCAAAGGAAGTTATCATGGCTACTCCAAAACTAAAGATTGATGAAGGGATAATTTGTGGAGAATGTCAAATTGGGAAGAAGACAAAGATGTCCAATAAGAAGATTCAACATCTTGTTACCTCAAGAGTTCTAGAACTTCTTCACATGGACTTGATGGGGCCTATGTAGGTGGAAAGTCTTGGAGGAAAAAGATATGCCTATGTTATGGTTGATGACTAATCAAGATTCACTTGGGTGAAGTTCATCAAAGACAAATCTGAGGTGTTTGAAGTGTTCAAGGAACTATATCACAAAATTCAAAGAGAAAAAGGTAGAGGTGTTGTCAGAATCAGAAGTGACCATGAGAAGAAATTTGAGAATAGTAAATTTGAGGAGTTATATGCATCTGAGGGGATTAGTCATGAGTTTTCCTCACCCATCACTCCTTAACAAAATGGTGTGGTTGAGCAAAAGAATAGGACTATTCAATAGTGTGCAAGAGTTAGGCTTCATGCAAAAAAATTACCCCTTCACTTTTGGGATGAAGCTGTGAACACTGCTTGTTATATTCACAACGGAGTGACAATCAGAACCAAAACTTCAATGACTTTGTATGAATTATGCAGAGGAAGGAAGCCAATTGTCAAGTACTTCTATGTCTTTGGAGGTAAATGCTATATTCTGGATAACTGTGAGCCAAGAAGGAAGTTAGATGCCAAGAGCGATGAAAGAATTTTTCTGGGATACTCTAGTAACAGTAAAGCATATAGAGTATTCAACTTCAGAACGAAGGTAATGATGGATTCTTCAATTTTTATTGTTGATGACTCAACTAAAGAAGATGATGTCCAAGAAGAATTTGAGACAACTACTCCTACAGGAGGAGTGATTGTTGAAGATAATGTCACAACATCGGCTACAAACATTGCAAGTCCAAGTGCTGATTCTGAAATTGAAGAACCTCAGATAACTGACAAAGGACCCTCTCTCAGAATTGAAAAGGATCATCCTAAGGAACTAATAATAGGAAATCCTATACAAGGGGTATTTACCAATAAAGGGAAGCTATATCAAATGATTTTTTTGTGTCAAAGATTAAGCCTAAAAATGTGAAAGAAGCTTTGACTTATTAATTCTGAATCAATGCTATGCAAGATTAGCTTGTTCAGTTCAAAAGAAATGAAGTATAGGACTTGGTACTAAGACCTGAAGGGGTGAATTTCATTAGTACAAAATGGGTGTACAAGAACAAGACTAATGAACAAGGTGGTGTCATTAGAAATAAAGCCAGACTGGTTGCTTAGGGGTACAATCAACTTGAGGGAATAGACTTTGATGAAAAATTTTCTCCCGTGGCTCGCTTAAATTCTATTAGATTGCTGCTTGGTGTAACTTGTCACCTCAGGTTCACGCTATATCAAATGGATGTTAAGAGTGCCTTTCTAAATGAGTAGTTGAATGAAGAATTTTATGTTGAGCAACCGAAAGGATTTATTGATCCTTCTTTTTCAGATCATGTGTTCAGATTGAAGAAGGCCCTGTACAGACTGAAACAAGCTCTGAGAGCTTGGTATCAGAGACTGACTGAATTTCTAGTCAGTCATGGATACATAAAGGATGGAATTGACAAGACTCTCTTTGTCAAATATGAAGCTGGAAAGTTAATGATAACTCATATCTATATGGATGACATTGTTTTTGGAGGAATGTCGAATGACATGGTCCAACATTTTGTCAGACATATGCAATCTAAATTTGAGATGAGTTTGGTAGGTGAACTGACTTACTTCCTTGGATTACAAGTCAAGCAGATGGAAGACTCCATTTTTCTATGTCAGAGAAAATATGTAAGAAACATTGTAAATAATTTTGGATTGGAAAATGCAAGCCATAAGAGGAATCATGCTCCCACACACTGGAAGTTAACTAAGGATTAAAAAGGAGTCAGTGTTGATCAAATTCTATATATAAGCACAATTGGCAGCCTTCTATATCTTACTGCTAGTAAACCAGACATCATATTTATTGTTGGGGTATGTGCAGGATATCAAGCATAACCTAAGGTTAGTCACATTAATAAATTAAAGAGGATTATGAAGTATGTGAATGGAACATGTGACTATGGGAAACAACTTGATCTCTTTGATCAGTAAGAAGAAAAATTGTGTTTCTTTATCTACTATTGAAGCTAAGTACATTGCAGCTGGAAGCAGTTGCTCTCAACTGGTATGGATGAAGCAAATTCTGTCTGAATACAATGTCACACAAGATTCTATGACATTGTTTTGTGATAATCTGAGTGCTATAAATATTTCCAAAAATCATATTCAGCATAGTAGGACCAAGCACATTGACACTAGACATCACTTCATCAGAGAACTTTTGGAGGATAAAGTTATTAAACTTGAGCATGTAAAAACTGAGAATCAACTTGAAGATATGTTTACAAAAGCTTTTGATGTTTCTCAGTTCGAGTACCTAAGGAGGAGACTTGGGATTTGTGTCTATGAAGAACTATAAAAATTATTTTTGGTGCTGCATCTTGTGTTGATGTGGCTAGGTATGCTGCTGCACCTAATGAATGTTCTGCTAGTACTTTCGAGGAAAAGGAAGATGCTCATGCCTGACAGTTGGTCATGGGATTTTGCATGGATATCTCTTATGATTCTTTTTATTTTAGTTTATGATTATGTAAGGGCTAAATTCCTAGGATATTTTATAATTTTTGCACCCTAACTCTATAACTTTAGGTGCTTAAATTTTTTTATGCTAATATTGTCTGCTTGCCTTTGTCACATTATGGCTACAAAGGGGGAGTAGTATGATATTGACGGTGTTGGAGTTGGCACTTAATGAGGGGGATAATTTTCTAATTCTCTATGTGTGATAGCATGTTTTGAGGGGGAGTTTCTGCTTGTTTATGAAGAAGGTGTCAGATATGATGTCTTGACATCATGGTGTGACATCTTAGTGGGAGAACTTAAGTATTCTCTATTTTTGTAGCTATGTGCGTGAGCTGCTATTTTCTATGCTGCTAACCTTGCATGTGTGTTTTTCTGCTGTTGTTCCTCTGATGTGTATGTTAGATTTATTTTCAAGCATTTTTTCTTGTGCAAGGATTATTTAAGTGTTTTAGCCAAAATGTTCCAAAGGGGGAGATTGTTATTTCTCTGAAATTATGGTTGGCTTACATTTTGGTAAAACCAGTTTAGAAGCAACATGTTGAACAATATGTTTCAACATTATGTTTCAAAATGTCGAATAAGATGTCCCAAAGAAGAGATAGGGCATTGCGTCTGTAGCAAGCTAACACTGTGAATCAGCTGATTTGTGGCTATTGAATATTCAGGGAATATTCAGTTAGCTTATGTGGCATCCAAGATTTATTGGTCATAATATTTTGTGATTGGTTTTTGAAGATTTAATCAGTTTCTAAATATGGATATTTATTAGGAAACTAATGATTGAAGACATATATATTCTTGGAGGATATTTTGCAGACTGTGTGCAGCCTCACTGCTGCTGTTTTGAAGCATAACCCAGTCTATAATAAATTTATAAATAGACTGATGTATACCTAGTATTAGGTAGAACTTACGTGTATGTTTTTAGGGTTGTAGAATCCTTATTTTTGTGAGCCTCTCTAATATCATCTTGATAGAAGAGTAAGACCATTTTGTTGAGTTGTAAGTTCTCTTTTTAGATCGTCATGAGCTTTTAAGCATTGAACATATTATGTGTCAATTCTCATAAAGTTTTAAGCAATGAGTCTTATGTGTTTTAGAAGTATAGCTTCTAGTTGGTTTTTGTTCTCTACCTGTGTTTAGAGTTTGCTCTAATTGCTGAGTGTAATTGAAGACGAATTTGAGGAGAGCCTTATACTTAGGTGTGTCTTACATAGAAGTGAAGCAAAGGGTAGTGATTAAGTGTGTAGATTTTAAAATGGAGGTTTGTTGTAAGGTCTGCAAATTGATAATATCAAAGTGTTTTCGTCGATGGCTTGGTAGCCCGCAGATTAGGAAAGTTGTTCTGAACTGGGTAAACATTTCCTATGTTATTTACTTTCAGCATTATTATTTTTGTCTATACATCATATTGTTGTGTGTGAAGTCGAATTCGGTGTCTCAACATCTCGTAGGATATCCGAGATATAATTGCAAAAATTTCAAGGTGGATGTATCCAATAGAGAGATATATGAAGATATTTAAAGAATATACGAAGAATCATCATCGACCAAAAGCTTCGATTGTTAAAAGGTATATCACTGAAGAAGCAGTTGAGTTTTGTACAAACTATTTATCGATAGCTGTTTCTATAGGCATTCCAAAGTCTCGTCGTGCTGATCACACAGATGGAAGAGGTATTCAAGGTCTAAATTTTAAGTCAATGGCTTTGGGTGTAGTTATTCAAGCACATTTCTATATATATATTAATATAAATGAAGTTTAACCTTTCATAGTTCTCACAAAAGACATTTGAGGAAAAAATATCCCCGAATGAGTGACAAGTTATTGTTGATAGAGCATAAAAAGAGATTCGTAGATTGGTTTAATAAAAGTGTATCAAATGATCATAGTGCATCTGAGATGCTTAAATGGTTGTCATACGAGCATAATTTTTGTATAACAACCCCCGTTCCTTAGATCTCTTTGTGCTTTGCTTTTACTTTTTTCTTCTTACATTGCATGTTTAATCAGGTTTATGATTTTTTCCCTTTTCCTTGGAAACAATAAAGTTCGGTGGTGACTTCTTAATTTGTGAGTCATGTTCGCCTCTGTTTTAATAAGGGCTATTATATTTCTTGAAAAACATTGGACCCTTCTTTCAAATGATATTAGAACAGGAACTGTTAATTATTTGATCACTGATGTTACAACCAGAGATTCTGTTATGAAAATCCTTAAACCTGTTCCACCTTGCTTCAATTCAAATCCCTCCGCCATCATCTTTTGTTCTTCTACTTCCATTCTTCTGCCAACTTCACAGACTGTTACTTCCACCCTCGCCGTAACACCACTTCAAAACTTCTGTTCACCATACTTACTCTTAATGTTAGCACAACACAACAACAATAGAAACACAACCTGTAACAGCAAAAAATAAAAAACCCTTAACAACCACCTCAAGAACTTACCTGAAAAATTATAGTCATTTATGTAGCAGTAGAAATATTTAAGACTAAGCCATTGGATTGACTTAACTCACACAGATCAAAATAAAAATTTTCACCGTGCTTTATTGTTTCCAAAGGAATGGAAAAAGAGCGAATAACCCAAAAAGAGGGGGAAAGATTCAAGTTAAGGGGGTTGGTTATGCAAAGAGAAGGTATTAGCACCCTAAACATCTACGGTACTCTGTGGGAACCTCTTTGTAAAATTTGTATATTTTGGCTATCAAATGTTGTATAAAAATAGATGGTGGAGGTGAGAAAAGAAGTATTTTTTATGATTTCTTTGCACCCGCCGTGGTTGCGAACCTTTAGTGCCTATGTATCACCTTCCATGCAATAGGGGATCAGGGTACTCGTAGTTCACATTTAAAAATTTTAAAACACAAGTGTGTTGGTTGATTTTAAGAGATAAGACATCATCGTCATTGTCCGTATGGAAAACATACTTACTACCCACAATCATGAGAAAGGAGAATTTACATCATCTCAAAGTGGAGGATATGGCTTGGATTTTAAAATCAACAATGCTTCACTCAACATCCAAGTGGAAAATATCTTACTTCACCATATATTGTAGATGTATAGTTGTTTGCATCACTACAAGGATTGACAAGAGTCCAATATTTTGAGAAAAGTTTTAAAGTAGAAATCCAAAGTGGCAAAATGGTTTGAAATGAGATTGATTGACTTTTAGTCTTATCACAAAAAATTTCAAGGTATTATTAAGTTGATTGAAGTTTATTTATGAAAATGTTTTGAAAATGCATGGACATAAATCCAAGTTGATTATGAAAGTGGTTCAAGTTTTAAAAAAAAACAAGAAGAGTTTTTAAAAGGAGGTAGAACATTTTTGAAGTTAAAAAAGATGGGAGAAGAAGAAGAGACTATCCTAAAGCATAAGGTAAAAGCTAAGGAGAAGAATCATTTAACCAACAAGAAGCCAATACTTGACATTATGAGTCAAGATAGAATTCTCGTTCTTTAGATTTAAACCAAGCAAGCAAAGATACTAGACCTCTTGAGATAACTAAACTTCAAATGTATTAAGTCTTCATAAAAATTGGGATGAGTAACGGTTGTATACAGGTAAATTCCATATTACAAACAAAGTATGTAATCACAATAACCTGCACAAAACAAACAAACAACCCAATGTCTTGAGTTAAACCTCAAGAACTCTAGACAAAATATCAATTAAGGTCACAATGTCTCCAACATAGGCCAAGGTTTCTATTCCTAAGTTCAAGAAGTCCAATACTCCATCATGCCAATGATAGTAACCAAATAGTCCAAGTATCAGTAAAGTTTTTTATGGTTTATGTTGATTATTAAGTATCTTCAAAAAGAAAAGATAAGCTCAAGTGAGAAAAGATGAAAATAGCATGAAATATAAATGCTAAAGTAAATAATACAAAAAGCATAAAAATAAAATCATAAAGTAAAGTCAATTGTTAATAATTAGTGGTTAGTTGGATGACCATCTTGAAACTTGCATTTCGAACTCATTAGAGGATTGGTAGAACCAAAGCCTCTCAACAACAAGTTGCATTTGCTTTTTGTCAAGTATATCATTCATTTAAGAATTCTCAAGGCAACATTTAATGATCAACGATGTTTAAGTGATCCGTGTTGACCAAAATTTATGAAGATTCATTAGAGGATTGGTAGAACCAAAGCCTCTTAACAACAACTTGCATTTGCTTTTTGTCAAGTATATCATCTATTTAAGAATTCTTAAGGCAACATTTAATGATCAACGATGTTTAAGTGATCCGCGTTGACCAAAATTTATGAAGATCCATTAGAGGATTGGTAGAACCAAAGCCTCCGCACAATGAATCTCAAGTTTATTGGATCAAAGGGATCAAATTAACATACTTGGGCTTGCAAATATAGGTTTGGGCCACAAATGATCATTTATTTGAATTGGATAAAATTTAGCGCTATGTTAAGCATTCGTAAGTGGACTTATTTAGAAGTCACACCTATTTTAAGGCCGGTCAATAGCAATCTATGTATTTCATGTTTGGTAACATGTAATACAATAAGAAAGGGGAATAAGATGAAGAGGGAAGGGATTAGAGTTTCAAATATCATCAATATCATTCGTCCATTTTAATGGATCTGGTTTATCAACCTATCAGCACCCAAGACCCAATGATTTTGAATAATTTGCCTCAAGATATGCTCCAAGTTAGCACCACATGATATTTCAAGAATCAAACAAGAATCATGTACAAAAGTTTTCAATTATAAGTATTAATCATAGGTAAAACCCAAAATGAAATCTTAAGTCAAAAATAGTTATAAAATATGAAAATGACTTGAAAAAATATGAAATTAAAAATATAACTTCCTAAAGTCCTATAAAATTCAGAAATAAAATTTGGAGTCCCTAGATTGAGGTGAAAATTTGCTTTAGAAATGCAAACTTGGAAACTAGCAAGTTTAAGCCTTAAACTAGATGGTTTTGGAAAATAATTTTTGAAAAATGTGAAATCACGTTGTAAAATTCCATAAAAATGATTTTTATGGCCTCAACATATTCAAGCACTCCAAACAACTTCATCTCTGATTTTATAGGCATGGGAAGTTAGAACTTTAAATCAATTAATGTGCATCATCAAGCAAAACCCCTAAAAGAGGAAATTAAGTTCACAAATTAATCAATTAGATCCAAAGGCCAAATAAATTTGATGTAAAATAACCTAAATGTTAAGAAAACTCTAAGGATCAGAAAGCATATTTTCTTGGATTTTATCTCAAAAGGAAAAAAGAAATAGAAAATTATTTACATAAACTAACAAAATTAATGCAAATAAAAGATATTATGTCCAAATGATTTTTAAAATGTAACTAAAATTTTTATAAAATTAGAAAAAAAATACTTTCAACTAATAAACTTAGAGAGGAGTCCAAAAATATTTTTAATCGATTTTTTACTTAATAGAAATAGGAAAACAAAATTCAAGATTTAAAAGAAATATTAAAACCCTAATTATTTACATGATTTTATTTAATCAAGAAAAATGATTAAAAAAATGAAATCAAAATCAAAATATGAAAATATATTGAAAAAAGAAGTCTAAAATAATTTTATCATAATTTTTGAAGTGAAGGAGATATTAAAATAAAATTTGAGAAAACAAAAGAAGAATTAATATTCAAAGGCTATTACACATGTTTTTGCAAAAAAAAACTGTAAAAAGAACTGAAGCCATGTATAATTAAAACATGACACATCAACATCCCTACCAAACAACCATGTTGTTCACGTTTTTCAGCTTTGAAACGTCTTTTTCAGATCACCATAACTCACGCATTTCTTGATGAAATCCAAAAATTCCAACACAAAAGTTCAAGATTGAAATTCGTAGAACATGCTAGGATCAAAAAATTCATGAAATGATGCATGGATGATTGAGAAAATCGCGCGTGAAGAATGCTACATGAACACTTTTTTTGATTTACACATTTCAACAAACAGTTTTGAAACTTGATTTTCTCCTTCAATTCTACACCAAATTAAACGATCCAAGAATGAAAATTGATCAGAAAAACGCAAGAATTATGAATATGCTCTTAGATTTTCAAAAAAACTCATGGATTCAAAGAATGATGCAAGGTTGCAATAGGAGAGAGAAATTGGATCTACTACCTTACAATGAGTTTGATGATGTTGGAGTTCAAATAAAGAGCTAGTAATGGAGAGAAGCTTTCTTGAATATGCAGAGATAATAAATGGAGAGAGATGTGAAGAAATTTGAAAAATTATGGAAGTGAGCTTTTGAAAACAATAGAGGAAGCTTGATATTTTAAGAGAGAGAGGGAATTTTGTGTCAGAGAGGGAGAGAATAGTTTGCTATTGACTTGTAATCTTCCCACCCCAACCCCTTCAATTGTTGAATGTATGGCTTTACATAGAGTGCGGAAAGAGAGAGTGAGAAAAAAGAAAAATGAGGGAGTGAGTGAGGTGTTGTGTTTTGTATTGCTTTAGGGTGCAAATCACGTGCTTTTGATTGAGTGAGAAGTGTTTGAGTGTGAGCTGGCAAGTTGGACCTTGATTGCACAAAATAAAACCCATGCATTCCCATGCAAGTATGATATTTCATGAACACTTCTTTGCTCCCTTATACCTCTCTCCATAATGCATGAAATGTGACAAACTTTGAATCAAAAATGTAGAGGACACTTCATACTCCAACTTTCATGTTCAAATTTTTTCAAAATGAAGCTTGAATCAAAGAGATTTTTGGCCATGAACACGTACTTACAAACTGTTTGAAAAAATGCCTTGCTTGGCTGGGCTTGCTGCGCGTGTGACCTACCTTGCTGGGCAAAAAATTCAGCATGCGTGGTGCCTACTTCTCACAATTATATCTCAAAATGTAGGAAGAATTTAGAGAAACTTTCTGAAGCAAAGTTGTTCCTCACATTTAGGGCTTCAACTTTAATGTTGGACATTTTTCAAAATAATGAATATTTCACATAGAAAAGTGATGATGAATGCAAGCCCACAACATGTTTGATGAAATGACTGCCTAGCGCGCGTGCCTTGCCTTGTGCTGGGCAAAAATTCAGTTTTCAGCTCAAAATCCTAATCATCATATCTTTCTCTACACTTAACCATTCAAGATGATTCTTGAATGAAAAATGAAGATAAAACTTCAATCTAAAACTTTAATGTTTCCAACTTTTTGATTTCAGTCCAAATGGTCATTCAAAAATGGACATGAAGAAGTCTAATTTTTGCATTTTTAACCAAAATTTCACTAAGTGTCAAAATCTTCCAAGCTTCATAACTTTTTTCCTTTCATTTTTTGGACTTGTAGCCACTCCTACAAGGTTGGAGAATTTTTCATCCTCTTTCTAGGCATATAAAGTTTGCATATTTTCAATAAAAACTTAGAAAGTTGTAACCAGTCAAAATTCAGCCCTAAGGATACTTAGAAAATTTTCAAAACTTCAAATAACTTCCATGACAAGTTATCTCCAATTCACACTTCCTCTTGATATTTTTGCACTATTGACCATGAAATATGAGAATAGGGATATTGAATTGATGGTTTACCAAAAGTCCACTTGGTCAACAACTGATTTTGACTGTTTTATGACAAAATGACCATTTTACCCTTTTTCATCAATTAAGTCCTTTCAAGCCAAAGTTGATGATCAAACTTCCAATGACAGATGCTCATGACTATATAAAGAATTATTGGATCAAGAATTGCCCAAAAATCCAGAGATCTCCTGATTAAACTCCAAACCCCAGTTTTAACCCCTACAAGTATCCTTTTGGTGTTACCATCACCTTATCAAGTGTCTACTTGTTAGATATGGTAATGGTCCAGTTCTTCCATGGCACAATTTTCTCGGGTTAAGTGTCTACTACCCTTCTTGGTCCATTCCAATGTCTATTGGTGTACCTTTCGAGTCCAGTTTTACCCTAGTATTCCTTTTGATGTTAGTATCCACTAGTTTCTCTTAGGTCGAGTGTCTACTCGTTACATGTGCGTGATACTCGGTTTTATCCTGGTCCTCATCTTAGGAATAGTCCCTACCACTAGTTTTCTTGGGCCGAGTCTTTACTCGTTGTATGTCTCTTACACCCCTTGGATTATTTAAGTATCTAATGTTTATCCTCAGTTGAGACCAGCATGTGTCTTTTTGAAATACATGCAATTTTTAGTCACCTTGATATAGGACCCAATATCTATTATTGTCCAATTAAGTTCTTCTTCAGAGTCTAGTTTCTACTAATTCCTCTTAGGTCGAATGTCTATTCGTTACCTTCTCCGCACACCAGTTTCTACCTGGCGCATTCTAAATAGTACTTCCTAAAGGCCGAGTCTCTACTCGTTACCTTTCCTTGATCCCACCAGCGTTCAACTAGCGTGCAAATGGTTTTGGTTTAGTGTCTACTATCCTTTGTTGATCAAGACCAGTTTATTCTGGTATTACCCATTCGGATACAATTTTAATTTGTGTCTTTAGAGTCTGGTATCTACTAGTCCTCTCGGGTTGAGTCTCTTTTCATTATTCTTGAATGTGATCCAGTTCCATCCTGGCACATTCTCTTGGAGTCTAGTATCCACTATTCCTCTTGGGTTAAGTTTAATTTCTATTATCTTACCCTGTCAGCTCCAATTTCTATAAGTGTATCTTTCGAGTCGAGTTTCTATTGACACTCCTTGTTAAAGTCTAGCATCCCCTAGTCTTCCCCTCATTTGCTCTCATGTTACCTACAAATCTAATCCAGTTTGTTTCGCACCATAATTACAAAAAATACAAAAATATAATCACTTGTGTTTCTGCACCTTTACTTTATCCAGGGCACAAATTTTATGGTTCATTTGGTATTCAATTATCTTGCACCTTAAACGTTCGAAGGCTGTCGGTTTTTCTCACTTATCAAGTTTAAGATGATTGAATATGGGTAGATGTTGCACCCCAAAATTTTCCCTCTTATTTTTACCTTTTATGACGTATGTTTCATTATCATATGCATACATATATATCATTGGTTATATGGTCAAGAGATCAAGGCACTTATCTTTTAAGCTTCGCCAAGCTACAAAAGACAGTTGTTTCGTCAATCAATGCAGTGAAGCATGAACTCAGGGTTTCTAAATTAAAATGCACCCAAAATCCTTCCCCGGGCTATTTAATCAGTGATTAATCAAGTCCTCATCGTGTCAAGTTCCCATGTGTTCCATCATGCCTCGAATTGCAAAGAAAATAAAGCGTTTCAGTCGATTCAAAATAATTTGGGCCAAAAATCAGCATTTTAAAGTGTGACTTCAAAAATTCATAACTTTTGATTGGAAAAATATTTTTAGTGGTTCTTTTGGAATTAGACTCTCCTTGACATCCTCTTCATTTCATATGTTCAGGTTAAGAGCCAATTATCTACAGAAGATCTCCGAAAATGCAAAGAACGTTGAAAATTATGCGATGAAGTGGATTTCCAGTCAACTGTTTCTCGATATTGCAAAAATCATAACTTTCTCAATTTTCATTGTTTCGGTATGATTCTTACGGCACGATGTCAAAAAATTTGTCATCTAAAATTTTTCTTCAATAGTCGAGTTCGAATTATGCTCCGAAAGTTATAATTTATGGCTCGCTTCTCAAATCTAACATGAAAATATGATGAAAAAGCCACACAACCAAAAAAAGAGGTAAATGTGACTCTAAAAACTAGTTTTTCTAATTCCAAATCTCAAACATGACTTAAGCCTCTCTCTATATAAGGACCACCAACTCTCATTTTATTCACACACTCAAAGTTAGAGAGCTTAAATAGATCTAAAAGAAATTGATCCTTAAGTTTTTCTCTTTGAATTTCTTGAGTTTCCTTGAGATATCGTTAATGCTTTACCTTATTTGGAGTTCATTGAGGAGCATCAAGTGAATTTTAGTGGGTTTATTAAGCTATAAAGAGCTCAAGGTGCAGTGGACATATTCCACTTGGTAAACTTCTCCTCACTTCATCTCTCTCGTTCTAGGGTTTTAATGCTTAGAAACATGTTCATGCATCTTTAGCTGGCCCATACAATAGGCATGAAGTGGTTTTACTTGACATTTTTACCTTATTTTGATGTTTGAAATATGTGTGCAAAGCTTGAATTTGTGACCTTGTTGTTTATTTTTCTCCATGATTCTTTGATCATTTTTAAATTATATTGATGCTATGATGTTCCTTGCATTTATTTCTACAACTTTGGTTCAAAAATATTTTGATTTGATTATGATGATGTGAAGTTGATTGCATTAATAAAAATCAGGAAAAGCTGGTACAGCCACGAGGGGTCCCCCCCCCCCCCCCCCCCCTTGCATGGAAAGTTTTTTTGTCTTATTCCAAGGATTGTTTACAGCGCTTTTTTGCAATAACAACTATTATATGTTTATTTCAATTTCAATTTTCTCCTTATTTCAATTAATTTCTTCATTTTTGTTTTAAAATTTTTAATGACACAAAATTCTACAAAAAGAATTTTAAGTCTCTTTTGGGTCTATTTTCGGAAAATAATTTTTATTTTGTCATTTTTATTTTTATTGTTAATTAATTAATTCATGTAATTAAATAGGTATTTTCTTCACTAGTTTAATGTTTTAATTTTATTTTCCATTTTCGATTAACCTAAAAATTGAAGAAAAAAATATGTTCTGAGTTCCTTATGATCTTAAGTTGATCTTAGATTTTTTTACTATTTTTATCATTTAATCTCCTTTGATTTTTAAAAATTTGAGAAGTATAAATGCTATTTTGATAGTTTCACTTACTTTTGCTAGAAGTTTGATTTAATTATCTTATTCCCTCAACTTCTTAAAATCAAAATCTAAATGTTTAGGGTTCTTTAATGTGCTAGGTTCATGAAACCTTTTTTTGTTAATTTTCCCCTTTTATTTTCTATTTTTCACATATTATTTGGTTTAGGGTCTCTAGTTTGGGGTTTTCTCAACTAGTTTGGACATTTGAATTTCATTCTCACTCTTCCTTCCAAATTCAAAAACCATAAATATTTGATTCTTACTTCTATAAGTTCCGACGAGCTTAGAATAATTTTGTTTGATTTTTAAAGGTCTTGTTCCTATTTTTGTTGAATCAAATTGTGAATGTGTGTTTTTGTGTTTTGTAACTTAAGATACAAGGTATGCACTTGTGCAATGTATAAGAAACTAAGTTCCTTATTATTTCTACCATTCTTATTACATGTTTAGAGTCTTAATTTCATGTCTATGAACCATTTAAATGCTTTAACATTTTATCTTTTGCTTAAAAGATTATTTTTCCATCATTTGTGATCATAGTTTAGGAAGATGTTCTTGTAAACTTCCACTTAGGTACCATTAATTAAAAATGGTTGAATTCTCTTTCTAAATACTTATGATGTCATGACTTATAACCTATAATAACTTTTCTCCTTTGATTCCTTGATTAACACTCACTTGTTAATTCATCATGATGACAAATTAGGAGCCATACTTGTTTCAATTGCACCTAGTCTTAGGCTTGTGGTTTGGTGAAACTCTTAGGGGCTTGGGATCCATTGTGTATGCTTGGTCATTGATCATATGCTTCTCTTCTCATCTTAAATTCATCATGCTTCTATGATCCTTTGGTTAAGCACTTACATGCTAACCAACATGGTGACACATTAGAATCCACATTTGCTTTCTTACTTGTCTTTTGAGCATCACTGTTTAGTATTTGCTTTATGAGATTTTGAGCTATGTCCCATGAATATATCTTGATGTTGGATAATGTCTATAACCTCTAATAACATTAACTTTGACCTATTTAGATCATAATTCTTGTGTGCATTTAGGTACTACACTTTGCCAATTCATCATGACCTTTGAGTATGTTATATTGTTGACTTCTCTTAAAGTTTTAAGTTTATGATTGATACCTTATGAGGGATTAACAAATACCCTATGACATATAAGGTATCACTTTACTTTTACTTGGTCTTTGTAATACAGTGGGAGAACAGACTTGGGTATTTTTGCATTTGATTGCAATTGTAGCAGATAACAAGAGTCACCACCGACTTTTCTTTTATCCAACAAAGAAAAGGGTGAAAAGAACAGGAAAGACCTTTAGAGATGTTTTCTTGAGTTTGGGGGGTAGGTTATAAAAATGGGAGGTATTATCACCCTTTTCATTCGTAGTTATCTATGGGCTCTTAGTTGCTTGCTAGATCACTTGCTTTGTTTGAAAATGTGCTTATGGTGTGGGTTTGAAAATATTTTGAAAACGTCTTTGTAATAATTCTCGTCTCTATAAGAATGCGTACAAAGTGTTGGTTTTGAAAATAGTTCAAATAGATGTTTGTGGAAGATGTTTTTGGAAGTGATTTTAAAAAGTGTCTTTGTAATGATTCTCGTCTCTATAAGAATGCGTAAAAAGTGTTTTCACTTTTAAAAATGCTTCAATTGAAAGTGTTTGTATGAAAATGGTTATTTAGTTGTGAGCAAGCAAGCAACTATGAGCATCCTACCTACTCAAAAGGTCTTTATTCTTTTCCTCCTCCTTTAGATGTTGCTATCTTACCATTGATTGATAAGAAGCCCCATCATTGGATGTGAAGTGACTGGCGTGGGTCGTTTGTATAGTCATAAAAGGTAACCTATGAGACGTTTTAGCAATTTCGTATAGGGACTAGATCGTTTACCAAAGGCAACATCAACGGACATCGAGGGACTACGATCTTTTATCGAGGGTCTTTACTAAAACGTCCATATTCGAGGGACATGACTATTTTTCGAGGCAACAAGTGAGATTACCTAGAGGTGCATGTGTTAAAAGTGTATTTGATTGCATGCATTTTGTCTTCGAGATTAGGTTTTGCTAACGGTTGATTTTATCTTACCATACACACTCTATCTTACTAGCAATTATATGAAAAGCCATAAACTTGCGGAAATTAAAATCCTAAGATATTACATCATTAGGGGGATGGGGATACAATTTGTAAATGGGGATGAAATAAGTATCTAATTATTACAACCATATCGAATAAGTGAACAATAATGAAGAATATATATATATATATATATATATATATATATATATATATATATATATATATATATATATATATATATATATATATATATATATATATATATATATATATATATATATATATATATATATATATATATATATATAATGCAAAAACAGTGTAAAATGAAGGAAAAATTGCATTTTGAACTATTACGTGTCGACACATGCTGTTATGCATCGACACATAACTTTTACTTGCCCCTGCCAAACCAAATCAACTCAGTATGAGTCGACACATAATGGGATGTGTCGACTCATTTCCTGCTTGTTTCGATACATACGTGTTTTATGTCGACACATGCAACTTCCATCCTTCTGTTTGGGACTTGGATAGCAGTATGAGTCGATGTATAAGGCCATGTGTCGACTCATACTCTATTTTGTCACTAGGACGAGTTGACCCATATGGGTATGTGTCGACTCATGCTACAATTTTTTGCCTCTATCACCATTCTTTTGCATGTATCAGTCAGTTTTCAATGTATAAATGATAAAAATGAACAGCAAGTAAATGATTAACTTCAAGAGTAGTGATTACTACATCCTTTCTTCAGAAATAAACCAACAAAAATTATGTATGGAAGATGCAAGGTTAAAATGACTTACCTTGAAACAACACTTTAGGTTTTGAGTCTGAATACCCTTCAAGAGGTTGTGTGGACCTTAATGAAACTTCAGAAAGCTACTAAACCTCTCTTTGTGTTGAAGGTTGCTGAACCAACTCCAAACAATTAAGTTTGTGTAGTACTGTCTTTTGTTTAGAAGTTGAGAATAAGGGCACTACAGAAACTGTTCTTGTGCTTGAACAATATCTATGTGATGTGAAGTGTTTAGAAGGTTTGTGGGAGAGTTTACAAGGTTGTACAATAATGGGTTGAGGATTTTTTTGTTCTGTGGGTGAAAGCAGAGTTGAAGATGAGCAGAATTTTATGAAAATGAGTTGTGTTTTACAAAAGTTCTATTTTTCTCTTCTCTCTTTTTCTCTCCAAAAAATCCTCTCTATGTCTTATGAAACAATACCTTTTGTATATCCTTGACTGAGGTTTACGAGGGAAGCAAAATAAGTTATTTTGAACTGTTTTTTCCTACTGCTTTGATGCCTTTTCCACACAATTTTCTTTTGCCATTTTGGTGCAAATTTGTGGTTGTTATGATGCAGGTTAGAGAAGACTGCATAGAGCAGTTTTTGACTGGTTTTTTGGACATATTTTGGACTATATAGGACAGCATATACAGGTTTTTGTGATAGATTTGTGGTTCAGCATAGCACATGTTTTTTTATAGGACAATAATGGAGAAATGGAACAGGGTTTTGGAGTGTTGTTGCAATGTATAGAAGTAGCACATCATACTTTGTTCAGCAATAACATGGACAACATAGTTTGCAGCATGAAACAAGTTTGGTTTGTGGAGCAATTTGTGCAAATTGTATCAAAGACAAAGTATTGTGGCAAGGTTTTGAGTCAAAGGAAAAAGTCCAAACAATACAAAGTTTAGGATTTGTAAACTTGCAAAAATGCCATTTTATAATAACTTGAATTATTTGTAACATCTTGAACTATTTTGAATTGTAGTGACAAGATGTCATGAAGCAATGAATTTAACTTAGAAAAATTTCCAAGTCTTGCAAAAGTTGGATTTTTCGACTTTTTTTATTTTTGATGATCAAATTTTGTATTTTCGATGTCTTGATAAAATATGATTTTTGGGACTCAACTTTGGTCAAAAAGTCAAATTTGACTTTTTAGTGTACAATGGACTTTTCCCATCAGTTGACCGAATTTTGTCTATCAATCCACTGATCTCAGGAGATGAATTGAAATGTGAAATTAGGTCAATATGACGCGCTCAGATCCTTGAGATCATGCTTCTAACCAATAAGCTAGGTATTAGGTCAAAAATCAAAGTTCGGTCATTTTCAGTCAAAACTCTAATTTTGCTCATTTTTCCCTATTGATAATTTGAATGAATTTCTTGGAAAATTATGATCCAAGACTTGGAACTTGACAAAAATAATCCTGAGGGTCCATAATGATCCATGAAAGTCATTTGAAATATTAGAAATCCAACTGGCTTTGTACAAACTCAAACCTTAATTTGAGGTATCAATGTTGAGGAGATTATTTGACCTAGTCGATACTTGCGCAAACTTGAGGCATTGAAGATCTTTGTAGGAAATATCTTGAGAAATGAGAGGGAAAATTTTGGGGTACAACAGCTGCCCCTGTTCAATCTTCTTAAACTTGAAGAGTTATATTGGTGAGTCTGCCATTCGTAGCTTGAAGGTAGAAGATGATTGAACACTAGAGTGCCCAGAAATTTGCACTTGATGATGTAGTGGTGGATTGTGTCAGGAACGGGCTTAAAGATGTCGTTTTGAGAGGTGATGGAGAGTTTCCGGAGATGGGCTTACAGATTTCATCCAAAGGTGATTGTTGACAAAAAATAGACTAAGTCTAAGCTTGACTTCAACTGGAAAAGAATCAGAATAAATCTTTGATTGATCTAAACTGAACTAGAAGAAGTGTCTACCCGAACAGAATCAGGATAAACCGTTGTTCGATTTAAACTGAACCAGTTGAGGTCTTGAATAATCTTTAACTAGAAAAGAATCAGAATAAATCTTTGGAGCGATTTAACTAAACCACATAAAGTGTCTACCGGAACGGAATAAGGATAAACCATTGATCAATTTAAACTGAACCAGCAGAGGTCTTGAATAATCTTTAACTGGAAAACAATCAGAATAAATATTTGGAGTGATTTAATTGAACCAGAGAAAGTGTCTACCAGAATGGAATCAGGATAAACCATTGATCAATTTATATTGAACCAGCAAAGGTCTTGAATAATCTTTAACTGGAAAAGAATCAGAATATATCTTTGGAGCGATTTAACTGAACTAGAGAAAGTGTCCACAGGAACGGAATCAAGATAAATTATTGGCCGATTTAAAATGAACCAGCAGAGGTCTTAAATAATCTTTAACTGGAAAAGAATCAGAATAAATCTTTGGAGCAATTTAACTGAACCAGAGAAAGTGTCTACTGGAATGGAATCAGGATAAACCATTGATCTATTTAAACTGAACCACCAAAGTTCTTGAATAATCTTTAATTGGAAAAGAATCAAAATAAATCTTTAGGACGATTTAACTGAACCAGAGAAAGTTTCTACTATAACGGAATCAGGATAAACCATTGATCAATTTAAACTGAACCAGCAGTGTTCTGAATAATGTTTAACTGGAAAAGAATCAGAATAAATATTTGGAGCGATTTAACTGAACCAGAGAAAGTGTGTACTGGAATAGAATCAAGAAAAACCATTGATCGATTTAAACTGAACCAGCAGAGGTCTTGAATAATCTTTAACTGGAAAAGAATCAGAATAAATCTTTGGAGCGATTTAACTGAACCAGGGAAAGTGTCTAATGGAATGGAATCTGGATAAACCATTGATCGATTTAAACTGAACCAACAGAGTTCTTGAATAATCTTTAACTGGAAATGAATCAGAATAAATCTTTGGAACGATTTAACTGAACCAGAGAAAGTGTCTTAAGGAAGTGTTTGTCATGTAAATAATTCACCCCGTCCGGTTTCAAGAATTGATCTACAATTAATTTGTTCACAGATAGTTATCATGTCTTGTTTCAGTTATTAATCTGGAACTTGCTTTGGTTGGTCGTTGAGATAGTTTCCCTGGCTAGGAATTAATCTCTTACCTCTTTGAAAATTGTTGATAATAGATATCTAATTATTGATCTTTCCTGAAAAGGTAAAGAGTTAGCTGCATGCAATGTCACGATGTATGAAATGCATAGTGTAATGATGTTCTCCAAATAAATGAGATTGGGTTGTATGCATTTATCATGTATGTAATATGATGCATGAATGTGAAGTATTTGTTGAAATGTAATTTTGTCTTGGAAAATAAATCCTTGACAAATGCTGGGGAGCCTTATGAAATTAAATCCCAGACTGCTGTTTGGAATGAAGAGTATGTGTATCTTTGAAATTAGTTTAGAATGTTTCTGCTGGGGATTCCCGTTTTGTTGTTTGAGGAGAACTCCACTGGGGAATATTGACTTTGTTTGAGGTAAAACTCTGTGGAGAGTATTGATTTCCACTTGGGGAAAAGAGTTCAGGAGTTTCAGTTGTCCGTTTCTCTACTGGGGAGTTATCTCTTGATGGAAGAGAAAGGAAATTAACCACTTATTGGGGATGAAGAAGTTAACTGTTATCTGGTTGTCTTCCAAGCTTTACGGAAACTCACTTGGGATTGTATACAAGTCTACTGGGTAAGAGGGGTTGTGTTCCCTTGATTTTTAGTAGTCAAAGAGGTAAACTCAAGCTGGGGAATCTGTAGTTTGTTAGTGAAATAAACCCTATTGCCAATCTGCTGGAGAAGCGTTTTATTTTGGCAGGACTCCTCAAGGATTCTTGGGATTAACTCAGTTGGGGAGAGGTTTTTCAGAGATTTTAAACTCTGACTGGGGATTGTCTGGATCCAACCTTGTGAGGAGATCCATGAATTTGGCCTTGAGGGGTTTGTACCCTTATTCATGAAGATTATTTTGTTGGGATAACCTTATAAAGATGACTTGACTGAGGATCACCCTATGAAAAGGACTTTGTGGGAATTTGTCACTTCCCCTAGTAGTAAAGGTTGAATTACTGCCAGGAAATGTTTGCTTGGCCATATGTAACCCTTTGTTGGAGTTCATATTCAATTACCCAAGTGATTCAAATACAGACATGCCCCTGGTTATTCAGCACTTCTTGAGAGATTTCTTGGAATCTTGACTTGACTTCCCCAGATAAGTTGGACAGTGACATGTCATGCCCCCTTGATTATGGGAGAGTTTGTCATTGGAAGTGTCTTCTAATTGAAGTGATTATGTTCATTTAAAGAGTTTTTGTTCAACGGATAATCGTCATGCAAATTTCTCTGTTGTCAAACAAATAGCTATATGCAAACAACGGTATTTAAAATAATGCAAATTTTATGTTTTGTCTTGAAGTTTTGGAAATGCATTTTTTTAGCAGATAAGAGAATTTTGTAAGAATGTGAATTCAACTCAGAATTTAGAGTAAGCCTTATAGGAGTCAGGATACCTTTTGTAACAGTATGCTTTTGAACTAACTCGTGCTTCAATTAGGACTTTTAAGGGGTTGTAGCATAGTCTGGTTCATGGTTTAAGAAACAAAGGATAAGGCTCAAAGTTTATTTATACCCTCTCGTTCTTCGTGATGTTCTTCAGTCCTAAACTCAGTTAAGTGTGTGTTTGAACTCCAATTGAGTCTGAAATGATGTTTTGGTGATGGTTTATAAACTTGGAAGTTTATTTGTGAAGGCAGTCATTTTTGCAACATTTTTCATGTTGTCGAGGATTTGTAGTGACCTCTTTTTAATTTATTATCCCTGATTTTCGCCTGACTGTTCTTGTCTTGAGATTACAATCAGCGGGATGCCCCAGTTTTTCTTAAGTCCCTTTCGTAGGTTTTGACTTAGTGGGCTTTTTCTTTTGAGAAATAACGACTGCCTATTTGGTAGGGAAAGCTTGCGACTGATGCACACTTGAATTAACTGAGAGAACTACTATGTCCCAGGTTTTGATTAGAGGTTTCAATTTGTGTGAAAAAGAAAACTCCTACTTCTTTGGTTCAAAGGGGTTGACTAGGGATTATCTTCCTTATAACTCCAGTGTTTAGGGATTAAAAGAACGCATGTACATCGTCAGCAACGTTTGTCCAAAAGCATATTGTATGAGATTATGGCATTATTTTTCTCATCCTCCCTCTAATGGTTTCCAACTTTTGAAACAAGAGTTGAATATCATAAAGGGAGTAAAATCAAAGTTTAAATAGAGTGAAAATGAATGGATCAATTCAAGACAAACCTATGCAAAGCATTAGTGAAACAAAGTTTAACATTAATTGATAAGTGTTCGAACAAGCAAAAGAGATTACAATTGAAAATTCAAAATGAACTAGACGTTCTCAATGATTTGGCATGGCAGCAGTGATCACGTTGGGAGTCTCCAGAGGATCGAACTCAATCTCCTTGGCGTCGATCATGTCTTGAATCTTATTCTTCAGAGCCTAACAACTATTCGTGTCGTGTCCAGGACTATCAGAATGGTATGCAC
This sequence comes from Vicia faba, assembly GCA_948472305.1. Classification (NCBI taxonomy): domain Eukaryota; kingdom Viridiplantae; phylum Streptophyta; class Magnoliopsida; order Fabales; family Fabaceae; genus Vicia; species Vicia faba. The sequence continues at coordinate 258,771,887 of OX451741.1, forward strand.
ACCTTTCATTAGGATGATAATTAGGAGCAGAAGTGTTGGGATTCCGGAGAGGAGCCTTTAACGTAATCAGCTATGCTTTCAACATGTGTTGTAATGCTTGAGCCAGTGACATGTTGATCTTGGTGAATTGTCTTTTAGGCGCGACCTCCTTATGCTAATTTCCCTGTTGACATTGTTGCATCGATGCAGGATTAGAGATCAGGATTACCCCCACGTGTGGATCATGGTTATTCTAGTTATGACCTTTTTGACCGTATGCAACATCAGACTCTTTCTTCCCATTGAATGGTTGTTTCCCTTCACTTGAAGATGCACCCCTTTGGATTTTACCACTCTTAATGCTAGCCTCTACTCTTTCGCATGTCAGTATTAACTCGGTGAACCCGGCCGATGAGCTTCCGATTAGGTGATTGAAGAAAGGTCCTGTCAAAGTTCTCATGAAGATATCAATCAACTCCATGTCAGTTAATGGGGGCTGCACCCTGCCATCTAGGTCTCTCCATTTTTGGGCATATTCTTTGAATCCCTCGTTGGAACCCATGGTTATATTCTGCAACTGCACGCGAGTTGGTGCAACATCAATGTTGTATTGGTATTGCTTATAGAAAGCAACATCTAGATCCTCCCAGGTGTGTATGCGAGAACCTTTCAATTGATAGAACCATTCAAGTTGGGTCCCAGATAGACTCTCTTAGAAGAAATGGACCTAGAGTTTCTGATCAGTAGTGTATGGTTGAATCTTGCGGACATAAGATCTCAGGTGCATCTTAGGGCAAAAGATCCCATCATACTTGGAAAAAGCATGAATCTTGAATTACGGTGGGATAACCACTCCAGAAACCAATCCCATTTCTTCAAAGTCCAGACCAGGTACTCTATAGATTTCCATGGTGTTGAGACGGTCCTCCAGCTATTTGTATTTGTCGTCCGCAGCAGGATACTGTTCTTCAGCGTAGTCTGCCTCTTCTTCGTTAGACCCCAGACCGTGGTCCCCTTCTTTTGTCTGATTGTCTCCCTCGTTTGATGGAGTTGTGAATTCTAGAGCTCGCTCTGCTGGTCCTCTGAACCTCCTTCCCAAGTTTAAGACACCCACTGATTTTTTTGTCTTTTTCTTCTTGTCTTTGAGAAGGAGAGTCTTCAGGTCCTCTTGCCCTTTAGCCAAAGTCAGAAACATCTGTTGGAATTGAGCATTTTATGCTTGAATACCATTTACTGTCTGTTCAATATCCATCTCACTAAAATAAACAGTAGAAAGATAAGGAAACCTGTTGTGAAAAACCTGTTTGTGTTATGATGAATGAAAATTCATATGAAAATGATTTCAAGGAAAATAGGAGATTTAGATTTGATTAGACAAAAAGAAACACACATTGTATTAATAAATCCAAATTGATTACAATATGCCTCTTGGGCTTACAATCGATGAAATAAACACAAAATAAACTCCTAAGATAAAAAGGTCGAGCGCATCCTTTTTGGCGCGATGTAGGCGTTCAAACTTCGCTCTTCATGAAGCTGTCTTGTAAGCTCCAAAACTTTCTTTTCACTTGCGTGGAACTGGGCTTCGAAGGTGTCTCGCTCTTCCTTTATCTAAATCCAATCCTTTTTCAAATCTTGAATAGAGGTAGGCATGTTAGGATAAAGGACAGCATGCGGAATATCCCCTTCAGCAACAGGCTCCATGATGATAGGTAGAATGGAGAGGTAAGGAATTACGAGACTCTGAGCACGAGTTCGTACCCACTTAAGGTAAGGCTCAAGGGGAATATAATTTTTGTGTCCCAATGTCTTACTATCCATCTTGTTTACCATTCTCCAAGCTCGTATAAACCTTTGACGATAGCTTTGGTCATTGCTCTCGTAGTCGAATACCACACTTTGGATGAGCACATCACAGGGACCATCTCTTCGCGCATACCCAAACTATCATAAAGCCAAGCAAGTGTTGTAAGTAATACCTCCCATAATGCCAAGAAAAGGGACACTAGGGAATTCCCTACAACAGTCGATGATAGTAATACCATCCAAGGATCTAGAACACCAGTGAATATCCAAATGTATGAGTGACATCAACCTATTAGACCATCTTAAACCTTGCTTATTCTTCACAACAGATCGGGGCAGGTGCAAAACAAACCACCTAGCCAATAAAGGAGTGCAACACATGAGGGTCCCCCTTCTCTTCAAGGTGTGAGAGTGAAGATAATGCAAGATGTCTCCCAGCAAAGTAGGCACCGGATTGCGAGATATAAAATTTTTACTGTGTTCACATCTATAAGTTGGTTAGGATTAGGAAATAGTACCATCCCATAGATGAGAAGAGCCAAGACTTCTTCAAAGGCTTGTAAATCCAGAGTATTCCAACAATCTTGAACCTTTTCCAACAAGAACTTGGCTAGAAACCCTTTGACACCACTTCTGGTTTCCCAGTTAGCCATGACGTCGGATTGTTGCAAATGTAAAGCTCGAGAAATCTCCTCAGGGCCCAGGTCTCTTTCAATATCGTTGAAAGGTAATTGATCGAGAATAGGAATTCCCAAGAGTTGAGAGAATTCTTCCATGGTAGGCACAAGTTGGTAATCAGGGAAGGTAAAGAAATGGTGTAAAGAGTCGAAGAACTGGAAAAGCACTTTCATCATGTCTTCATTAAAGCTTGAGGTAACCAGATTGAGAAGTCGTCCATGTCTTTTTGTGAACAGAGAATTCTCAGGAATCCTTGATGCTAATTCTTTGAGTTGAAAAGGCACACGTACGAGGTTTACTTGGATCGTATTCTTGCAAGTGGGAGTCATGTCCTACAAAACAGAACAAAGATAAATCTCAAAATCCTTGAAATGGTTAGTGTAAAATGCTATGGTATGATGTCATGATGTTATGTACAAGTATATACACAAGCAAATCAAACAAGTCCTTAGTGTAAAACCCTCTTGAAGTTTAGTTGGTTCAACATGTCCTAGAAAGTAAACGGGTTTTAGGGGATCTCAATATCACTGTTCTTTCTTCATCGAGCATAGTTTCAGCACAAGCCTCTTTATTGACGACCGAAATATCCCAAAAGTCTGACCTCAATGAGCGTAGTATCGAGTATCAACCAACTTCGGACTGCACCAAAGCCGGATATCTCACTACTTCCTAATGGACAAGTTTTTCAATTAAGGTTTTAAGGTCAGTTATTGCTTCATGACACCACACAGCGGCCCTGTATTCTCCTTGACTACTCAAGGGCTATCGATACCAACAAATGTGTCACACTAACGTAGCTATCGCTTCAACCATGTTGGTATACCCCACACAGTTTCCACAATATATTACTACTTGTCTAAAAGGTGCCCCAGATCCGGGTAGAGGATCAAAACAAACCTAAATAATGAACCATAATATAAAGCAAGCAAGTCAAACAAAGAAAGCAAGTAAAGGTGATCTAGCCCCAAGGTAACCCCAATTTTAAGTAAGTCCCCAGCAGAGTCGCCAATTCTGTAATACGGTGGGAGAACTGACTTGGATATTTTTCAGTTTGATCGTAATTGTTACGGATAGAAAGAGTCGCCACCGACTTTTCTTTTATCCAACAAAGGAAAGGGTGAAAAGAATAGGAAAGACCTTTAGAGATGTTTTCTTGAGTTCAGGGGGTAGGTTATGAAAAGGGAAGGTATTAGCACTCTTTTCATCCGTAATGATTCTCGTCTCTATAAGAATGCGTACAAAATGTTTTGACTTTTGAAAATGCTTTAATTGAAAGTGTTGGTGTGAAAATGGTTTTTTAGTGGTGAGAAAGCAAGTAAATATGAGCATCCTACCTACTCAAAAGGTCTTTGTTCTTTTCCTCCTCCTTTAGATGTTGCTATCTTACCATTGATTGATAAGAAGCCCCATCGTTGGATGTGAAGAGATGGGCGTGAGTCATTTGGATAGTCATAGAAGGCAACCTATGAGATGTTTTAGAAATTTCGTATAGGTAATAGATTGTTTACCGAAGGCAACATCGAGGGACGTCGAGGGACTACTATCTTTTATCGAGCGTCATTGCTAAAACGCCCATATTCGAGGAACATGACTATTTTCTGAGGAAACAAGTGAGATTACCTAGAGGTGCATGTGTGAAAAGTGTATTTGATTGCATGCGTTTTGTCTTCGAGATTAGGTTTTGCTAATGGTTGATTTTATCTTACCATACACACCCTATCTTATTAGCAATTATATGAAAAATGGTAAACTTGCAGAAATTAAAATCCTAAGATATTACATCATTAGGGGGATGGGGATACAATTTGCAAATGGGGATGAAATAGGTGTTTAATTATTACAACCATATCGAATAAGTGGACGGTAATGAAGAATATATATATATATATATATATATATATATATATATATATATATATATATATATATATATATATATATATATATATATATATATATATATATATATATATATATATATATATATATATATATATATATATATATATATATATATATATATATATATATATATATATATATATATATATATATATATATATATATACACACACAAAAACAATGTAAAAAGAAGGAAAAACTGTATTTTGAACTATTATGTGTCGACACATGCTGTTATGCATCGACACATAACTTTTACTTGCCCCTGCCAAACCAAATCAACTCAGTATGAGTCGATGCATAATGGGATGTGTCGACTCATTTCCTGCTTGTGTCGACACATACACATTTTCTGTCGACTCATGCACCTTTCATCCTTCTGATTTGGGACCTGGATAGCAGTATCAGTCAATGCATAAGGCCATGTGTCGACTCATACTCTGTTTTGTCACTAGGATGAGTCAACCCATGTGGGTATGTGTTGACTCATGCTGCAATTTTCCTCTATCACCATTCTTTTGCATGTATCAGTCAGTTTTCAACGTATAAATGATAAAAACAAATAGCAAGTAAATGATTAACTTCAAGAGTAGTGATTACTACATCCTATCTTCAGAAATAAACCAACAAAAATGATGTATGGAAGATGCAAGGTCAAGATGACTTACCTTGAAACTACACTTTAGGTTTTGAGTCTGAATACCCTTCAAGATGTTGTGTGGACCTTAATAAAACTCCAGAAAGCTGCTAAACCTCCCTTTGTGTTGAAGGTTGCTGAACCAACTCCAAATAGTTAAGTTTGTGTAGTATTGTCTTTTGTTTAGAAGTTGAGAATAACGGCACTACAGAAACTGTTCTTGTGCTTGAACAATATCTATGTGATGTGAAGTGTTTAGAAGGTTTGTGGGAGAGTTTACAAGGTTGTATAATAATGGGTTAAGGATTTTTCTGTTCTGTGGGTGAAAGCAGAGTTGAAGATGAGCGGAGTTTTATGAAAATGAGCTGAGTTTTACAAAAGTTCTGTTTTTCTCTTCTCTCTTTTTCTCTCCAAAAAATCCTCTCTATGTCTGATGAAACAATGCCTTTTGTAGATCCTGTAAAATCAAGCTTCTAAAATTCACTTTTGTTTTGATGAAGACAAACCATTTTGACTAGAAGTCAAAGACTAATTATCAAGCTAAAAGCATCGTTGGATAAATTCTTTGGTTCAAGCACTTAGCAAATTTCAAGGTATAATTATAATACTTACTTTGAACTTAAGACATAGATGCTCAATGTTCAAAAGAAATATTTTATCTTGTCCAAACTTTTACTCAAGTTTTCTAAGCAAAAAATCAATTTTTACTTATGTGCAATCGATTTGCATATTGGTGCAATCGATTACACGCTTCACGTTTTCAAAATGTTAGCTATTGACTTCAAGTGCAATTGATTTACACACTTGTGCAATCGATTTCTCACTCAAAATATTGGAAATTTTTAGCTGTTGAAACCCCGTGCAATCAATTTACATAAGGGTGCAATCGATTGCATGATGAACGATTTTGAAAAACAACAGCTTTACTCATGCTTGTTCATAACACCATTTCATGGAAACCTTTCACTTAATCTTGGCAATTGTTCATGATTCATTTGCAGAATTATATGTTGTTTCAAAATGGTGCTATGAACATATAAATAATCATTTTCAAATTCATTTTAAGTACCTCTTCCAATCATATTTTCTGAAATCTAACTCAAGCTTTTATACACTTTCATACACAAGTTTTCTGCATACTTTCACATATTGTCAACCAGAAAACTTTGAGAATTATATATCTTGAGTCATTGTATATTATTGTTATTGGAAGAGAAGATAAATTCATTTATAAAATCACTCAAAGTTATCATATCTACACAAACTCGCTCAAATCAAATATTGCTATATACTTGCTTATTTTTCAGGATTGTTGAAAGTAAGTTCAAGTGATTTTGAAATCTTATTTTTCCAGGATTGTTGGATACAAGTAAAGTCACTTTGAGAGGATTGTTCTCATTGTTGACATAGTGAAAAATCCAAGAGGGTTGTTCTTGGTCCAAGAGGATTGTTCTTGGTCCAAGAGAATTGTTCTTGGTTTTGGTAGTTCTTGTTTAAGTTTGCCAACTATAAGGAAATCTCTTTCATGTTGAAAGGGGACTAGAGTACTCTCGAACTGTGAGGGGAATCAGGACATATCTCTTGTGTCTCTTTATATTTCTACACTTTACTCTTTCATAAACTCACCATAAACCAGAAAAATAATATCCATCATCACTAAAACCAGAAAAAATTTAAAGTACCTAATTCACCCCCCTCTTAGGTGCACTTCATACTTACAATGGGTATCAGAGCAGGTTATAGGTAACCTGTTCCTAAAAGATCCAGAATGGCTTCCACTAATTTATCCCAAATTTCTTTTGTCATATTACATTAAGAGACACAGAAGAATTCATACATGCTTAGAGATGCTTGAAGTAAATTGATTGCTTTCATGTTGTAGAGAACCATTTTATTATCATATTCATCCCATGAAATTTTTATCTTTGTTTTACTAACACCATTTATAACACTAGTAGGAACAAATGGACCATTTTCTATTGCATCCCAAATTTATTCTCCCCGTGCTTATAGATGTGCCTTCATGTATATTTTCCAGAAATCAAAGTGTTCACCACAAAACAATGGAAGCTTATTGTTACTACCACCATCTCTAAAAACTATATTAGCAGAAGCCATTATGGATATTTAGGAATAGGTTACCTATAACCTTCTCTGATGGCAATAGTAAGTATAGAGTGCACCTAAGAAGGAGGGTAAATTAGGTACTTTCAAATTTCCTGGTTTTTAGTGGAGTGTATCTTTATTTTACTGGTTTGATGTTAGGTTATGAAAGGGGTAAAATGCATAAAATAAAGAACATGTGAGGTTTATACTAGTTCCCCTCACAATCAGAGATTACATCTATTCCTCTTACCACTGTAAGAAACTTTAATTATTCTTAGAATCTTGTACAAGCCTAAACCAAGACTTTTATACAAAAGCTTCTAACTAAAACAACAAGGAAAACCACCTTGTGATTTTATAATAGAGAAAAATAAAACGATATTTTCTTTTTCCAACTCTCTTGTTTCCAACAATGATGGACAACAAGGTACTAATACAAATATCTGAGTTTTTTATAAGAATAAACTTGAAACAGTAGGATAGAATAAATCCTAACAGATGGATTTCTTCCCTTTAAAAAATTATTGTATATCACAATAATATCTTTAAGTTCTCAAGAACTTTTTATGTTATTTGAATTATGAAAATAATGTACAAGTTCTTGAATATGGAAGTGACAGATGCAGTAAGATATAATGAAATCTTAGGAAGAAATTTTTGAAAGAGGTGAATTTAATCAAATAAAATAATCTCTATTTATATGGAACTTCACACCCTTTTAAATCAAGACATAGCTCTTGATAATTCATGAGAAGGTGTGTTTTTTGAATTGAAAAGTTACAAAGAAGATGCCACGAAAAGATGCAATCCAAATAAGTATTTTTCTGAAAATTCACAGTTTCAATCGATTGAATGGGATAGACAATGATTTCACCTTTTAATACGTTGAACAAATTTGAATTTTAAATTAATGTTTATCGATTGCTTATCTCATGCAATCGATTGTTGGCTTTAAAAAATTCCAAATTTGAATGAAGGCAGTCGATTGACATAGCCATACAATAAATTGCTTTAGTTAAAAAAAATTGCAAATTGAAAATAATGCAAAATATTTTCTAAGTAAAAATGCAATGTCATGATTTATGAGATAGGACATGGATTTATTTTTAGATAGTTTTAGAACTTAAGGTTATATGAACCATGAGATACCATATTTACCATCTTTGTTTGATCATCCATAACATAGTCATTTGAGTAGTTTCTTCTTCTTTATAATTTGATCATGTCTTCACAATTGATTGTTTTCGTCAAAACATATTTATTGAAAGCTTGAATTTAAACTTACGATCATCTAGACTTCATCCAAAGTGATAGTTTCTTCTGTACCATAAGGAAGGACATACTTAAAGTGCTCAAAGGATCCGTGTAATGTGATTAACAACAGTAGAGTCCTATCCTCATCTTTAAGTTTCTATATTTTGCAAATCATCAATGATCTTATGAAATTTTGCCAACTGCTCCACAATAGATTTTTTTCTCCACCATACGAAAAGAATAAAGTTGTTGTTTCAGACATAACATGTGAGCCAATGACTTTGTCATATATAATGATTCAAGCATGACCCAAATCTTAGTTGCAGTCTTCTCCCTCGTGACTTCACATAATATTTTATCTCTGAGGCACAAGATAATGGCATTTTTGGCTTTATCCACCATTACAGTCTTCTCAGTTTGTTTAAGTTTTGCAGGCATCAATGTTTCTCCCTTCAATGCTTCTGCACAATTTTGTTAAATTAGTATTGATTGCATCTTTAGCTTCCACAATCCAAAGTTATTGTCTCCGAAAAACTTCTCAATGTCCCATTTTGAACCATGGTGCTCACTTGTAAACTTAACCCTTTTTCCCCACGGTGGGCTCCACTTATTGTGAAATGACAAGGTTCAATTCCAATGGACACTTTTATATGAGGGGCAAATAACAATGGGAAACAAACAAGCAATAAAAATCATAGTAGGAGAGAACACAAGAAAATTGTTAAGCCAATTCGATCAAATGATCTAAATTAGGGGGAGAAAGTAGCTCTCTAACTCACTAAACTCAAAAATTGTTATAAGAGATTAAAGATGAGTTACAATAAAATATCCTTAGCCTTCATAGTTCCCAAGAACAAACCCTAAAGGCTCCCAAGAACAAACCCATATTTTTTATCCATGTGTTTCTCAACCTCTCCAACTCTTATTACATGAATCACTCAAACTCAAGGTATCAAGAAGTATTATCTAACCCATCACCCAAGGTATCTAGAAGTATTATCTGACCCTTCTAGATAACTCTAAAAGGTTTCCCTTGATTTCTAAACCCTTATTTCTACTTTATGCAACTCTCACCTAACAAATGAGAGAAAAACAGATCTACAAACAAGCCCAAAATTGTCAGTACCGAAGTATGTCTCTTTTCTTTCTCTTTTTTCACTTGAGGTTTTAAGGCATATTCCAACAATAACCGATCAAGAATTACACATTGTATGGAACGAAGACCACTCGAATTTTATATGTATACAAATCGTATATGGCACAATGATGACACTCAAAAAATAAGACGAATAAAGGTCAAATATTTAAATATAGCATATTAGAGAGAGATGAGAGAGATTTAAGTTTTTCAGGTGTGGAGACTTTTATTTATAGTTGAATTCTAAAACCTAATAAAGAGAGAATATGCACTATTAAAAATAAGACATTTTGTTAAAGGATTTTACATCAGGTTGTAAGATATATGATATGAAAAATAGTTGTCAAAGGATTTTATATCAGACATTTATTTCCACTAATGTGAAAAATATTTTATTTAGAGATTTTACTTCAGACATTTATTTCCATTAATGTGAAAAATAACACAATGAAAGTTTAGTAAATAAAATAAAATTTTGTTAGAAAGGATTTCACATCGCTCTTAGATTTGGAATGATGTCAAGTCCATTGATGAAAAAAATTAGGTGTTTGCACACAAGATATCACTACAAGATTATGAAAAGGGATCGAAGAAGAAGTGAATAAGGGGTCTATGGGTTTGCATTTTCACACAAAATTCTTGTTCACGCTTTCAATTTTCTCGGCGTTTCATTCGCTTGGTATTCCATTCATTTGCAATCCATTTGATCCAAAGAATAATAAAGATTCTGATTATATAGGTTTGTTTGTCTGCGTGCAAAGAAATGAAGGGTTTCCCCGCGACTCTGCTTACCCTGCAGTGTTTTCAATCTACTTATAATGCATATTGATGTTAAATCAATATTTCCCTTATCTATTCTTTTTGTTTCAATTTTCAAACATGTCTCTTGAAGACATATGGTTCTTTAAATTTTTCTTGTGATTTTTTTTAATGATTCACACAGTTGCTGAGATTTTTCTTTAAAAATATCACGAGAAGCTTATGCTTATTCATCAATAGCTTTCTTTTTAGTGATGTATTTTTCTTCTGCCAGAGACATCTTCTGAAGGCATTCTTGGAAAGCTTCTTGAACTGGTGTTATGGACAAGTAAGTTTGCTGGGAAATAGTGTATGATGTTGTTGTAGTGGTATATGATGGTTGTAGATGATGTGGAGTGAAATTTGTTGCTTGTTGTTGTTCATGAGAATTGGGGTAGTAGTTTGGGTAAACACATGAATGATGTGTTGTTGAATATGAGGGAAATGGGTTAGGTGTATGTGGTAAATACCCATGATTTAAATGTAAATTTGGTGATGAAGATGCAACATGGGTGTAACAAGGTGTAAAAATTTACCTTGGGAAAGATGGAAATGAGGGTTTGGTAGGAGTGGTAAAAGAGGGATTTGAAGGATAAGTTGAAGGAATGCTTCATGGATGATATGAAGGTGTGTGATAAGGATAATATATATGAGGATTTAAGTAGATGTATGAAAGAAATGATTGTTAGGATGCTAATTTGGAACCCTAACAAAACTTGAGTAAGCTAAGGATTAAGAAGTTAATTAAATATAAACTAATAAAATAAATAACTTTTTCATTCATTTATATTTTTGCCATCTCTCAATGAGTACGTATATAGTAGTAGTAGTGAATAGTAACTAAAGGCCTAATAACTAATTAAAGTCTGCCTCAATAATATTTTAAGGTTCTATGAACATTCTAAAAATCATTACAAATTAAATAACAATAATATAAATTCTACTTCTAATTAATCATAGTCCTTACTCTATCAAATTCTCATTGTTTTCAGTGGAGCTTTGGGTTTTTTGTATGATAAGTTGTATTTGAGTCATTTCCGTCTCATTACTTGTATAAATATTTTTATGTTAAGACATTCAAAACGGTAAATGACATTATATGAAATTTGAAATAAATAAATAAATAAATCAACTGTAAAATTAATTATGATTCATAATGATACAACATAGAGTTCAAATACATTTTTTATTAAAATTTAGGTCTTTATTACAATGAAGACTTTATTACAAACCACACAACATTGATCATAGTAAAATTATTGAAGAAAATCAAAATACATATTAAGCTTAATACAAGGGAGGAGGAGGTGAACTGTATAAGTATGGGTTGTATTGTGTAGGTGGAGACTTATAAATGTAAGGAGTTGGTGAAGGATAAGATGGAAGTGGTGATTTATAGACATATGGTGGAGGTGGAGACTCATAAATATATGGTGGTGGTGGTGAAGGAGATGGTGGGGGTGGAGACTTGTAGACATATGGAGGGGGTGGTGAAGGAGATGGAGGGGGTGGTGACTTGTAGACATATGGAGGAGGTGGAGAAGGCGATGGCGGTGGTGGTGACTTATAAACATAAGGTGGAGGAGGTGAAGGGGATGGTGGGGGTGGAGATTTATAATAGTATGGAGGAGGTGGTGAAGGTGAAGGTGGCGGAGGTGACTTATAAATGTATGGAGGTGGTGGTGGAGATTTGTAGATATATGGTGGAGGTGGAGACTCATAAACATATGGTGGAGGCGGTGATGGAGATGGTGGAGGTGGTGACTTGTAGACATATGGAGGTGGAGGTGAAGGGGATGGAGGTGGAGGTGATTTATATACATATGGTGGTGGAGGAGAAGGTGAAGGAGGAGGTGGAGACTTGTAAACATATGGTGGTGACGAGTATACATAAGGTGGAGGAGGTGGTGACTTGTACACATATGGAGGTGGTGGTGGACTACTATAAACATATGGTGGTGGAGGTGGCGATTTGTAGATATATGGAGGAGGAGGGGGTGACTTGTAAACATATGGAGGTGGTGGTGATGGAGATGGTGGAGGAGGAGATTTGTAATAATATGGTGGAAATTTGTCGACATAAGGAGGTGGTGGTGATGGAGATTGTAGAGGAGGAGATTTATAATAATATGGAGGAAATTTGTCGACGTAAGGCGATGGTGGAGATTTATAGTAATTTGGAGGGAATTTGTCTACATAAGGAGATGGTGGAGATTTATAATAATATGGAGGAAACTTATTGTCATATGGAGGAGGAGATTGATAATTATATGGAGGAAATTTGTAAACATATGGGGGTGGAGATTGATAGTTATTATATGGAGGTGGTTTGTAAGTGTAGGGTGGTTGAGGATAGTTGTTGTATGGATATTGTTCTCCATAGTAAGGCTTATCATCATCAGCAATAGCAAAATTAGTAAAAGCAATTAAGCAAAGTGCTATTGCATATATGAGTAGAGGCCATTGCCTCGCCCCAATTGAGCTTCCCATTTTCTCTCTTGCTAAGCAGCCTTATATATCTTTTATTTGCTATTTAGAAGGTTTGTTGTTTATGAATGCTTAAAGTATATGGATTATAACTCTTTATATAGTGCTATGGCCTTCAATATCGTAGACTTTTTGAAGTTTCTTAACAAAGTGGCTAAACATTTTTATTGGATATTTTGCTTTCATAGGTGATGCACCATAGCTTTTTATTACCATTTTATATTTCAAATTGAAGTTTACAAAGTCATGGTACTCCCACGTACTTGGTAGATTTGATCAACCAGTTTGATTTTATTCTTTTGACAATTTGATAAAATATTAATAGGAAAGGAAAATGTAAACAATAATTTGTAAGGGAAAGCGACGGACTACAACTT